>CM017444.1:25287089-25887089 GCA_007726485.1 Eragrostis curvula | reverse complement strand
CAAATCTGGATCAATCACGAGCGAATCACTTGTTGGGAAGATGGCTGCGACTACGTACAGCAAAGGACCAGGCGATGCCAGAAGACGCAAGCATAATAACGGACGAAGCGGAAAGGGAAACGTGAAGGCCCCCTGAATACAATGAAGGATCACAGATTGTGGCGAAGCCATTAGGCGAGGCGACGAAGGGGCTTCACCAGGCGGTTACGCGAGGACTGCTGTGGAGCCGTATTAGAACTGACTGATGGCGCAACTGTAAAAACGATCTTTCCTCCCCCTATAAATATGGAGGGAGGGGATCCTGTAATGACATCTGTTTTTCGGGCCACGAGCCAGAGACACCTCATTTACTCCGTCTGCATTTCTCTGTCATCTCTAACCCCTTCGCCCAGCATCGTAGGTGATTGAGGGCTTCGGAGTTACATATAACGAAAGACCCAAGGAACAGCCTGGGCAGGAGAACCTTCACCCGGCAATGTGAACACATCAAGAGGGCTTCGCTAAGGAGGAAACAGGCGGCAAGGCATCAAGAGGGCTTCGCAAGGGGACCTTTGGACGTCGTAGCATTCTGAGAGCTTCGCAGCGGCAAAACAATCGAGCACAACTTGTTGGAGGGCTTCGCTGAGTCCAACCGGGACCTTCGATACCCTAACATTTGGCGCCGACCATGGGCCGAACCCACGACCAAAAGAAGAGAAGAGCAGCCGGGATAGAAACATCCAAATACCTGTATTACGACAGACAGCATCAAGGTCACCAACTATCCACACAGATGCCTTCGAAATCAAAACAAGCAGAGCAAATATCAAGAATTACTGAGCACCAGATATCCTAGTGCAACTATCCACAGCGCACTGGCATCAAGGTGTAAAGAAAGAAGCGAAGCCACCAGGGCTAAGGAAGCTGAAAACAAGAGGGAATCACGGAGGCTCGGGGCTAACCATAAAGAAGAAACGAAGGCTCTCAAGTTAAGACATCAAAATATTACTAGGAGGAGCAATGTTGTCCAACTTAGCAGATTTACAAAGAGCTAAAAAAGCGAAGAAGGCAGGACGGAGCCATATAAGCCATGATTCAAATCAAAGAAACATCAAGAAAGGACGCCAGACAACAAGTACAAGATCAGACTATTTCTTAGTTTTACTACGAGTACGACTCGCAACTCCAAAGCATGGCGAAGGCCAGGAGGATCTTGAGGACCTTCATCATCACTAATGATGATCACACCAGGAGGAACCACTGCAAGAGGAACAGGTTCCGCAGGAACTCAACCAATGAATGTTTTTCAGCAATCTTGTCAAGCTCTGCGAAGTGGTCGACAAGCTCCTGAGGGAGATTATCCCCACGCTTCAAACCATTGCGTGTGAGAACCTTCACAACACCGCGAGGAAGACGATCCCACAAAGATTCCATATCTGCCAAAAGAAAGAGCAGAAGAAGCATGTCAGACAACTAGAAGCACTCCCTTTATATATAGGGCATGAAGGAACATTCCAGAAGGAAGTGGGGAATAATATCTTTTATAAAAGAATGAAGCCTTGTCGCAATCCAGGACGACGATAAAATTCGCCTTCAAAAAGACAGAAATTAAGCTTCGCCCAAAAAGGGCAGAAAAGGAAAAATGATAGTAATTTTCGCTAAGTAATTGCGAAATTATTATCTATCAAAGGCACGAAAGCCAACGAGAAAATAGTATCCTTCGCTCAGAAATCGCGAAGCAACTATCTATAGCCTTCGCTAAAAATCGCGAAGCTATTGTCTATCAAAGGCATTAAAGCCAACACAAAAATAGTATCCTTCGCTCAGAAATTGCGAAGCAACTATCTGTAGTCTTCGCTAAATACCGCGAAGCTATTGTCTATCAAAAGCATGAAATCCAACACAAAAATAGTATCCTTCGCTCAGAAATTGCGAAGCAACAATCAATAGCCTTCGCCAAAAAATTATGAAGCTATCGCCCATCAAGGATGCAAAAACCAATATTTATAGATAGTGTTTTTTCGCTCGGAAACTGCGAAAACAACTATCTATAGCCTTCACTAAGTGACCACGAAGTTATTCTTTGTTAACAGGCTAAAAAGCCAATTCAGGAAAAATTAGTTGCCTTCGCTCAGAGATTGCAAAGCTACCGTTAGGGGTGGGCGTTCGGTCATACCCGATGTTTCGGTCTGGTTTTTTCGGTCTTCTCAATTTTCGGTTATCTAGAATTGCTACCCGAAATGACAACGAAAATTTGGGTACCCGACAACTTTGGGTACCTAAATTTCGGTTCGGTCTTCGGTTATACCCAAACTACCCAAATTAGCATTAATTTTGTAGAGAAAAAATGAAATAAACTTGATTATACCCAAAATATACTATGCAATCAACTTGATAACGAGTTACCATTATATGATAGGAGAAACATGAATATGATGAATGAGTAACAAATGATGTTATGTGACCATGATTTGAGTCTATGTGCTAAATCCTACATCATCATACTAATTTGGGTAGTTTGGGTAGTTCGGGTACCCAAGGGTACTACCCGAAATTTACAAATAAAATTCGGTTACCCAAGGGTACTACCCAAACAAGTACCCGAAGACCGAAATTCCGGTTTTTTCGGTCTCGGTCTCGGTTTTTTCGGTTTCGGTGTTTGGGTATCGATTTTTGTGCCCACCCCTAGCTACCGTTCAAGGGCTAAGTAAGCCAGCTTCTTAAGCCCAGAAATGACACGAAAAGGGTGATATCCCTCTCTAGGTGATTACAAAACTTTGGCTTAAAACGAAGGGACAATCCAAAAGAGATGACAGCCTTCGCTAAAGTAAGCGCCAAGCCTCTATTCGTCAAGAAGCCCAAAGGCAATCAGAAGAGATAGCACCATCTGCTAACTAAAAACAAGCATAGAACCTATCGCAAAAGCAGAAAATTACAAAGAAAACAATAGCCTTCGCAAAAATTAGCGAAGCTGTATCACGGTAAAGTTACACCAAGAGCTGACATCTCACATACAGGATTAACATACCAAAGGACGAGATAAAAGACGCAAATGACGAGCTTCGGATCAATGACACGAAGGCGCTGGTATCGGAAGAAAAATACATGAGGCTACGAAAATCCGAAAACTCAAAGTAGAGCTCAAAGTCATCGTAGAAAGAAACAAAGAAAGAAGATATTTGATGCAAAAATAGACTGCGAAGGTATTTAACAAAACATCTGTTTCGCAACAAAAAAGGTATCCCTAGAGATGCAACCAAAGGCCATCAAAAGACATATTTACGCCTACACACCAAGACATGACGAAGGTCATCAAGAAGATCCTTCGGGGAGATTAGGAGTAAGGGATTTGACCCTATTCCACCAAAGATCGCTGATCAAGCTAAGACACCTAGCTTCAACAACGCCAAAGTCATGGACAGGGTTGGAAGCCTTCGCTGAAAAGCCTGGCTGGGTGATAACTTCAGTAGCATTGCTACCCCCGCAAAGAAAGCTGTGAAGGACATCCCGGATCATGAGTACCACGGCATCATAGGAGTAGTTCTGACAAATGCCAACAAGGCCCCTGACGTTGACATACAGCCACTCTTTCACACTGTCCGGAGAAGCATCTTGTGAAAGATTGTCATACTTCGCTCCAACAGCTTGAAGTAATTCTTTCACAAGATCACAGAAGCGAAGAGATTCAGCATAGCTAACATCAGAAAGTAACGCCTTCGACTGGGTAAGTTAGACAGACGCGACGAAAGAAAGCTGTGGAAAAGTTCCTCTTTCTCCAACATCAACTTCTTATCGCGAATGGTCTTCTCAAGGAAAGACAAATACTAGTCTTGCCCCGATACAATGCTTGGAAGAGTTGCGGTCTCGCGTTCTAATTTTGAAACAGCGGAGGAAGAAACCTTCAATGCCTCCTCTTTCATAGTAAGAGAGGCTTCGAGGGCTGATATTTTAGAAGGATCGTCAACTAAATGTTGACTTCGGCGAGCACAAGCATGAGTAAGGGTAATAGACTGCAGTAATAAAAAAGGGGGAGACATTAGAATAGGTAAAGCGCGAAGCATCATATGCAACAAAAGACTAAGGACTCTCAATCAAACCTTGATTTGGAGAGCGATCAAAGACCAAAAAAGGCCTTCGCTAGAAATATTTGAAAGACCAAGCTCCACCTTAGGAAGCCAAAGCCTCTGAGCAACAGAAGAAAGGGAATCCACATTTTGGAGGTCCGCATTCAATGAAGACAATATAGACTGGATATCTATTTCGCCAACCCCAGAGTCCGAAGCTCCTAAAAAAAGATAGCAAACGAAGGTAAATACAAGAGGAACCCTCGTTTTAAAAATAGAAAAAATATATATAAATACAAATGAGAAAGAAGACATACCACGAGAACAAGAAGCCAAGGCAAGAGACTACGAAGCCTGCGGTGCATTGTTCGAAGGTAAAATGATAGGCAAAAAAGGAGTAACAACTTCGCTTGAGCTAGGCAAGACATCCGCTGATACAAGCTTATCGAATTTGCGCTAGCCAAGCAAACCAAGAAATGAAGCCTTCTTTGGGAGAGCAAAATTTCTTTTCATGCCAGAACAAGAGGCCAAAGAAGCTACGAAGGGGAGTCTGCAAGGAGCATCAGAGCCAATAGCCTTCTCAGCATCGTAGGTCCATCGAAGGCTCAACAGGAGAAATGTCGCGACAAGCACCCGAATCTTCAACCGAAGGAGCAGAACTCGGAGCAGCAACAGGAGACGGTTCTTTGAAGATTGTGGAATACGATGGGGTCACGAGGCAACCTCCAGGAGGAGAAGGAATCTCATCATTCTGTTGAGGGATCGAAGGTCTATGTGTGATGTGTCGAAGCCCTCCAACGGAGTGTTGATGAAGTCTTGCTCGCCCGAAGCCTTCGATGGGTACCAGTGCCTTCGGATTACCCTGCGAAGCCCTCCTTGGTGGATATCGTCGTCTGTTGGATGATGCGAAGCCCTCCTTCCTAAGATGTTCTCGCTCAGGTTCCCTGCAGTTAGGCGCGCGAGGCCCTCCTTTGCCCGCGATGCCAGGCGAAGGGGTTTGGAGTGTTGAGAGGATCGAGTGCGGTGCAAATGTTTGTGTTTGGCTCGAGGCCCCAAAAACCAGATGTCCTTACAGGATCATCTCCCTCCATATTTATAGGGAGCGGGATGATCATATTTACATGCATGCCATCGGCTACTTTAGCATGGCTCTTAGCTTGGTAGTTCGGGCTCCTGTGCCGTCCGCTCTTTCGTTCTTCCTTCGCTGGTGGCTGTTGACCTTCGCGTGGTTCAGAGGGGCTTCGGTGTAGTTCCCAACATTAGCCCTCAATTGATGATGTGTTATTAGTGTAACCAAAACCAGAGGCAATTTTATTTATTATTTTATGATTACACCGTGTGCCTTTCTGATCCACACACGTGTCTTGTCGTTTTCGTTCCGTACTTCTTTTCAGTTCCCGATAATCGCTTCCCTTCTATATATCTTCATCGTGGGCGCGCTGTTTCTTCAATCGCATGTCTTGCGCGTCTTCTTTTCTTTGCTTATTCCAATCCCTTTCGCAATAGGAGATCCTTTCCTTTTGTCCTTTCTCAAGATGTCTGGTAACCGAAGGTCTAGCGAGGAGCAAGCCAAGAAAAAGCTGAAAACCCACAAGACCTCGTCGAAGGACAGCTCCGATAAAGCTGTCAACGAAGCTAATGCGACGGCTTTGGGTGCTGCTGCTCCTTCAGCAAATCAGCCGAAGACTTCACATTCAGCGAAACCATCTTTTGCTTTTAAGCCTCCGGTGATTCGCTCCGCATTGGATTTGTTCTCCATTCCGGAGGATGGGGGTAGCAATTCTTCTGGGTCTAAAGTTCAATCTACCCCCAAGAAAGTTATTTCGAAGAGTTCTTCTTTTGTTGCAAAGGATATTTCTGCTTCTACAGTTGACGTCCATGATACCAGTGCCGCTGCGAAGGCCAAGATTCAGGACAAGGCTTCGAAGGGTGCTGATTCTGTTCTTACTAAATCCGGATCAAAGCTTAAGATCCAGGACAAGACCCGCGTCAAGGGTCCTGATATTCCTCCTGTCGCCCCTGTTCAGGGTGAAGGAGTAGCCGAAGCTTCTGCTCAAGGTTGTTTCTCATCTCTTAGTATGGCTGAGCTTCGTCAAATTGCTGATAACTTGGGACCTCTTACAGATCACTCCTAGGTTCAACTTCCTTCGGAACCGGGTGTCGGGCTTCGTGAGCCCCTTAGCCCTTCAGCAGGTGGTGACCTTTTCCTACACTCAGTCTTTGAAGCAATGCTTGGAGATCGAGTTTCTCCCTTTCGACATGACTTTTGATTCAGTCGAAGCTGCTGGAGGTTCTTTAGCTCTTTGTGACGAGGTGCCTTCGAACACCTTCGTTATGAGTGCCAGGGCCGCTGCGCCCTTTGTTGCTGCTGCAGAGAGGGTTCGTTTTCCCCAAGTGGAGAATGAACTCGTACTTCAGGGTGGTGATACCCTGTACAAGTCTTTATTATCTTCGCAAATGAAAGTAAGTGGTTTGTTATTTTTGTATCTACTCAGTTGATTGTCTTTCTAACTTCGCTCTTGTTTTCGTCAGTCGCTTGCTATTACCCAAGCTTCCCTTCGCCAGTTTAATGAGCTGACTCTGGCGAGGGCTGATCGAGACCGGCTTCGCAAGGATCTTTCGACTCTTGAAGCGAAGATCAAGGAGAAAGAGGATGCGCTCGCTCTTAACGAAAAACTTGTGATTGATCTCTCTATTGAGAAGGAGACCCTTGTCAAGTCCACTGAGGATTTGAACACGAAGGTGGCTTCTCTAGAGAAACAGCTGGAGGATCTCGATTCATCCCTTGCGGAGGCTTTGGAGGCCAACAGGGTCCTTCGAGGAAAAGTTGAAACCGCGGATCAGGAGGCGGCTTCTTTTGTTGAGGCTGAAGTGCTTCGCCTGTCTTCTCTTTGCGGTCACATTCAGGACGCTCTTATCTCAGTGGGGACGACTCCTGATCAGATCCCTGAGGACGCTTCGACTGAGCAGCGTCAGTATTGGCTTTCTGTCAATATTCCTTACGTGGTGAAGACTTGTAGGGCCTTCTCTACCAATGCCGTTCATCTCGCTGTTCGGGACCTCCTCCATTCTCTCGATGTCGAAGGGAGCAATGCTTTGGCGAAGGTTGCTTCTGACGACTTTAAATTTTTTGCCGTTGATTCTACTCCCCGTCTTGTGGTTGAAGCTCTCATGAAGGTCGCCAGTCATTTTGACGAATCCTTCTGGAACCGAGTGCAGTCGGTCGGTCGTCTACCTCAGAGTGAGGTATAAACAATTTATTTTTGCTTTGAGAGAGAGATTACATCATGTATTGTAATGTGAGGTAAGACGAAGGACCAAGAACTGATCAAGTATCATAAAGCGGTCATGAAAATGCAAAAATATTTCAAAGGTTTCACTGTGCAAAGCCTAAAGAGAAATCTGAATCAAGAAGCAGATGCTATAGCGAAGGCCGCCGCTAAAGGCGAAGGTCTCCCTCCAGACGTTTTCTTCAAAATTCTAAACAAATCAACCGCCGAAGAATCAGCAAGAAAAGTTCACCACCTTTTCCAGATATGGGAAGATTGGAGGGCTCCGATAATAGCCCACCTTAATAATCAGTATGAACCTCAAGACGAAGCCGAGGCAAAGAGAATAGCGCAAAAGGCAAGAAATTACAAATTAATCGATGGCCAACTATACAAAGGAGGAGTCTGTCAGGCCTGGTTGCGATGCATTCTACCAGAAGACGGAAAACAACTCCTTCATGAAATACATTCTGGCATGTGTGGATCTCATATCGCATCAAGGCCTCTTGTCGCGAAGGTATACAGAATGGGTTTCTACTGGCCAACTGCCACCAAGGACGCAGAAGAAATAGTCAAAAAATGCACTGAATGTCAATTCTTCGCAAGACATCAGCGAAGCCTGGCAGCAGAAGTACAGCTAAGGCAACCCATTTGGCCATTTTACCAATGGGGCATCGATATAGTTGGAAAACTACCGGCAGCTCCAGGAAATCTACAGTACACCTTCGTCGCAATGGATTACTTCTCAAAGTGGATCGAGTTCAGAGCAGTAGCTTCGATCACTTCAGAAAACATGAAAAAATTTGTCTGGCAAACGGTAATCTGCAGATTCGGAGTACCTAAAAAGATAGTAGTGGACAACGGGAAACAGTTTGACAGTCATCAATTCACAGAATTCTACGAATCGTTGGGAATAAACTTACGCTTCGCATCATTATATCACCCTCAATCAAATGGAGCTGTCGAGAGTGCAAATAAAAGAATATTCGAAGCAGTACAAAAGAGGCTGCTCAACATCAAAAAAGGAAAATGGCCAGAGGAGCATCACTCAGTACTCTGGTCGTTAAGAACAACTCCATGCAGATCAACTGGTTTCAGTCCTTTCAAGTTACTCTTCGGAGAAGAAGCAATGACACCGGAAGAAATTCAAAACAAGTCACTTCGAAGCCTAGCAGGAAACTCTGACGAGTCAACTATAATTTCGAAGGAAAGCTTGGAAGAAGTTCGCAACGATGCTGTTCTCAACCTTCAGAAATATGAAGAAGAAACCCTAAAATGGAAAAACAAAAACATCAGGCCGAAGGGAATAAGAGACGGGGATCTGGTACTTCGGCGAAAGCCAAACGAGAAGATTGTGGGAAAACTACAGAGCAAATGGGAAGGGCCATTCATAGCGAAGGCAACTGTAAACGAAAGAGCCTTCAGACTGCTAAGCTCCGAAGGAGAGGAAGTTAGCCACACATGGAATGTAGAAAAGTTGAAAAAATATCATGTATAAAAGAAAAACCGGCCTGTACTCTTTTCCTTGCAAAAGGGGATCCCTCCGAAGGGAGCAAGGTTTTTAACGAGGCAGGACCGAGGAATACAATCTTTTCCCCTCAAAAAGACGTTCTTCGCGTTCACTGTCCTAAAGGACAAAATTGAACATACGACATCCCCTAAAAAAGGGAAGAAAAAGTCATCAAAAGCTAAAAGTCGAAGGTCAGGCGCCAAAAGCCAATAACCTTCGATCGCGTCCAAAAGGACATGAAAAATAAAAAAAAGTAAAAATCGAAGGACAAAGTGCCAAAAAGCTTACACCCTTCGATTGCGTCCACAAAGGACAGGAAAAGAACAAAAGGCAAAAAAGTCCATTGTTCTCTACGAATCAAAGCTTCAAAATAAGAAGCCTTCGATCAGGCAGAATTCCTCCCAAAAAACAAGGGAAAGGAAACGCGAAAGAGAAATACTAAAAACAAATTTCGGACATCGCGCAGAGACCAACGAGGTCATTCAAATACATTAATCGAAGGGCAAACTAAATAAATATACAGAGTTAACCTTCGTTTAAAGTAAAGTTTTCTACAAAATTCAAAACAGTACAACAGTTACTCTTCGGTGGTGTCATCATCAGACTCACTCGAAGTACTAGAACCTTCGCTGTCAGAGGCACCCCGACCACTTGAAGAGTTAGCATTCTGGTCGACCGAAGGGCTTGCGTTCTGTCCACCAGCAGAAACTTCGAAGAGAGCAGAAATACGTCCAGGGCCAACAGCGCTCCAATGAGGAATTAACTTCCTCGCCGACTGCCGAGCCACCTCCGCAACGGAATCTGTCTCGGTCGAGATAGCGAAGCCATCATCCAATATTGGACTGACACTACCTCCAGACAAGCTCAGCTGCACGAAGGCTTCTTCAATACCAGCAGCCCCAGCAACGACGCCGTAATTTCTGGCCACATCCTTCAGAGAGCCAGAATTCGCCGAAATCCATTTGGCGAACTCAAGGGCCGTTGCATTCGGCAAAGGGAAGTCTGAAACCCCACCGCCAAGAAAAGTTATGGCATCCCTCAAGTTCTTGCAAACATTAAAAAGGGAGGTCAAAGACTTCCTTTCTTCCGTTCGCTTCTCGTTAAGCTGATGCGTAACTTCGCGAAGCCTCTCCTTAGTGCGATTGAGGCGAGTTTGAACGAAGCGGAACTGGGTGTCAATAGCGCCTACAACCGGAATGGACTGAAGCACAAAAAAGAGGCTTTGGAGCAAAGCGTATCTTCAAATAAAAGAAAGTAATTAAAAGAATAAAAACATACCTTGAGATGATTAGTATAAAGAGATTTCAAGAGCCATCCGGAGTCAACGCAGGCAAGCTTTCGCCTTTCGCGATAAAAGCGAAGATCCCCCATGATTTTAGTAACATCTTCCGAAAGCTCTTCGCTAGGGAAGACGTCAGACGAGGTAAGCGAAGGAAGCTTCAGTTCAGTCCCTTCTTCGCGGTCCGAAAACGCTACTGGCTCCTCATTATCATGAGGGAAGAAACGAGGCATGTCAGCGAAGGGATCTTCGCTAGATTCAAAGCCTTCGCCTTCCTCATCACTGGAAATATCTGGAGGGGGAGCAGAACTGATAGGATTCATGGCTAAAGCCGGTTCACGATGCGAGCCACTTCCAGTGCAATGACGCTTCCGCGAAGTACCAACATCTTCAGGAGTCGAAGCCTTAGAGCGTTTCTGCCTTTTCGGGGCTGGAGCTTCATAATCATCATAAGGCTGACCACGAGCTGTGAAGGACCGGTTAAAACGGACCGGTAGACGAGCTTCTTCGCGGCCTAAGGCTTCCTTCTCAATGTAAGAGCCAAGAACCTCTCTAACCCGACTCTCAACATCGGCAACAAAAGGACCTTCGCCGGTCAACAAGTATTTGTGGAGGCCATTGGCATATCTCTCCTCTGCAAAATGAAGCTCCAAGCCGGAACCAAGTGGGCTAACACCAGCAGAGATGTACTCTTCGACAAGGTCACGGGTACTCAAAAGGGACCTAACCCTTCGAAGAGCATCAGTGCAAACTTCAAAGTTAGCATCCGGTTCAACTTGGACGTTTATTAGCCATTCAGGGTGCTTCATTGTGCTAACGATCCCTGAACCTTCGCCAAACTTCACATAAAATCATCTGTGCTTCCAAGGCGTGAGAACCTTGTTAGTCAAGCCATACGAAGGGGCATACCCATGTTTAATGGGAACGAAGTTAATCACCCCGAAGCTATCTGAATGATCAGCGGAGGTGGGCTGAAAGTGAAGTTTATAGTTGTGAGTGAAGACAGCCAAGCTGGGTTCAGCGCCTTCGGACTTACAAGCCCAAATAAAAGAGGCAAGCCTAACGAAGGCACTAGGAGTCAATTGATGGATCTCCAAACAGAAGGCACGAAGGACTTGCGCTATGAAGGGGTGAGCCGGAACGCGAAGGCCAAAAAGAAAATAATCAAGGAAGACAACAGCTTCATTAGGTCCTAGCTCAGGAGCCGTGCTAGAACCGGGAGAGCGAACGCAGTCCCGATCCCCAAAGGTGGAAAGAAAGGCGCTATGAAGGAAGGCTTCGGTACAATCAGAGGGACCGAAGTTATTATTAAAAGACCTTTGAGCCAAAGAGATCTTCTTCGGAGCCATCTTCGCAAAAACAAGCACTGAATGAGCGAAGGTGAAAGATCGAAAGAAGCGAAGAAGACAAAGAAAGGCAAGCTACAAGAGTCAAAAGAGAACTCAAATAGCAAGCCAAGATCGACACACTTCTTATAGCAACCGAAACGCACCGGGAGGCGGGTCAGACATCGAGCAACGAAAGGACGCGACGTTAAGACGAAAAGACGTGACGAGCAGACTTGTTGCAGAACTCGAAAGAAACTGACTCACGACCTCGTTACACGTGGCACTTCATCAGTTGAGTGCTAATGTTGGGGTCCTGGCAACAAGTACATGGCAAAGGAGATAGCGAAGGCCAAGCCACACCCGCTTAAAGCAACCGAAGCCACCCGGAACTACACTAAGGACAGGCGAAGCAAAACGGAAAGAACAGGCGGCGCAGGAGCCCAAACTTGTTAACCTAATAGCCATGCTAAAGTAGTCAATGGCACACTTGTAAATATAATCATCTCACCCCCTATAAATATGGAGGGAGATGATCATGTAAGATCATCTGTTTCTCGGGCCACGAGCCAAAGGAGGAATCATTCGCACCGTACTCAAACCTCTCTAATCACTCGACCCCTTCGCCCGGCATCGCGGGAGAAGGAGAGCTTCGCGCAACAAACTGCAGGGAACCTGAGCAAGAACCCCTTATACCGGCATCGCGGACCAGAAAAGAGGGCTTCGCTCCAACCAGAAGGCAGCGACGACGAGCAAGGAGGGCTTCGCGAGGTGATTCGAAGGCATCGACAACCTTCGAGGGCTTCGCCAGAACCAGAACGTTTCCATCAACCGTTGGAGGGCTTCGATCCGTCCCATAAAGACCTTCGATCCCCCAACAAGAACCTTCACCCGGCAACGCGGTGTTGGGGACTGCACCGAAGCCCCTACCCGACCCGACGCGAAGACCAACAATCAATGGCGAAGACAAAACGGAGAAGACAACCAAACTAACAGCCGTGCTTATACAGCCAATGGCATGCATGTAAATATGATCATTCTCCCCCTTATAAATATGGAGGGAGATGATCCTGGAATGACATCTGTTTTTCGGGCCACGAGCCAAAGGAAGAATCATTCGCACCGTGTTCTGAAACTCTCTAATCACTTGACCCCTTCGCCCGGCATCGCGGGAGAAGGAGAGCTTCGCGTAATTGAACTGCAGGGAACCTGAACGAGAACCTCTTCGTCCGGCACCGCGGACCACAAAAGAGGGCTTCGCTCCAATCAGAAGACAACGACGACAAGCGAAGAGGGCTTCGCGAGGAGACTCGAAGGCATCGACAACCTCCGAAGGCTTCGCCAGAACCAAAACACCTCTATCACCCGTTGGAGGGCTTCGATCTGTCCCACCAAGACCTTCGATCCCCCAACATTTGGTGCCGTCCCGCGGTTTGAACCCACGACCATGATCAATATGGCCAAGGCAAAGGCAAGAACAAACATCAGCGACACACAACGCGCAGAAGCCGAAGCCGAAAGCGAAAGGCTAGCGAAGGAAGCAGAACTCAGAACAGCAAGAGAGCAAGAAGAGCGAGACAAAGCTGCAAAAGCGGAAGAAATAGCAAGAGCCGAAGAGGCGGCAAGAAAAGAAGAAGCTCTAAAAGCAATGCAACTAAACAACGCTGAGACATCTCAAGCAGCAAGCTTTCAACAGGAGGATGACGAAACACGCAATATAACCGAAAGGCTTCGGATAATAGAGCAAGAAAGAGTCGAAAGAGAAAAGAAGCTGGCCATCATTGAAAAGACAGTGAAGCTGAAGAAAGATATGCTCGAGAAAATAGTGCAAGCCCAACTGGAGATCAACGAAATGGACAGCAAGTTAAACAAATACACTGAAGAAATGGAAAACCTGAGGAAGCAAGAGCAAGAAGCACATCACAAGCCTCGCAAGCAAACCGAACACAAAATGGTGTACGAAGTAAGCAGCTCCGGAAAGGACAGCCAGCCATGCGTCATCTACAATGAAAACTCTCCACTGAGCGAAGAGCTACAGAGCGAACCTTGGCCGGTCAACTTCAAAATGCCGAAGGTAAAGGCGTACCAAGGAAAAACATGCCCAAGAGAGTTCCTCATGTCCTTCGAAGCCGCAGTAGAATCGGGCGGAGGAACAAACTCAACATACGCCAAAGCTCTAGTCATGGCTGTCGAAGGAGTTGCGAAGACATGGTTTTCCACTCTCGAACCAGGATCCATTAATTCTTGGTCCGAGTTGAGAAGAGAGTTCATAAACAACTTTCAGGGTTTCCAAGCATCCGAAATTCATCAGGGAAGGCTATTTTCATGCAAGCAGAAACAAGACGAAGGCTTGAGGGAGTACATGCAGAGGTTCATGGAAATAAAATCAAGAGCGAAAGATGTAGGGGCTTCGACAGTTATTGATGCACTAACGGAGGGCTTGAGGGCTGGCCCCTTCCATTCTGCATTAACAAGGAAGAGACCCAAAACCATCTTCGCACTATTAGACACCTTCGAGAAATATGCGAGATCAGACGATGAATTTCGAAGGAAGAAAGAAGACGAAAAGAAGCAATCCCAGATGGTCAAAGACGAGAAGAAGTATAAAGAAGAAAAGGAAGCGAGTCGAAGCAGAAGGCACGACGATAGCAGAGACAATTCAAAAGATCATAACAATCGAAGGGTGCACAACCTCGAAAACAGAGAAAAAAGGGGCGATGAAAAGAGAAACAAAGACGATGAAAGGGGGAAAGAGCGAAGCAACCAAGAGAGAGACGGCGAAGACAAAAAAGAAAACAATCAGAGAAGCAGTTCTCGTGCTCCATACTGCGAGCTGCATGGCGAAGGAAAAGGCCATACAACAAAGCAGTGCCGAAACCTGCAACAATTCAAACAAGAATGGACTGCAGAAAGAGAGGCGAAGAGGGCCATCAGACACACGAGCAACTATCGTGAAAACTGGTCTCAAGGGAACCCAATGTCAACATACCCTTCGCACTCTGTCAATCATGTCGTCAACTATCCAAGAGAAGCTTCGTATCAGGCACAGCAGCATGCCTACTCTCAACCTCAAAGCCTGGCAGCACTGCCACCGCCCCCAGAAACAAACCAGCAAAACAATGGAAGAAGCTCAAAACCTAGCTACACGTCTCAAAGGCAAACTATTAACGCTATCTCCGGAGGATCGACCCAGCAGCTAGACTCAAGAAGGGCAAGAAAAGAACACATTCGAAGGGTACATAATGTGACGTCAAGGACTCCGTTTGTGAAAACCAAGTGGTCCCATGTCCACATCACCTTCGGAAAAGAAGACGCAAGAGACCTTGACCAACCGCACTCAGACCCACTGGTCATCAAGGCAAATATAAAAGGATTTGATGTACTCAGGATCCTTGTCGATGGAGGAAGCTCAGCTGACATCCTCTTCGCCTCCACATACAGAAAAATGAAGCTAGAAAATGAAACACTGCAACCTGCAGGAATTCCATTGGTCGGCTTCACTGGAAAGGTTATCCAAGCATTGGGAAAAATTAGCCTACCAGTTACCTTCGGCGAAGGAGATAACGCAAGAACTGAAGATGTGACCTTCGATGTGGTTGACATTGTTTATCCTTACAATGCAATCTTCGGAAGGGGGTCCATTAACAAGTTTGAGGCAGCCATACATCAGGGCTATCTGTGCATGAAGATTCCTGGTCCCATCTTTGTCATCAGCGTCCTCGGAGACCAACTCCAAGCAAGAAGTATCGAAGAAGGCGAAACACTTGGGAGGAAGAACGTCCACTTTGTCCGAAGGAAGCAAAAGACTCCAGATTTCAAGATCTTCGGACTCGAAAACTCGTCCATGACATATCAGAAATGCATGAGCCGTGTCTACCAAGAGCATCTCTTCGGTAACATGCGCGATACCTACATGTAAAAGAACAAAACATGCGGGGGGTGCACTCTTTTTCCTCACGAGGGTAGCCCTGCGAAGGGTGTGAGGTTTTTTAACGAGGCACCCTCCAAGACTGTAACACAGTTTTTAATTACCTTTTTACCCTCAAAAAATTCCAGAGCAATTTCCTGGGAGGCGTAGAAGAGCCAAAGCTCAAGAAACGAAGCTTCGAGCTCAAAAACGATATCAGGCAAAAGCCTAGAGAATCCGAAGGTTACGCCAATTGAGTATTTGGTGTAGTCTAAGTTTGAATCGATGTATCACAAAGGATGATACAGAGACTCCAGACAAGAGCCGAAGGGAAAGATAAGCAAAGAAAGCTTAATCTACCCAAGTACAAGCAAACAAAAACCTTCGTACAAATCGCGATCCTTCGCATGAAACGTTCAGATATCAAAGAACGAAAACACGAAAACTTGTGTTCCTCAAAGGAAACACAAGGTCATCGTGCTGAAAGCATTAAGAGCTTCGGTGATATTGAAGAAATCTTCTCTCTGGCAAAGACCTCCGAAAGAATGCTTCAAAAGAAAAGCTTTATTAAGCACAAACACCAGTTAAGGAGATCCATCGTCAGGCTCACGTTTTACAACAAGGCCTAATTCTAAAAGCATTTCGCATACAATCCTAAATTCATCGAAATTATATCCATTCAAAGGAGAATAAGGCATTCGAAATATGGGATCTATTATCCCAGACGAAATCATTCGCTCAACATGCGAAGCCGCATCGAAGGAGGAAGACGAATCTAAAACGTCCCCAACCTTCTTCTTAGCCACACCCCGATGTTAAGAACTATGTTGACGGTCCTTAAGTACCACTTTTGACCGTCAAATACCTGCACAAATGGAATCAAAGTAAACACCAAACATAGTGGTAGGGCTTAAAACTAACGAATTCCACAAGTCTTGGTGAGATTTTGAGTGCAGGTGCATTTCATATAAAAACAAGGGAAAACAGGCTCCAAGCATGAACTTTTGCAATCAACAGATTTTCCCGGACTAAAGAACTTAGTCCAAAAGCCCAAAACTACAGAATCAAGTGTCAAGATCAAATAATGCAAGTGGATTGGGCATGTACACAGCCAAGGGAGGAAGCCAGAGGAAGATGAGGCCCAGTGGGGCCCAGGCCAGGTCGGCCGACCCCCCCTGGCCAGGTCGGCCGACCTGACAGGGAGGCCCCCCTGGCCCATCTTTTTATGGCGGTTCACAACCAACCTCTGGAGGTCGGTTCCCCCTGCATTAATTGTCACCGACCTCGGGAACCGCCTCAAAGTTGCCGACCTTCCAAGGCTATAAATAAAGGGGTACCCCCCCCCTCTCTCAAGACCAGTGGCGGAGCCAGCTCCGAACCCTAGGGGGGGCCATGAACAGTAGGCATGTGGCGTGTGTATTGCCCAATCTCATTCAGGCGTACGCCTCAAGGAGTCCTGGGCAGGTCATGTTCGTGAAACTTGGCAGCATGAGGTCTACGGGGAAATAGGAGACACGACGTTATCTATTTCCTTATGTGAAGCAGTTTTAAAGGGAAATACGTAGGTACTTAAAGATAGGACCGTATGTGGAGCCAAAGTGTCATCCAACGACTCTTTCGCACGGACTAACATGCATAACGTGATCGTTTTCTGTATATCTATGGCCATATGGGCCTGTTTCTTTTGCGAATTGCAAAAAAGGAAAAGGCCATTAAACAGCCTGCGCAGCCCATTAAGCCCTTAGGCCTTCTTCCTCCTCATGCAACACCTAACCGAACAGAACAGAACAATGGAGCTCCCGGCTCCATCCATGGCGAGGCTGCAGGGATGTAGGGGTGTGTGTTGGGTGGCCAGGTGGGGGGGGGGGGGGGGGGGGCTTCTCGGCGCCTAATTTAGGTCCGGCAGCCGCCATACTTTAAAATTCTGCTTTTACGCTCAATGAATCGAAGCACCTACAAACTTAACCTAGCAAAGTTGTTCAGATCTTTGGAAAAAATTCAAGACCAAGGGGGGGCCAGGGCCCCGTCTGGCCCTAACGTGGCTCCGCCAGTGCTCAAGACAACAACACACCACAAGACACAAGACTCTCCTCATTTCCAATCCACAGGCCGAGAGCCTCTTGTATATTAGTAGAATAGGAGAGAGGGCAAGGAAGAGATAGGAGTTCTCCTCCTCTTTTCGTTGGAGGTTTAGTTCCTATTCTTGTACCTTGGCGTGTAAACACTTCTAGTGATTATACGTGGTGATTATCTATCTATTGAGCTTTATCATTCGTTTAGGCATAATTCTTGTTATACTCGTTCAACGGGATCGTCGCTCCGCAAGGAGTGCTCTAGTTCTCTGAATCAGTATTAGGCCGGGACTAGAGTAGTGATCGATAGCATAGACGTGGTGTCTAGGCTGGAGGTTGCCTTTGACCGCTGTGTGCTCCACGGTTTGTAGAGGTAGGTGGTAGGAAGTGACAGCCCTGTCCATCCAAAGGAACCCTCCACGTTCGGGTACATAGTAGAGCCTTAGCCGGAGGGGCTTGGCAGACCAAAGCCTAAGCCGGTGCTCGAAGTAGACGAGTAGAACCTGAGTTCGTCTAACCTTAGAAATATCTAGATAATAATCACCCTCTCAATCCTAGGCTGCTAGTTGTCCTTGGGTAAAACTTGCCCTGCGGTAGAATAACTCCGTTCCTTGGGGAAAACAAATACGATGCCTTGGAATACTCCCGGGTGAAGTGCTACAACGGTATTCCGTGCGCTTGCGGATTTATCTGTGACGTAAGAAATACCAACAAGCATTTCTGGCGCCGTTGCCGGGGAACGGTTGATATCTCTATTGCAAATTAAGTTTGCCCTCGTAATCTATCTTACTTACCGTTCTGTTTTTATTTCCCTTAAATTCAAAAACTTACAAAAACATTTCATGGAGTCACAACCCACCATCCAATCATTCTCTACTCCACGGGGCGAGCTCTTAGAGCCACCATCATCATCACAACCTATTTCTTCATCTGGCTATGAGTTTTCCCCCGATTACATTTTGATGATAAGAAGTTTATCCTTTTCGGGTTCTAAACATGAAAATCCTTATGAACACTTGCGAGAGTTTGAGCATTTGTGTTCATGCCGATTGATCCATGGCATGACACAAGAAACATTGAAGTGGAAGTTGTTTCCCTTCTCCCTCAATGGGAAGGCGAAACAATGGTACACTTATACCGCTAAGAGAGTGAACGGTGATTGGAAGGAATTGCGAGACAAATTTTGTCTAGCGTTCTTTCCTGTATCTCGTATCACTTCTCTACGAGCGGAAATAATTAACTTTCGGCAAGAAGAAGAGGAGACCTTAAGTGCATCTTGGATCCGGTTCTGTTCATTAACAGACTCCGGACCAGAATTGTTGCTCCCCGAACCAGTTTTATTGCAACATTTTTATTCGGGATTGAGCAACAATACCGCACTTTATCTTGACACGGCCGCTGGTGGATCTTTTTCTCATAAGACCATAGCGGAAGCGCATGAACTTTTGGATCGAATTGTGGAAAACACACCTTTTTCCGCTGACTTACCAGATGAGCCGGAGTCAAAAGATGAGGAACTCGTTGTGCCAAAAACAAAAGAATTGGTGCCTACAATGGTAGACCCAACACCCGAGTCCTCATCTGACACAAGAACAATGATAGAGGAAGATGAACCTCTTGAGTTCCCTTTTGAGTTCGAGAAAGGAATTCTTGAAAATTTTGGAAACACCTCGAACTACATTTGGGAAAAGATGCCTCCTACTCCTCCCGATCCTCTCAAGGAACCATTCCTCAAGGAGGACATGAAGGAACGTCTTGGGAAAACCACTTTCACCACCACCACTCAAAATCCTTTGGTGAAACCTCATCTCGATCATGAACCACTCGAGCAAATCAAGTTCATATCTCCAATCCCGCCGCTCGAGCATACTTGGTATGAGGATGCAAAGTTTTCCACCCATGAAGAGGATGAGTTGAATGAAACTCTTCATGTCTATGAACCCAAACAATCCTCTTCACCATTCGAACCTTTTCCCTCTGGCCCTTCATGCACCGTTCTTGATGTTGATCAAGAACTTCTTGAAAACAAACCTTGGGCCATGGAATTTCACGAGGCATCGGCTCTAGAATCCAAAGAGGAATCTTTGAGTGAGCATGATAGCTTTTTCCTTGAACAACCACATGATACATGCTCACATCATGAGTCTCTAGAGCCAACACCCGTTAGTGCCAAAACCACTTTTGCTACCTACAACCACTTTGTTCCCTTGTTTTGCTACTTGTTCTTTAAAATGGTTGTAGATGCTTTTGTTTATCATAAATATTGCAAATATCGTGGTTGTATGTTGGTACTAACCATGCAGATCATTCTCCGAGACGAGATAATTCATGATCAAACTCAACGTGACGGGGGAGAGTCTTGCTCGTCTGACTTAAAATGACGCTGCCCTTGTCGATAGGATAATCGACAATTATCTTTTATTTGCTTCCTTGGATTTCCACTTGCATTCTTTTGCATCTTTGATTTTACCAACAAATTGCATTTTTTTTAATTCCCAATTGCATACAAGTTTACTTCTCCAACTCATTCTTGCATGTTTGATTATTTATTTGCATTCTTGCATGTTTGAATCCTTCCAACTCATGTTTGGGATTTTTCAAACCACTTTGCATTTGCACATTCAAATAATAAAAAAAAAATCTCCTTTGTGAGAACAAGTTTGATAAAATGAATTTGAGACAACCTTTTGTTGGAAAATGCTTTGAACAAAATTTTGAAGGAATTTTGGCACAGCTTCCCTTGACTTTTCAGCATATAGCCATTGTGGGACTGTTGACCAAGTTGAACTTCATTTGTTTATATTTGGATGCAAGGGTGCTCGAACTTTTCAATGACATTTCATTTTCACTTAAGCACCCTTACAACAAAATTCTTGTTCTTGCATTTCTCCAAGTTTTCATTATATTTTGTCTCAAGTTCAAGAAAAAGATTTTCTTCCTTCTTTTGGTTTTTCCATTTGCATTTGGAGTCTTCCAAAATAAACTTCTTCTATGTTGGAATCTTTTCCAACTCTTCTTTATTTTTTTCTTTGAAATCATTCTAAAAAAAAAAACAATTGAGACGATTGTTTTTCAAAAAAAAAAAAGAAGGGTAATAATTTGAGAGCTTCTCAAACTCTCAAAGTGACAATTTTGTTTTATCTCAAACTTAAGAAAAAGATTTTCCCTTTTCTTCTTTTTGATTTTATTTTGCTTTCTTTAGTTGCGAAAAAAAAACGAGCTTTGCGAGAGCAACCGACAAATGGTCCACGTACATTGCTTAAACTAACGTAACCCATTCTCGAGTTTGCTCTTGTGTTCTTGCTCTTGTGTGCAGCCATGAAAAGAGCCGACAAGCGGCTCATCAATGTGTTGAAGAAGGCGACAAGCTCAAACCCAAGTCACTCTCGATGTGGCACATATCCATACCCCTCCATTGAGCTCATGCCTAACTTGAGAAAGTTGGCATGAAGAGCTTCAAAAGGATCACATGGAGAGGTAGACCACAATGAAAATGACACATCGAGACTCCTCTTCGACACCAATCCCATCTTGGTGTGCGAGAAGGAGAAGCAAGCCTACAACACGCATGAAACCGTGTCTACGCTCACTCATGAGCACATGACCCGGAATTGCTGCACAAGGAAGGTATGAATGCCAACTTTGCCCATGATTAGAAGCCATAGGCTGGGATGATTTTGCTTGTGTGGTAAGATCCCTCCTACTTGCCATACAGTTTTATGCACCCTGCTAATAGTAGACAATGGTTTTACTTTGGTTCTTCCAGAATAAGTATTACCTGCTTTTATGGAACAATCTTAGTCTACTACTAGGCTCTCATAAGCATTGCTTGCAAGGCTTGTTTCTACAACTCCTGATCTTCACAAGCATGCTCTTTGGCAAAATATAACATCCTTCCTTGTGCCTGATGCATGAATGGCTTGCTATGACTTGTGTTCCTCAAGGCAATCTTAGACCTATCTATGAGGATGAGCATTGTATCCTTATGCCATGGTTTACAATATCAAAATCTCCCCTATGCAATGCATGATGGAGAAATAGTTAGAACTTTTCAAGTGGTTAGAACATGTTGAGTGCACCTCGTTCATTGCTCACACCGCTTTAAGAAGTTGTATCGCAACTTGTATCTTTTTGCTTTCTCCTTGCATGATAAAATAAAAAGTTGAAAATAATTTAAAATCGAATAAAGAAATTAAATAATGAAAAGTACACGAATAAACTAGGCGTTTTTATTTCCCTTTCAAACATATCATGCGCCTTGAGTTATTGTACTGAATTCAATAAATTTAGGCTCCCGGTCTTTAACCCCGGTAGAGTCCTTTTTGCTTCCACATTCTTTTTGTTTGTTTTGAATAAATAAGCCAGGTACAAGAACAAGTGTGGGGGAGATCTCTCGAGTTCTTCATCACGCACACATTCGAGATCACCCCACCAACACGATGCACAACCTCGCACTGATCGACACATACAATGGTGGAGCCATCGGGCACAAGAAAACAAAGTTCGGTCGAACCTTTGGTTCGATCAAATACCCTCCTCTTGGTCTCCACTTCATCCAAGGCGATGGTTTGCGCATCCTATCCTACTACTCTATCTCCCTAGTTCATGAGTTAAAATGTTCTTTTGGGTCAATCACTAAAATTTAACTCAATGATAAAACAAATCTTGTGTTATCCTCTCAACAAACATACTTCTATCTGGTTGGCTTGCATACTCTTTATTCCTCGCATCATACACCTGTTGCTTGTGAACACCAATCTCATAGGAACCCATGCTTATCTAAGTTGTTGGCGAATGAGATATGGTTGGATGAAATGAATCATGCTTCTTCTGCATAGAGTGCTTGGGAATTTATCTTGCAAAATTTTAAATCCATAGCTTTGCACTCCTCAATGATCTTATATTCCCACCAGAGCCAAATAAGAATCACTTTGAAAACCTCTACAAATGCTACTTGTTATTGCTTTGAGCTTGGTCAAATTGTGCGACCCTTGTGAGATGCTTGTCATACTTTCTTGATCAAGATTTCGTGCACATACACCATTATCATAAAACATGCTAACCTTCTACACTGGAAGTTAGCAACACCATTTCCATCCATCCACCCACCAAATAAATACTCCATCTCTTGTTGTTGATGTCTCTCTCCAAACATTCTTGCAAAAAGAGACATGGCTATCGAAAGTAAAAAAAAAAAAAAGAAGAAGAAAAAAGAAAAGAAGTGATAGCCATGTTCTCAAATAAAAGTCAATCAAGAGAGAGACATCATCACATCAAGGAGTATCCATTTCATTCCATCTCACTCCATTCACCACACACATATCCACACACTTGCACATTCTTGATCAGATTGCATGGCTTGTTTTCTCTTATTGGATCCACTCTTTGACTTAGCAATATAAGTAATGCAAGTACGCTCCTTTTCATCCCTACCAAGCTCCACATAAAGCCTTGCATAGAAGTAGGATGAAAGGAGGCAAACACATTGCCTTGGTGAGGAATCAAACACATTGAGTGATTTGAGGGTTATCATTCGAGGAGTACAAGCTATGCTTTTACTTTGAAAATCTTTCCAAAAAAAAAAAAATCCAAGTTACTCAGCAAAGGGGTATTGATGACTTGAATCAAGACCGTTCCATTCCTCAACCGCCCAAGATAGCATGTTAGCCACTTCAAAGTTCACATGTGCAGTTATGGCTTGGAATAACTTGTATGCTAGCATCATACCATAGGAAGTCTTGCTTTATCTTAATCTTCCACCTTCACTCGAGGACGAGCAAAGGCTCAAGTGTGGGGGTCTTGTTGACGGTCCTTAAGTACCACTTTTGACCGTCAAATACCTGCACAAATGGAATCAAAGTAAACACCAAACATAGTGGTAGGGCTTAAAACTAACGAATTCCACAAGTCTTGGAGAGATTTTGAGTGCAGGTGCATTTCATATAAAAACAAGGGAAAACAGGCTCCAAGCATGAACTTTTGCAATCAACAGATTTTCCCGGACTAAAGAACTTAGTCCAAAAGCCCAAAACCACAGAATCAAGTGTCAAGATCAAATAATGCAAGTGGATTGGGCCTGTACACAGCCAAGGGAGGAAGCCAGAGGAAGATGAGGCCCAGTGGGGCCCAGGCCAGGTCGGCCGACCCCCCCTGGCCAGGTCGGCCGACCTGACAGGGAGGCCCCCCTGGCCCATCTTTTTATGGCGGTTCACAACCGACCTCTGGAGGTCGGTTCCCCCTGCATTAATTGTCACCGACCTCGGGAACCGCCTCAAAGTTGCCGACCTTCCAAGGCTATAAATAAAGGGGTACCCCCCCCCCCCTCTCTCAAGACAACAACACACCACAAGACACAAGACTCTCCTCATTTCCAATCCACAGGCCGAGAGCCTTTTGTATATTAGTAGAATAGGAGAGAGGGCAAGGAAGAGATAGGAGTTCTCCTCCTCTTTTCGTTGGAGGTTTAGTTCCTATTCTTGTACCTTGGCGTGTAAACACTTCTAGTGATTATACGTGGTGATTATCTATCTATTGAGCTTTATCATTCGTTTAGGCATAATTCTTGTTATACTCGTTCAACGGGATCGTCGCTCTGCAAGGAGTGCTCTAGTTCTCTGAATCAGTATTAGGCCGGGACTAGAGTAGTGATCGATAGCATAGACGTGGTGTCTAGGCTGGAGGTTGCCTTTGACCGCTGTGTGCTCCACGGTTTGTAGAGGTAGGTGGCAGGAAGTGACAGCCCTGTCCATCCAAAGGAACCCTCCACGTTCAGGTACATAGTAGAGCCTTAGCCGGAGGGGCTTGGCAGACCAAAGCCTAAGCCGGTGCTCGAAGTAGACGAGTAGAACCTGAGTTCGTCTAACCTTAGAAATATCTAGATAATAACCACCCTCTCAATCCTAGGCTGCTAGTTGTCTTGGTTGTCCTTGGGTAAAACTTGCCCTGCGGTAGAATAACTCCGTTCCTTGGGGAAAACAAATACGATACCTTGGAATACTCCCGGGTGAAGTGCTACAACGGTATTCCGTGCGCTTGCGGATTTATCTGTGACGTAAGAAATACCAACAAACTACTACCTCGTGGACAGCAACCACGAGGCCTTCGTTTGTTCCGACCCCGACTCCCTTCGGGAGCATCAGACTCGGGGCGATAAACTCTCCCAATAGCCACAAGGCTACCAGGAGGAAAAGAAAAACAGCTTTCACCTCCCTCAACAGGTGACAAAGGGCTCGAATCACTAGATAAGTCAATCCTCGAAGGAGAACTAAAAACATCAATCGGAGGCTCACGGCGAATCAAGCCACCAGAAGAAGGCTCTGGAGTCGCAAACTCGCTCAGAGAAACATCAGATGATGAATCCGGAGCAACACACTCCTCCAAAACCAAGTCAGAAGAAGCCTTCGGAGTAGCAAACTCGCTCAAAGAAATATCAGACGAAGCCTAAGGTCCAAAAACCAAGCAAAAATTAATCAAAGCAACATAAAGTTTACAACAATATTACAACAATCCTCAAGAAGACACAAGTTCGAAGGAATGATATAACCCCTCTCCCGAAGAAAAAGTAAACTGTTTATACCTCACTCTGAGGCAGACGACCAACAGACTGCACACGATTCCAGAAGGCTTCGTCAAAATGACCGGCGACCTTCAGAAGAGCTTCAACAACAGGACGGGGAGTAGAATCAACAGCTGAAAATTTGAAATCGTCAGAAGCAACCTTCGCCAAAACATTGCTCCCTTCGACATTAAGAGAATGGAGGAAGTCCCGAATAGCCAGATGAACAGCATTGGAGGAAAAGGCCCTGCAAGCCTTCACCACGAAAGGAATTTTGACAGAAAGCCAAGATTAGCGCTGCTCAGTCGAAGCATCCTCAGGGATCTGATCAGGAGTAGTCCCAACTGAAATAAGAGCATCCTGAATATAGCTGCAGAGAGAGGACAGGCGAAGCTCTTCAGCCTTAGCAAAAGAAACCGCCTCCTGATCCGCAGTTTCAACTTTTTCGCGAAGGACCTTGTTGGCTTCCAAAGCCTTCGCGAGGGACGAATCAAGATCCCCCAGCTGTTTCTCCAGAGAAGCTACCTTCGCCTTAAAATCCTTCTCAACAGAGAGATCTACCACACGTTTTTCACTAAGAGCAAGAGCATCTTTTTCTCCTTGATCTGAGATTCAAGAGTTGAGAGATCCTTGCGAAGCCGGTCCCGATCAGCCCTTGCCAGAGTCAGCTCATTAAACTGGTGAAGGGAGGCTTGGGTAATAGCAAGCGACTGACGAAAACAAGAGCGAAGTTAGAAAAACAAGCAACCGAGAAAAAACAAATATTAAAACTGCTTACCTTCATCTGCGAAGACAGTAAAGACTTGTACAGAGTGTCACCACCTTGAAGCACAAGCTCATTCTCCACCTGGGGAAAACGAAGCTTCTCTGTAGCAGCAACAAAGGGCGCAGCGGCGCTAGCACTCATGACGAAGGTGTTCGAAGGAACATCGTCACAAAGAGTCAAAGAACCCCCAGTAGCTTCGACTGAATCAAAAGTCATGTCAAAAGGGAGAAACTCTCCAAGCATTGCTTCAAAGACTGAATGTAGGAAAAGATCACCACCTGCTGAGGGGCTGAGAGGCTCACGAAGCACAACGTCTAGCTTCGAAGGTAATTGAACCTGGGAACGATCTGTAAGAGGTCTCAGGTTATCAGCAATTTGACGAAGCCCAGCCACTCTAAGAGGTGAGAGATAACCTTGAACAGAAGCTTCAGCTACCCCCTCATTGTGAACAGGGGCAGCAGGAGGAACATCAAGACCATCAACACAGGTCTTGTCCTGGATCTTAGCCTTCGATCCAGACTTAGCAAGAACAGAATCAGCGCCCTTGATAGCCTTGTCCTGAATCTTGGCCTTCTCAGCGGCACTGCTATCACGAATATCAACTGTAGAAGCAGAAGTATCCTTTGCAACAGAAGAAGAGCCCTTCGAAACAACTTTCTTAGGGGCAGATTGAGCTTTAGACCCAGAAGAATTACTACCACCATCTTCTGGAATAGAAAACAAATCTAATGCGGAACGAATCACCGGGGGCTTGAAAGCAAAGGAAGGCTTCGCTGAATGAGAACTCTTCGGCTGACTTGCCGAAGGAACAGCAGCACTCAAAGCTGTAGCATTGGCTTCACTAATAGCCTTATCAGAGCTGTCCTTCGACGAAGTCTTATGAATTTTCAGCTTCTTCTTAGCCTGCTCTTCGCTAGACCTTCGGCTACCAGACATCTTGAAAAAGAACGAAGGAAAAGGATCTCCTACCGAAAGGAATTGGAATAGCCAAAAGAAAAAAGACTCGCAAAGTATACAATTGAAGAAACAGCGCGCCCACGATGAAGATATATAGAAGGGAAACGATCATCGGGAACTGAAAAGAAGTACGGAATGAAAACGACAAGACACGTGTATGGGTCAGAAAGGCACACGTTGCAGTCATAAACTGACAAATAAAATTGTTTCTGGTTTTAGTTACACTAATAACACATCACCAATTAAGGGCTAATGTTGGGGACTGCACCGAAGCCCCTACCCGACCCACGCGAAGACCAACAGTCAATGGCGAAGACAAAACGGAGAAGACAACCAAACTAACAGCCGTGCTTATACAGCCAATGGAATGCATGTAAATATGATCATTCTCCCCCTTATAAATATGGAGGGAGATGATCCTGGAATGACATCTGTTTTTCGGGCCACGAGCCAAAGGAAGAATCATTCGCACCGTGTTCTGAAACTCTCTAATCACTTGACCCCTTCGCCCGGCATCGCGGGAGAAGGAGAGCTTCGCGTAATTGAACTGCAGGGAACCTGAACGAGAACCTCTTCGTCCGGCACCGTGGACCACAAAAGAGGGCTTCGCTCCAACCAGAAGACAACGACGACAAGCGAAGAGGGCTTCGCGAGGAGACTCGAAGGCATCGACAACCTCCGAAGGCTTCGCCAGAACCAAAACACCTCTATCACCCGTTGGAGGGCTTCGATCTGTCCCACCAAGACCTTCGATCCCCCAACACGTGGACACATCAGGAGGGCTTCGCTAGGGAGGCAACAGGTGGCAAGGCAACAAGAGGGCTTTGCAAGGGGACCTTTGGATGCCGTAGCATTATGAGAGCTTCACAGCGGCAAGACAATCAAGCACAATCTGTTGGAGGGCTTCGCTGAGTCCAACCAGGACCTTCGATACCCCAACATCACTCAGATCCAAGTCAAGCAAATCAGGAAAGGAAACCACGCGAAAAATCAGCACTGGTAGGGCCCAGGCCATGTCGGCCGACCCCACCAGGCAGGTCGGGCGACGCCTGGTGGATGCCACGAGGCCTCTGCTTCTTCATGCCCCCTGAGTTTGCATCCCACACTCCCCTTTTACCTGCATTACAGTCAAGTTACTTTCTGAATCTTGCAAAATTAAATTAAAACTTGACTCACTAAAACATGAAAACTTTATTAAACCTTCCTCTCACGATTCTTGGTCTTGCACACTTGTTATTTCTCGCTTCATCACCACCTGCTTGTGAACACCATTTTCAGTAGGAACCCATGTTTTCCTAAGTTATTAGCAAGTGCGATATGATTCGATGAAATGATCCTTTGCTCAACTTGCTAGTCCTTTTGGGAATTTCATTTACGAAAATTAAAATGCCATGGCTCAATGCTCCTCTCTTGATAATTATTTTCCTACCAAAGCCATATGATGATCATACCTGTCATAACCCATACACATATGCTGCTTGTTATTGCTTTGAGCCTTATCAAAATTGTGTGACCTTAGTGAGATACTTGTCATACTCCCCTGAACAAGATCACGTACACTCCACCTTATATGCTAAACTTCTATGCTGGAAGTTAAGCAATACCACTCTCCATCCACCAAATAAATAGTCCAAAAAAATCCTTGTCACCTTTCTCTCTCAAAAATATCATTTGGAGACATGGCTATACAAAAGAAAAAAGAATAACCCCTGCTCATACAAAAGTAGAGCAAGAGAAAAAGAAAAGGGGAAGAAAAGAAAAAGACAGAAAGAAAAGATAGCCATGTCCTCCTCAAAATTCCAAAAGAGAGAGAGAAAAGGGACACAAAAAGGAGTATCACTTCCACTTCCACCACCATCCACACATGCACATCTTGATCAGGCTGTATGACTTGAATTCTCCATGGATCCACTCTTTTGGTTCAGCAACATAAGTGATGCAAGTATGCCTCTTTTTACCCCTACCTTGAGCTCCACAAATAAGCCTTAGAAGTAGGACACAAAGAGGCAACACCATTGCCTTGGTGAGGAAACATACACATTGAGCGACTCGAGAGAATCATTTGAGGAGCAAGAGCCATTTTTTTCATGTTTTAAAAACTCACCAAATTCCCAAGGATACTTGTCGAGGGAAAGCAAGGTGACTTGACTCACGATTGTTCCAGTTATCAATCGCCCAAGGATACATGCTAGACACCAAAAAGTTCACAGGTAAACTGTGCGGCTTGCAATAACTTGTGTGCATGTTGATATCCAAGAGGAAGAGTTCACCACGCTGAGCTCGCATCTTCACTCGAGGACGAGTAAAGACCTAGTGTGGGGGAGTTTGTTGACGGTCCTTGCAGCATATCTTTTACCATCAATCATCTGCACTTTATAACCAAAATCCAACACCAAGAGTAGAAGTAGGGCTTATTACTCTCAAATTCCACTAGTCTTGGTATATCTATGAGTGCAGGTGCAATCCACATGAAAATGGGGAAAAGGAAGCACAAACCATGGACTTCACATCTTCAGAATTTTCCCTGGAATATAGACTACACCCTAAAAGCCCAAAACCAGAGAATAAGGCCTCAAATCCACACAATGCAAGTGGATCAAGGAGGTGGACAACCAGAGGAGCAAACCTGAGGAAGACCAGGCCCAGTTGCTCTCTTCAGGAGGTCAGTTCCACCTGCAATTATGCCACCGACCTCAGGAACCGCCTCAAGTTGCCGACCTTCCAGGTCTATAAATAAAGGGGTACCCCCTCCCCTCCAAGACATACAAGAAACACAAGAAGAGAGCAATAGTCCTATCCCAAAGGCCTAGGGCCTCTTGTCTACTAGTTGAATAGGGGAGAGGGAAAGATCCAAGAGGGGTGTAGTGCTAGTTCATAGATCTAGTTCATAGCTAGTTCTTGTTCTTAGTTCTTCGTTCATCATTGGATCTTGGCATATGATCATATACTCTGTGATTATACGTGGTGATTGTGTTTTAGTAAACTTTTTATTTTAGTTGTTGCTCCTGCTATACTTGCTTACGGGATCATCGCTCCGTAAGGGGTGCTCTAGCTTTCTGAATCAGTTCTAGGCCGAGGTTAGAGTAGTAATCGATAGCATAGACGTGGTGTCTAGGCTAGAGGTTACCTGTGTTTGCCGCGTGCTCCACGGTTTGTAGAGGTAGGCGACAGGTGGTGACAGCCCTGTCCGTCCTTTCGTAATCCTCCACGTTCGGGTACGTCGTAGAGCTATAGGCTGGCGTGGCTTGGCAGACCAAGCCTATACCAGTGCCCGAAGTAAGCAAGTAGAACTTGGGTGCTGCTAGAATTAGAGAGTACTAGAATATAGTTACCCTCTTGAGCCTAAACTGCTATTACTCTTGTTGTCCTTGGGTAAAACTAACCTTGTTGCAGATTAACTCCATTCCCTGGGGACAACAAATATGATACCTTGGAATACTCTCGGGTGAAGTGCTACAACGGTACTCTGTGCGCTTGCAGAATTATCTGTGACCGTAAGAAGTATCAACAACCAGCATACAAGGTCTTTGGTTGAAAGAATTCCGAGAAGATACTGCAAGATCTCATGAAGCATTTCTACCAAGAGTCAACAGAATGACTCTTCGGTAGAACGAACGATGCTTATGTGTAAAAACATAAAGGACACGGGGGGGGGGGGGGGGGTGCACTCTTTTTCCTCACGAGGGTAGCCCTGCGAAGGGTGTGAGGTTTTTTAACGAGGCACCCTCTAAGACTGTAACACAGTTTTATAGTTATCTTTTACCCTAAAAAATTCCAGAGCAATTTGCCAAGAGGAGTCTCCCCAAAAAGACGAAGCCATGAGCTCAAAAGACGAAGCCATGAGCTCAAGAAACGAAGCCAGGAGCCCAAAAAGACAAAGCCATGAGCTCAAAAAACGAAGCCATGAGCTCAAGAAACGAAGCCATGAGCACAAAAAACGAAATCAGGTAAAACAAACTTGGTACAACCCAATTATGAGAAATAATACTAAGTCTCTAGAAACGGATCGAAGGGAATAAGGTGAGCTAAAATGCCAAACCGCCCCTAACAGAAGTATGGCAGCAAAGAAGGATGCCAAAACGAGCAAAAGCGAAGATAAGCAAAAGTTCGCCTGGCGAAGTTAAAAGTTTTCCAAACTTAGGAAAACTTTACCCTCTAGTTCGGAAAAATGTCAAAGAAACAACCTTTGCCGCAACAAACGCAAAAACTTAAGTTTTCATAAAGAAAACGTAAGGTCATCGCGCATGAAGCAAGTAAGCTTCGCAAAGATATTGAAGAAATCTATTTTCTAGCGAAGCATGCTAAAAGATCTCTTCAAAAGATAGCTTAAAGCAGCATGAGGAACAATGTTCAAGGGGAACCGTCGTCACCACCCAGTAACACCAACTCATCCTCCACTGCACGTGAGGAAGTCGAATCCTGTTTGCAGCAGCAACAAAAGCCTCAGCAGCCTGAGCGCTCATAACAAAGGTGTTTGGCGGCACCTCGTCCCAAGCAATGAAGGCCCATCGGTAATCTCAACTGAATCAAAAGTCACGTCAAAAGGGAGATTTTCTTCCTACATTGTCTCAACGATTGAATGGAGAAAAAGATCACCACCTGCCGAAGGGCTTAGAACATTCCGATGCTGGATATGGGGCTCATCTAGCAGCTGAATAACTAATCGGTCACAAAGAGAGCCTAAGTTAGCAGCCATCGAACGAAGCTCAGACAAACTTTTTGGAGACAAGCAACCTCATGCTATGCACATGCGTACGGATTACGCAAGAGCAACCTTTGTGGCCCGATCTTCTCGAAGGATCCAGCAAGAACTTGATAAATATTGATGTGTGACCTGACGAAGAGGCAGTGCACCGCGAGCTTTTCACACGCGATGAACTACCGAGACAATCGCCTTTCCACGTACCAATGAAGCTAGCCCACACAATCATGCCGTATAGACGTGAAGGCGCGAACTAGGTGAACCGTAGTTCGGCGTTCTACAACTCCCTCAGGAATCAAAAGAACAAGTGTTGCAAGCCTCTCAAGACTCACGGAAGATGAACAACACAATCTTGTGTATTCTGGAAAATAGAAGCCAAAAAGTCGCCCGTAGCTTAGTTACACATTCACATATATGGCTGTAGCTAGACCTTTCAGTTTACATAACCCTTCAGTTTACATAATAAAATAATATATCAACTAAATGCTTGGAAAACTGAAGCATTCCTTGCATGCGCAGCCAAACAAATCTTCTATGTTGGTCTTTCAATTTCTTGCGTGCAGAATTTTTTGGCTTGCTAGATGTTTGGTCTTCCAATTAATAAATGGTTGGTCTTCCAATCACTTGTCTTGTTAATGATGTATCAAGCTTTGCTTCCTCTGGACGTGAGCCATACTACTAGAGGCACACCTGAAAGTGACGAGCAAACAAAATATAATATTTATTTATTTATAACAAAAGATTAGTAAACAAGAGATAGCTTTCACCTATTCATCTTTGCCTCAGCTTATTCAACTCTGAACCATCTTTCAAATATTTGGATTCACGTGTTTGGTAGTAGCAGACTCGGTGGAGAGAAATTATCATCATCCCACACTCTCTCATATATGCCATCGTTCCTTAAAACATTAAAACAAGAACTCGGCAGTACGGAGTTATTGCAAGTAATATTATTTAACAAAGCAAGGTTAGTGTTCACCTAATTGTGTATTTCCTTCTCCAATTGTTTAGCTCTATTCCTTGTTATTGGTCCAGTAATATTAGTAGACATGTCCTCATCACCTTGAGCAGCAGCTTCGCCCCCATATCCTGGATCTTGGCCTCAGAAGAAGCTTCGAGACTCTTGCCTTGGATCTTGTCCTGGATCTTAGCCTTCGATCCAGAGACATTAAGAACATCAGAGGTAGCAGCCGCAACCTTAGGAGCACTAGGTTTGCTCATAGTGGCCGAAGAAGAAGGAATATTCTTCGCAGGATCAGCAGAACCTTTCAAAGAAGAATACTTAGAAGCTTTCGAGGCCTTATCTGGGGAGGAAGCTTGACCTCCACACTTCGGCTGGGTGATCATGTCCATTAGCCAAAACATAGCAGGAGCTTTGATGGAAATGACTGGTTTAGCCGAGGCCGTCTGAACAGATGAAGCCTTTAGAAGAGGAACTGAGACAGCAGTAGCATTGGTTACCCGCAAATCACCTTCGTAGGCAGCTTGCTCAGAACCACTCTTTGAAGAAGACTTGTGAGTCTTCGCCTTCTTCTTAACATTTTCTTCACTGGACCTTCGATTGCTAGACATCTTGAAGAAATACGAAAGAAAGGGATCTCCCGTTGTGCGAAAAGAGTAGCAAAAGTAGAAGCGAAGGAAACAGAAGAGCAAAAACTAGCACAGCACGGAAGAAGCAAGACAATCACAGCATGTATATATAGAACCAAGCTGGACATCGGGAGTCAAGATAAGAAGTGCAAGTGGAAATGACAAACACGTGGAAGAATCTGGAAAGCTCACGACATAATTCCTTTGTAAAAACAAAAAGGCAAAATTGTCTCTGATTATGGTTTCACCAAATACATCAACAATTGAGGGCTAATGTTGGAGATGATGCTGAAGGCTTCCTGATCCTTCCAAAGGGTAAAAGCTTCCAGCGAAGGCATCAGAAATAGCCACGAAGGGGTCTTTGTAGAAGCTAAGCGGAGCCTACAGCGGAGAGACGTAACGGAATTGGCAAAGGGCCTTATTGTAATAACAAGCTTTCCTCTCTATAAATAGAGAGGAGGGGATCATGTAATGACATCAGTTTTTTGGGCAACGAGCCAGACACATCATTTACTCCGTTCACAAATCTCTGTCGTCTCAACATCCTTCGCCCGGCTGTTGGCGTCGCGAAATGCCAATATTTCTGCACTAAATCCGGTAATAAAAAGGTATGAATGCAAGGCCATAGGCATATTTTGCTTATTTACTAATCAAGTTCCACGAGTTGTGTATCCGCCATTGTTTTGCAGGGTTCAAGGCAATTTGGCATGATTTTAATAAAGAAATGGTGAAACCCCAACATCATAAAGACTGGACACAAGTATGAAGCCAAATTGGTTGGCTGAGGTTCCGGCGACGTACACATCCGTACGTCACCCGATCCAAATCAAGTCCAAATGGTCAAGTGACTATGGAAATGTGCTACACAATGACAACACGACCATACGAAGAAGAGGGTCGAGGCAAACGACAATGTGAGAGCCGGGTGACGTGATCATCCATAGGTCACCCGATACCAAATGAGGTTCAATGGCTGTGGAATTTATCCAACATGTTCCACGAAGTAACCACGGCCATATGAACCAAAGAAGTGAAGTAATTGGACGCGGGAAGCACCGGATGATGTGGGGGTCAACCCTCCAGCAGGGTTGCCCGACCCCCCCAGCGTCGGCCGACGTGTCACCCACGTCGCCCGACCCAATCCACGTCGGGCGACGTCCAAGTCAGCTCCCCATCAAGCCATCCAACTTCCACCGCCTCAATCCAACGCTTCGGAGGACTTTTCGACCAAACCGACCACCTCAACTGCCATACAACCGCCACTGAGGAGGGATCCAAGCCGTTGGGGGGACAACCGACCCTGATCAAGGGTCGGGTGACGTCCCTGGGTCGGCCGACCTAACCTGACAGGTCGGGTGACCCCCCTAAACCGCCTCATCCACCCTATAAAAGGGGCACATCACCTGGAGGCGGAAGACACACTGAGACACATTAGAGAGAAGTCCAGTTTTCGTCTTGTTCGCCGTTTAGAGTCTAGGTAGTAGTCATTTGGAGTTAGAGTCGAGTCGGGTACTCGCCCAGATTCTGGAATTTGTCTTCGGAGTTGGTAAGCAAGAGTCCATTGTATCTTTCTTCCCGATTTCCATTGTATCAAGTACTTAGTGAAAATCAATATAAAGTTGGTCTTATTTATATCTTGCAAGTTCTAGTATATGCTTGCTTGATTTAGAGCAAAGTCCTTAAGTTATCTTTAGCGGATAATTGTTCTTGTGCTGAGCGTTCCTCAGTCGGAATTCTCTTCGTCAAATAACACGAGGAGTCTTCTTACTTTCTCGCTTTGCTTGAGCGCGCGCTAGGCGAGATATTAGTTGTTAGCGTAGGCGTGGTGCCTAGGTTAGCACTAGCTGCGGAATACGGCGAAGCCCACGGGGGTCATAGGCGGCAAGTGGTGACAGCCTTGTCCGTCCCTTGAAGTCGGCCACGTTCGGTTAGTTAGTAGGTGCCCTGTAAATCCCGACAGGACTAACAACTCTATCTTAAGTGTTGAATCAGATCGAGGTAGTGACAGCCCTTGTGAGATCTACTAGCTTTAGAATTAACTTAGGATTGTGAACCTCATTTTACCAACACTTAGGAATCGTTGTACTCACTCGTTATACCAAATAGATTTACTTACCTACGACTCGGCGACTTGACACCTCTTTGATAGTGTGAATCACTCCTATCTTATTCTATCATTGAGTTTAGCCCCGTCTTTGGACTAGTTGTATATTTGTAGTTAAGTCTTTATCAAGTAACGATATACTTTATCCGAGTTGCTTCCCTGGGGAAATTTGATACCCCGGAATACTCCGATATGAAATGCTACAATGGTACACCGTGCGCTTGCAGTTTAACTTTAATTAAATTTATAGAGCATAGCTACCGTCAACACCGGCACCGCGGGCGAAAGAGGGCTTCGACGTGGCACAGAACGAAAGACCCAAGGAACAGCATGGGTACGAACACCTTCGTCCAACATCGTGGATCTAACAGGAGGGCTTCGCCAAGAAGAAATCGAACGTCAAGACATTCAGAGGGCTTCACCACACTAGGACTGCAATTCAAAATCTGTTGGAGGGCTTTGCAGAATCCGTCAGGGATCTCGTTCCCCTAACACCTGATTAATATGAATGAGAACATTTTCGAGATAAAAGTCCTAAAGTTACATATGGATTTTTGAGGATAATGACTGAAACTGTTGGAAATTGCTTTCATTAGTTTTGACTAAGTTTCCATCCTCCATTCCAATAATATGGTTAATGCTATATGTTATTATGATTTGGGGAATGAGACTCTCGAAATGTGATATAATTTTTCAATCCACATTTTGAGGGGGAAAGTTGGCCATCTCATTGTTTTATAGAGATACTCATTGTTTCTGTTTTTAAGTTGAGCTCGCTGCTGCTTTTTGAATAAGCTTGATATCGTGCTAATGGAGTCAACACAGTGAACTGTTAGGGGTTTGCAAGATCGATCATGAGATTCATGACTCCAAAAGAAAAAATGACTAAAGTCTGGAGTTTGTATTGATATAAATGGGCTAAAGTCTTGCTTTTAAAAGTTTCTAAATAGTTGGAATTTTCTGTTGTTATCTTGATGATTCCTTATGGAGCGAAATATTTAGATAGGTCCAAAAGGTACAAACATGGAAGAGTACTTACGATATAAAATTAACACTCCACATGTGTATAACTAAAGAGCAATAAGTCATGCATTGATATAAAATTAACACTCTGTATGCGTCAAAGAATACTGGAGGAGCTCTGGCGAGTCTACATCAACATCTGAGGATCGGTGTTCATGTTCATTACGCTAGTGATGATCCTACTGGATTCTGACGATTAACATCCAACGATTCATGGCATCAAGGGAAGGAGGGATGCGTTGCGGAGAGGGTGGGAGAAGCACGGTGGTGGAGGGAGCGAGGGAGGGAGATGTGCTGCAGAAGCGCGGTGCTGGAGGGAGGGAGGGAGATGTGCGCTAGGGTTCTGTTCTATGTATGCACACAGAAGTTGGGCAGGTGGGCCAGCAAATAAGCTGTGAATAGCGGCCGGGGATGGGCCTTAAGGTGCTTTCTAGTTTGGAGCCTTCACATGGACCACCGCTATAAATTATAGCAGTGGTTCGTTTCACGGCTGCAGCCTCCAAGCATTTTTACAGTGGGGGAACATTTCGACCACCGCGAGGTTCATTTTTTAAATGATGCTAAAATTGTCATGTAGTAGTGAAAATTTCTACATACTTAGTTTCATTGATTGTATAACATCAAGCATAGAGACAACACCCCTTAATAGATTTATATGTACAAAATCATGTGTGTACACACATTCAGTTTATATGCAAATAATCTTTTGAGCTTATGATGGTACACAAAATTAAGTTGGTGCATGAAATTTCAGCTTGACCTAGTTGTCAAGAAATAAAATGAAATGAATCAATGTAGCAGTGATACTTCTAAGGTTTCGTAATCTATAATATTTATAAAGGGCAGTCCCACTAAATGTAATTAATCTTTCTAAAGCTCAATTATCATGCGTCCACGTCATTGGTATTTGTCAGCCGTTAGATCTATCACCTGCAGCTGCATCCAGTCGTCCATCTACCTTCTTCATCCTCATGGGTTCCCCAAGCTCGCCCATGTTGGCGGTCAATCCCAAACACCGGCTGCCCCCAAGCTGCGTTGGTGATAACCTCTCCTGCCCCCCTGCTCTGCTGCTCTTCGATGACGCCCAAGTCCATTTGACCCATTTTCCAGATTTGCTTCCAACCTTCACCCGGCAGCCATGGACAGTAGCCCTCCGCTAGGAAAAATATTTCAGAAACAAAAAAATTTTGGAGGTCACCGATAAACATGAAATGTTCGGAATTTCAGAAATTTCGATGAACAAAATTTTAATTTTTTGAAAAGTTTTAACATGATTTCACAAGAAACTGTCTCAAATTTATAAAACATCACTGTTGCATACATAAACAAGACCATTTAGACTTATTAAGGTGGTCAATGGCCGAATTTTGTTGGTACTGTTCATTTCGGCCTTATTTCGGACCCCACAGAAAAAGACGAAATGTCAGATATTTTGGTGAAATTTCACTGTATTTCCTAGGCCCCCGTTCCCACTCCACTGACCAGGCTTGCCTGTTATTAGGCTTCGTGCTGCATTCAACTCAGAGATGAAACTGCCAGCCCCTCATCCTCCGCCGTCGCTCTGAAATTTCAGCATCCCTCTACACGCATTAATTTTTCATCTTCTATTTTGCACTTTTGTGCAACATTTAAATGCTGAAATTTTATGAAATCCACCTGTCATTCATCAATAATTGTTACACAAATTTCCGCAGCAATGCGCGGGGAATTTTTCTTGCATTGCAACATGTTACAGACAAGCACCAGCTGTGCTTCTAGCCAGCCCGCCGGACTGCTACCTCCCCCTCCGCAAGCAGGCTAGATATTCTGATCCAGTGCCCTCCACGACTGAGGCTAAGCTGCTCCATGGCCGCACTGCCCGCTCGTTGCGACACCCGAACTGTCGCCACCGCCGCTGTGCTCCAGAACAACTCGCCATGTTTATATTCGTCGATTTTCGCCACCGGCAAGGGCCAATGGTATTCAGTTTCAAAATTCCGACAACGGCTCGTCGCACTCTTGACCGCTGGTCCATCAGGCTTCTGATCGCCGGCCGCCTTGCCTTCTCTGATTCAACATAGGGAACAACGGTAAAATGAGGATTACATATCTATTTTCAAGTTTATGGTGGATCGCCGTCAAAGGCTTCGCTGCGGGGCGAGTGGTGCGTCGTCCTTGGACAAGAAGCCATACAAGCAAGGGATGGGGGCAGGTCGGTCGCTGGTGTGTGGTAGAAGGAAGGAAACAAACTTTGATTAGCCAAAGTTTTTTTGTTAAAACTATTAAATGAGTACTAAAAAATAAAAAAATCTCATAGCACGGGGCTCCGGCGCCCTTGACCTACTTCTTGTCAGTGTGACAACCTTAACACAAGATCAGTCGCCAAAAAAAAACCTTAATACAAGCTTTTTTGCCCTTTTGTGCTTTCAATTCGTCTCGTGCATGTGCACCCAGGGGTGGAGTCAGGACCAAGCAGTAGGGTGGGCCGAACGTTAACTGGGCTGGTTTATGTGGGTCAAGAAAGTAAAAACAGCAAAAAAAAAAAAAAAAAAAAAAAAAAGCTACTGCAGCATGCATGTACTACAGTTGTAAAATTACTTACAGGGCTGGCACCCACCTCATAGGCGTCTGCCTCTCATGTTGTAGGCACTGGTACTCCTACCTCTTGGGAGTAGATTCTAATAAAAAAAAAGACAAAATTTGCTGCAACACATGAAGAATATGGTTTTGAGCCAACACAAACTCCAACTCTCGTAATTAGTTGTGACACACTCCAAAAGTATCGTATTTTAGATGCAACGCACTAAATAAGAGAAGTGTTTTTTTTTTAACTTTTTTATCTCATTGTATGAAACACATTACAACTTGGAATTTCTTACAGTGATACATTGTTGCATTCTCTATCCATATATTTTTTAGCAGATGTTTTCCTCATTGTTCACATTATTTGTTTTACACAACAAAAATAATTTTGATGAAAAGTAATTTAAACGATCATGAGAAAATCTGAAAGAAAACACATGGATAGAGAATACAACAATGTATTATTATTTATTGTGCAAAGTTTCAAGTTCTAACGTGTTTCGTGCAATGAGATAAATAAAAAAGTTGAAAAAACATTTTTCCTTGTTTAGTGTGCCGCACCTAATTGTAGTTATAGCTAAAGCCACCCCTTTCTAGTGTGTTGTAGCAATTTTTTTGAAAAAACAACCCTCTTAGGAGTAAGATTGGACTCTTCCTCGTGATCAGTGTGCCCACCCCAGAAAGAATGTCATAGTTTTCACACAAAAATTCATCTACCACGGACACAGCCGTTAGGTACTGGGAAGCACGAGTGGTTGCAGGAGGGGGCCGCCGAAACGATCTGTCTTGTAATTTTTGCTCAATTAGGTCGCGTGAATCCTCAAACTGACTTTGTTAGACGGCTGATTACTGATCAGAGGTGAACGCCTCGGATGAGGAGTGTGACACCTGTTCTTTTGCCAGCAGCATCAACTCATTTGAATAGGCACTTCACGTGCGTGTCAGTTGGTGAAAGCTAGTTTGTTCTGAAAAGAAAGAAAGCTAACTAACACGCGCTGGGATTTTGATAAATAAAAGGCATATAATTGACGAACAAAGCGCGGCGGTTGTTGCTGCTGCCAGACTAGTACGCGTTCATGTGATGCTCATTCGCTGAAAGGCGGCCTGGAAGGCAGCACGTACGTGGTGCCCAATACTCATTTTGTGTACAAAGATAAAAGCAAGTTAAGCAGTAACTAAGAGAGTGCGCTATCATCAATTATTTTCAGGAAATTTATTTATATTTTCTCTTCCAGTTAGGATATTTCCAAAACATTTTCCATTCAAAAGCAACGAAGGTTCAGAAAGGGTATCTGACAGGGAAGTCGACCTTATAAATTAAGAAATAAATAATTATTGTCAGTTAATTGGTTTGATGATACTTTATTGTGCAACTTAGAGTTCTAGTCTTTTTTTTTTTTGAGAAATTACACAGTACAACTCAGACACTCACAACGCACGCACACTCACCCCTATGAACGCACATACGCAAACCCTACCCCTATGAGCATCTTCGAAGACTGAGCCGGCAAATTCTCCAGATTCCCGAAGTCACCACTGTCGCCTCGCTGTCGACGGCCACGTCGCCTACCGCTGAAAGCACAAATGCTGTTAAATCCTAGAAAATTCGCTCCCACCGGGAGTCGAACCCAGAACCTCAAAGGTGTTACTCGGATGCCTTAACCGCTAGGCCAAGACCCCTTTCACCAATTAACTGAACATATAAAAGGCGCAACACCTATTTCATTAAGAAGAGACTCCCTTTGAGATCTGGGAGCATCTCCAGCAAAGGTCATGACAATTGAGCCTATATATGCCAACTCGGGGCTAGAACTTGCTTTCAACTCCACCAACAGCCTTTATTTTTCATCCCTACATGTGTGGGACCTACACGTCAGTCTCTCGCCATATATTCCCTTTTAGATTTCATGGATTTTTACGGCACACCCAGTCATGCCTCCGTCACTCCTGCCCTGCCGGAGATGCTTTAACTTCCTGTCTAACCATATCATTCATATTCTTGTTTCAACATATTTTTCTTTCATAAAACCATGACATGCTCCATTCAAAAAACAAAAAAATGATTTCTCATCTAAAATGGCCCATGAATTCTCACACCAACAAGTGAGGAGTTTATCCAGTAAAAGAGTTTATTTTGAACTGCACCAACAAGATCTCATCTCATCCGCATGCAAAACGGAACCACGAGCCCTCTCAAAAGACGACCAAAGGGACGCCTCTTCTGACCGCAGGCAACACAAGAACGGAAACCGTCGGTGTCGCCATGGAGCACTACGAGCGGCTCGGCAAGATCGGCGAGGGAGCAATGGGGACCGTCTACCTGGCCCGCGACCGCCGCTCTGGCGATACTGTCGCCGTCAAGCGCCTGCGGGTCGGCGGCGGCACGTGCTCGCCGACGAGATCTTCCTCCGCGAGGTGCGCTGCCTGGAGGCGTGCCGCGGCGGCACGTCCCTCGTCGAGCTCCGCGCCGCTCACCTGTAGTAATTCGAGTTTTAACTTATGGGTGAACAACGAGCTGATGGTTTGTCGGCTTCTTTTGTGGTTGGTGGAATGGCATGTGCGTTCCTGGCTGGTCGCGCTTCATGTTATTAAACACGTGCAACAGGTTGTTGGAAAGTCGTCATCTCAAACAAGAATAAAGTTCAACCATTCTTTATTTACAAAATAAATCAGTGTCGCCACTACCGCACGTACAACTGCAAAGCCTTTTCCCTTTGTGCTTCTTCGTCTCCAGTTGCATTCCATATATAGGCAGTGCGTGTGCCCCTCTGGCAGCGGCCAAACATAACTCACTCATCAGGTATACAGCTGTACTCTTTAGGCAATAAAATTTAAATACTAGTATATTACTTAAGTAAATAAAGATTATCATCATGGTTCAAGCATTAGAATGAGAAAAGTACAAATGCAGTTAATGTAATGCAATTGCCATGCTGCTTGCCTCCTCGATACATCAGTAACAGGCCACGTTTGGCACACATCCAGTTCGATTGTACCTTAAAGAATATATGTTATTACAATGAAGTAATTTAACCTACGTTTTAAGTAAAAAACAACATCAAAATAGCGATATCAGGCAATCACAGACCTTGAACCCATTCCCCACTCCAGATCTGTACATTTTTCTGGATCTATAGCTCAACAAAATAGACCCAAGCTACATACTTATGAACTTAGCATTGCATGACACGTGAATAGACCAACCGAACAGAGTAAAAAAAGCAAAGAGGCTCGACAATCACCGTATCCCACAAATAATCACAAACAACCTTAACGAGTATCAAGTATTTGTTTGTGCCTACAAAACAAGGAAAACAAGTACCTTCATGCTTCCGCTTCAGTCCCACATTCCTTACTGGTGTCGTCAAAGTCTTGTGAGGACGACCAACCATTGGTGGTTCCGCTCTGGGAAGAACGGGCTATGAGAAACGGCGAGGAGAGTCAGAAATGGGTGACCAGGGAGTACGGGGAGGAAAACGAGGCGGAGAAGGATTAGAGATCGCAGCAATGGTGCGGCGAGGAGAGAAGTTGGGGATTGGGAATGGCTATGCTTTTTTCTTCTTTTTTTGAACTGGGGATGGATCTGCTGAGGAGAAGGATGAGTATATTTTAAGAGTTGCCTGATGTACTTTCCCAAAATATCTTTCGCGAAGACAAGAAAGGGTTCGGAAGGATAGGCACAAAACCAATATTTCCTCGTTTCGCCTATCTACGAACGAAATTCGAATCCCAGCGTGCACTGCCCAGCAGCTAGTTTGAGCAGGCGACCAAAATTTAGGCCGGGCCCATGGGTCAGTGCCCCTGGCTCACGTCAGGGGAACCCTGCCCTAAAATTTGGGCCGGTTCGTCACTAATCAGTTGACTATCCTATCTGTCCCTTCATTAGACATTACACATGCTATTTTGTCTTAAAACATATTCACCAAAATACCGAATCGATGCACGTTGACCAGTTTGGTTACTTTATCTTTACATATATATCTCTTGATAGCACACCTGACTGTTTGTACGACCAGAAGAAAGTTTATCAAAATGATTTCGCCGGGTTATACGGTGGCAACATAGATTTGAGCTTACAATCCTTGATGGTTGTTGCGCGTAATGCAGCCTCAAGTCCTGCATCTGCTTCGCTCTCATCTAGCTTAATTACGGGATGCTTGCTGGCGGCCTTCTTGCTATGCTTTCCGGAAGAAAACTTTTACAACGGAGAACCTCCGTTTGCTCTTCCAATAGTTATTACGGAGAAAACGGAAAAACACGGGTGCTGATTGACGTAAGCCGCTACTGTCAGTCTGTCACACAAGGAAAATAAACCGTGCTTTCATAGCGGCCCGGATCGATGCATGTTCACCAAAGAAGTCAAGAGTGGAGTTTTTAAACCTCCAAAATGGTTAAACTTTTAGCAATACCATGATTTTTAAAAACTGCAAAACTTGTTACATCCAAACACCTCCGTACCGCTTAAAACCAAAGTATTTTCTAAACCGTAGTATTCTTACAAAACTTCATATACATCGTATACAAACAGAGCCAAAACGTGTCTCACCAAATACTCCGTTCATACTCTCTCACAATCAAGTCTGATCATACAAAATATGAAGGAGGCCACAACATTATTTTCCATTTGAAAACACGTCGACTTCAAATACATGAATATCTTTTATTATATGAAAAGATTACAAGGCAAGCTACAAGACTAGCATAAACAGATTTAAGAGTCCCTATGACTATGATGACAAGAGTATCATCTCAAAAAATAAATAATAAAATTTGAGCACAACCAGTTTTAATAGTTCAAATAGTACTCCTCATCAAAAGAGCTTAGGGTTTAGGAATTAGGATACTCTCAGAAGAAAAAGAGACAAAAATATATAATCTCCTTCCTCGGGAGACAATGAAGACATCATTCACTATGATGATGGGCAATATCTTTGCCTCCTCGTCAGCATCATCCGTCGATGGCCACCATATTGACACACAACCAACTGAAGGAGAAAGAATAAGGTACAACCAACTGCATGAGAAAGAATAACGTACAACCAACTGCAAGATCAAGGTCATGAAGAGGAGGAAGAAGTTAAGCAAATGCAGGAAATGCTCCAAGATCTCATACGAGATCTCTAGAAATCTGCATTACAGCCATATATGAGAACTCAAAAATCCACTCTGAGTCACTTGGTGAGAGCTAGGATGTGGACAAGTTTGGCTAAGGTAGCCTGAGCGGGTCCGCCATGGGGATGGAAGTAGACAGAACTAAGGTTGCAGAGGAGGCCGATGAGGAAGAGGAGGCCGATGAGGAAGAATTTATAGGCCTAGGGAATGAGAAGAAAGAATAAGAATTGCTCGAGTTGGGGTGTGATGTAGAGGATATAATGGCTGTAAACATGGTAGAAGCCGCAGTCTTCACAGTATATTCGGGTGATTAAATAATTAACATACACACACGCAGGCACGCACGCACACACAAATGCGCATGGGCGTAGGCAAATAGTAACCAAGTACACATTGCAGAATGTTGATATTATGATGTGAAGGCTATTGGGAGGTGCAATGGGAAGCATGATTTGAACTTATTTGTCCTGGGCCAATCTTTACCAAACAATGTTCACCACTTTTTTTTTATAAATTTCAATGACTTTCTGAAGAAGATATAACCAATTTTTTCACTGATGATTTCATAAAAAATAAGACAAGATCAAAATGATATCAAGGGAAGCTGTCTGGCCCGTTTGCTTGCAAAAGGGCATCACTCACGGGAGCCAAAGGATGTCAGTAAAATTAAGATTGCCTTGTATATCTAGCGCGAGTCATAACAAAGGTCTCACTGAAGGCACACAATATTTTGATTCTGTCAGCGATGTGCATAAAAAAAGTCCAACCGGATCCTATTCTTCTTTAGTTGGAGGCAGATGGAATCAACAATGGTTTTCCGGCAGAAAATATGGATATATTGCTGATATGAAGCAATGTAGACCTTTAGATATTAGATATTATGAGCTCCCGAAGTTCACCATAATTGACAAGCTTGCTCGAATTTTTCTTTTTGCAAGAATAGAAACTTGCTCAATACAGCCCATCAAAGAAAGACAGCTGAAAAACTTACATGCCAATGCAAATATTAATTTTATATTTTCACATCATTTATCTAAATTATCATCCACGGATGGAGATTTAGTAATAAGCTTATGTGTAGACTCGTCTTTCATCTGAGTTGTTGGGATTTTATTTTTCTATCTTGTGGCGTGTGGCACAGATAGAATTGTTGCATACCTTGTAAGAAATGGCTGGCTATTGCTGGGGCTTATTTGTTCCAAGGTCACACAACTTGAACAATAGCATTAAATAGGAAATAGCAACGACGAACAAAAGCCGCATCAAGCAGTTCCGATCCCACCCCCCCCCCCCCCCCCCCACACACACACACACACTAATGCACGTGCACGCGCGCGCGCCACACACACACACACACACACACACAAATGCATGTGCGCGCGCACACACACACAAATGCAGGTGTGCGCGCACACACACACACAAATGCGTGTGCGCACACACAGAGAGTAATCAAGGTCACGTTGGAGGATGTTGATATTCTCATGTGGAGGTTGTTGGGATTGGTAATGCGAAGAAAGATTTGAAATTATTTATCCTTAGTCAATCTAAACTAGCTAGGTAACTGTTGACGGTGCAAAAATCATGAATTCACCGTCAACATAACGGTAAATAAAAAGCTAATCACCAAGATTCTGTGCATAGTAGTTAGGAATTAACATACTTCCACAAGTTTTGGTGAATTTTGGATGCAGGAGTAAATAATGGAGGAAACTGGCCTTGACTCAAAGAAAAGTCAGGCCGGCCGGCCCCACCATAGGCCGGCCGGCCCCCCTTGGCGCCCAAAGGCCTCGGCCTTCCTCCAGCAGGTTGTAAACGGGCTCAAACGTCACAAATCAAAGCCTGTTCAGCAAAATTCCACCGACATACCATCTGGTGCGCTGTTTGGGCCTCAACTTGGCCCTTACTCAAGTTCTGCCGCCCCCACGAAACCACCGACCTACGGACCGACTTCAGGAGGCAATCAGGGACGTCCAGGAGTGAGGCAGTGGCGAACCGCCACATTAGGCGGCTGACCGGCCCCCCTGGTAGGCCGGCCGACCTGGCTTAGCGCGTCCGCCACTCCACCTCGCGCTATAAGATGTCCCCTTCTCCTAAGGACCCTATAAATACCCTTGGTGTCCGCAGGAACAACTCGCACCTTACTGATCCAAGAGATCCATTACTCATTTGTAGAAGTAGAGTTATTATTTGGGAGTTAGAGTAGAGTAGAGTAGAGTAGAGTGAGAGCTCTTCTCGAGGTTCCGGAAGTCTTCTCGGAGTTTCGGTATTGTTCTTGTATCTTAACTCTTGTAGAATTATTCTTTTATTATTTATATAATTATTTATATAATTATTTAGTTTATTCTTTATTTATTTCTTTTAGTAATTCTTTTCTATTTAAGTATATTTACTTAGTTAAGTTAGTGCTCATAATAGTTTTGTTGTGGGTTTCGTGATTGTGTCTAAGTAGTATGAGTGAGTGCTTTGCCGAAATGGAGTTCGCGCTTAGTGAAAGCTATGCTACATTCTTAGATAGGTATATTCTCTCGATCAAGGGTAGTTGTAAGCGTGGTGCTTAGAGCTATACCTATGCACGATTGGCGTCTGTCTTTACGGAGGACGGTAGCCCCACGTGTGACAGGCGTGGGAGAAGCTTTACAATCCGCCACCACTACAAGAGAAATGATTTGTAGAGGCATTTTTTTAATATAGTAGAGGCATTTTTAAATTGTCTCTATACAATCATAAAGGCACTTTCTAAAATGCCTCAGAAATGCCTTGCCATGCATTGACTCTAGGAACATAGTGGCACTTTCAAAAGTGTTTCTAGTAAATTAGTGACAATTTTCTAGAGTCATTATATATTGCCTTAAATAAGGTTAGAGGCATTTTTATAGTGTTGAATTAATTGTCAAAAATATTGTTATTCTCAAGCTTTGAACTCAAGACCTTGGAGACTAATGATAACTTATTGTGTGACGCTAGCCAACTCACCCACACATCACAATGTGTCTAAGGCTGGATTATTATTCTTATGAGTCGTCTAGTACCAGCCACAAACTAATAAGAAAGTGTCCCTAGAGAGTTAAAAGATGTCTCTAATAATGCCTTTATAAGATATAGGCATTTTGAAGATGTCGTAAAAAATGTCTCTACATTGTTTATGCGTGGACACCCTATAAAATACCTCAAACAATGCCTCTACCATCCATGTGGCACTTTTTTTTTCAGAATTTTCACAGATCCTCTCTCAATGCTTGAGGCATATTTGAAGATGACTCAAACATATGACTCTACAAGATAATAGAGGCAAATTAGAAAAATGCCTCTAACAAAATGCCCCTATACAAGGTTTTTGTTGTAGTGCACGTTCAAAGGCAAACCAACAGGATTCTCAATAGCGATTAGATCCCAGGGGGAACCTGCAGTATTGGGGTTCAGTACCAACCCTGGCACGATGGCCGTGCTCCGAAACAACATGACTTGAGTGTGCATAACCTTAGCTATAGTACATAACCTTGTAGAATTAATTGCTAGAAGTAAATAGATGTAAGATTAACACATAGGAATCTTTGTCTCTATCTCGTTATTCTCCCAATGTAACTTCTACTATCTTTTTTATTCCCTTGGATTATATGGTGAGTGCCACCCATATATCATGTACCTCTTTTACCCCGTCTTAAGTAAAGTATCGTTATTTCGCATAATAGTATCTACTTTGTTACATTTTCAACTTCCTATCGCTCTACTTCCCTGAGGAAAATATAAATACGATAACCCTGGAATACCCCAAGGTGAAATGCTACAATGGTGTTCCGTGCGCTTGCAGAATTAATGGAAAATTAATTATGCACATATTCACCGCCAACAAGCATTTCTAGCGCCGTTGCCGGGGAAGTAGCAGCTAGGATTTTGAAGTATAACATTGTATACTATTGTGAAAGTAACTTTACTTACTTTTGCGGGCTTACCCTTGTCCTGTTTTCTTGTTGTGAACTTTTAAACAGGACCGTGCATGACTGGTTTCGACCTACCAGAAAACTTTCACTGCGACCCAGAGCAGTTCTTGAGAAGGGCGAGAGCAAGACTCACCCCTCCTTCCACACGTACGACGTCCAAAGCTCTGGCTGTCGAACGATCCACTCCACCGGTCATCGACCTACCCGCCTCAACCTCAACCAACAACAACATGGGTGAGCCGGTCGAGAAGTCGATCCATGAGTTCTCCGCACCGAACATGGAGAACATCCGCGTGGGACACCTCCTACGCATCAACAACAAGGACTACGAGCTCAAGCCGGCCCTGCTCAACGTGATCTTGGCTAGTCCTTTCTGTGGCAAACCTTCGGAGGACGCAAACTCGCACCTCCAGCGGTTCTTGATGACGTGCAACACGTTTGAACGTAAGGATCAATCTCAAGAAGAGATTCGCTTGCAGCTCTTTCCATTCTCACTGTTGGAGAAGGCCTTGCAATGGTTCTACGCGAACGTTGAGGCTCTCAACACCTGGGACGCGTGCTCAAATGCCTTCCTCGCTAAGTTCTTCCTGCCGGGCAAGACAACCGCCCTGCGTAACAAGATTACGGGCTTTCAACAGCTCGTAGATGAGTCCATCTCCGAAGCATGGACGAGGATGCAAGACTACGTGCTCGCATGCCCACATCATGGCATGGAGCCGTGGCTCCTCATCCGAAGCTTCTATCATGGACCGAAGCCTGCCGCAAGGGAGAATCTCGACGCCGCTTCAGGCGGCTCTGTCTTCTCGCTTAGCGTGAAAAACGCTAAGAAGTTGATTGAGAAGGTGGTGGCCAACCAAAGCCACGACGAACGTCAAGTGTTCCCAAGCAAGGGACGTGGAGTACATCAAGTGGAGGCCTTGGACATGCTTGCTCTCAAGCTTGATCAAGTCCTTGAGAAGATGAAGACCCCGCAAGATCTGCAGGTTGCGGATTCCCGCATGACGTGTGAAGAGTGTGGCAACACGGGGCACCTGGGAATTCATTGCTCTAATGCCATGGAGGAATGCAACTTCCTCAACAATGGCAATAGATTCCGTCCCCAGAACAACTACGGCTGGAACTCCAAGCCCGACCTCTCCTTCAACAGAAATTAGGGAGGTAATGGTAATGGTAATGGTAATTTCTCTCGCTTTGAGCCCTCTATCAAGGATCTAGTGCTTGGCCAAGTTAAGATCAATGATGGCATTAGTAAGAAATTTATTTCTACTGATAAGGCTTTGGAAAGCATAGATGCTAAGCTAGAGTCATTCAGCACTGCACTGCAAAACCAGCTAAGCCATAATAAAATGTTAGAAACACAAATTCCACAAATTGCTTCAGCTGTGCAGCCTCCTGTCGTGGGTAGACTTCCGGGGCAACCTAAAGTCAACCCCAAAGAGACTGTAAATGCAATAACTATCAGGTGTGAAGAAAGGTATGAGGATTCCCCGTACCCTGAGGACGCAATGAAGAAGGATCCTGGATGTCCGAGCATTCTGTGCTTGGTCAACGAGCGATGCTTCTCTCGAGCACTGTGTGATGTGGGATCAAGTGTGAGCATCATGCCGAAGGCGATTTATGATTGGTTAAACCACCCATTGTCTCCGACGAAGATGCGCATACTAATGGCCGACCGATCAGTACGCATTCCTGAGGGGATAGCCAAGAACGTCCTGCTTCAAATCAAGGATCTCTTTGTTCCCGTTGATTTTGTTGTGCTTGACATGGAGATAGACGACAAGATCCCTCTCATCTTTGGGAGGCCATTCTTGAGCGCCACCAACGCCAACATCAACATGGGGACAGGGGAGATCCACCTGGACTTCAATGGCGGAGAAGAAACATTCAACTTCAAGCCTAAAGTTGAACAGTGCAACCAAGTGAGGGTCTTCTATGGAAAGAACTCGAGAGAAGTGGAGAAGATGGAGATCACTCCACCCATGCCGCAGCCAGACAAGCTCATCACACACATGAGGAACTACCTGGCAAGAGAAATGGAAAGACGGCCAGCCAATTATTGGAGAAGTCCGAAGAAAGTACCCGTGTAGCCCAAGACGCCACAAGCACCCTCAGCACTTCAAGAAACAACAGGCGAGTCAAAGCCGCTAAGGAGGAGAGCTAGGCGCGCCAAGAACAAGCGGGCAGCAAAGGTACCCACAGAGAAGAGTACAACATTGGCGCCTACAACAATGGTCACCGCCACAAGCACAAAGAAGTCAACAAAGTGTGGCGGAAGAAAGAAGGAACCTCTACACCGCCCGATTCTAAGGCGAACGAGGTCCAATCGAGCTGAACAAGAAGGAGAACGTCTAGCTCAAAGACGTAAAAATGATAGCCCTCCGATTGGGGAGGCCATCCCAATCGTTATCCTTTAGCCAGGCCTGGCACTTGCTTTTCATTAAACTTAGAAAACAAAATAAAAATTATAAAATATAAAAACACCAAAAATAGTAAGGTTCTCGGCGATGCCAACTAGGGGCTAGCCACTTGTATCACCCTCATTCTTTTTGCAGGTACAAGAAGGATGGAGGAGGTGGCCTATTCAAGCTTAAGCCTTGCAAAGGCTCAAGCTTGGGAAGGACCCGCGGGTAAGTCGGCGATTCAATACAAGCTTAAGTCTCGCAAAGGCTCAAGCTTGGGGAGGACCGCCAGGTAAGTATTTCTATCGATTAATAAAATACTCCCTGTTTTAAATAAAAATGGTTTTAACTAAAAATGCTAGGATCTTGGTGATTGCTACACTTAAAGGAAATGATAAGTAGTTACATGATAGCTCCCCTTGTGTCGCATTGATGCAACCTCTACTCCTGACATGTATGTTATTTATACTTGAGCATAGTCACATCATTTGTGTTGCTACATTTTGTGGGTTGCATACATCACACCAAGTCTAAGCATTGTGAACTATTATATGGCATGATTAGGATTTTTGCAGTTCATAGCATGGTAAAAGTTCAGAGATATTTTCATTCTAATTGCTGCAAGTACCTAAAAACCCTTTCGTTTTGTAAACACTTCCCTTGTGAGGATTTATTTACCTACCAAAGCCATATCATACAGATATAGACATCCTCACTCATAGCCATTTGCTCATACGTTGAGTTTTGTTAAGGTTTAAATGCTTTTGAGAGTAAGCATTCTAAATCTCGGTCATTATTCCTTCGCGTGAGTTTTTGTTTTCTTTCCCCCAAAAAGGAATGTTTGAAAAATCATCAAACATCTCCATCCATCCATCATCACTTCATTTGCAAAATCTTTTGGGTCTATATCAAAAAGCTCAAGAATATTTCAAAAATGCTCATGAACCTGACATCGCTAGTGCCAATGCATCATGGAGTCTAAAAAAAAAGAAAAAAAAAGAGAGACTCCATGATTTGCAAATATGCACTAAGGTTCTTATCATAAACATTTTGAGCATGAGCATAAAAGAAGACCAAAAGTTTGCAAAACCATCTCCATCAGTGTGTGTTCATCTTCTCCCCCTCCATCACCATTTTTCATATGACCGAGATATAAAGAGTTGCTATATCTCTTTAGATTTATTCTTTAGTTTTACAACATACGCACGACAAATGTGCATATCCTTACCAAGGTCCACATACAAGCCTCATTTGGTAGAAGCTAGGATTTGAGTGAAGCTTATAGGAATAGACTCACTAGAGGGAAGGGAAGTGTGAACCAAAACAAAGGAGAAAATTTTACCTTGTCTTATAGCACATAAAAACTCTGGACTTAAACCTGCTAGAATTGTTTTGTCCAAAAGTGCTGTTCTAGTTCTCAATGCTATGTGACAAGGTGAAACATACACGCCCCACACATGTGCAACACTTGTGAAAAATCCGTACTCTTGTATACTTACCACCATTTAGGGAGTACGTGGTTGCATCTTTATTACCCTTGGGTAGCTATCTTTGTAACTTCTGATCCGCCGGTACCCTGAGTTGTTTGCTCGAGGACTAGCAAAGTTAAGCTTGGGGAGTGTGTTGACGGTGCAAAAATCATGAATTCACCGTCAACATAACGGTAAATAAAAAGCTAATCACCAAGATTCTGTGCATAGTAGTTAGGAATTAACATACTTCCACAAGTTTTGGTGAATTTTGGATGTAGGAGTAAATAATGGAGGAAACTGGCCCTGACACGAAGAAAAGTCAGGCCGGCCGGCCCCACCATAGGCCGGCCGGCCCCCCCTGGCGCCCAAAGGCCTCGGCCTTCCTCCAGCAGGCTATAAACGGGCTCAAACGTCACAAACCAAAGCCTGTTCAGCAGAATTCCACTGACATACCGTCTGATGGGCTGTTTGGGCCTCAACTTGGCCCTTACTTAAGTTCTGCCGCCCCCACGAAGCCACCAACCTACGGACCGACTTCAGGAGGCAATCAGGGACGTCCAGGAGTGAGGCCACACACACACACACACGCACACACACAAATGTTTGTGCACACACAAAGAGAGTAATTAAGGTCACGCTGTAGATGTTGATATACTCATGTGCAGGCTGTTGGAATTGGTAACGTGAAGCAAGATATGAACTTATTTGTCCAGAGACAATGTAAACTACCCTGGTAACTCTGACATATCATTTGGCAAAGATTGTTCGCCACTTTCTTTAGATTTTTCAGACTGATGACTTTCTTGAGAAGATATAATCAAGTTCTTAACTGATGATTTCATAAGATATAAGACAAGATCAAAATAATACCCAGGGAAGCTGTCTGGCCCTATTTGCTTGCAAAAGGGTGTCAGTCAGAGCAGCCAAAGGATATGAGTAAAACTAAGTTTGCCTTGTATTTCTAGTGCGAGACTTAACAAAGTTCTCACTGAAGGCACACATTATTTTGATTCTGTCAGCGATGTCCATAATTAAAAAAAGTCAAACTGGATCCTATTCTTCTTTAGTTGGAGGCAGATGGAATCAACAATTGTTTTCCGGCTGAAAATATGTATATATTGTTGGTATGAAGCAATGTTGACCTTTAGATATTAGTTATCATGAGCTTCCGAAGTTCACAATAACTGATAAAAGCTTGCTCCTTTTTTTTTGCAAGAATATAAACTTGCTCAATAGAGCCCATCAATGAAAGATAGCTGAAAAACATACATGCCAATGCAAATATTAATTTTATATTTTCACATCATTTATCTAAATTATCATCCATGAATGGAGATTCAATAATAAGGTTATGTCCTAGACACGTCTTTCATCTGAATTGTTGGAATTTTATTTTTCCATCTTGTGGTGTGTGGCGGATGGAATTTCTGCATACTTTGTAAGAAATGGCTGGTTATTGCTGTGGCTTATTTGTTGCAAGAGCACACAACTTGAAGAATAGCATTAAATAGGAAATAGCAACAACCAACAAAAGCCGCTTCCGATCGGGGACCACACACACACACACACACACACACACACACACAAATGCGCGTGCACACACAAAGAGAGTAATTAAGGTCACGCTGTAGATGTTGATATACTCATGTGCAGGCTGTTGGGATTGGTAATGTGAAGCAAGATATGAACTTATTTGTCCAGAGACAATTTAAACTACCCAGGTAACTCTGACATATCATTTGGCAAAGATTGTTCGCCACTTTCTTTAGATTTTTCAGACTGATGACTTTCTTGAGAAGATATAATCTAGTTCCTAACTGAATTTCATAAGATATAAGATAAGATCAAAATAATACCCAGGGAAGTTGTATGGCCCTATTTGCTTGCAAAAGGGTGTCAGTCAGAGCAGCCAAAGGATATCAGTAAAACAAAGTTTGCCTTGTATTTCTAGTGCGAGACTTAACAAAGTTCTCACTGAAGGCACACATTATTTTGATTCTGTCAGCGATGTCCATAATTAAAAAAAGTCAAACTGGATCCTATTCTTCTTTAGTTGGAGACAGATGGAATCAACAATTGTTTTCTGTCTGAAAATATGTATATATTGCTGATATGAAGCAATGTTGACCTTTAGATATTAGATATCATGAGCTTCCGAAGTTCACAATAATTGATAAAAGCTTGCTCTTTTTTTTGCAAGAATATAAACTTGCTCAATGGAGCCCATCAATGAAAGACAGCTGAAATACTTACATGCCAATGCAAATATTAATTTTATATTTTCACATCATATATCTAAATAATCATCCATGGATGGAGATTCAATAATAAGGTTATGTCCTAGACACGTCTTTCATATGAATTGTTGGAATTTTATTTTTCTATCTTGTGGTGTATGGCGGATGGAATTTCTGCATACTTTGTAAGAAATGGCTGGTTATTGCTGTGGCTTATTTGTTGCAAGGGCACACAACTTGAGGAATAGCATTAAATAGGAAATAGCAACAACCAACAAAAGCCGCTTCCGATCGTGACCACGCACACACACACACACACAAATGCGCCTGCACACACAAAGAGAGTAAGGTCACACTGTAGATGTTGATATACTCATGCGGAGGCTGTTGGGATTGGTAATGTGAAGCAAGATATGAACTTATTTGTCCAGAGACAATGTAAACAACCCAGGTAACTCTGACATATCATTTGGCAAAGATTGTTCGCCACTTTCTTTAGATTTTTCAGACTGATGACTTTCTTGAGAAGATATAATCAAGTTCTTAACTGATGATTTCATAAGATATAAGACAAGATCAAAATAATACCCAGGGAAGCTGTCTGGCTCTATTTGCCTGCAAAAGGGTGTCCGTCAGAGCAGCCAAAGGATATGTCACACCCCAAAATTTTTTATTTTGGGATGTGAAGCATTTTTGCTAGCTTTTGTTAAAAAAATAAAATGATTTGTTTTATGTGATGAAAAATGAATTTACAAAATTATAGAATAGGCTAAGGAATTTGTTGGTTGGATAAATCATTGTTGAATCTCTCTAAAATTTTCATCACCATCATATATCCTGCGAATATATCTTCTTTTGTTCTGTTCCATCTGTCTCTTCCAACATGCACGTATCTGGTCATGACGCTGTCTATATTCACCCCACCAACCACACACATTCAAAAAGGAAAGAAATGAGCATTAAACACCGAGTTAATGCATTTTCCTTTATTTTTCTCTCTTTCCTTTCTTTCCTCCACCAACCCCACCTCTCCTATAAGTACCAACACCTCCCCCACGTCCTCCCCACCCCCCACAAACCCTATCACGCCGCCAGGCTGCCGCCACGCCTCGTTGCTCTCGCGTCCAGCACCAGCACTGCAAATTGGCATTGGCGTTCCCGGTGATCTACCCAACGGATTGAAGCCAAATTTTACCAGATTGTGCGCCTCTACATCCTCTACAACATATCCAAAATTTGAGGGCAGAGAAGCTCTGAAGAATCCGGGATCTGCATCTCAACAATCTTTTCCCCCCTGTTTTGGATCTATCCAGCGCCCATAATGGTAACAAAATCCATGTTCCAGCCACTTTGTTCGCTTATTTGTTTTACCAACCATACCAAATTGTGTTCCAGCAGGTTGTCTTTCATTCCACCGAAGTGATCTCCTTGATCTGTTCGCATGCCGCCAGGAACGCGATGCCATCATCAACTGTTGCTGCAGGACCTCATCAATTTCCAACCGATTGATCTTCTCAGGTGCACTCATGCCCCAACGATCTTGTCCTTGTCATGTTCCACAACATTAGGCATGCTATTGTGAAAACCTAGTCCCGAAACATGCAACCAATTGATGGGAACACGCACGTCTTCTTCTTGTCTGTGCACAGCCTGTACAGTTTTCAGAACAACCTTGATACATGAATGGCTCGTATCTTTTTATTCGCAGCTCCGATTTAGGCGATTCTTACGCCTAAATCTTCATCTCTTTGTAATCTATCCAACAATAGTGTTTTTATGACGTATTTATAATGTTTGGTGTACTGTATTTAAATGTTTGTGTTTTCCTTTTATCGTTAGTTCTTGCGAATCGACGATGTCGTGAAGAGGCAGTACAAGGATTTGAAGTGGAGGAATTCAAGATCACAGAGCAACATTATATAAAATAGGTAAGTGTCCTTGACGCATTTTGTGCCTATTTGTTTCTCCCTCTAGTTTAGTCATGCATTGCGTTTAATTTGAATCCTATGTGTCATTGCCCTGTTCCTTATTATTCCTTGTCGCCAGTTGGGTAGTGTCTATATGTTCTGGGTAGATGATGCTTAGTCTTGCTGTCGGTGTTTGGGATGGGAGTCCTTAATTTTGACTAATGATCTATGCAACTAAAGTGTGGGATGGTAATGGATAGAAATATGGAGCTTAGGAATCTAGGCAGGACTGTTGGTTTGGCATGGTGCCGACGTGCACGAGATTATGGTTGGTGCTAGTTTCCTGCTTTAGATTCTAAGGACCAGTTCATGGAGCATGTAACCCGGCATATCCGCGCCATCACAAGACTGCTATGGAACAGCTTGGCCAATTAATTAGATGCTTTCCTTATTCTGTGTGCACCATCCGGTGGTCTAGTGGCGCAAGAGGGGGCTTCTGCAGCGGAGGTAAAATGGACTCCAATATGCTGTTAGCGGTGGAACCTTAGCGGGTGCATACAGGATTTGGAAGCGCTTTGTAAAGGCCTCGTAGTGATCTCCTGGCCGCACACCATAGGAAGTGTGCAGTGGCATAATGGAGGTTTTAGTCACCGACGGGTAATGAAATCACGACTTGTGGGTAAAGTGGTGCAACCTCTGCAGAGTGTAAAACTGTCTTGACAGCCGTGCTCACGGTCACGAGCAAGCCTGGACTTATTCATGATTAGTTGGTGGTGGTTTGGTTGGTTGTTAGTTGGGTGGTGGGAACCCGATGAGTTGGTAGCTAGGTGGTGGGAACCTGGTGAGCGGTTGTATGTTAGTTTTGGGGATGATCATCACACTTAATAATATAGGTGCTTTATGTCATAGTAGTAGGTTGCTTTCTGCTATTACCCATATGTGAGCCTTTCTTCTATATAAGCCTGCATGTCATACATTCCTACACTTGCGGAGTACGGCATGTACTCACGCTTGCTTTTTCCTCCACAATTATTATTGTTGCTCAGTGGGGAAGCCAAAGACTACATTGAAGACGATGCACAGAAGGTCGCGTTGCCGCCAGTCATTTTCCTGTGGAGCGCCCTGGAGTTGTTTCTTCCGCTGCTGTGTTTAGAACTCTGGTTTGTTTTAATAAAGTTGTTTTATTCGTTATAGAACTGTATATCACTATAATGTCACTACATGTATGATTAAAACAGATCCTGGCATACATGTAGATTGCATCCGATTTATGTATATAAAAATCGGGTGTGACAAAGTGGTATCAGAGCTATAATCGACTCTAGGAACATGACCTTAGTTAGAATGGACGTTTCATGAACCCCTGGATGCACCTCGGTGACGAAGATGAAGATCTGCTTCTCAAAGGACGACGGTTGGCTTCTCTACAACAACATTGGCGAAGACGAAGGACCGTTTCAGAAGGAAACTTTCGATTACGACATTTCACTCGCTTAGGTGCCCTTTTTGTGAAGTGAGTGAAAGCCAGTCCTTGAGTATATCGAGCTAGAAACGTTGTGTGCTGTTTTTGAAAACAAAATGCTTTTGTTTAAGGGGGGTAGCTATTCGCAAGACGAAACCTTAGGATGACCCTATGCTCTTCCTTCTATACTCTCTAGTCCACCCAAATCTCGGGACGAGATTTCGTTTAAGGGGGGTAGTTTTGTCACACCCCAAAATTTTTATTTTGGGATGTGAAGCATTTTTGCTAGCTTTTGTTAAAAAAATAAAATGATTTGTTTTATGTGATGAAAAATGAATTTACAAAATTATAGAATAGGCTAAGGAATTTGTTGGTTGGATAAAACATTGTTGAATCTCTCTCCAATTTTCATCACCATCATATATCCTGCGAATATATCTTGCTTTGTTCTGTTCCATCTCTCTCTTCCAACATGCACGTATCTGGTCATGACGCTGTCTATATTCACCCCACCAACCGCACACATTCAAAACGGAAAGAAATGAGCATTAAACACCGAGTTAATGCATTTTCCTTTATTTTTCTCTCTTTCCTTTCTTTCCTCCACCAACTCCACCTCTCCCATAAGTACCAACACCTCCCCCACGTCCTCCCCGCCCCCCACAAACCCTATCAAGCCGCCAGGCTGCCGCCACGCCTCGTTGCTCTCGCGTCCAGCACCAGCACTGCAAATTGGCATTGGCGTTCCCGGTGATCTACCCAACGGATTGAAGCCAAATTTTACCAGAGGGTGCACCTCTACATCCTCTACAACATATCCGAAATTTGAGGGCAGAGAAGCTCTGAAGAATCCGGGATCTGCATCTCAACCATCATTCCTCCCTGTTCTGGATCTATCGAGCGCGCACAATGGTAACAAAATCCATGTTCCAGCCACTTTGTTCGCTTATTTGTTTTACCAACAATACCAAATTGTGTTCCAGCAGGTTGTATTTCATTCCACCGAAATGATCTCCTTGATCTGTTCGCATGCCGCCAGGAACACGATGCCATCATCAACTGTTGCTGCAGGACCTCATCAATTTCCAACCGATTGATCTTCTTCTCAGGTGCACTCATGCCCCAATGATCTTGTCCTTGTCATGTTCCACAACATTAGGCATGCTATTGTGAAAACCTAGTCCCGAAACATGCAACCAATTGATGGGAACGCGCATGCCTTCTTCTTGTCTGTGCACAGTCTGTACAGTTTTAAGAACAACCTTGATACATGAATGGCTCGTATCTTTTTATCCGTAGCTCCGGTAGGTGGTTCTTGCGCCTAAATCTTCATCTCTTTGTAATCTATCCAACCATAGTGTTTTTATGACGTGTTTATAATGTTTGGTGTACTGTATTTAAATGTTTGTGTTTTCCTTTTATCGTTAGTTCTTGCGAATCGACGATGTCGTGAAGAAGCGCTACAAGGATTTGAAGTGGAGGAATTCAAGATCACTGAGCAACATTATATAAAACAGGTAAGTGTCCTTGACACATTTTGTGCCTATTTCTTTCTCCCTCTAGTTTAGTCATGCGTTGCGTTTAATTTGAATAATATGTGTCATTGCCCTGTTCCTTATTATTCCTTGTCGCGAGTTGGGTAGTGTCTATATGTTCTGGGTAGATGATGCTTAGTCTTGCTGTCGGTGTTTGGGATGGGAGTCCTTAATTTTGACTAATGATCTATGCAACTATAGTGTGGGATGGTAATGGATAGAAATATGGAGCTTAGGAATCTAGGCAGGACGGTTGGTTTGGTATGGTGCCAACGTGCACGAGATTATGGTTGGTGCTAGTTTCCTGCTTTAGATTCTAAGGACCGGTTCATGGAGCATGTAACCCGGCATATCCACGCCATCACAAGACTGCTATGGAACAGCTTGGCCAATTAATTAGATGCTTTCCTTATTCTGTGTGCACCATCCGGTGGTCTAGTGGCGCAAGAGGGGGCTTCTGCAGCGGAGGTAAAATGGACTCCAATATGCTGTTAGCGGTGGAACCTTAGCGGGTGCATACAGGATTTGGAAGCGCTTTGTAAAGGCCTCGTAGTGATCTCCTGGCCGCACACCATAGGAAGTGTGCAGTGGCATAATGGAGGTTTTAGTCACCGACGGGTGATGAAATCACGACTTGTGGGTAAAGTGGTGCAACCTCTGCAGAGTGTAAAACTGTCTTGACAGCCGTGCTCACGGTCACGAGCAAGCCTGGACTTATTCATGATTAGTTGGTGGTGGTTTGGTTGGTTGTTAGTCGGGTGGTGGGAACCCGATGAGTTGGTAGCCAGGTGGTGGGAACCTGGTGAGCGGTTGTATGTTGGTTTTGGGGATGATCATCACACTTAATAATATAGGTGCTTTATGTCATAGTAGTAGGTTGCTTTTTGCTATTACCCATATGTTAGCCTTTCTTCTATATAAGCCTGCATGTCATACATTCCTACACTTGCGGAGTACGGCATGTACTCACGCTTGCTTTTTCCTCCACAATTATTATTGTTGCTTAGTGGGGAAGCCAAAGACTACATTGAAGATGATGCACAGAAGGTCGCGTTGCCGCCAGTCGTTTGCCTGTGGAGCGCCCTGGAGTTGTTTCTTCCGCTGCTGTGTTTAGAACTCTGGTTTGTTTTAATAAAGTTGTTTTATTCTTTATAGAACTTTATATCACTATAATGTCACGAGACCGGATTCTGTGAACACATGGCTACGTGCCCACCCAATCATCCAACCGTTCATTGTCATCCAATGCAAGAGATTCCAACGCACATCTACCGGCGTCAGTTAAGTGCAGACTTCCAGTTGCACATGTGTGTGGGACCAATCTCTGCATCATGTGCGCGGGTCACATGCTCTGCAGCTGCGGGCCGCGGCGAGGTTCGGGCCAGGTAGACGGAAGGCAGCAGGCCACGGCGAGCAGCAGCCGGTCGACACCGCGCAGCACCATGGAATATGCTTCCACAAGTGAAATTGACCACCAGAGCAGCTCCAAATTATGGCAACGGAACGAGATCAAGGAGCGGAACAAACAAGAAAAAAATTGCACAACACCGGTTTATTGTTTGAGGCCAATCTTAGTGACAAGGTTTATTGTTTGAGGCCAATCTCAACACCGGTCGCCGGAGAGCGGCAGTGGAGCAGCAGCTCGCACAGCTCGGGAATTTAGCCAAAAACGAATCGACCTCCAAATCAGATGCTAAATCGTTCCAGAAATTACAGAAAGCAGCCATTAATCATAGCACACACCCAGTCCGATGTACTCAACCATCAAATGAGAGCAGAAATCACGGGAAACGAGATTCAAAAAAAATAAATCACGGGAAACATCACCTAATCCTAGCACACAAGACACAACACATCAGATGCTACTCAACTATCAAACGAGAGCAGAAATCACGGGACACGAGATAAAAAGAAAGAATTCACGTGAAACATCCCCTAATCCTAGCACACAACAAATCAGATGCTAATCAACCTTCAAATCAAAGAAGAAATCACAGGAGTTTGGGGGCGACCGTCGGATTCCTCGACCAGACCAATAATGCCAAAAAAATCACGTGCGAAGACTGCTTGAGGAGCGGGGTGAGGCAGGACTTGGGGAAGCGGCCGGGCTCTGGAGCCACCGAACTTGCTGGAGCTAGGCGCGGGACTTTGCGGACTGAGACGTGCGCCGCCGGCGGAACTTGGCGGTGGCGGCAATTGGAGCAGCGGCGTTGAGGTGCGTGGAGTCGACATCGCCCACTGGTCACCGCCCTCCTCGCCGCGTCGCACGCTCGTCGTGAGCATCGGCGACGTTCAACAGCGTCGTGGCGGCGTGAGCGAGATAGGGATTGGGAAGAGGATAAGGTTGGCTGGCGAGTTGTTTTGGCCGCTGGAGGTTGGGTTGTGGTTGACTGGTGGCCTGCGCTGCCGCTGACTCGGGCCCCGATGGGTCACCCAAACGGCAGAACACTAACGCCGTCGGGGTGGGCCTGTGCCCCCGTGTTCACAGGGGAAATACCGTAATGTCACTACATGTATGATTAAAACAGATCCTGGCATACATGTAGATTGCATCCGATTTATGTATATAAAAATCGGGTGCGACAGGATATGAGTAAAACTAAGATTGCCTTGTATTTCTAGTGCGAGACTTAACAAAGTTCTCACTGAAGGCACACACTTTTTTGATTCTATCAGCGATGTCCATAAAAAAAAGTCAAACTGGATCCTATTCTTCTTTAGTTGGAGGCAGATGGAATCAACAATGGTTTTCCGGCTGAAAATATGGATTTAGTGCTGATATGAAGCAATGTAGACCTTTAGATATTAGATATCATGAGCTTCCGAAGTTCATAATAATTGATACAAGCTTGCTCGATTTTTTTCTTTTTACAAAAATACAAACTTGCTCAATACAGCCCATCAAAGAAAGACAGCTGAAAAACTTACATGCCAATGCAAATATTAATTTTGTATTTTCACAACATTTATCTAAATTATCATCCATGGATGGAGATTTAATAATAAGCTTATGTCTTAGACACGTCTTTCATCTGAATTGTTGGAATTTTATTTTTCTATCTTGTGGTGTGTGGCAGATGGAATTGCTGCATACCTTGTAAGAAATAGCTGGCTATTGTTGTGGCTTATTTGTTACAAGGGCTCACAACTTAAACAATAGCTTTAAATAGGAAATAGCAACAACCAACAAAAGCCGCTTCCGATCGGGACCACACACACACAGACACACAAAAATGCGCGTGCACACATAAAGAGAGTAATTAAGGTCACGCTGTAGATGTTGATATACTCATGTGGAGGCTGTTGGGATTGGTAATGTGAAGCAAGATATGAACTTATTTGTCCAGAGACAATGTAAACTACCCAGGTAACTCTGACATATCATTTGGCAAAGATTGTTCGCCACTTTCTTTAGATATTTCAGACTGATGACTTTCTTGAGAAGATATAATCAAGTTCTTAACTGATGATTTCATAAGATATAAGACAAGATCAAAATAATACCCAGGGAAGCTGTGTGGCCCTATTTACTTGCAAAAGGGTGTCAGTCAGAGCAGCCAAAGGATATCAGTAAAACTAAGATTGCCTTGTATTTCTAGTGCGAGACTTAACAAAGTTCTCACTAAAGGCACACATTTTTTTAATTCTATCAGCGATGTCCATAAAAAAAAAGTCAAACTTGATCCTATTCTTGTTTAATTGGAGGCAGATGGAATCAACAATGTGTTTCCGGCTGAAAATATGGATTTAGTGCTGATATGAAGCAATGTAGACCTTTAGATATTAGATATCATGAGCTTCCGAAGTTCACAATAATTGATACAAGCTTGCTCGATTTTTTCTTTTTACAAAAATACAAACTTGCTCAATACAGCCCCTCAAAGAAAGACAGCTGAAATGTTTACATGCCAATGCAAGGGCACACAACTTAAACAATAGCATTAAATAGGAAGTAGCAACAACCAACAAAAGCCGCATCAAGCAGTTCGGATCAGGCCACACACACACACAAGAGTAACCTGGGTCACGTTGAATGATGTTGATATTCTCATGTGGAGGTTGTTGAGATTGGTAATGCGAAGCAAGATTTGAACTTATTTGTCCTGAGATAATCTAAACTACCTAGGTAACTTTGACATACCTTTTGGCAAAGATTGTTCGCCACTTTCTTTGTTTTGACGCAGATTGAATCAATAATGGTTTTCCGTCTGGAAATATGGATATATCGCAGATATGAAGCTAAGCCAAGGTAGTCCTTTCGATGGATATCGTGAGCTTCGGAAGTTCGCGATAACTGATACTAGGTTGCTCTATTTCTTTCTTTGCCAGAATACTACTTGCTCCTTGGTGAAGAGCTCTTCAAAGTAAGGCAGCTGAGGAACTCACGTGCCTATGCAATTGTTATATTCGTATATTCACATCATTTATTTAAATTATCATCCATGAATGGGGATTTAGTAATAGACTTAAGTCATCGACACGTCTTTTATCCGAATTGTTAGTATTTTATTTTTCTATCTTGTAGTGTGTGGCAGACGATGGAAGTGCTATAAAATTTGTTAGAGGCGGCTCTAGACCCTTGGAGAAGAAACCAGGAGGCCTTTTCCCCATCATCTAAAAACTTACACCCCCCCCCCCCCTCCCCGGGTCAGAGTGCAAAAAATGAACTTGCTGAGAAAAGATGATGCATGGCTTCGATGCTCCCGCATGAACAAGTAGTGTGACAGCGTCTCTGCTATGCATGACATGCGGCGGGAGAAGGATTTGGGCATTGTTGGGGGATCGAAGGTCTTGTCCGACTCGGCGAAGCCCTCCAACGAAGAGTATATGATAATTGCGTCCTTGCGAAGCCCTCCTGGCGTCTTCAGCGCTCGGATTGCTCCTGGCGAAGCCTTTTCAGCACCCCGAAGTCCTTGAGCTCCTTGGCGAAGCCCTCTTGAAATGTCCGCGATGCTCGACTTGGTTCAACTGCCTAGGCTGTTCCTCGGGTCTTACGTTATACGTCGTTCCGAAGCCCACAATCGTCCGCGGTACTGGGCGAAGGGGTTGAGGGATGACAAAGAAAAGTGGACAGAGTAAATGATGTGTCTTTGGCTCGAAGCCCCAAAAAACAGATGTCATTACAGGGGATCTTCCCTCCATATTTATAGGGGGAGAAAAGACCATAATTACAACTATGACATTAGGCAATTCTATTACGTCTTCCGGCCTGGGTCTTCATAGGTGGCTTCGCCGATCTTTTACTCAAAGCTCCTTCGCGTTGCCTCCTCACCCTTCATTGGTGGTTGTTGCTCCTTCGTGTTGCCTTTTGACCCTTCGCTTGTTGCTGTAGTCCCTTCGCGTGCCGAGTACTTGTTACTAGATTCCCAACATTAGTCCCTTCGAAGTGCCCTGTGCAACGAGGACCTGAAACAGTTATTCGTATTTCTGCAACAAGTCAAATCGTCACGCCTTTTTTCTAAGTGTCTATTTGATTTTTACTGTTTGATCTACGTGTCGACTCGTTTCCCGGGGTGTTTTTCGTCTATAAAAGGAGCGTCGTCTTCGGTGTGTTACCGAGATCTTTTAAGTCCTCTCTTTTTTCTGCGATAGACCCTTTTCTTTTGACTCCTTCGCTAAGCTTGTGCCCTCTTCGCTTGGATTCATTTGCCTCTGCGAAGATGCCTCCCAAGGTCGCTTTGCTCGAGAGAGAATGGAATGACACCTTCGGTCACTCCGAATGCACAGATGCTTATCTTGATGAAAATTTAACCTCTAACTTTGGCCCTAGGGCCTCTGCTCGTTCTCCTGGATCTAGCCTTGTTCCAAAACCTTCGGCTGGCGAAGCCATTGTCTTCCTTGAGTTCTTCAAGTATGGGCTTCGGGTGCCTGCGCATCCTTTTGTTGCTCAGGTTCTGAAGGCTTTTCAGCTGGAGATTCATCAGCTTACTCCAAATGCTGTTGCGAAGCTTGCCATTTATGTATGGGCATGCAAATCCCAAGGCTTTGAACCCAGTGTGTTTGCCTTCGCTTTCACCCATCGAGTCCACTTTCAACCTACATCGAAGGTGAGATCGGACAGCTTTGAAGTGATCAACTTTATTCATGCTAATCCGAAGAATGTCCCAGCATTTGGTCAAGCAAACAAAGTGACATCTCACTGGAAGCGCTATTGGTTTTATGTTAAATTTAGCGAAGACTCTGAGATTGTCAGCTCCATGGAACCTCCTATTCAAGTTGACGTTGATCACGATGATGATTTCAAAGGTTGCATTGATTCCCTTCGCAAGATCAGGCCCCTTTTGAGCTGCCGAGACCTCGTGGAGGAGTATATTTCTGCAGGAGTTGACCCCCTTCAATCCAGCTAGGATCTTCAGTTTGCGGAGGGTTTATACGCAAATGGCCTCCGCAAATATGTGTTGACTAGCGATGCTCTCTCTGTCCCTGGAGTTGAGGAGCTAGCAAAGGCGATAGTTGGGCCTTATATTGATAAAGAAGAAGCTGGTCGCCATGATGCTGCCATTCCGGCTCGTTTCAACCGCTCCTTCATAGTTCAGGATCAGCCCTATGAAGATTATGGAGCTCCTGTCCCAAAACAGAAAAGGAGTTCAAAGGCTACAGCTTCCGAAGAACCAGAGCCTTCGAGGAAGCGCCATCGCAAGAATGCTCCAGGTCCTGCTCGTAAACACCTTCGCAAGGTGGCTTTGAATGTAAAGCCTATTAGTGTTGCTCCTCCCCGAGGTTCTACGGGTGACGAAGGCTCTCCGGATGATCATTCCGGTGAAGATTGCTCATCTGAGGAAGATCCCTTCGGTGAACTTCCTCGCTTTCGTATTTCAGAAGACGATGACCCAATTGAGTTTGCTCTTGACTCCGATTACGAAGGTCATGGGCTTCCTTCGCTAACCCCTTCGGAGATCTTTCCTAGCGCTGCGGTTATGGGAGATGTTGAAAAAGTTCTTCCCGATATTTTATTTGCAAAGGAAAGAAAGCAGCTTTCCGGAGTTGACTATGGACATCTGTTTCAGGCGATTTATGCTAACCAAGTCAAGGTAATTCCTTCTTTTATGATTATGCTTTGATTGACCGTTTTAGAGAAAAATTTTTGTTTGATATCATTTTTTTTCTTTCAGGCATTTCCTGTCATTGGCGCCATCGAAGATCAGTTTTTCTACTTTCGCAACCGCCTTCGCCATTATAGGCAGAGGTTTAGCGATACGAGGAGTGAACTCCGGGAGAAGGACTCCAAAGAGAGGAGGGTTTCTTCATCTCTTTTCAAGGCTTGCAAAGACTTGAGAGATTGCCTTTTGTATCTCGGAGGTGAAGTGCAAGACTTTCCTCTGCCGAATGCATCAAACAGAGAGTTTGCTGAATGGATTTCTGCAAATTCTTCTTTTGCGAAGTCCACAGCAGAGAACTTTGGAGTCTTAGCTGGAGCTGCCGGTATCGAGGAAGCCTTTGCTCAGTTGAGCTTGTCTGGCGGGAGCGTGGACCCAATTTTAGATGAAGGCTTTTCTCCTGCGAAGGAACTTCCAGATCCTATTCCTGACGAGGCGCGAAGCACTTTTTTCAAGATGGCTCCGCACTGGCAAGATGTTGGATCTGGGTGTGTTTCTTCTTTTGTTGAGAAGGTTAGAGGGAACCAAATCTCAGCGGCTTCGGATGATCCTACGGATGATGTTCCGGAGGAATAACTTTGCTCTTATTTGGAAGCCTTTTGTATTGTAAATGTATTTGTAGTTTAATCGAAGGTACTTCTTTAACTTATGCAAAGGCTCATTCGATTAATATACTCTCTTGACATTTCTGGTCTTAATGCGATGTCTGAAGTACCTTTTTCTTTTGGTATTTCATTTTCGCGCTTATTTTCTTTTGAGATTTTTGTTTGGTTGAAACCTTCATCTTTCAAAGGCTCCTACCTGTATGAGAGAACGTCTTTTGTTTATACGTTGCTCGCTTTCTGTCCTTTGTGGACGAAGTTTGAGGGCTATAAGTTTTTCTTACTAGCCCTTCACTTGATCTTCTAATTCCCATTCTTTGGGAATTTTAAGATTTTTTCTCTGTCCTTTTTGGACGATGTCGAAAGTCATAAGTTCTTCTTTTTGACCCTTCGATTGATCCTTTTAATTCCCGTTCTTTGGGAATTTTCGGATGCTTTTATGTCCTTTTTGGACGATGTCGAGGGTCATAAGTTCTACTCTTGACCCTTCGATTTGATATTGCCGTGAATCTTTGGATTTTTTCAAGGAGAGAAAAAATTTTATTCCTCGGTCCCGCCTCGTTAAAAACCTTGCCCCCTGCGAAGGGGTTCCCCATGCAAGGAAAAGAGTACAGGCCGGCTGTTTTTTCTTTTGCACATAGTACTTTTTCAATTTCACCACATTCCAAGTGTGGCTCACATCTTCTCCTTCGGAAGACAACAGTATGAAAGCTCTTTCATTGACGGTTGCCTTCGCTATGAAAGGCCCTTCCCACTTGCTCTGTAGTTTTCCTACAGTTTCTTCGTTATGCTTTCGTCGAAGCACCAAGTCGCCATCTTTTATTCCCTTCGATTTTATGCCTTTGTTTTTCCACCTTTTGGTTTCTTCTTCATATCTTTGCAGATTAAGTACTGCTTCGTTGCGAAGTTCCACCAAGCTCTCTTTTGAAGTCAAGGATGCTTCGTCTGAGTTTTCTGCTAGGCTTCGCAGAGACTTGTTTTCTATTTCTTCTGGTGTCATCGCTTCTTCTCCGAAGAGTAGCTTGAATGGACTAAAACCAGTTGATCTTGATGGCGTGGTTCTTCCGGCCACTTTCCTTTTTTGATGTTCAAGAGCCTTTTCTCGACTGCCAAGAATATTCTTTTGTTCGCATTTTCAACTGCTCCATTTGTTTGGGGGTGGTATAATGATGCGAAGCGAAGGTTTATACCCAGTGATTCGCAAAAGTCAATGAATAGCTGACTGTCGAATTGTTTTCCATTGTCAACCACCAATTTCCTTGGAACTCCGTATCTGCAGATTATAGCTTGCCATACGAATTGTTTCATATTTTCCGAAGTGATCGAAGCTACTGCCCTGAATTCGATCCACTTCAAGAAATAGTCCATTGCAACGAAGGTGTATTGAAGGTTCCCTGGTGCCACTGGTAATTTCCCAACTATGTCTATGCCCCATTGGTAAAATGGCCAAACGGGCTGCATTAACTGTACCTCCGCTGCTAGGCTTCGCTGATGTCTGGCGAAGAATTGGCATTCATTACATTTTCTTACTATTTCCTCGGCATCTTTTGCTGCTGTTGGCCAATAAAAACCCATTCTGTAGACCTTCGCTACTAAAGGTCTTGATACGATGTGAGATCCGCACATGCCTGAGTGAACATCCTGAAGCATTCGTTTGCCGTCTTCCGGAAGGATGCATCGTAGCCATGCCTGACATACTCCTCCTTTGTAAAGTTGGCCTTCGATTAATTTATAGTTTCTTGCTTTTTGCGCTATTCTCTTCGCTTCAGCCTCGTCTTGGGCTTCGTACTGATTGTTTAAGTGAGCTATTATTGGAGCCCTCCAATCTTCCCATAGCTGGAAGAGATGGTGTACTTTTCTTTTGGATTCTTCTGACGTCGAACCGCTCAAGACCTCAAAGAAAATGTCTGGGGGGAGGCCTTCGCCTGTTGCAGCAGCCTTCGCTAGAGCATCTGCCTCTTTGTTTAGATTTCTCTTTAAGCTCTTGACAGTGAAGCCCTTGAAGTATTTCTGCATTTTAGTCACTGCTTTGTGGTACTTGATGAGTTCTGGATCTCGTGCTTGATAATTATTTTCTACTTGATTGGCTACGACTTCAGAGTCTGTACTGATAAGGACCCTTCTTGCTCCAAGAGCCATCGCTTTGCGAAGTCCTAGTAGCACTCCTTCGTATTCTGCTATATTGTTAGTTGAGTGAAACTCCAGCTTGACAGCATATCTTAACTTGATTCCTGACGGCGAAGTTATTATCGCTGAAGCCCCGGCACCTTTTGCACCCCATGCTCCATCGATGAATATTGTCCATAATGACTCTGTCATTGTTATGGATGCTTTGGGAGTTGCGGGTTTCCATTCTGCTATGAAATCCGCCAGAGCCGCCGCCTTGATGGCTGTTCTTGCTCTGAACTCGATGTCGAATGGTGCTAGTTCTGCTGACCATTTCTCAATTCGCCCTATTGCTTCTCTGCTTCGCAAGGTGTCTCGAAGGGGAAATGAAGTTGGTATTATTATTTTCCTATCGCTAAAGTAATGCTTCAATTTCCTCGAAGACATGACTACTGTGTCCGCCCTTTTTTCTATCTCTGAATATAGTAACTTTGCTCCTGATAAGGCTTCGGACACGAAGTACACCGGCCTTTGGCTTTTGTCTTCGCTAGTCTCATGAACTAGTGTTGCACTTACTGCTGCTGACGATGCTGCGATATATAAGAATAAATCTTCGCCTTGCTTTGGGCTGGCTAATGTAGTGAGATCGGTGAGAGCTTTCTTGATATTGTTGAAGGCTTCTTTTTGTTCGTCTCCCCATTGGATTTTTTTCCTTCACCTGAAGTGCTTTGAAAATGGGGCCACTTCGCTCTGCTAGCTTTGGGATGAACCTGCTTAAAGAGTTTAACCTTCCTGCAAGCCTTTGGACATCCTTTAGACACTTGGGCGGTGCTAGTCCTTGAATAGCTTTGATCTTTTTCTTATTTTCTTCTATGCCTCGCTGTGATACCATGAGACCTAGTACCTTTCTTGCTTCGACTGCGAAGGCACATTTTGCTGGGTTGAGCTTGAGGTTATGCTTCCTCAGATTTTTGAATGTTTCATCCAAATCTCTTAAATGGTCTGCCCTTTCTACTGTCTTTATGACTATGTCATCTACATAGGCTTCAGCATTTCTTCCTAATTAGTCTTCAAAAATCTCTTTAACTAGCCTTGCAAACGTCGCTCCTGCATTGCGAAGGTCGAATGACATCCGGATGAAGCAAAAAGTTCCATCATGTGTGATGAAAGCTGTTTTTTCTTCGTCCCCTTTTGCCATATGTATCTGATGATATCCTGAGTAAGCGTCTAAGAAGCTTAGCAGCTGACATCCGGCTACTGAGTCTGTTATTGTATCTATTCGGTCCAGAGGAAAATAATCCTTCGGGCAGGCCTTGTTTAGCCTTGTGAAATCGATGCACATCCTCCATTCTCCTGTCTTCTTCTTCACTAGTACAACGTTCGAGAGCCAACTTGAATGGATAGTTGGCCTGATGACTCCTACTTTTAGCAACTTGGTTACCTCGACCTTTGAAGCGGCTTTTTTCTCATCGGATACTTTTCTGATTTTGTCTACGAAAGGCCTTATCCTTGGATTTACTTTCAGCTCATGCTGTATTGTTTCTCTTTTGATCCCTGTGATATCCTGAGGCGACCATGCGAAGACATCAGCATTGTCTTTCAGAAATCTGATCAACTGTTCCCTCTCGTTTGCAGAGAGGTTTTTCCCTATCTTGACTGTTCTTTCTGGCTTTTTTAGCCATAGTATAACCTCCTCTATTTTGCTCGAAGGCTCAAGTTTTGCTTGTTCCCCCTTTCTTGGTTGTCCTCTTGAGCGTCCTTTTTGACTGTTCGTTTTTCAGCTTCACCTTCTTGATGCCTAATTGGGTTGCAACATATGTTTATGATGCCCGTCTCCGAAGGGATCTTCATTGTTAGGTAATTGCGATGTATTGCCGCCCCGAATGATGTCAAGAATTGTCTTCCGAGTAAAGCATTGTACTGACTTTCAAAATCCATAATTAGGAAGCTTGTTTCTTGAGCTGTTGATTTCTCTCTGTCTTCGAAGGTCATCCTCATTGTTATGGTTCCTATTGAGGTTGCTTCTTCTTCGCCGAAGGCCTTGAGTGTTGTCTTTTCGGCATTTGTGTAGCCATCAATCTTCATGCGTCTTAGAGTGTCTTTGAAGATGATGTTCACTGGGCTTCCGTTGTCGATTAGGATTCTGTGCACTGGGAACCCTTCGATGTCTGTTTTGATTACGAAGGCATCTGTGTGCAAGTAGTCAACGACTTTGATGTCTTCTGAGGTGAATCGGATAACTGATTGTTTCTGTCCTGGACTTCCTGTTCTTGCCCTCGCGGTCTTTGTAGGGTGATGTTCTTGTTTGCTCTTCATCGTGGGTTCGATCCACGGACGACGCCAAATGTTGGGGGATCGAAGGTCTTGTCCGACTTGGCGAAGCCCTCCAACGAAGAGTATATGATAATTGCGTCCTTGCGAAGCCCTCCTGGCGTCTTCAGCGCTCGGATTGCTCCTGGCAAAGCCTTTTTAGCACCCCAAAGTCCTTGAGCTCCTTGGCGAAGCCTTCCTGAAATGTCCGCGATGCTGGACTTGGTTCAACTGCCCAGGCTGTTCCTCGGGTCTTACGTTTTGCGTCGTTCCGAAGCCCACAATCGTCCGCGGTGCTGGGCGAAGGGGTTGAGGGACGACAAAGAAAAGTGGACAAAGTAAATGATGTGTCTTTGGCTCGAGGCCCCAAAAAACAGATGTCATTACAGGGGGTCTTCCCTCTATATTTATAGGGGGGGGAAAGACCATAATTACAACTATGCCATTAGTCAATTCTATTACGTCTTCCGGCCTTGGTCCTCATAGGTGGCTTCGCCGATCTTTTACTCAAAGCTCCTTCGCGTTGCCTCCTCACCCTTCGCTAGTGGCTGTTGTTCCTTCGTGTTGCCTTTTGACCCTTCGCTTGTTGCTGTAGTCCCTTCGCGTGCCGAGTACTTGTTGCTGGATTCCCAACAGGCATCCGGGATTGCAAGCTGGTGGAGCCACGCTGTACTGTAGAAGATTGCACAGGCCTCACGAACAATGCTGCAGCCTGCTGCCACTGCCGGCGTAAAGAAGAGATGGGCAATGCTTGGCGCTGAAAATGTGTCACTCCCTCAACAGAAATTATAACTATCAACAGACACTAATAACTATCACTATATGGCCTTATGTGAGCTGAGAGGTGATGTGCTTTTAATTCATTTTTCTGCTATGAAATATTTTGATTCTAGAACACATTACTCAAGTGGTTTCTCGTGTTATGTGATATTGCAAGGCAAGCTCTGCTGGTGCGCTAAAAATGTAATTTTCCGTGAAGGTGCAACCAACTCATGTCATGGTAAGAAGAAAAAACTTTTTGATGAGTCCGGCCCAGGTGGGGTTGGATGAAAAGCCCAACACACCGATCCGGATTCCTTGAATCCTGCAATCTTAGCACCGACAGCCGAAAATACGACACACCGATCCGGCCTCAGGAGTCCGACCTGAACCTCGGCAACCTTAGCACCGTACTCCGGCAGACCCCTCGGGGAAAGGCCCAATCGCCCCAAAAGACTAGTCCAACAGGGGAAGGGTGGCTCTCCCTTTTAAGGTGACTTCCTCCTCCCAAGCTAACCAAGGTGGGATTATTCAGAGGCTCACACGGTCGCCGCCCGACTAAAATTGGGCCTTTGGCCCATTTACTTGTGGCGTCTTTGTTAGCGGGTAATAGTGGAGGATGTCCTCATCATTCTCCCCTTCTTAACAAGGGCCCAACTCTGATACCAAATTATGAGTCCGGCCCAGGTGGGGTTGGATGAAAAGACTGACACACCGATCCGGATTCCTCGAATCTCGCAATCTTAGCACCGACAGCCGAAAATACGACACACCAATCCAGCCTCAGGAGTCCGACCTGAACCTCGGCAACCTTAGCACCGTACTCCGGCGCACCCCTCGGGGAAAGGCCCAATCGCCCCAAAAGACTAGTCCAACTTGGGAAGGGTGGCTCTCCCTTTTAAGGTGACTTCCTCCTCCCAAGCTAAGCAAGGTGGGATTATTCAGAGGCTCACACGGTCGCCGCCCGACTACAACTGGGCCTTTGGCCCATTTACTTGTTGCGTCTTTGCCAGCAGGTAATAGTGGAGGATGTCCTCGTCACTTTCTCCGGACCTCTCGGCTCTCTCTCTCCAACAGCGACTCCCACCAAAATCCAGCCCAGTCCCCACCCTCCCTGCCTCCGGTGACCTCGCCGGTGGCCGGCAAGTTGAGAAGAGCCACCCCCTTGTAATTTTAGTTGTTTTACCCTTCAGATTGCTTAGCTTTTGGGCTTCGTCCTGCATGTTTTCCATTTCGGCTGGAATGGCCGCCATTGCCGTGGTTGCTGTCGCAGGTGAGTCCGTCGCCGGCGAGCATCACATGGAGGCATGCCACCAGGAGCCCCTCTCAGCCCCCAATAAAGTAGCTGTGTAGGATCCCCTCATCCCCCACCATCCGTCGCCTCCACTGCTGGTGAAGTGGGCCGTTTCCGACCGGGAGTCGGCAGATCTGTGCTGCTCCGTGCTGGTTCTGCCTTCTTCGCTTCACGGGCAACCCCACCTAGTCGGCACTCTCCATCGACGCTCTCCACCGTCGGCCCCTCCGCCTCACAACGGTGCAGACGGCCTAAATCTCCACCGGACTGATCCGTCCCTCCCCCTAAGCCACCCCTTCGGTCGCTTCGTCGATCTCAACCACGATGGCAGCCTGCATCCTCGCCGTCCACCATGGGAGATGAAGAAGACGACTATCGACACACCGTCGCCGACAACTCTACATCAGCATGTCAGACGGTGACATCCTGCAATGATGTCTTCCTCCTCTCCCGACACTCCAACCTCCGGCGAGGTCTCCGGCAACGCCTCCGTCAGCCCCGAGTCAAGCTTGACCACAGCCAACACGTGGTGCACATGCATAGCCTTGCCTTGACGCGTGGCGTGCTACATGTTCAGTGTGTGTGTGATGCTCCCTGCTGTTTCGTGTTCTTTGCAGGGTACCAATGCAAGGACCACAAAACAGGCATCCTCTAATGGTATCTATTTCCTTGATGTCCTCGGCGACATACCGTGCTTGAGTCTTGAAAGACGTTGACCGTCATGGGTGCTCCGACCGCAGCGACTCGGATCCAGTATGTCTGCCTCCGAACAGTTTGCCACCTAGAGGAGTCAGCTTTGCCTTCCATCTGCGGGCAGGTGAATTTCATACATAGCAAGTTTCACCGACGATACTTCAACAAGATGGCAGCAAGGCCCTCAACCAACCTTCACTATTACAGCGAGGCCCTTTCAGCAGTTGTTCAGCGGTCAGCCCGTCGATAGCTTGTTCTAGAGTTTCTACCCTGCACTTTGTGAGCATGATCACCCACTTAGGGGTACTATGTAATCTAAAGGGATTTTATCCCTCTTGTACTCGGTTCTTTAGGTTTAATATATACGAGTACTACCTTTATAAAAAAAAAAACTCATGTCATGGTTGCCTCTCCTATATTAAATGGAACTGTTGAGAAATATTATTTTAGACTTTATTCTATAATTTCATGGCCTGTATCTATTCTACAATTTAATATTATAATAATGAAATTATGTATTTTTCCATTACTGTTCAGCGGTAATGTCAAAATCATTGTTTAAAAATTTGCAAAAAAATTCATTGTTTAAAACACATATTTAACCTAGACCATCGTAGGATTATTTTCATACATATTATTTAACTTTTTTAGATGTCATTTGACTTTTCTTTGAGATGTATAAAATAGTGTTGGTTACATGCTACTACCGCAGTTCCCTGTGAATTTCAGAAGCATTTTGGATTTGGTACGACTATTGAAGGTATGGAAACAGAACAAAAGGGATCTCCTTTTTTCATACTAGACGATGCATCTAGACATATTTAGAAAAACTCATGAAATGATTATTTCCAACAATAAAAACAACCATTTATTAGAATAGGCAGGGCTAACTAGAACACACACCTTGGTTGGTGATGTACACTGCAAACATTGTCCTCCTCACTCCTCAGCAATCTTTGTAAGGCGGGAGAGCATCTGTATACTTTTTTTCTGCAATGTCATAGCGCACACTTAAGGAAACAGATAAAATAGCACCCTTCGGTTTCTTCTATGACTTGCTTACTGCCAGCAAAATTGTTAAAGAGAAGACCTGACACTCTGCACCCCTGCCACTGCCATTAGTACTGATATGTTAACAGAAATCAAATTATCACCGACATCATTGGCATCCATCCCAAATAAATTCGGATGACATCAAAATCTCGTAGATTGACATAATATTTATCCTCCAGCAGCCAAACACATTCTACAGAGTAGAATGAATCCTGAAGTTAGCAGCCGCATCGCAATTGAAAATCAGAACAAAACGTGCAAGCAAATTTTACAGAGCAGAGAGGAGTGGGGCGGATTACTTGCAACTGCGAGATTGCAGGGGAAGGGGAGGTCCGTTGGCGAGGTTGACCCGCCATTGAACTCCACATGGCACATGCTCCCCGCCGTCGAGCCCATCCTGCACCATCAAGCAGCCCACTACACTGCCAGCTCGCAACGCTGTTGCTGCCAAACCATATGCGCACCATCGAGGTCCACCCGTCGTCGGCAAGGTTGACCCGCAGGTCATCATTTGCCTCAGGCTGCATGCCGTCGAGCTCAGCCTGTGCACCCCCGTGGCTGCCGTCGCAAACCTGTGCGATGTGGATCTCTGGATCTGATACTAGGGAAGCACCTTCGCCTGGATCTGTGCCGCTTCAAGGAGGGGAGCGGCCCGTTCCGGTTTAGGAAAGGAGAGGAAGCAATGTAGGAAGGTCAAGCGAGCCACAACGTGGTGTTTGATGAGAGGCGGCAATGGCGGGAAGGGCGGCGGTGCGGTGCTGGTGAAGCGAGCGAGAATCGGAGTGGGGGAAGAGCAAGCGGCGGCGGGGGTGCTGGGCATGTGAGGAGTGGAGCGGGGAAGAGGGAGCGATGGCGTGGCGTAGGGCGAGCCAGTGTGCGGCGTCACGGGAAATGGTGAGCGGCGGTGAGGAGAGGGAACTGGGGTGCAGGTGTGGGTTAGGGTTTCGAGAGCGGTGGTGTGATTGGGGATTGCGTGCGGCGGGCGTGCGTGCTACTGGCCAGCGGAGCAGTGCGGTGACGCGAGATTGGGGAGCGGGGGCCTATGTGTCGGCGCATAGATGGTGTGTGGGGGCGTGGGATCCCTTTCAGTGTTCATTTATTGGGAAAAAGTCCTCCTGATTCAAAGGATCGCCATCATTGAGTGCCCCTTGCCACTTCTGGCGGATCTACGCCGTCAAATAATGCCCATTGCCATCTTTGGCATTGCCGCACCCTGTAGTACTGCCTCACCTGCAGGATCAAGAAAAGCAAATATTAACATTCGGATAGCAAGTCAGAAGACCCAGATACGAAGCTAGATCTGTGCACAGCCGCCATCATCATTGTCAACCACTACGAGATCCCCCCACGTCATCGGGCCGCCGGCCATTTCCTCTCGATCCAGGAGAACGGCTTTGCCAAGTTCAGTCGTCGGGAACACGCTCGATCCAGGAGAACGGGCCAAAGTCCTAGGACCATAGACCAACAAGAAGTTGGTGTCAAGGTACTCTTCGGTACATTCCGAAAAGCCAAACTCGTGATTAAAAGGACGGTCAACCAAAGGGACAACTTTCTTGGGTGGCATCACCGAAGGTGGATAAACTCTAAAAAGATAACAAAGAACGAAGGATGACCACTGTCAAGCGAAGGATTGAGAGGGAGAGGGAGGTCGATCGCTGTAAAAGTGAAAATGACTTCTTCAGTAAAAGAACCGAATAAGGAGCATACCTTATATAGGCGAAGAAATTCACCGGGAAATGAGCCACTGACATCAAAGGAATGACAAAAGAATCCGACCGTTTGCAGATTGGGGATAACTGTCTCAGGGTCCCACTGCGTGTAACACTTCGACAGTTGAGGGCTAGTGTTGAGGGTCTAGCAACAGTCTACATCAAGCGAAGGATTCCAATGCTGGCTAAAGGCAAAATCCAAGATGAGCGAAGGGTTCCGAAGGGTATAGTAAGATATCTCCAAATGTAATACTAGGTTCAGGTCTATAAATATGGCCAGACCCCACTGTAAGATCATCAGTTTTTGGGGCAACGAGCCAAATACATCATTTATCCCGTTCTCAAAACTCTGTCGTCTCAGCACTCTTCGCCCGACATCACGGGCAAAGAGAGGGCTTCGCCGAATAGCACCAATGGAGACCCGAGGAACAGGGCTCCCACCTTCGTACAGCATCTGCGAACAGTACAGGGGGCTTCTCCAAAGACGAAAAGCACCAGAACACATCTGGAGGGCTTCGCTACATTAGGACATGACAATCACAATACGTTGGGGGCTTCACTTGACCTATCAGGGATCCCGTTCCCTCAACAGGTGTATCAAATTGCACTAGGAGGGTTTAATAAGCCGACGACTATAAAGACCCGTTGACTGCAAAATATTGCGAGAAGTCGACTATGAAGACTCGCCGACTGTAATATGCTGGCAAAGGCTGTAAGCACAAGCTGTAACCTTCCGTTTTTATACCATTCCTGTTGTTCATAAATAATGATTCAACTTTTATTACATAGCATCCATGATATCTCTTGATAAGGTTCTCTTCATGTTTTCAGAATCATGTAAGTAGGCACTCAGGCTTCGGGGTTAAGAACAAGAAAAATAACTTTTGCCTCACTTCATATATTTTTCATTGATGCTACTACTTCCTGTTGTTTTGTTGCTGTTGCATTAGCTATCCGATTTTGTTTTTGAAAAAAAAGGACCTACATGCTTCTATTTGTTTCATTGATTTCTTTTTTCAGCTAAACTGAACTATGCTCTTCAGCAATTCTGTAAAATAATTCTAATCTTATTGTTTTATAGAATACTTTATTTCTTTGTTGTTAAGGTGGGTGACATTTTATTTCTTTTTTGAGCCTAGGCAGGTGTTTGATACAGTTTGCCACAGCAAAAGGCATTGACTTACTAACGAGAATAGCTGTGTCAAGATATATCAGACTGAGCATAATAGAAAGCAACAACCTGCATGTGCAAACTTCATGCAAACATTTTTGTTATTGTACCGTTCCATCTTCGGATAATTCACCTGATGTGCCTTCTTTGTTTCAGTATTGGAGTGCCCTTTGAAGTTATTCAAGATTCCAGCACAAATCAAATTCAAGGGCGCTACTGTGACCATAATAACTTTTGACAAACTACAAATAGACAAGGTATTGCTGGAATCTTTTCCCTATTTTTTTACAGCACAAGCTAATGTAGGACAGTAGGAATTTACCAATTCCATGAATAGTTCGTGATGACCGAAGGAAATTGATAGGTACAACCCCCCCCCCCCCCCCCCCCCCCCTCTCTCTCTCGATGCTAGGTAATGATTTTTGAGCCTGAGATGTTGAGACTTCACTTTTCTCTATCTCTTGCAAGTGTATCCTCTTCTCCAGGATCACAATGTTAGATTCTAAATGTTTAGATTGTCTGCATGTTTTGTCCCTTGCTTTCTGATTTCCCTCCTATATTACAAAGCGGTTGCCCTGGAAGCTATGCAAATGCTTAATACTTACACAAAAGCTGTGCAAATACGTGATATTTAAAACAAATCTTGTGATTATATGAGAAAAGTAATGTACTTCTCAACAAAGCCCCATCCTTCTCCAATGTAACTTTTAGCAAATTATTCTGCCCTTAGCTGTCTAATAATCTGTTTCAATAATATTTTGACCAGGGTTTTGCTCTTGCTAGATTGCGGCGTGGTGCTAGGTTTCAATAATATTAGATACTAGCAAAAATGCCCGTGCAACATAGAGTTTCATTCAAAGAACATATAAAAGGTGTAACACCTATATTACATTATTTAGAAGAGACCCCTCTTAAGCTATAAGAGCATGTCTAGCACGGGTCCGTACTCGGGGCTACCTCTGATTTTCAGCCCCTACAGATCAGTCTCTCATCACATATTCTTCTTCATCTCCGCCACGCGTTGCAACACCACAACACAGCCTCGGACAACGACCGTTGCCTCTTCTATCTCCATGTTGCTTGACCTCTATTGCCTTGCAGCCCCGATCCCCGAGGTCACCCTAGCTTTGTTAGGGCGAAACAAGGCAAGACTGGGATGAATCGAGGCATGGGCGCCGACACGGGAGAGGGGAGGCTTGGCATCATGGGCATGGAGGCGGGCCGGCGTGGCGCAGATGGCGGGGAGGCATCGGGCATGAGCGGCAAGGCGCATGCCTTGGATGACGATGGGGCGGTCATGCGGAGTAGAATCGGGGTGCCTGGCGTGAGGCAACGCAACCCGGCCCACCGCTAGCAGGACCTCCAAGCGGTAGGAGCCGATTTGCATCGGGGGCCGAGCTGATTCGGCGCTGGGCGTGCTTGGGAGAACGGCGACGATCGGCGAAAGTGAAGAATGTGGCGGAGGCAACGTGCGGGAGTAAGGAATTGGTAGGGCTCCCATAGAGAGAGGCCGTAGATGCGGGGGCTTTAGGAGGAAATCTGGGGATCAGAGCTCATGTCGGTGTGAGCGGCCCGAAGAGACGTCTCGTTAATTATTGGTGGGCTAACAGAGCAATATGGCAAAGCGCATGCAACCAAGCAGGGCGAGGCGATGGTGATGTTGCCCCAGCCCGGATGGAGGACACTAGTAGCACGGGGCGGGGTGGGGCGGGGCAGCATCGCGGGAGACTGTGTCGTGTCGTGCTGCGCGACGCGAGGCGGAGTGGGGCATTATGGCCCTCCACATCGTGTTGCTGGCTTTGAGGCATTGCGATAGGGAGGTGCGGGACTGTCGCAGCAGGGGAGAGTGTGGCGATGGAGGGCCATGGTGACATATCGCCGCACGAGGCCGGCACTGGACGACGACGGGATCCATAGCGGCTCATATCCTCCGCCATCCCGGCCACATGCGGTGGGGAAGGGGAGGGGTGGTGGTTAGAGCTTCCCTGCAGCACACCATTACACGTACGAGCTGGGAGTGGTCAGAGCGCGCTGCCAGCGTGGGAGATATATGATGCATCCGGCCCAGGTGGGTTGGACGAAAGCCCGACACACCGATCCAGATTCTCCGAACCCCGCAATCTTAGCACCAACGCTTCGGAAGCCCGACACACCAATCCGGATTTTCCGAATCCCATAATCTTAGCACCGCAACTCCAGCGCCTCCACTCGGGGAAAGGCCCAACCCGCGGAGGCGCTACGGTGCCCGTGGTTCGCCGAGGCCACTGCACCGGCGGCCGAAGCAGATCAACCGCGTGCTACGTGCAGCGCCGGCTACTACAGCACCACTGTTTCAAGCGTCGCTGAGGCAATCCTAGCATAGAACACTAGAACTGAGCAATTGATTGATTCTTTGGTAGTACCTTGTTGATTAGTACAAAATTATTTCTTTTTTCGAATGTCTGGCACTTGTTTACCGAGTAAAGTAACTGGTCGCGATTTTGCGACCACGTTCTTGACTAACTCGAAATCAGGCAGGGAGTAAAACGTGTATTAATTCAAGTTTTAATTATGGGTGGACAACGAGCTGATGATTTGTCGTCTTCTTTTGTGGTTGGTGGAATGGCGTGTGTCTTCCTGGCTGGTCGCGCATCATGTTATCAAACACGTGCGACTGGTTGTTGGAAAGTCGCCATCTCAAATGTTCAACAGTTCTTTATTTACAAATTAAATCAGTGTCGCCCCTGTCGCACGAACAACTGTAAAGCCTTATTTTCCCTTTGGGCTTTCAGTTCGTATCAGCTGCATTCTTAAGCGGTGTGTCTGGCCCTCTTGTAGCAGCCAAACAAAACTCACTTGAAATCGACATCCAGAGCACACGAGCTTCTATAACTCTTTAAGGTAATGATTCAGAAGGGAGGGCTTCTTTTACCGACGCCACTTATACCAACCAACCAGGAGGGTCGGTAAAGACTTTTACCGACTTAGAGGGTCGGTGAAAGCCCTTTTAGGGCTTGACTGTGAGTTGTCTAATTTGAACCGTGGTGTAGTATCAAGAAACTATAGGTCAATTGACCCTTAACCTCGATATGAATGTGACTTTTGACTGTACACTTTGCCATGCTAGCAGCTAATTTCGTAGACATATTTTATATATTTCACTCACTACTACAGAATGGAATATCACAGATGCAATATATCAGACGGGTCTTTTACCCCATCTGTGTAACAACCTTATTTCAGACGGGGCTCCAGTCATTTCTCGCCGTCGACTTAAGGACTTGTGGGACGTTATCACAGACGGGGGTTCTCTAGCCCCGTCTGAGTTACATATCTCAGACGGGATACTGTAGCGTTGAATTTCCCCTTCTGAGATGGGTTTAATGTTTCAGATAGGTTTTTGTTTCACTCGTCTAAAAGAAGTATATCACACTGGCGGCATATTCCCTGGACTGGGTTACCGGAGATTGAATGCCTTCAGTCGGGTCGCGGTCACGACAGAACCGATTCGTTACGCACCCAACGCATCGTTTCGCTAGATGCAGGAAGAAATGGCAGCCGCATATCCCTCTGTTTCCACCGTGACTCCTCGATTACACCGTGCGATGCCTCAATCCCATGAATTTTGTTTGTCATCCAAAATCAGTGTATACACACATTATGTTTCTATGTAAAACATCATTTGAGCTTAGTTTTGTATGTATAATGTAATGTGCGTTGTACACACAAAGTTAAGTCGCATGTAAATTTGAAAGATGTTATAGATGTCAAGAAATAAAATAAGACTAAGAGAGCTGCACTTGTGCTGATGGAGGACCTTTTTAAATTATTGTATTTGGATGTCACTCTCATATAAGTCAATGCCGTTGTGGTTGTAGCGTCACTAGCGGCGAGGTCTGAATTTGTAACATCCCAGGTTGCCATCAGGGTGGGCCCGCTCATATTTTGTACGGACCCTGTTGGGAACTACACCGAAGCCCCTCTGACCCATGCGAAGGTCAACAGCCACCAGCGAAGGAAGAATGAAAGAAGCAGACGGCACAGGAGTCCGAAGTTACCATACTAAGAGCCATACTAAAGTAGCCAATGGCATACATGTAAATATAATAATCTCGCCCCCTATAAATATAGAGGGAGATGATCCTGTAATGACATCTGGTTTTGGGGCCTCGAGCCAAGGACGGAATCATTTGCACCGCACTCGATCTACTCAACACTCTAAACACCTTCGCCCGGCATCGCGGGCAAAGGAGGGCTTCGCACGTCTGATAACAGGGAACCTGAATGAGAACGTCTTCGTCCGGCATCGCGGACAAGGAAGGAGGGCTTCGCATCATTCGACAGACGATGATATCCACCCAAGAGGGCTTCGCAGGGTAATCCGAAGGCATTAGAACCCATCGAAGGTTTCGGGCGAGTAAGATTTCATCAACACTCCGTTGGAGGGCTTCAACACGTCACCCATAGACCTTCGATCCCCCAACAGACCCCACTCTAACCCACCAACCTTTTACGCTTTCGGGCTCGCTTCGCATAAAAGAGTTAACCTAAGGTGGTGGGTGGTGGACAACCTAGGCTTATATGTTGGCTTTTCCCCTACTAGACTAGCAAGGTGAGACTAAATCCCACCCCCTCATGCACATTAGTGCACATGGGCGACTCAGGCCTAATCTCAAATAGGCCAGGATGTCACAAACACCCCCTCAAAGGAACCGACGTCCTCGTCGGGATACCAACGCAACACACCCTTGCAGGCAAAGGAACTGGAACTCTCTCGTCTTGACACACGTCTGTGTCCAGTGTCAGCCCATATGCCATGCCGTGTCCCACTCACGGGGCTCACACGCGCCATGCGCCATATGTCTACACCCCTGGTACCATTGCTGTGGCTATTGCTGTGGCCCACACGCTCGTGCAACCGCGAGGGTTGGCTCTGATACCATTTGTAACATCCCAGGTTGCCACCAGGGTGGGCACGCTCACATTTTATGCGGACCCCACTCTAACCCACCAACCTTTAGCCTCGCTTTGCTTAAAAGGGTTAACCCAAGGTGGTGAGTGGTGTACAACATAGGCTTTTATATTGGCTTTTCCCCCACTAGACTAGCAAGGTGGGACTAAATCCTACCCCCTCATGCACACACTAGTGCACATAGGCGACTCAGGCCTAATCTCAAATATAGGCCAGGATGTCACAGAATTAATACAATCTTCCTATTACCCGAAAAGGTAAACAAGTACACAATGAAAAGTTTGATTCTTGCCTCACTCATGAAAGCCTTGATTTCGTTGTCAATATAATAAATGATGCGATACAAACAAACCAAACAATTTGAATCCACTGCCATATTTACCCGTCACCCTTTGGTATGACATTGAGAGACATAGCTAGGTTTAATTGGCTCTACATTTTCAACAAGAATCCTATTAGTTGACCAGAAGGAAAAGAATTTACAGATGCAAAAAAATTGTGTAAACAGGTGCAAGGGTCTAAAGTAAAGACGAGGAATGTTTATGCCCCCAACTTGTGACCAAATGTGATCCACACAGCCTAGTGTACGACCCACACACACTGGTCCATGTAGTCCACACTGAATATGATTGTCACTAAATACACAATGAAAAGTTTTCTTAGTGTCAAATTAAACAATTGGAAGCCACTTCCTTATTCATCGATTGCCTGGTTGAGTGGCATTTAGAGACGAAGTTGTTTCTCATTGGGATTTCTATTTTTGGCATTCATCTTAACTTCATAAGCAGGTTCTTGTGTACTAAGACTGCTAATTGCAAGGATCATGGGACCCAGAGGGGGAGGGGGGGGGGGGGGGGGGGGGGACACACCATGAACTTAGTCTTTTCACACTTCCTTGTACAATGCCTTGCCAAAGGAAGCACCAGAACCACTACAACAGATGTGGAGGCTCATTTAAAAACACAACCTTCGAACTAGTGAAAACAAAGTTTGTGCATTACTAATGTCAAGGATCTCATCCATTTCTTGTAGTCTCACGGCATTTTGATACGATAACCGCCTTATCTTAAAGATGAATTGGAACTTGAAATATCAATAACAATGCAATATACTTTTTCATGGAATGTATTATATATGCTTCACCTCCCAATTTCATTATCCATGTATTATGCCATTTAGTGTTGTAACATTCATGCATGCAAGCTCATTACTTATGAGGCCAACGTTAGAAGCATTGTGCTATATCTGGAGTAGCAAAAAATAGCAGATTATGCCTCACAATTGATTCAAAATAGGTTTCACTCGTTTCAGCAGAAGAGAGAGAGTGATTTGTGCAGGTGGAGAAGAATTGAGTTGCTACTAACTCATCAGGTTCCCACCACCCGACTATCAACAAACCAAACCACAACTAAAATATGTATATGTTGCTTATATGAAGCAAAACAAATGTAGTCCTTTAGATATAGAATATCATGAGCTTCCGAAGTTCACAATAATTGATACTAGCATGCTTGATGTTTTTTTTTGCTAGAATATAAGCTTGCTCGATGGACCATCAAAGAAAGAGAGCCAAGAAACATACATGCCGATGCAAATATTAATTTTATATTTTTCACATGATTTATCTAAATTATCATCCATGGATGGAGATTTAATAATAGGCTTATGTCTTAGACACGTCTTTCATCTGAATTGTTGAAAATTTATTTTCCATCTTGTGGTGTGTTGCACACAGAAATGCCGCATACCTTGTACGAAAAGGCTGGCTATTGCTGTGGCTTATTTGTTGCAAGGGCACACAAATTAGAGCCCCCCCCCCCCCCCCCCCACACACACACACACACAACACACACACACACACACACACGCACACCATGTACACATTGAAGAATGCTGATATATTCTGATGTGGAGGTTGTTGGGATTGGTAGTGGGAACCATGATTTGAACCTATTTTTCCTGAGCCAATCTAAACTAGCCAGGTGACTCTGACCTGCCAGTTGGCAAAGATTGTTCGACACTTTCTTTAGATTTTGCAAATTGATGACCTTTTTGAGAAGATATAGTGAAGATCTTAACTGATGATTTCATAAGAAATAAGACAAGATCAAATGATATCCAGGGAAACTGTCTGGCCCTGTTTGCTTGAAAAAGGGTGTCACTCAGTGCAGCCAAAGGATGTCAGTAAAACTAAGATTACCTTGTATTTCTAGTGTGAGGCATAACAAAGTTCTTACCTAAGGCACACATTATTTTGATTCTGTTAGCGATGTCCATAAAAAAAGTCAACCTGGATCCTATTCTTCTTTTGTTGGAGGTAGATGGAATCAACAATGGTTTTTCTGCTGAAAATATGTATATATTGCTGATATGAAGCAAAACAAATGTAGTCCTTCAGATTTTGGATATCATGAGCTTCCAAAGTTCACAATAATTGATACTAGCTTGCTTGATTTTTTTTTTGCAAGAATACAAACTTGGTTGATAGAGCCCATCAAAGATAGAGAGCTGAAAAACATACATGCCGATGCAAATATTAATTTTATATTTTCACATCATGGATGGAGATTTAGTAATTGGCTTATGTCTTAGACACGTCTTTCATCTGAATTATTGGAATTTTATTTTTCTATCTTGCGACATGTGCCACAGAGAAGTTCTGCATACATTGTGAGAAGTGGCTGGCTGTTGCTTTGGCTTATTTGTTCCAAGAGTACACAATGGGAACAGGAGCAACCAACAAAAGCCGGAACAAGCAGTTCCGATTGGGGCCACACATACACGCAGACAACCCCCCCAACACACACACACACACACACACACACACACACACACACACACACACACACACACACACACACACACACACACAAGTTGAACGATGTCAATATTCCAATATGGAGGCTGTTGGGATTGACAATGGGAAGCATGAATTTGACCAAGTAACTATGACCTGCCTATTCGCAAAGATTCTTCCTCACTTTCTTTAGAATCTCCAAACTGGTAACTTTCTTCAGAAGATATAATAAAGTTCTTAATTGATTATTTAAGGAATATAGGAGTATTATTTAAGATAGAATCTCCAAGGAGTATTAGGACAAGATCAAATGATATCTAGGGAAATTGTTTGGCCCTGTTTGCTTGCAATAGGGTGTCACTTAGAGCAGCCAAAAACGTTGTCAGCAAAACTAAGACTGCCTTGTATTTCTAGTGCGAGGCATAACAAAATTCTTATTGAAAGCACACATTATTTTAATTCTATAAGGGATGCCCTTAAAAGAAGGTCAAACTTTGGATCCTATTCTTCTTTTGATTGATATCGCGAGCTTCCGAAGTGGCTCTATTTTTTTTTTTGCGAGAATGCTAGCTCTATGGTGAAGAGCTCTTCAAAGTAAGGTAGCTGAGGAACTTACGTGCCTATGCAATTGTTAATTTTGTATATTCACATCATTTATCTAAATTATCATGCATGAATGGGGATTTAGTTATATACTTATGTCTTAGACACATCTTTCATCCGAATTGTTGCTATTTTAATTTTCTATCTTGTGGTGTGTGGCAGACGGAAGTGCTATAAAATTTGTAACAGGTGGCTCCAGACACTTGGAGATGAGGCCAGGAGGTCTTTTGTCCCCATCATCTAACCCCCCCCCCCCCCCCCCCCCCCCCCCGCGCTCAGAGTGCTAAACAGAAAAGGAGCTTGTTGAAGATATCAACAGACCAGCGCAGACACATTTTCTTTAGAGAAAGCAAAAATCACACACCTATTGAATTAGTCAAAAGCCACTGCTGCTGCTGACTCTTTAATAGGTCACATTAAATTGTTATTTTTTTGTAAAGCATGCCGCAGGACTATGGGTAACTGCTCATATCTCGCTGTGAAGCCTCATAAGGAGAGCCCAAGTGGACACGGCTGTTATGGCGTGTCATTGGGGTTGGCGGCGCACGGTAGTTCCAAACGCTTGGCTCGCATGTGTGAGCGCAGTTGGATGGTGTCATTGTTGAGAAAAGATGATGCATGGCTTTGATGCGTCGATGAGCTCCCGCATGAATAGGTAGTTGGACAGCGTCGGGAGAAGTATTTGGGCATCTGGGATTGCAAGCGGGTGGAGCTGCGCTGTACTGCAGAAGAGGGCACAGGCCTCACGCTGCAGCCTGGTGGCACTGCTGGCAAAAGGAAGAGATGGGCCATTCTTGCCTTCTCCCTCAACAAAAAATATAACTATCAACAGACACTAATAACTATCACTATATGGGCTTAGGTGAGCTGAGAGGTGATGTGCTTTTAATGCATTTTTCTGCTACGAAATATTTTGATTCCAGAACACAATACTCAAGTGATTTCTCGTGTTTTGTGATATTGCTCGGCAAGCCTCTGGTGCGCTAAGATGTAAGTTTCCACGAAGCTGCAACCAAGTGATGTCATGGTTGCCTCTCCTTTATTAAATGGAACTGTTGAGAAATATTATTTTAGAATTTATGCTTTAATTTAATAGCCTGTAATTATTCTACAGTTTAATATTATAATAATGAAATTATGTATTTTTTTCATTACTGTTCAGCGGTAATGTCAAAATTGTTTACAATTTTGCCAAAAAATATCATTGTTTAAAACACATGTTTTCCTAGACCATTGTAGTTTTATTTTCATATATTATTTAATTTTTTTAAGTTATTTGATTTTTCTTTGAGATGTATAAAAAAGTATTAGTTACATGCTACTACCGCAGTTCCCTCTGAATTTCAGAAGCATTTTGGATTTGGTACCGACTATTGAAGGTAAGGAAACAGAACAAAAGAGATCTTCTCTTTTTTTTCAGACTAGATGATGCATCTACACATATCTAGAAAAACTCATGAAACGAGTATTTCGAACAGTAAAAAAGAACCATTTATTAGAATAGACAGGGCTAACTGGAACACACACCTTGGTTGGTGATGTACACTGCAAACATTGAACTCCTCAGCAATCTTTGTAAGGCGGGAGAGCATCTGTACAGTTTTTTTTCTGCAATGTCATAGCGCACACTTGTTAAAATAGCACCCTTCAATTTCTTCTATGACTTGCCTACTACCAGCAAAATTGTTAAAGAGAGAATACCTGACACTCTGCACCCCTGCCACTACCATTAGTAGTGATATGTCAACAGAAATCAAATTGTAACCAACAGCATTGGCATCCATCCCAAATACATTCAGATGACATTAAAATCTCGTAGATTGAGATATTATTTATCCTCCAGTAGCCAAATTCATTCTACAGAGTAAAATGAATCCTGAAGTTAGCAACCGCATCGCAATTGAAAATCTGAACAGACAAGGAAACAAATTTTACAGAGGAGAGAGGAATGGGGCAGATTACCTGCAACTGCGAGATATTGCAGGGGGAGGAAAGGGCCATCGGCAAGGTTGACCGGCCATTGAATGCCACATGGCATATGCTCCCCGCCGTCGAGAGCATCCTGCACCATGAAGCAGCCCACTACACTGCCAGCCCGCAATGCTCTTACGCTGTCAAACCATACGCGCACCGTCGAGCACCGCCCGTCGTCGGCAAGGTTGACCAAAAGGGGGTCCTTTGCCGCACACCGCGTGCCGTCGAGCTGTGCCCTCGTGGCTGCCGTCTCAAGCGTGTGCGATGTGGATCACCAGATCTGATGAGGGGGGCGCAGCTCTGCCTGGATCTGTGCCGCTTCTTGGCGGGGAGCGGTCCGTTCTAGTACAGGAGAGGAGAGGAAGCGATGTAGAACAACAAGCGAGCCACGATGCGGTGTATGACGAGCGGCAATGGCGGCGGCGTAGAGCAGGTGATGCGAGTGAGGAGTGGAGCGGGGGAAGAGCAAGCAAAGGCGAGGCGCTGGGCAAGCGAGGAGCAGAGCGGGGAAGAGGGAGCGGTGGCGCGGTACAGGGCAAGCCAGCATGCGGCGGTGCGGGCAAGGGTGAGCGGCGGCGAGGGGAGGGTATTGGGGCGTGGGTGTGGGTTAGGGTTTGGGAAATGGTGGTGAGATTGGGGATTGAGGGCGGCTTGTGTGCGTGCGACTGGCAAGTGGAGTGGTGACACGAGATTGAGGAGCGGGGCCGGTGCGGGGCCCACATGTCATGGCATTGATGGTGCATGGGAACGTGGGATCCCGTTCGCCGTTCGTTTGTTGGGAATGTCCATACGATGGTTTCTGAATTATTAAGTAGTAAAGACGAAAGTCTAGGAGGAGAGCGAACAAGCAATTACCATTGTTGATCTTACTTCATTGGTCTGCACTCGGACTTGCCTTGTTTTCGTCCTTTCACTCATTACCTAGCTGGGGCAGGACAGCATTGTTTTATGGGTCCCACACCGGGCTAATTGCATCGTCAGTGAGTGCCCCCTGCCACCTCCGACGCATCTTGGCCGTCACATGCCCATTCCCATCTTTGGCATCGCCGCGTCCCATAGCACGCCTCATCTGCTGGATCAAGAAAAGCAAGCATTAAGAGTCGGATACCAAGCCAGAAGACTCGGATAGGAAGCTAGATCTGCGCACCGCCGCCATCATCCTTGTAAATTCACTGCCAGACCCCCCCACGTCATCATGCCGCCTGGCCACTTCCTCTCCATGCTGGATTTGGATCCTGTCGCCACTTCCTACCCTGTGCTGGATATGGCAACCGCAGTTGCTTTTATTTCCGTGCTGCTCGAGGGTGTACCAGATGTGGTGGCTGCTCCTCAATTTTTCTGGCGCGCAGACAGAGAAGAGTCATATATGTTGGGAGGAAATGGAGATATGCATGGCAGCTTGGGAAGGAGGGATGCGCATCTGGGATGGAGGGATGCGTTGTGGCGGAGGGAGGGAGAAGCGCGGTGGTGGAGGGAGCGAGGGAGGGAGATGCACTGGAGATGGAAGGATGGAGATGTGTGGAGGCACAGAGAAGCGCGGCGGGGCAGGGATGCAAGGCGGCGTGGGAATGTGAGTTGTGAAGTGGCTAGGGTTGTTGTAGTTTTTACACGGATATTCATCAACCACGGACACCGCCGTTAAGGGTACTGGGGAGTACGAGTGGTTGCAGGAGGGAGCCGCCGAAATGCCTGTCATGTAATTTGTCCACAACTAGCCGCCAACTCGTGCATTTGCACGGGCTAGATTATGTGAAGTTTTGATACTTTCTTCAGCAATGTCTGTGTTAATCTTATAATTGAGCCATGATAATTAGTATTCAGCATACCATGAGCGCTTTATTGATACTATATGTCCTCTTTCAGATAAAATCAGGGATTTCAAAGATAAAACCTGACTCCAAGATCAAAGCTAAAGTGATAAAGATGTACTTTTAAAATGTTTTTATAAATTGACTAAAGAGCTGATTTGGCTGTTTAGGACATTTGACTCAAAATCATGTTGATGTACATATTAATTTTACACTATGGTCGATACCTGTCAATGGCATAGTGATGGTTCTAAACTAAGGGAAAAAAAAACTGTACACCGGAGGAACCGGCTTTATGCACTCTCTAGTGAATGACCACCCAAATCAGAAGAATGACGATATTGTAAATTGATGTGTATTTATTAGGATGACTTCTTTTTTGGTTAAATATTTCTATATAGGGCCACTACATGCAAGCAGCAGTGCACGCTGCGTATCTGATTAACATACTAACATACCTGTAGTCGGCCGCCGTGTTGTCGAGCTGATCCAGCATGTATATTTGTTATTTTCGTTTTGGATACAGCAGTTGTAAGCCTGTAATTTTACATCCAACCTGCATGCATAAAAGATGGAGGAAAGATTGATCAGAAGACATCCAAAAATTTTTATGAACCATACGCATGCATAACATTAATACATCATTACCTAGAGCATGCATCCATATGCACGAATCTAGAAACATGAGGAAGCTTTGCAAAAACAGTGTATACTGCCCACAGAGGCAGCTGTGTCGTCGATGAAGCTGCGACGATGTTGGTGGCCTCGTGCTGTAATTGATTTGGCATCTTTTCTGTATGACACGGATGGAATCATTATCCACGACCGTCATCACAATATGGACGCAAATTTTGCAATCAGAACAGATCCTAATTGCTGTGTTTGTGCACTTGTATCAGCTGCCGTCTCGGCCCTAAAGCTCGCATTAGCTGGGGCGGCTCCAAAAACAAATCCTACAATCTGTATCGCCTACCCTGTTTCTTGCATCTGGTGATTAGACAACAATACACCACTGCAGGGCGACCATTGAAACATTCATTAAGGCTGTCGTGCCTCAACCTTGACTGAAGCCTGCTTTTGATCCAAGTTGACATACTCTGATTGACGTTGTAGCAAAGATCATTGAGATCCACCTGCAAGTCCGCTAGGGACTTCGCTTCTCTGTGTATGGTAAGATGGTGTATATAGCGACTTTGTGAGGAGTACAATCGTGAGACCTAGGGAGAGAGAGGCGTGAGGGCAACTGATTTGTTTCTTCTTTCCCCTTGCGAGGACGTGGATGGATTCCCCTCGCAAAAAAAAAAGAGGACGTGGATGGATTAGGTTATTAAAAGATAGGAATATTATATTCTTTCGTAGATCTTAAGATTGAAGGCCGAATGATTTGCTTTTTTGTGAGAATTTCTAAGAGTTTTCTTGCGATTAACGTAGAGGCTTCAAAAGGAGCCTCCGATTAGTATATATAAGATTGGGTCGCGTGAATCCTAAACTGGCTCGGTTAGACGGGTGATTAATGATCAGAGCTCGTGCATGAACGCCTGAGTGTGGCTCCCGTTGCTCTTTTGCCGGCAGCAGCAGCCTATTTGAATCGGCACTTCACGTGCGTGTCCGTCGGTGAAAGGTTCAGAAAATGAAGCTAACTAACACGCGCTGGGATTGATAAATAAAAGGCATATATAATTGACAAACAAAACACGGTTGTTGCTGCCAGACTCGCACGAGTACGGTGCCTAAGCCGCCACAGCATCAAACCGGGCACGTTCCCTTGAAGAATGTAGTCGCCCCGTTGTCATTTGGTGCTCATTTCGCTGAAAGGCGACCTAGAAGGCAGCGCGTGGTGCCAAATCATTCAGTTGTTTTTGTACAAATATTTTTTTAAATGTGTACAAACATAAAAGCAACTAAAGCAGCAACTAAGAGAGTACGCTATCCTCAATTGTTTTCAGGAAATTGATTTATATTATTTTTTCCAGTTCGGATATTTCCAAAAAAATTCCACTCAAAAAGCATGGAAGGTTCTGAAAGGGGTATAAGGGAAGTCGACCATTTAAATTAAAAAATAAATAATGATTGTCAGTTAATTGGTTTGATTACGCTTCATTGTGCAACCTCATTGTGCAACACAGTACACAGAGCTCCAGTCAAAGAACATAAAAAAGGCTCAACGCCTATATTATTTAGAAGAGACACCTCTTGAGATCTAAGAGAATCTCCAGCAAGGGTCCTTACAATTGAGCCCCTGCATGCGAACGCGGCGCTAGAAATTGCTTTCAACTCAACTAACAGCGAGCCCCTATTTTTTCAGCCTCTACGTGTGTGGGACCAACAGGTCAGTCTCTCATAACATATTTCTTCTTCCTCTCCGCAACACATTGCAACACCTCAACGCAACCTCGGACAATGACCGTCACCTCATCTAACTACCCCGAGGCCCGACCTCCACCGCCTCGTAGCATTGAAGTCGCTATAGCTGAGCGTTGGCAAATCAAAGCCAGGTGAGACGGATCGAGCCCTCGGTGAAGGCACGAAAGAGAGGAGCCATGGCGGCATGGGCGTGGAGATGGGCCTGCGGTGCATGGAAGGCTGGGCGGCATTGGGCGCGAGCGACGAGGCTCAGACCTTGGATGGCGATGGGCAGGCGCGTGGAGCGGAATCGGGGCGCCAGGCAGCCCCACCACCAACAGGACTTCCCAAACGACTGGAGCTGATTTGCTGTGGGGCTATTGCGGATTCATCGCTGGTAGGGGCGGGGAGGAGCAACGGCCGACGTGGGCGGGCGTGGCGTGGTTCAGGCCAGGAGACATTGGGCGCGAGCAACAAGGCGCAAGCCTTCGATGACGATGGGCAGGCGTGTGGAGCGGAATCAGGGTGCCAGGCATGAATGCAACACAACCCCACCACTATCAGGACCTCCCAAGAGGTAGGAGCTGATTTGCAGTGAGGGCAGGGCGGATTCGGTGCCAGGGGGGTGGGGAATGACGATGGTCGACGAGAAGGAGGAATGAGGAGAAGGCAGCACATGGTAGCGAGCAAGGAAGAGGAGACAGCGCATGGGAGTGAGGAGGTATGTGCGTGCGTTAGATGGTGGTGGGGCTCTTTTGTATAGCGACCTCATAGTGAGCCCCCTGCTGGCTGCTGTGGGGGCTTTTAGAGGAAATATGGGGCCTCCCTAAGGTAGGGGCTCATGTAGGTGGCACTGCAATATTTGTTTTTCTGAGCCAAATTCCCTACATCGCTTCTGGGGATGCTCTAGCACAACAATTGTACAAAACCATAAGAAGAGTAACTGCCAGTCTAGTAACTCACTATTACATTAGTTGCAAGTGGGAAGCCAAATCTCATAGTCAAGTCAATGTAGGCGCCATTTAATCATTGCAATTGTGTTTTACACTCAGTATAATAATATTTTTTGTTCATAAAACCATGACATGCTCCTCCACGTATTCTTCTTCATCTCCGCCACATATTCTTCTTCATCTCCGCCACGCGTTGCAACATCACAACACAGCCTCGGACAACGACCGTCGCCTCGTCAAGCTCCCCGTTGCTTGACCTCTGCGGCCTTGCAGCCCCGATCACGGGCATGGGCGCCGACATGGTAGAGAGGAGGCTTGGCATCACAGGCATGGAGGTGTGCCGGCGTGGCGCAGATGGCGGGGAGGCACCGGGCTGGAGCGGCAATACGCACGCCTTGGATGATGATGGGGCGGTCATGCGGAGTAGAATCGGGGCGCATGGCATGAGGCAACGCAACCCGGCCCACCGCCAGCGGGACCTCCAAGCGGTAGGAGCCGATTTGCATCGGGGGCTGAGCTGATTCGGGTTGGGCGTGCTGGGCAGAACGGCGACGATCGGCGAGAGAGGAATGTGGCAGAGGCAACATCCGGGAGTAAGGTATTGGTAGGGCTCCCATGTAGCGACCATGTAGAGAAAGGCCGCAGATGTTGGGGGGGGGGGGGTTACAAGGATATCTGGGGTCTGTGCGAGCGGTCTGAAGAGATGTCTCATTAATGATTGGTGGACTAGCAGGGCATTATGGCCCTGCACATCGTGTTGCTGGCTTTGAGGCGTTGCGACACGGAGGTGCGGTGACCGCCGCAGCAGGGGAGATGGTGGCGACGGAGGGCCATGGTGACATCGCCGCTTGTGGCCGGCACTGGATGACGACCGGATCCATGGCGTCTCATATCCGCCGCCATCCCGGCCACTTGCGGTGGGGACGGGGAGGGGTGGTGGTTGGGACTTACCTGCGGCACACCGTTATACGTACGAGTTGGGAGTGGTCAGAGTGCGCTGGTAGCGTGGGAGAAGGAGGTGGTACGGCAGCAGGGGAGTGGGTGGGAGTGCGCGGGAGAGGGCATGGGAACGGGGAGAGCACTTGGGGACCATAACAATGGGCTTTTGAGGCATGAAAAAAAAAAAGAAGTGGCAGGGTTGATTTGGGGGCCGAATAAATATAAAAACTCTGGTGGAGTTGGTTTTCTTAATCTGACCTTTAATTATAAAGTTAGGGCCCTGTTTAGGGGCTCTGCTGAAGATATCCTAATTTGCTGGGGCCACATCATTTATATTCTTGTTTCAACATATTTTATTTTTAATAAAACCATGACATGCTCCATCAATAATAACAAAATCTACTCTGTTGATTCAATTATTTCTCATCTAAAACTGAAACGCGACAAAGCGAGGGGAGTTTATCGAGTAAAATAGGTTTTAGCTCACAATACGGTGGCTCTCGCTGCTGGTAGTTGAAACGAGTCAACGAGTTTCCGAGCGAACCAGTTAACGTGTTCCCGCACCGACGGCTTAGAGCTAACCGCATCCGCTTGCAAAACGGAACCACGATCCCTCAAAAGGCGACCAAAGAGACGCCTCTTCTGACCGCCGCAAACCCACAGGCGACACAAGGATCGAAACCGTCTCCGTCACCATGGAGCACTACGAGCGGCTCGGCAAGATCGGGGAAGGAGCGTCCGGGACCGTCTACCTGGCCCGCGACCGTCGCTCCGGCGAGACCGTCGCCGTTAAGCGCCTCCGCGTCGGCTGCGGCGACGTCGACGACGCGCTCGCCGACGAGGCCTTCCTCCGCGAGGTGCGCTGCCTGGAAGCGTGCCGCGGCCACCCGCCCCTCGTCGAGCTCCGCGCCGCGCACTGCGATCCCGCCGCCGGCGCGGCGTTCCTCGTCATGGAGTACGTCGGGCCCAGCCTGGCGCGCGTCATGCGGGAGGAGCGGGCCGGGCGGCCGTTCACCGAGATGGAGACGCGCAGCGTCATGCGGCAGCTCCTGGAGGGCGCGAGGGCGATGCAAAAGCTCGGCATCCTGCACCGCGACCTCAAACCCGACAACATCCTCGTCGACAGCCACGGTGACGTCAAGATATGCGACTTTGGTCTCTCGCGCACGACAGCGGCCGGCGGCGCGCCGCCGTACACGTCGGCGGTTGTGACGCTGTGGTACCGCGCGCCGGAGCTCATCCTGGGCTCGACGGAGTACGATGCGGGGATCGACACGTGGTCGCTCGGCTGCATCATGGCCGAGCTCCTCTCCGGCGCGCCGCTGTTCGCCGGGAGGTCGGAGATGGACCAGCTCAACAAGGTGTTCGACACGGTCGGCATGCAGGACATGAAGTCGTGGCCGGGCTTCGCGCGCCTCCCGCGCGCCGAGTCAGCGCTCTGCCGGCGCAGCAGGCCGCAGAGCCGGCTCCGGGAGATGTTCCCGGCGTTGTCACCGTCCGGGTTCGACGTCCTGAGCGGGCTGCTAGCCTGTAGACCGGACAGACGGCTCACTGCCGCGGAGGCGCTACGGTGCCCGTGGTTCGCCGAGGCCACGGCTCTGGTGCTCGAAACAGACCAGCCGCGTGCTACATGCAGCGCCAGCTACTACAGCACCAATGTTTCAAGTGTTGCTGAGGCAATCCTAGCATAGATCACTAGAAAAGAGCAGTTGATTGATTCTTTGGTACGTTGTTGATTACTACAAAATCATTTCTTTTCTCAAATGTCTGGCACTTGTTTACCGACTAAAGTATATGGTCGCGATTTGGCGACCACGCTCTTGACTAAGCAACGAAATCAGGAAGTAAAACGTGTACTAATTCGAGTTATAACTTATGGGTGGTCGTCTCCAAGAGACAGCGAGTTGTTGATTTGTCGGCTTCTTTTGTGGTTGGTGGAATGGTGTGTGGCTTCCTGGCTGGTCGCGCATCATGTTATCAAACACGTGCGACTGGTTGTTGGAAAGTCGTCATCTCAAATGTTCAACAGTTCCTTATTTACAAATTAAATCAGTGTCGCCCCCAGTACGGACAACTGTAAAGCCTTATTTTCCCTTTGTGCTTTCAGTTCGTATCGAGCTGCATTCTTAAGCGGTGTGTGTGCCCCTCTTGTAGCAGCCAAACAAAACTCACTTGAAATCGACATCCAGAGCACACGAGCTTCTATAACTCTTTAAAGTAATGATTCAGAAGGGCTTCTTTCAAGAAACTATAGGTCAATTAACCCTTAATCTCGATATGAATGTGACTTGACTGTACACTTTGCCATGCTGGCAGCTAATTTCGTAGACATATTTTATATATTTCACTCACTACTACATAATCGAATATCACAGACCACCCCGTCTGTAACAAACTTATTTCAGACGGGGCTCCAGTCATTTTCTCACCGTCGACTTAAGGACTTGTGGGACGTTATCACAGATGGGGGTTCTCTAGCCCCGTCTGAGTTACATACCTCAGACGGGATACTGCAGCGTTGAATTTCCCCGTCAAAGATGGGTTTAATGTTTCCGACGTGTTCTTGTTTCACCCGTCTAAAAGGAGTATATCAGACTTACTATGGCGGCATATTCCCCCGCCTGCATGTACCCCCATCGTAATTTGGTCACAGCCTGGTGGCGCGCAAACACTGCACAGGGGACGATGGTTGCCGGAGATTGAATGCCTTCAGTCACGTCGTGAATGGACTGGTCGTGGCAGAACCGATTCGTTGCATGTGCAACGCATCGTATCGCTCAATGCAGGAAGAAATGGCAACCACACATCCTCTGTTCCCGCCGTGCAATGCCTCAATCCCTTGAATTTTGTTTGTAATTAAAAATCAGTGTAGACACACATTATGTTTCTATGTAAAACATCATTTGAGCTTAGTTTTGTATGTATAATATAATGTGCAATTGTATACAGAAAGTTAAGTTGGCATGTAAAATTGAAAGATGTTATAGATGTCAAGAATTAAAAGAATAGTAAGAGAGCTGCGCTTGTGCTGTTGATGGACTTTTTTAGATTGTTGTATTTGGATGTAAATCTAATAGAAGTCAATGCCATTGTGGTTGTAGCTTCACTAGGGGCCAAGGTTGGAATTAATACAATCTTCTCAATACCCGAAAAGGTAGACAAGTACACAATGAAAATTTTGATTCGTGCCTCACTCAAGAAAGCCTCAATTTCGTTGTCAATATAATTATGCGACACAAAAAAACCAAACAATTTGGATCCACTGCCATATTTACCCCTCGCCCTTTGGTGTGACATTGAGAGACATAGCTATGTTTCATGGCTCTACATTTTCAATAAGAATCCTATAACTACAAATTGACAAGAAGGAAAAGAATTTACAGATGCAAAAAAATGGTGTAAACAGGTGCAAGGGTCTGAAGTAAAGATGGGGAATGTTTAGTGCCCCCAACTTGTCACCAAATGTGATCCACACAGTCCAGTGTGACCCACACACAATGACTCATGTAGTCCACACTGAATATGATTGTCACTAAATACACAATGCAAAGTTTTCTTAGTGTCAAACAATTGGAAGTCACTTCCTTATTCATCGATGCCTGTTGGAGTGGCATTGAGAGACGAAGTTGTTTCTCAATTGGGATTTCTATTTTTGGCACTAATCTTAACTTGATAAGCATGTTATTGTGTACTAAGAATGGTAATTGCAAGGATCGTGGGACTCCGATAAGGGGGGGTGGGGGGGGGGGGGGGGGGGGGGAAGCACCAGAACCACAACAGATGTGGAGTCTCAATTAAAACCACAACTTTTGAACTGGTGAAAACATAAGTTTGTGCATTACTAATGTCAAGGATCTCCTCCACTTCTTATACTCTCATGACATTTTGATACAATAACCGCCTTATCTTAAAGATGAAATGGAACTTGAAATAATATCAATAAAGATGCAATATACTTTTTTCATGGAATGTATTATATATGCTTCACCTCCTAGTTTCACTATCCATGTATTATGCCATTTAGTATTGTAAAATTCATGCAAGCTCATTACTTATGAGGCCAATGTTAGAAGCATTGTGCTATACCTGGAGTAGAAAAAAATAGCAGATTATGCCTCACAGTTGATTCAAAACAGGTTTCACTCATTTCAGCTGAAGAGAGAGTGATTTGTGCAGGTGGAGAAGAATTGAGTTGCTAGTAACAATTCTAACCTTGGAGGTGCCACTTCTTTGTTCATTTTCATCTCAAAATGAATATTAGCTTGAACTATGATGTTGTGTATTGTAGGAGAAAAGGCTATATTTATAGGAAAAAAGTTTCACACACACACACACACACACACACACAGTGACCAAACACACATTGAAGCATGTTTATATTCTCATGTGGAGGCTATTTAGATTGGTAATTTGAAGCATGATTTGAACTTATTTGTCCTGAGCCAATCTAAACTACCTACCTAGGTAACTCTGATATACCTTTTGGCAAAGATTGTTTTCCACTTTCTTTAATTTTTTCAGACATATGACTTGCTTGAGAAGATATAATCAAGGTCTTAACTAATGATTTCATAAGAAATAAGACAAGATCAACTGATATCAAGGGAAGCTGTCTGGCCCTATTTGCTTCAAAAAGGTGTCACTCAGAGCAACCAAAGGATGTCAGTAAAACAAAGATTGCATTGTATTTCTAGTGCAAGGCATAACAAAGTTCTCATTGAAGGCACACATTATTTTGATTCTGTCAGCAATGTCCACAAAGAGAAGTCAAACTGGATCAGATTCTTCTTTAGTTGGAGGCAGATGTAATCAACAATGGTTTTCCTGCTGAAAGAATGGATATAATGCTGATATGAAGCAAAACCAATGTAGTCCTTTAGATATTGGATATCACGAGCTTTCGAAGTTCACAATAATTGATACTAGCTTGCTCGATTCTTTTTGCAGGAATACAAGGTTGCTCGATAGAGCCCATCAAAGAAAGAGAGTTGAGAAACTTACATGCCGATGAAAATATTTATTTTATATTTTCACATCATTTATCTAAATTATCATCCATGGATGGAGATTTAATAATAGGCTTATGTATTAGACATATCTTTCATTTGAAATGTTGGAATTTCATTTTTCTATCTTGTGATGTGTGGCAGACAGAAGCATACCTCGTAAGAAATGGCTGGCTATTGCTGTGGCTTATTTGTTTCATGGGAACAACAACAAGAACAATAGCATACAATAGGAAACAGCAACAACCAACACAAGCCGCATCAAGTAGTTTCCATCAGAGCCACACACACACGCGCGCGGGCGAACCATTTACACTTTGAAGGAGGCTGTTGGGATTGGTAATGGGAAGCATGATTTGAACTTTTATGTCCGGAGCCAGTCAAAACTACCCAAGTAACTCAGACCTGCCAATAAGTACAGATTGTTCACCACTTTCTTCAGATTTTGCAAACTGATGACTTTTTTGAGAAGATATAATCAAGTTCTTAACTGATAATTTCATAAGAAATAAGACCAGATCAAAGGATATCCAGGGAAGCTGTCTGGCCCTGTTTTCTTGCAAAAGGGTGTCACTCAGTGCATCCAAAGGATGTCAGTAAAACTAAGACTGCCTTGTATTTCTAGTTCAAGGCATAACAAAGTTCTTACTGAAGGAACACATTATTTTGATTCAGTCAGTGACGTCCATTTAAAAAAATGTCAAACTGGATCCTATTCTTCTTTAGTTGGAGGCAGATGGAATCAACAATGGTTTTCCTACTGAAAATATTGATATTATTTTGATATGAAGATAAACAAATGTAGTCCTTTTGATGTCCGAATTCCATGATAAGTTTATACTTTATTTTTATTTTGCAAGAATACTAGCTTGCTCCATATATCCCAACAAAGAAACGAGCTTAGACACTTTCATGGGATGCAAATATTAATTATATATTTTCACATCATTTATTTAAATGACCTTCCATGGATGGAGATTTAATAACAGATTTATGTCTTAGACACGTCTTTCATCCATGGATGATAATTAAAATTACGAATTTTATTGTTCTATCTTGTGGTGTGTGCCAGACAGAAGTGCTGCATACATTGTAACTTCAAGAGCTCACAATAGGAACAGGAGCAACCAACAAAAGCCCCCCTGAAAACACACACACACACAGACACACACACACACATTGAAGAATGTTAATATTCTGATATTGACGCTGTTGGGATCGGTAATGGGAAGCATGATTTGACCGTATTTGTCTTGAGCCAATATAAACCCCAGGTAAATCTGACCTGCCCATTGTTCCTCACTTTCTTTAGAATTTCAAAACTTATGACTTTCTTTAGAAGATATAATCAAGTTCTTAATTGTTGATTTCATAAGAAGTAGGACAAGATCAAATGATATCTAGAGAAATTGTTTGGCCTTGTTTGTGTCACTCAGAGCAGCCAAAAAGGATGTCAGCCATTTCTAGTGCGAGGCATAACAAAGTTCTTAAAGAAAGCACACATTATTTTGATTCTACAGCGATGACCTTAAAAAAGGTCAAATTGGATCCTATTCTTCTTTAGTTGGACGCACATGGATTCAATAATGCTTTTTCCGTCTGAAAATATGGATATATCGCAGATATGAAGCTAAGCCAAGTTAGTCCTTTCGATGGATATCGTGAGGCTCGAAAGTTCACAATTACTTATACTAGGTTGTTCTATTTCTTTCTTTGCGAGAATACTAGCTTGCTCGATGATGAAGAGATCTTCAAAGTAAGGCAGCTAAGGAACTTACGTGCCTATGCAATTTTTACTTTTGTATATTCACATTATTTACCTAAATTATCATCCATGAATAGGGTTTTAGTAAAATATTTATGTGATAGACACGTCTTTCATCCGAATTGTTGGTATTTTATTTTTCTATCTTGTGGTGTGTGGCAGACGGAAGTGCTATAAATTTTTTGTTGAACCATAAGTGAACTGCCTACAATTGGTTGGTGCATGCAACTCAACACGGTATCAAGACAAAGGTTTTGAGTTCAAGTCTTGGTGACCGCATATTCCACTGCACCGCTCCTATTTCCACGATTGCGCTCACAAGAGCTGCACGTGAGGGGGAGTGTTGAATCATAAGTGAATTGTCTACCTTTTCCCATCAGCTTATGTTGTTCAGTGCAACTGGTTGGTGCATGAGCTTGTCCAGCGCACCAAAAAGGTCGCTCGCTGCCTCCAGGCTCTGCACGAAGCCACACCTCCGTCCTTGAAAGCATTTTACTACAGTATCGGCTTGATGAATCCCAGCTGCTGCAATTGACCATTGATTAAAGCAATGCTGGAGAAAGATCCGATTCTTGACGCACCTGTACACGCCATTGTTGACGATGGGACAAATGACGCCGTACCAGCAGTCAATGTCCTGTTGCAGCTACGACGGCCACAGGTCGAGGCTGCCGCCGCCTTCCGCAAGCCCGCAGAGGAAATTGTGATCTCGATGCTCTCGTTGCACACCACCTCGCGGCGCTCGACGTCCCAGAACATTGGCACCGACGCCCAGCCCTCGAACCCGCCGCTCCCTGCGATGTACACTTCCCGGAGCTTGCGCTTGCCGTAGAGCGCGTCGGGGCTGCTCGCGTGAAGGACCACACGCTGTCGTCGCCCGGGAGGCGGTCCTGGTGGCTGAGGTGCAAGCGGAAAAGGAGGGCGCGGTGGGCCTAGGGGCAGGGAAGGCCCACGTAAAGGTGGAGCTGAGGCCAGGAGGTTTTTTTCCCAATGATCTAAAATTGTCCCCCATGGTCAAAGTGCACAAAATGAGCTTGCTGAGAAAAGATGGTGCCATTGTTGAGAAAAGTTGATGCATGGCTTGATGCCTCGAGGAGCTCCCGCATGAACAAGTGGTTGGACTGCGATTGGTTTGTGTCTCGCCTCTCTCGACTCTTCTTTCCCTTTGCTAAAGTCCGCAGAGGTGAAACAAGGGCGAACTCAATTTTCCCCGCCGATTCGTTGTTGCCGTCACCTCTGGCGCCCCCGTCGGCGTCGGAGGAGGGGGGAGACCGTTCGAATCAGCGGTGGAACTTGGTTTTCCTTCCTTGCTGTCTAGTTAGCTAGTAGTTAGGGTTAGGGTTGTTGGTGCTGGTGCGATGTGTGCCGCATCTTTTGGTCTTCTGGGTTGCTGGTGGAGTTCGAGATGGTGGCAGAGCTAGCGGTGATGTCGGCAACACCGGTGATCTCTTCTTTGCTTGAGGCCCATGGAGAATAAATTTGCCGGCTTCGGACGGCGATGTGTCACATTCCGAGGTCTTCCTTCCTCCCGGTTCCAAATCCGTGCGACTGACGATGTCGAGGTGGTGATTGCAGCTTCATGCTGTGTTTCAGCGGAAGCTTCTTCAACATCTCCGACTGGTTACCCGTCCTTGCTGCTGAGGGATGTGGGAAGTTAACAGCGGTGGCGTCGTGCCGGCGACAGGCTCTGTGTCCGGGATGTGGTGGTGAAGCGGCGGCGCCTGCACGTCCAGGGAATAAAGTCTCCCGGACTTCCCCGCCTTCGACGACGCTTTTTCCTCCTGTGTCGCCGATGAGCTCGTGGAGCTAGGGTTCCTCGGGGCCCTCTATAGGAGTGATCGGCGGCAGATTTCTCGTCCAGTTGGGCGATGGATTTCGCCGTCTTCGAGTTCAAGGTTTGCAGAGGTGCAGCTGCTAGGCTGCTGTCGGAGGTTTCGGCGATGACGGCACTCGTGGATCGGCAAGACCAAGCTCCAGGGGCTTTTTTTGTGTTCCATTTTTTCAGGGGCTTTAGTGTAATGTGGCTGTTGCCGTATGTAATCTTCTAAGACCTCCTTTTCTTTGGTACCTCTCACGCATGGAGACAAAAAGGGATAGCGACGCTCCTTGTCGTGCGTCGGATTCAATTAGAGTCTGATGATCTCTCGATGGACGTGAGCCTTATAACTGCGTATAGATGTAAAAGGTTTGGTCATGTGTCGTGTGTGTTAATGAGTTTAATTACGATCTTTGTACGCACGAACAGATACTACATTTACATTCAGTTTTGAGAGTTTTTTTTAAAAAAAAGTAGTTGGACTGCGCTGCTATGCATGACACGCAGTGGGAGAAGGATTTGGGCATCTGGGATTGCAAGCCGGTGGAGCCGCGCTGTACTGCAGAAGAGGGCACAGGCCTCACGAAAAACGCTGCAGCCTGCTGCATGGCACTGCCGGCGTAAAGAAGAGATGGGCCATGCTTGGCGCTGAAAACGTGCCACTCCCTCAACAGAAATTATAACTATCAGAAGACACTAATAACTATCACTATATGGTCTTATGTGAGAGAGGTGATGTGCTTTGAATTCATTTTTCTGCTATGAAATATTTTGATTCTAGAACACATTAGTCAAGTGGTTTATCATGTTTTATGATATTGCTAGGCAAGCCTCTGGTGCGCTAAAAATGTAATTTTCCATAAAGGTGCAACCAAGTCATGTCATGGTTGCCTCTCCTTTATTAAATGAAACTGTTCAGAAATATTATTTTAGACTTTATTCTGCAATTTCATGGGCTGTATCTATTCTACAATTTAATACTATAATAATGAAATTATGTATTTTTTCATTACTGTTCAGCGGCAATGTCAAAATCATTGTTTAAAAATTTGCAAAATAAATTATTGTTTAAAACACATGTTTTACCTAGACCATCGTAGGATTATTTTCATACATATTATTAACTTTTTTTAGATGCATGTCATTTGACTTTTCTTTGAGATGTATAAAATAGTACTAGTTACTGGCTACTACCGCAGTTCCCTGTGAATTTCAGAAGCATTTTGGATTTGGCACCGACTATTGAAGGTAGGGAAACAGAACAAAAGAGATCTTTTTTTTCAGACTAGACGTTGCATCTAGACATATTTAGAAAAACTCATGAAATGATTATTTTCAACAATAAAAAGAACCGGTTATTAGAATAGGCAGGGCTAGCTGGAACACACACCTTGGTTGGCGAGGTACACTGCAAACATTGAACTCCTCAACAATCTTTGTAAGGCGGGAGAGGAGCTGTATGCTTTTTTTCTGCAATGTCATAGCCCACACTTAAGCAAACAGATAAAATAGCACCCTTCAGTTTCTTCTACGACTTGCCTACTGCCAGCAAAATTGTTAAAAAGAATACCTGACACTCTGCACCTCTGCCACTGCCATTTGTACTGATATGTTAACTGAAATCAAATTGTAATTAACAGCATTGGCATCCATTCCAAATACATTCGGATGACATCAAAATCTTGAAGATTGACATAATATTTATCGTCCAGTAGCCAAACACATTCTACAGAGTAGAATGAATCATGAAGTTAGCAACCGCATCGCAATTGAAAATCTGAACAAACATTCAAACAAATTTCACAGAGCAGAGAGGAGTGGGGAAGATTACCTGCAACTGCAAGAGATTGCAGGGGAAGGGGAGAGCCGTCGGCAAGGTTGACCCGCCATTGAACACCACATGGCACATGTTCCCCGACGCATCCTGCACCATCAAGCAGCCCACTACACTGCAAGCTCGCAACGCTATTGCGCTGTCAAACCGTATGCGCACCGTTGAGCACCGCCCATCGTCGGCAAGGTTGACCCGCAGGGCGTCATTTGCCGCACGTCGAGCTCAGCCAGCGTGCCCCCGTGGCTGCCATCGCTAGCCTGTGCGATGTGGATCGCCGGATCTGACGAGGGGGAAGCAGCTTTGCCTGGATCCATGCCACTTCAAGGAGGGGGAGTGGCCCATTCCGGTGCAGGAGAGGAGAGGGAGCGATGTAGGAAGGTCAAGCGAGCCACAACGCGGAGTATGACGAGCGGCAATGGTGGGAAGGGCAGCGGCGCAGCGCTGGTGAAGCGAGCGAGGAGCTGAGCAGGGAATATCAAGCGGCGGCGGGGCGCTGGGCAAGTGAGGAGCGGAGCGGGGAGGAGGGAGCGGTGGCGCGGCATAGGGCGAGCTGGCTTGCAGCAGTGCGGGCAATGCTGAGTGGCGGCGTTGGGAGGGAAATGGGGTGTGGGTGTGGGTTAGGGTTTTGGGAGCGGGGGTGTGATTGCGGATTGAGGGCGGCGGGTACGGTGTCCCTGCGACTGGCAAGCAGAGCGGTGCGGTGGCACGAGATTGGGAGAGGGGGCCCATGTGTCGGCACATAGATGGTGTAAGGGCGTGTGGGATCCCTTTCGGCGTTCATTTGTTGGGAAAGTCCTCTTGATATAAAGATCCCACACCAACCAAATCGCCATCATTGAGTGCCCCTTGCCATTTCTGGCGCGTCTTCGCCGTCAAATGCCCGTTGCCATCTTTGGCATTGTCGCGCCCCATTGTATTGCCTCACCCGCTAGATGAAGAAAATCAAATATTAATGGTCGCATAGTGTAACATGCCAATTTTCAATTGCATGTTATCAAGCATAATCATGCATCATGAGCATCATATCAAATTTGTTAGCATGTGTTGCATTGCTTTGCATTTGAAATTCAAATGAGAAATTAAATTGGAAAACATATTTTCTCAAGTAAATTGAAATTTTCAAACAGAACTTATGCTGGGAAATAATTCTACAAATAACTAGATGCAAAACCTTGAAAATAAAAAAAAAATCCCTAATTTTAGGAGTGTTTTTTGGTTGCTTCTAAAATTCTAGCAAAGTTAACAACTTCTGTATCTTTGAATAATGTCTGTTAAAAATCTACTAGATCTTTTCGAGTTCTAGTTCTTCAAATGGATTCTCCATCATCTCTTCTTTAATATGTCTAATTTTCATGATTTTTGGAGTTTTCTAAGTCCCATTTTCGGATTTTGGAAAAAGAGAAGAAAGTTCAGTCTTTGATAGAATAGACAGGGCTAAATGGAACACACACCTTGGTTGGTGATGTACACTGCAAACACATTGAACTCCTCAGCAGTCTTTGTAAGGCGGGAATCTTTGTAAGGCGGGAGAGCATCTGTACAGTTTTTCTCCAATTTCATAGCGCACACTTGTTAAAATAGCACCCGTCAGTTTCTTTTATGACTTGCCTACTGCCAGCAAAATTGTTAAAGAGAATACCTGACACACTGCACCCCTGCCACTGCCATTAGTACTGATATGTCAACAGAAATCAAATTGTCACCAACAGCATTGGCATCCATCCCAAATACATTCAGATGACATCAGATGACATCAAAATTTCGTAGATTGAGATATTATTTATCCTCCAGTAGCCAAACACATTCTGCAGAGTAAAATGAATCCTGAAGTTAGCAACCGCATCGCAATTGAAAATCTGAACAGACGAGGAAACAAATTTTACAGAGCAGAGAGGAGTAGGGAAGATTACCTGCAACTGCGAGAGATTGCAGGGGAAGGAGAGGGCCATTGAACGCCACATGGCACATGCTCCCCACCGTCGAGCGCATCCTGCACCATGAAGCAGCCCACTACACTACCAGCCTCTCGTGCTGTCAAACCGTACGCGCACCGTCGAGTACCGCCCATCGTTGGCAAGGTTGACCCAAAGGGGGTCCTTTGCCGCACACCACGTGCCCTCGAGCTAAGCCTGCGCGCCCTCGTGGCTGCCGTCGCGAGCATGCGCGATGTGGATCGCTGGATCTGATGATGGGGGGGGGGGGGGGGCAGCTCTGCTTGGATCCGCACCGCTTCAGGGCGGGGAGCGACCCGTTCCAGTACAGGAGAGGAGAGGGAGCGATGTAGAATGGTCGAGCGAGCCACGACGCGGTGTAGAATGGTCGAGCAGCAATGGAGGTGGCGTAGTGCAGGTGACGCGAGTGAGGAGTGGAGCGGGGGAAGAGCAAGCGAAGGAGAGCGCTGGGCAAGCGAGGAGTGGAGCGGGGAAGAGGGAGCGGGGGCGCGGCACAGGGCAAGCCAGCATGCGGCGGTGCGGGCAAGGGTGAGCGGCGGCGAGGGGAGGGCATTGAGGCGCGGGTGTGGGTTAGGGTTTGGGGAATGGTGGTGAGATTGGGAATTGAGGGCATCGGGTGTGCGTGCGACTGGCAAGTGGAGCGGTGATGCGAGAGATTGAGGAGAGGGGGTGGTGCCGGGCCCACATGTCATCGCATTGATGGTGCGTGGGAGTGTGGGATCCCGTTCGCCGTTCGTTTGTTGGGAAAGTCCATACGATGGTTCGTGAATTATTAAGTAGTAGAGAAGTAAGTTTAGGAGGAGAGTGAACAAGCCATTACCATTGTCGATCTTACTTCATTGGCCTGCAATGCGGACTTGCCTTGTTTTTGTCCTTTCACTCATTACCTAGCTGGGGCAGGACAGCATTGTTTTATGGGTCCCACACCGGGCGAATTGCATCAGTGAGTGCCCCTTGCCACCTCAGGCGCATCTTGGCCGTCAAATGCCCATTGCCATCTTTGGCATCGCCGCGTCCCATAGCACACCTCACCTGCTGGATCAAGAAAAGCAAGCATTAAGAGTCCGATAGCAAGCCGGAAGACTCGGATAGGAAGCTAGATCTGCGCACCGCCGCCATCATCCTTGTAAAGGCACTACCAGATCCCCCCCCCCCACGTCGTCGTGCCGCCTGGCCACTTCCTCTCCATGCTGGATTTGGATCCTGTCGCCACTTCCTACCCCGCACTGGATATGGCAACCGCAGTTGCTTTTATTGCCGTGCTGCTCGAGGGTGTACCAGATGGGGTGGCCGCTCTTCAATTTTTCTGGCGGATAGACAGAGAAGAGTCATATATCCGTGTTGGGAGGAAATGGAGATATGCATGGCAGCTTGGGAAGGAGGGAGCGCACCAGGGACGGAGGGATGCATTGTGGCGGAGGGAGGGAGAAGCGCGGTGGTGGAGGGAGCGAGGGAGGGAGATGCGCTGGAAACATGGGCGGATCTATATTGTAGGTGCTGGGTGCGGCCACACCCAGCTGAATTTTTTCTTAAGCTTATAGAATCAGGATTTCACCATATAATCAACTATGAATTTCAATTTTTCTAGAGAGCCGCACCGCCCAACATTTTCATCCAGCTCCGCCACTGGCTGGAAATGGAGGGATGGAGATGTGTGGAGGCACAGAGAAGCGCGGCGGGGCTGGGATGCAAGGCGGCGTGGGAGGGTGAGTTGTGAAGGGGCTAGGGTTTTAGTTTTTACACGGATATTCATCAACCACGGGCCGCCGAAATGACCTGTTCTGTAATTTGTCCACAATTGGGTCGCGTGAATCCGAAAACTGGCTCGGTTAGACGGGTGATTAATGATCAGAGCTCGAGCATGAACGCCTCGGATAAGGAGTGTGGCTCCGTTGATATTTTGCCGGCAGCAGCAGCTTATTTGAATAGGCACCTCACGTGCGTGTCCGTCGCTGAAAGGCTCAGAATATAAAGCTAACTAACACGCGCTGGGATTGATAAATAAAAGGCATATATAATTGACAAACAAAATGCGGTTGTTGCTGCCAGACTCGCACGCGTACGGTGTGTAAGCCGCCGCAACATCAAACCGGGCACGTTCCATTGAAGAACGTAGTCGCCCCGTTTTCATGTGGTGCTCGTTCCGCTGAAAGGCGACCTGGAAGGCAGCGCGTGGTGCCAAATCATTCAGTTGTTTATACAAATATTTTTTTAAATGTGTACAAACATAAAAGCAACTAAAGCAGTAACAAAGAGAGTGCGCTATCCGCTATCCTCAATTATTTTCAGGAAATTGATTTATATTTTCTTTTCCAGTTCAGATATTTCCAAAAAAAAAATTCCACTCAATAGCATGGAAGGTTCTGAAAGGGTTTCTGAAAGGGAAGTCGACCTTTTAAATTAGAAAACTAAATAATGACTGTCAGTTAATTGGTTTGATTACGCTTCATTGTGCAACCTCATTGTGCAACACAGAGTTCCAGTCAAAGAACATAAAAAAGGCACAACGCCTATATTATTTAGAAGAGACACCTCTTAAGATCTAAGAGAATCTCCAGCAAGGGCCCTTACAATTGAGCCCCTACATGCTAACTCGGCGCTAGAAATTGCTTTCAACTCCACCAAAAGCGCGCCCCTTTTTTTTTAAGCCTCTACATGTGTGGGACCAACAGGTCAGTCGCTCGTCACATACTTCTCCCTCTCCGCCACACATTGCAACAGCTCAACGCAACCTCGAACAATGACCGTCACCTCGTCTAGCTACCCTGAGGCCCGACCTCCACCGCCTCGTAGCATTAAAGTTGCCATAGCTGAGCGTCGGCAAATCAAAGCCGGGCGGGACGGATCGAGCCCTGGGTGATGGCACGAGAGAGAGGAGGCATGGCAGCGTGGGCGTGGAGGTGGGCCTGTGGTGCATAGAAGGCTGGGAGGCATTGGGCACGAGCGACAAGGTGCAGGCCTTGGATGACGATGGGCAGGCGCGTGGAGCGGAATCGGGGCGCCATGCATGAACGCAACTCAGCCCCACCACCACCAGGACCTCCCAAGCGGTAGGAGCTGATTTGCAGTGAGGGCAGGGCGGATTCTGTGCCGGGGGGGGGGGGGGGGGGCGGGGAATGACGACGGTCGACGAGAAGTAGGAATAAGGACGAGGCAGCACGTGGTAGAGAGGAAAGAAGAGGAGACAGTGCATGGGAGCGAGGAGGGATCTGCGTGCGTTAGTTGGTGGTGGAGCTCCTTTATATAGCGGGCCTTCCTAAGGTAGGGGAAGAGGCTCATGTAGGGGGCCTGCTCTATTTGTTTTTCTGAGCCAAATTCCCTACATCGCTGCTGGAGATGCTCTAGTACAACAATTGTACGAAACCATAAGAAGAGTAACTGCCAGTCTAGTAACTCACAATTACATTAGTTAGTTGGAAATGGGAAGCCAAATCTCATAGTGAAGTCAATGTATAGGCGCCATTAAATCATTGCAATTGTGTTTTACATTCAGTATAATAATATTACACGCTCTATGCACCCTAAAATCTTTTATCCTCATAATCCAATTATGGATGGCACACTTCATACACAACAACACAAATGCACTGCAGCGGCGGACCAAAAAGCTCTGCAGCAGCGATTCCAGCAGTCCACTGCTACGCAAGCGCCGCTACAAATAAACCTTGTAGCGGCGGTCTCCGGAAACTGCCGCTACAAACACCATCTGTAGCGGCGGATACTGCTATCGGCCGCCGCTACAAAGAGTCATTTCCAGCGGCGGGTGATTTCGAAAAACAAAAAAAAAAACCATCGAAACCCTAGCTGCCCACGCAACCCTAGCCACCACGGTGCTCCGGCCGCCGCCACCAAGCATCTACGCTGCGGCCGCCACCACTATAGCTGGCCAGGTGGGCCGGGCTAAAAGGGCCGTTAACGGCCCAGTCCTTTTAGCCCGGTCCAAGCACGGCCTGGGCCCGGTGGTCAACGGGCCGTGCCGGCCCGCAGCCCGTTACGGGCCGTGCTTGGGCTTGGGCGTAGGCCCGCCGGGCTGGTCCGAGCACGGCTCGTTTAGCGGTGGCCCGTTAGCCGTTGTTCGGGCCGTGCTAAATGGGCCGGCACGGTCCGTTTAGCCCGTTTATATTTTTAAAAAATAAAAAACAGTGTAAAAATATTTTTTTTATCCAGAGGGCCGGCCCGACACGGCCCGGTCCGTTTAGCCCGTGGCCCGTTTAGCCCGTTTAAAACAGACCGTGCCGTGCTTGGGCTAGAAGTGAAGGCCCGCGTGCCGGCCCGGCCCGGTCCGTTTATTATAAGGGCCGTGCCGTGCTTTTTTCTCAGCGGCCCGAGCCCGGCCGGGCCCGTGCCGTGCCGGCCCGGCACGGCCCGTTGGCCAGGACTAGCCACCACCACGGAGCCCCGCTGCGGCCGCCACCATCACAGTGCTCTGGCCGCCGCCGCCAAGCATCCACGCCGCGGCCGCCTCCATGCCGCCCCACCTCGGCCCCCGCGGTGGCCGCCTCCACCACGCAGCGCTCCGGCCGCATCCACGCCACGGCCGCCTCCACGCCGCCGTGGTGGCAGCCTCCGCCACGCAGCGCTTTGGCCGCGGCGGCCTCCACGCCGCCCCACATCGGCCGCCGTGGGTCTACATGGCACCACAGAGGAGCCCCTCGACGGAGCCGCGCGCAAACTCGTCTCATGCGTGCTCCGGCGAGAGATGCCTCCATGGCTGCTGGAGAGGAGAAGGTGGGGGCGGCGGAGAGGAGAAGGAGAGAATGGGGGAGAGATTAGGGTTTAGGGATAGAAGGGGGGAGAGGTCCGGGTTTTAAAGAAGTCACTACAACAATAGTGGGCTTCTATGACGTTTTTCTTGTGACAACACACCATTTCATCCTAAAGTGTGTTGGGTTTATGACGTTTTTCAGAAAATTGGATGATTTATGACGAAAACCGATATTCGTCATTAAGTTTGGCCACAAAATCGTCATAAATCAAGACGCCATTGTGTTACGGCGAACAAAAACGTCATAATTGATAAAAAATAAACGTCACAATAGTTATGACAAATATAAATCGTCATTAACAAAAAAAATTAATTGTACACCAAAACTAGTGACAAATATGCATCGTCATAATATGGCCCACTTGTCAACCAACTATCACATGGGACCCACATATAATTTTTATTTGAAAAATAAAAGAAAAATGTAATTGATAAAATGTGAGTTTTTGTTCAATAATTTTTTTAGATCATGCGCGCATCAAGTGGGACCCACATGTCATGTTTTAAAAAATAAAAATATTGCAAGTAATGCTAGATTAAACCTAAGAGCACTAGAAAGGCAACATGGCTTAAAAGCAAAATATAATTCATGGTAAATAGGAATTTTTATTAAATACATCATACATGTCAAGTGATATGCACATGTTAGATTTCAAACACAATATAACAAAAAATTATGCTAAAGATTCACAATAAAATTTTACACCATGGCCCACATGTCATCATTGGTCTCACAACATTTGTGCTGGGTTCCACATGTCATTTTTTTAAAAAAGATTATCAAAATGTTAATTGCCAAGCAGCAGGTATTTGAACCTGTGACCTTGCGAAAACAGTTAGACGCCTTACCACCATGCCACCATTTCGTTGCTGAATGAAGAGGACAAATTATCTATTTATACGATTTCCTGTTAGTTTTCAATGAAAAAAAAAAGCTTTGCTTGGCACGGGCTCGAACCTATCACCTATCAATGAAGACTTCTAATCGTGTAGAAGTCGGCGTCTCACTGTAGCGCTACAGGGAGCAAACACCAAGACACAAATTTCCTGTTAAGACATTGTTCACTTATGGATGAACTTAGAGCATCTCCGAGAGAGCCCCATAAATCTCCCTTAAATTTAGTTATTGGGGTTTTAGGCAAAAAATTATCTCCAACAGGGCCCCAAAACAACTCTCTACTTTCCCATAGCCCATAACACTACTACAAAACATGGATTTTGTAACACATATCTGTATCACAAGTAAGAATGTGTTACAAGAATATTTCATAGTAACACAAGCATTTGTGTTACTGAGTGTGTTTGTAACACAAATGTTACATTTGTAAAAATGTGTTACAGATAATTATTCTAGTAACACAAAATGTGTGTTTCAAGTATAGTGTTACAAAGATATCAATTTGTCTAAACATAGCAAGCCTAGAACTCATAGTAACACAAATAAATGTTACTGTTATGTGTTACAGATAATTATTCTAGTAACACAAAATGTGTGTTTCAAGTATAGTGTTACAAAGATATCAATGTGTCTAAACATTGCAAGCCTAGAACTCATAGTAACACAATTAAATGTTACTGTTATGTATTACAACAAGCCGTAGTAACACTTTTTTTTGCTCTATAGTAACATATATTCAAATAATTTGGAAGTTAAAATCAATTAATGATAACTTCATGTCATATATGCATGTGTAGTGTAGTGGAAACTAAGCAACTTAACGAAGGTGAGGTCCTGGGATCAAATCCTAGCAGCCACTATTTTTTTGTTTTTTATTTGTGTTACTACATTAATATTGTAACACATTTTATTAAACATAGTAACACATTCACATGTGTTACTATATTATTATTGTAACATATTTTTTCACAAATAGTAACACATATATGTGTTACATTAGAATTTGTTCTAGTAACACCAGCATATGCATCACTTATTTTTTGTGTTACTATAGGTCTCTGTAACACTTTTTCTTAACTTTAGTAACACATATATGTGTTACTAAAGGCCTGACCTGACGTAGTGTAAACTCCCTTCATTTGTAGCTACAAACAGGGGAAGAATTGGGGCCCCCATTTCTTCTTTTTCTACTATAATTAATGTTTTTGTGGCCCCAAATGCTGATGTGGCCTAATCAAATTTATTTTGATCCACTTTTAGGGAGGGAATGTTGGAGGAGTGTCGGCGTTGAGAAATCTGGCCGACGAGTAAATTTAGACTACGCGCTTTGGTTGATTGGAAAGAGTGAGAAGGACACAAGGGATTAGACTGGTTCGGGCGATCGAAGCCCTACGTCCAGTGAGTTGGTTCGGTTCGTGTTGCTCGTAGTAGGGGTTACAAGCCTTTGCGAGAGAGGGAGAAGCTCCCAAGTCTCTAAGTGTTCGTGGAGCTCGTCCTTGCGTGCGTCGCAAGGCCGAAGTGAGTGTGTGTGTGCGAATGAGGAATGAGAATGCGGTCCCCCAGCCGCGAGTCAAGCTCTCCCTTTTATCTGTCAAGGGAGAGTTGACTGTTAAAAGGATGGAGGTAAAAAGAAAAAGAAAGTAAGAGAATTTGGTAAGTAGCTCGATGTAGGTAGGCGGCTCAGCAGGGATGAGCGTGTTCGTCCTCGACGCCTTCTCCCCCGGGCGTGGGCGGCGACGGCTGCTACAGTTCAACTGCGGCGGGGATGTCCGTGTCCTGTTTGAGTACTGTGCGACCCTATTCAGCTACGGCTCGCACTATTACCGCGTGGTGAGGCGGCTTGACCACTGTCAAACGTCTCTGCGAGACGTGCGGGGCTTGCGGTTCACATCTTTGGACAGTGTCGAAGGATGCCCACTTGCTGTCCATTTAATGCGCTCCACCGGTGTCACACCCGGTTTTAAGGACAAAACCGAATACTCATCTATATGTGTGCCCAGGATCAAGTTTCACACATATAGGACAAAGTATAGTAAAACAGAGTAACCAATGTCATAAATACATCGTACACATATAGGACAAACGCACTACTTCGTCATTAAGGCTAGATCAAGACATAATACTATAGTCAAAGTAAAGATGCTCGCTCAAGAGAGGAAAGGATAAAAATCATTTTACTAAATAGATCAAGAGTAGACAAGTTGAGAAGAGAAATTTGAAAGATCAGAAGAGCACATAGATCGGATTTTTTTCAAAATAGCTTTGAAAATAGGACTTTGTGGCAACCATTCTACCTAAGCTTGCGTCCTACGGTCGACACGGCTCTAATACCACTCTGTCACACCCGGTTTTAAGGACAAAACCGAATGCTCATCTATATGTGTGCCCAGGATCAAGTTTCACACATATAGGACAAAATATAGTAAAACAGAGTAACCAATGTCATAAATACATCGTACAAATATTACAATAAATGTCTCAAAGGACTAAACGAATACAAACGCTAGCGGAAGACTCCATAACGCCACAGGTAGTCGACCGGGGGCTCCACAAGCTTAGTCTGCACCATCGTCTTCAAAGTAGTCCATCTTCACTCTCTGAGCAGCATATCATGATTGTAGAGGAAATAGCAAGCGTGAGTACATGTCGTACTCCGCAAGTGTGGAAAAATATGCAATATGCAAGCTTATAACAAGAAAGGCTGACATAAGGTTAAATTGCAGAAAAGCAACCTAAAACATTAATTAAGCACCTATATTACTAAGTAAGAACCCGAACCCCAAAGTTATTAATTAAACACTACAAGGTACCCCCTTGTAGCAAATTGGGTTCCCCACCCAAAACCATCCAAGTCCAACCATCCATTCTCTAATCATGTGAGGATCCAGGCCGCTCCTGACCGTGAGCACGGCTGTCATGACAGTTTTACTTCTCTGCAGAGGTGCACAACTTTACCCACAGGGTGGTGATTCCATCACTATTCAGTGACTAAAACCTCTATGTTGCCTCCACACTACCAAAGGTGTGAGACCAAGAGATCACCACATGGTCTTTCAAAGCGCTTCCCAGCCTGCCAACATACCCGCTAAGGTTCCACCGCCGCGGAAGTAACCCTTCCTTCAGAAGCCCCCTCTTGCGCCTTGGCTAGGAGTACCCCTCCATCACCTGAGTTTGGAAGTACCCCTTCCTCCCTCTTTCCATGAACGCCGGCAAAACTGGGAAGTTAGCATAATACTTGACCAAGTCTACCATAATCAACCCTGTGCTTTGCGCTGTTGTCCTGGGTTGCCGCTCCACGAACCGGTCCTTATGATCACAAGCAGGTACTAACCACAAACCAACAGTACCATGACAGATACATGTGCATACCCGCACCATCATCAACATCCTCCTGCTTGGATCACCTAAGTTCCATGTTGCTAAAAAGATTAAGCGGTCCGTGAAGATTATATTCAAGTGAAACCATTAGTCAAGATTATTAGTCAAGTTATCATCCACCCCAAGACAGCAAGCTAAGAATTTCTACCCATCCACATTATCATTAACCTCTACCATAACCCGGCGACAAGGATAAAGTAATGGAACAGGGTATGACACATGGGATTCCAATTAAACGCAAATGCATGACTAGAGGGAGAAAGCAATAGGTTCAAGATGTTCAAGGACACTTGCCTCAAAAGAAGTGCTGCTGCTCAGAGTCTTCATGTTCTTTGTCTTCATCTTGTTAGCTCTCGAACACGCGTTTCTAAATAACGGTAACATGCAAAGCACACAAAGCACAAACAATAAGAAACAGTACACCAAACAGTATCAAATTACTATAATAACAGTACTAAATGATAGAGCTCAAGCCTACGATCACGTGAGCGCAAGAATCACTTAAAACGGAGTTACGAGCAAAAAGTTATGATGTTTGAAAGACTAAACACTAAATCTGGAAAAACAGAAACAGTCACGAAATGAAATGTGCGTGTTCCTGTTGATTGGATACATATTTTGGAACAAGGTTTCCACAATAATATGCGTAATGTTGTGGAACATGTTGGACACATGGTGATTGGGGCACTGGTTTACCTGAAAAAGAGATCAAATGGTTGGATCTAGATGGGGTTGTTCTGAAACAGTTAACGGTGGCATTGCGTTCCTGGTAGATTCATAAATGATCTCGGCAAATCCTTTGGGGAAAACGTAGTAGACTTTCTGGAACATAATATGGTGTTGAATTTATGTCACAAAAGCATAGGGCTTGAGTGGAACACGGAAAACAATTACCATCAGGCGCGCTGGACAGATTCAGAACAGGAGCAGTAGTCATTGAGAATTAGATCCCCGTCGATCCACTTCAGATCTTGACCTGAATTTTGGATATGTTGTAGAGGGATCTATTGCACACCGGCTGGAAAAATTTGGTTGCATTTGGATGGACGGATCGCCGGGAACGTTGATGCCAATATGTGACTATGCTGCTGGACGCGAGGGTGGCGACGCGTGGCGGCAGCCTGACGGCGTGGGAGGGGTTTGGGGGGCAAGGAGGACGTGGGGAAGGCTCCCATATATGTAGAGGGGGTGGCCTAGGGTTTGGTAGAGGGTTTGGGCTTGGCCCATAGGTGGGGAGGGGTGAGGAAAGGTGGGCCTCGGCCCAAACAACAAGGAAAACTATGGGGGAGTTGAGAGATGAGGGTGGGCTGCCTTAGTGTTTGGCCCAAGAGGCCTTGGGGCCATGGGAAGGACGTGGGGAGGTGCCCAGGTATTCATAGGAGATGTTGAGAAGGTGTGATGATGAAAGGAAAATGGGGACTAGGAAGAAAAGTGCATTATCAAGCGTTAAATAATGTTTTTCTTTCCTTTTGAGAGAAAACAGTAAGTGGTATGAATGTGGATGGAATCATATCTTGGGTGTAGAATGTGAAGAACATTATGTCGACATGAATGAATGTATAGAAGACGGGAGGTGACGTTATAAAAGGAAATAGCATGACTCATGGGGTCAGAACGAATATGCATAGAGGTGAGGTGAGGTGCGATTTTGAGTTGGTTATTGGAACCACGAGCGTAGCCAAAAGATCTTGACAAGTCAAGTGAAGATAAAGGAGGAGAAAGGGGACATGCCAAGGGATCATAATTAAATGATATGAAAGATTATTGACTAGGTATAAGACATAAAACGCACAAGTGATATATGCATTATTTTAACATCCAACCTTATGTTGTGTACAAATGACATGTGCACCTGCCATTGCATCGACATAAATTTGGTAATTAAAATAATATAATATCATTGTATGGTTATGCCAATACAAAGGCCACGAGGTAGCAAGACTTGTAAAGAGTCCACAGAATGGATAAACATATTTGTTGGAGGTATATGACAAATAAGAAAGAACTAGATAACCAAGGACACATGATGCTACAGCAACAAAAGGGATAATAGGAGAAGTATAGAGGATTTGTAGGATCCTTTTGTAAGAGTGTGTTGTCCAAATCAAGGAGGCATGGAGAGATGCACACGGTAGTGAGGAATCGAATGGCGGTGTTGGAGAGCTTTGAGGGAAAGAGGAAGACGACCAGGCAGGCCTGATTTCCATAGGAGAGGCGAGCTAGGAATCTGAACATCGGTTTTCTTCTTGGTAGCTAATGATGTACGATAATTGTGCAGGGTCTCGTTGCAGCATGGTTCATGCAGGTGGTTGGGGCAGAACTTGCTGAGTTGGGTCGAGTAGGGCACGAGGTTAACTATTGGTTAAACCATGTTGATGAGATACATGCTATGTAGAATGTGGCAAGGGCCATGTTGACATGCTTCCCTAACGTCAACGGATTGAAAGATTAGTTGACAATCAAGACACGACAGAGAGGCAAAGGTATCTCTTTTTGCGGGGCTCAAGGTGAGCTATAACTGGAGCTTGAGGCTGAATTGCAGCGGCTATATCTAGGCTTCAACAAAAGTGACGCAAAAGGACAGAACGGCTAGACCATAACAGTGGTTTGCCATAGCTTGCAAGCAACGGTTGGAAAAAGAGAAAAGAAGCACAAAGAACGTCGGGGCACTCTTGGTGCTATCTATTTTAGTTAGAAGATGAGATACAAATAAAAAGTAAGAAAGAAAGAAGGCTCGGTACGGGTACAGATCTGTAGAAATTAGTGCAGGTAGAAGACAGGGAGAAAGTCAAAAGAGAAGGGAAAAAGGTCCTCGCAAGCTGCAACATTGGGTTCCAATAAAGCTATGTATGTACATTACAAATAAGTCACGATGGATAGAAAATAAACAAAGGAATGAAACGTCTGGGGTACAAGCTGATGGAGAGACATAAAGAAATTAGAAATGATTGAAAGTGCAAGCAGGTAGCTCGTTTGCTTGCAACTCAAATGATAGAAATAAGCAGAAAGCAGAACGACAGGGTAGCATTAAGAGAGGTAAGGTTTGGCGAAAGCTAAATAGCAAGACCATGATAGGAGGAAAAAATAATAGGGAGGAGGGTGATTGGGTGGTGATAGCGAAGGTCTGTTGGGTTGACTGCACATTGAGGAAGAAAGACATATAACTAGATAGATAGATAAAGAGCCTCGGGAAAAGATCAGCTGCTTGTTGTGGTGCAGCTATCTTCATTACAAACATTTAGTAGAAAGAGAGAGAAAGAAAAAGATGATTGAACAATGAAATCAAGCTGCTCGCAGGTGGCTTGATTGCTTGCAAACAAATGTTAAAAATAAACAGAGAGTAGAACGGCATAGTAACAGCAAGGAGTATGGCTTGGTTGTACATAAGCTTCATGGCATGATCGAAGGAAAAGAAATTAAGAATGGTAGATGAGATAAAAGAAAAGGAAACATAGGAGGTAAACAAAAGGCATGCAAAGATATTTTGATCGCATAGTTTTGTTGCACATAGATAGCTTGGTTGTTTGCACGTTGATGGAGAGAAGAGAAGAAGAGAAACAAACAGGATGACACCTTGACCGAGATTAGGGCTAGGCTAGGAATTGCACTATTATCGATACTCAAAAACTAATTCGATCCACAAGATCACTATCGAATTTTGAAATTCATTTTTCACACAGAGAAGCACCTAATGCTGACTAACGAGCATGAATGCAACAAACAATTTATATAACCTATATTTATTTAATTTATTTAGAAAATAATTCTTTTGCCTAAAGAAAAATGACAACAGTCGAATATTAAAGTTAAATTTTAAACTATACCCAAAAAGTTTTAAAATTTAGTGAAATTTGAGTCACATTCCAAAATTTGAAATTTTGGGGTGTGACAAGACTACCCCCCTTAACAGGAATCTCGCCCCGAGATTCGGTGAGGCTAGCAAGAAAGAAGGATGATGGAATCACTCGGTTTGTCAATCTTCAACTTGATCGTTTCTTGAGCTTCCATAACAAGACTAAACACTCCTTCCTCCGCCGTCCATTCGTTGATGTCGGAGGTGAGCTCTACCCCCCTTAGGTTAGCACTTGGATCTCATCGAGCTATCTTGTCCTTCATCAAAACATCTTCATCATTGTCTTGTTAGCGCATTCATGAAGCTTTACTTTGGTAGAAAGATTTCTTCGCTCGTTGACTTGTCTCGAAACTCGAATTATTCCATTGGGAAAAGAAGAGAAGATCTAGATGGATAGAAAAAGATAACCCAACTAAACTTAATATAACTATATTATATAAAGATGTGCTTACAAAGATAAGCTTCTTCACACATCGACACTCAATCAAAGATCCAAATCAATGCACTGGCACACCACACTCACAACAACGCACTACTTCGTCATTAAGGCTAGATCAAGACATAATACTATAGTCAAAGTAAAGATGCTCGCTCAAGAGAGGAAAGGATAAAAATCATTTTACTAAATAGATCAAGAGTAGACAAGTTGAGAAGAGAAATTTGAAAGATCAGAAGAGCACATAGATCGGATTTTTTTCAAAATAGCTTTGAAAATAGGACTTTGTGGCAACCATTCTACCTAAGCTTGCGTCCTACGGTCGACACGGCTCTAATACCACTCTGTCACACCCGGTTTTAAGGACAAAACCGAATGCTCATCTATATGTGTGCCCAGGATCAAGTTTCACACATATAGGACAAAATATAGTAAAACAGAGTAACCAATGTCATAAATACATCGTACAAATATTACAATAAATGTCTCAAAGGACTAAACGAATACAAACGCTAGCGGAAGACTCCATAACGCCACAGGTAGTCGACCGGGGGCTCCACAAGCTTAGTCTGCACCATCGTCTTCAAAGTAGTCCATCTTCACTCTCTGAGCAGCATATCATGATTGTAGAGGAAATAGCAAGCGTGAGTACATGTCGTACTCCGCAAGTGTGGAAAAATATGCAATATGCAAGCTTATAACAAGAAAGACTGACATAAGGTTAAATTGCAGAAAAGCAACCTAAAACATTAATTAAGCACCTATATTACTAAGTAAGAACCCAAACCCCAAAGTTATTAATTAAACACTACAAGGTACCCCCTTGTAGCAAATTGGGTTCCCCACCCAAAACCATCCAAGTCCAACCATCCATTCTCTAATCATGTGAGGATCCAGGCCGCTCCTGACCGTGAGCACGGCTGTCATGACAGTTTTACTTCTCTGCAGAGGTGCACAACTTTACCCACAGGGTGGTGATTCCATCACTATTCAGTGACTAAAACCTCTATGTTGCCTCCACACTACCAAAGGTGTGAGACCAAGAGATCACCACATGGTCTTTCAAAGCGCTTCCCAGCCTGCCAACATACCCGCTAAGGTTCCACCGCCGCGGAAGTAACCCTTCCTTCAGAAGCCCCCTCTTGCGCCTTGGCTAGGAGTACCCCTCCATCACCTGAGTTTGGAAGTACCCCTTCCTCTCTCTTTCCATGAACGCCGGCAAAACTGGGAAGTTAGCATAATACTTGACCAAGTCTACCATAATCAACCCTGTGCTTTGCGCTGTTGTCCTGGGTTGCCGCTCCACGAACCGGTCCTTATGATCACAAGCAGGTACTAACCACAAACCAACAGTACCATGACAGATACATGTGCATACCCGCACCATCATCAACATCCTCCTGCTTGGATCACCTAAGTTCCATGTTGCTAAAAAGATTAAGCGGTCCGTGAAGATTATATTCAAGTGAAACCATTAGTCAAGATTATTAGTCAAGTTATCATCCACCCCAAGACAGCTAGCTAAGCATTTCTACCCATCTACATTATCATTAACCTCTACCATAACCCGGCGACAAGGATAAAGTAATGGAACAGGGTATGACACATGGGATTCCAATTAAACGCAAATGCATGACTAGAGGGAGAAAGCAATAGGTTCAAGATGTTCAAGGACACTTGCCTCAAAAGAAGTGCTGCTGCTCAGAGTCTTCATGTTCTTTGTCTTCATCTTGTTAGCTCTCGAACACGCGTTTCTAAATAACGGTAACATGCAAAGCACACAAAGCACAAACAATAAGAAACAGTACACCAAACAGTATCAAATTACTATAATAACAGTACTAAATGATAGAGCTCAAGCCTACGATCACGTGAGCCCCAAATCACTTAAAACGGAGTTACGAGCAAAAAGTTATGATGTTTGAAAGACTAAACACTAAATCTGGAAAAACAGAAACAGTCACGAAATGAAATGTGCGTGTTCCCGTTGATTGGATACATATTTTGGAACAATGTTTCCACAATAATATGCGTAATGTTGTGGAACATGTTGGACACATGGTGATTGGGGCACTGGTTTACCTGAAAAAGAGATCAAATGGTTGGATCTAGATGGGGTTGTTCTGAAACAGTTAACGGTGGCATTGCGTTCCTGGTAGATTCATAAATGATCTCGGCAAATCCTTTGGGGAAAACGTAGTAGACTTTCTGGAACATAATATGGTATTGAATTTATGTCACAAAAGCATAGGGCTTGAGTGGAACACGGAAAACAATTACCATCAGGCGCGCTGGACAGATTCAGAACAGGAGCAGTAGTCATTGAGAATTAGATCCCCGTCGATCCACTTCAGATCTTGACCTGAATTTTGGATATGTTGTAGAGGGATCTATTGCACACCGGCTGGAAAAATTTGGTTGCATTTGGATGGACGGAACGCCGGGAACGTTGATGCCAATATGTGACTATGCTGCTGGACGCGAGGGTGGCGACGCGTGGCGGCAGCCTGACGGCGTGGGAGGGGTTTGGGGGGCAAGGAGGACGTGGGGAAGGCTCCCATATATGTAGAGGGGGTGGCCTAGGGTTTGGTAGAGGGTTTGGGCTTGGCCCATAGGTGGGGAGGGGTGAGGAAAGGTGGGCCTCGGCCCAAACAACAAGGAAAACTATGGGGGAGTTGAGAGATGAGGGTGGGCTGCCTTAGTGTTTGGCCCAAGAGGCCTTGGGGCCATGGGAAGGACGTGGGGAGGTGCCCAGGTATTCATAGGAGATGTTGAGAAGGTGTGATGATGAAAGGAAAATGGGGACTAGGAAGAAAAGTGCATTATCAAGCGTTAAATAATGTTTTTCTTTCCTTTTGAGAGAAAACAGTAAGTGGTATGAATGTGGATGGAATCATATCTTGGGTGTAGAATGTGAAGAACATTATGTCGACATGAATGAATGTATAGAAGACGGGAGGTGACGTTATAAAAGGAAATAGCATGACTCATGGGGTCAGAACGAATATGCATAGAGGTGAGGTGAGGTGCGATTTTGAGTTGGTTATTGGAACCACAAGCGTAGCCAAAAGATCTTGACAAGTCAAGTGAAGATAAAGGAGGAGAAAGGGGACATGCCAAGGGATCATAATTAAATGATATGAAAGATTATTGACTAGGTATAAGACATAAAACGCACAAGTGATATATGCATTATTTTAACATCCAACCTTATGTTGTGTACAAATGACATGTGCACCTGCCATTGCATCGACATAAATTTGGTAATTAAAATAATATAATATCATTGTATGGTTATGCCAATACAAAGGCCACGAGGTAGCAAGACTTGTAAAGAGTCCACAGAATGGATAAACATATTTGTTGGAGGTATATGACAAATAAGAAAGAACTAGATAACCAAGGACACATGATGCTACAGCAACAAAAGGGATAATAGGAGAAGTATAGAGGATTTGTAGGATCCTTTTGTAAGAGTGTGTTGTCCAAATCAAGGAGGCATGGAGAGATGCACACGGTAGTGAGGAATCGAATGGCGGTGTTGGAGAGCTTTGAGGGAAAGAGGAAGACGACCAGGCAGGCCTGATTTCCATAGGAGAGGCGAGCTAGGAATCTGAACATCGGTTTTCTTCTTGGTAGCTAATGATGTACGATAATTGTGCAGGGTCTCGTTGCAGCATGGTTCATGCAGGTGGTTGGGGCAGAACTTGCTGAGTTGGGTCGAGTAGGGCACGAGGTTAACTATTGGTTAAACCATGTTGATGAGATACATGCTATGTAGAATGTGGCAAGGGCCATGTTGACATGCTTCCCTAACGTCAACGGATTGAAAGATTAGTTGACAATCAAGACACGACAGAGAGGCAAAGGTATCTCTTTTTGCGGGGCTCAAGGTGAGCTATAACTGGAGCTTGAGGCTGAATTGCAGCGGCTATATCTAGGCTTCAACAAAAGTGACGCAAAAGGACAGAACGGCTAGACCATAACAGTGGTTTGCCATAGCTTGCAAGCAACGGTTGGAAAAAGAGAAAAGAAGCACAAAGAACGTCGGGGCACTCTTGGTGCTATCTATTTTAGTTAGAAGATGAGATACAAATAAAAAGTAAGAAAGAAAGAAGGCTCGGTACGGGTACAGATCTGTAGAAATTAGTGCAGGTAGAAGACAGGGAGAAAGTCAAAAGAGAAGGGAAAAAGGTCCTCGCAAGCTGCAACATTGGGTTCCAATAAAGCTATGTATGTACATTACAAATAAGTCACGATGGATAGAAAATAAACAAAGGAATGAAACGTCTGGGGTACAAGCTGATGGAGAGACATAAAGAAATTAGAAATGATTGAAAGTGCAAGCAGGTAGCTCGTTTGCTTGCAACTCAAATGATAGAAATAAGCAGAAAGCAGAACGACAGGGTAGCATTAAGAGAGGTAAGGTTTGGCGAAAGCTAAATAGCAAGACCATGATAGGAGGAAAAAATAATAGGGAGGAGGGTGATTGGGTGGTGATAGCGAAGGTCTGTTGGGTTGACTGCACATTGAGGAAGAAAGACATATAACTAGATAGATAGATAAAGAGCCTCGGGAAAAGATCAGCTGCTTGTTGTGGTGCAGCTATCTTCATTACAAACATTTAGTAGAAAGAGAGAGAAAGAAAAAGATGATTGAACAATGAAATCAAGCTGCTCGCAGGTGGCTTGATTGCTTGCAAACAAATGTTAAAAATAAACAGAGAGTAGAACGGCATAGTAACAGCAAGGAGTATGGCTTGGTTGTACATAAGCTTCATGGCATGATCGAAGGAAAAGAAATTAAGAATGGTAGATGAGATAAAAGAAAAGGAAACATAGGAGGTAAACAAAAGGCATGCAAAGATATTTTGATCGCATAGTTTTGTTGCACATAGATAGCTTGGTTGTTTGCACGTTGATGGAGAGAAGAGAAGAAGAGAAACAAACAGGATGACACCTTGACCGAGATTAGGGCTAGGCTAGGAATTGCACTATTATCGATACTCAAAAACTAATTCGATCCACAAGATCACTATCGAATTTTGAAATTCATTTTTCACACAGAGAAGCACCTAATGCTGACTAACGAGCATGAATGCAACAAACAATTTATATAACCTATATTTATTTAATTTATTTAGAAAATAATTCTTTTGCCTAAAGAAAAATGACAACAGTCGAATATTAAAGTTAAATTTTAAACTATACCCAAAAAGTTTTAAAATTTAGTGAAATTTGAGTCACATTCCAAAATTTGAAATTTTGGGGTGTGACAAGACTACCCCCCTTAACAGGAATCTCGCCCCGAGATTCGGTGAGGCTAGCAAGAAAGAAGGATGATGGAATCACTCGGTTTGTCAATCTTCAACTTGATCGTTTCTTGAGCTTCCATAACAAGACTAAACACTCCTTCCTCCGCCGTCCATTCGTTGATGTCGGAGGTGAGCTCTACCCCCCTTAGGTTAGCACTTGGATCTCATCGAGCTATCTTGTCCTTCATCAAAACATCTTCATCATTGTCTTGTTAGCGCATTCATGAAGCTTTACTTTGGTAGAAAGATTTCTTCGCTCGTTGACTTGTCTCGAAACTCGAATTATTCCATTGGGAAAAGAAGAGAAGATCTAGATGGATAGAAAAAGATAACCCAACTAAACTTAATATAACTATATTATATAAAGATGTGCTTACAAAGATAAGCTTCTTCACACATCGACACTCAATCAAAGATCCAAATCAATGCACTGGCACACCACACTCACAACAACGCACTACTTCGTCATTAAGGCTAGATCAAGACATAATACTATAGTCAAAGTAAAGATGCTCGCTCAAGAGAGGAAAGGATAAAAATCATTTTACTAAATAGATCAAGAGTAGACAAGTTGAGAAGAGAAATTTGAAAGATCAGAAGAGCACATAGATCGGATTTTTTTCAAAATAGCTTTGAAAATAGGACTTTGTGGCAACCATTCTACCTAAGCTTGCGTCCTACGGTCGACACGGCTCTAATACCACTCTGTCACACCCGGTTTTAAGGACAAAACCGAATGCTCATCTATATGTGTGCCCAGGATCAAGTTTCACACATATAGGACAAAATATAGTAAAACAGAGTAACCAATGTCATAAATACATCGTACAAATATTACAATAAATGTCTCAAAGGACTAAACGAATACAAACGCTAGCGGAAGACTCCATAACGCCACAGGTAGTCGACCGGGGGCTCCACAAGCTTAGTCTGCACCATCGTCTTCAAAGTAGTCCATCTTCACTCTCTGAGCAGCATATCATGATTGTAGAGGAAATAGCAAGCGTGAGTACATGTCGTACTCCGCAAGTGTGGAAAAATATGCAATATGCAAGCTTATAACAAGAAAGGCTGACATAAGGTTAAATTGCAGAAAAGCAACCTAAAACATTAATTAAGCACCTATATTACTAAGTAAGAACCCGAACCCCAAAGTTATTAATTAAACACTACAAGGTACCCCCTTGTAGCAAATTGGGTTCCCCACCCAAAACCATCCAAGTCCAACCATCCATTCTCTAATCATGTGAGGATCCAGGCCGCTCCTGACCGTGAGCACGGCTGTCATGACAGTTTTACTTCTCTGCAGAGGTGCACAACTTTACCCACAGGGTGGTGATTCCATCACTATTCAGTGACTAAAACCTCTATGTTGCCTCCACACTACCAAAGGTGTGAGACCAAGAGATCACCACATGGTCTTTCAAAGCGCTTCCCAGCCTGCCAACATACCCGCTAAGGTTCCACCGCCGCAGAAGTAACCCTTCCTTCAGAAGCCCCCTCTTGCGCCTTGGCTAGGAGTACCCCTCCATCACCTGAGTTTGGAAGTACCCCTTCCTCCCTCTTTCCATGAACGCCGGCAAAACTGGGAAGTTAGCATAATACTTGACCAAGTCTACCATAATCAACCCTGTGCTTTGCGCTGTTGTCCTGGGTTGCCGCTCCACGAACCGGTCCTTATGATCACAAGCAGGTACTAACCACAAACCAACAGTACCATGACAGATACATGTGCATACCCGCACCATCATCAACATCCTCCTGCTTGGATCACCTAAGTTCCATGTTGCTAAAAAGATTAAGCGGTCCGTGAAGATTATATTCAAGTGAAACCATTAGTCAAGATTATTAGTCAAGTTATCATCCACCCCAAGACAGCAAGCTAAGCATTTCTACCCATCCACATTATCATTAACCTCTACCATAACCCGGCGACAAGGATAAAGTAATGGAACAGGGTATGACACATGGGATTCCAATTAAACGCAAATGCATGACTAGAGGGAGAAAGCAATAGGTTCAAGATGTTCAAGGACACTTGCCTCAAAAGAAGTGCTGCTGCTCAGAGTCTTCATGTTCTTTGTCTTCATCTTGTTAGCTCTCGAACACGCGTTTCTAAATAACGGTAACATGCAAAGCACACAAAGCACAAACAATAAGAAACAATACACCAAACAGTATCAAATTACTATAATAACAGTACTAAATGATAGAGCTCAAGCCTACGATCACGTGAGCCCCAAATCACTTAAAACGGAGTTACGAGCAAAAAGTTATGATGTTTGAAAGACTAAACACTAAATCTGGAAAAACAGAAACAGTCACGAAATGAAATGTGCGTGTTCCCGTTGATTGGATACATATTTTGGAACAATGTTTCCACAATAATATGCGTAATGTTGTGGAACATGTTGGACACATGGTGATTGGGGCACTGGTTTACCTGAAAAAGAGATCAAATGGTTGGATCTAGATGGGGTTGTTCTGAAACAGTTAACGGTGGCATTGCGTTCCTGGTAGATTCATAAATGATCTCGGCAAATCCTTTGGGGAAAACGTAGTAGACTTTCTGGAACATAATATGGTATTGAATTTATGTCACAAAAGCATAGGGCTTGAGTGGAACACGGAAAACAATTACCATCAGGCGCGCTGGACAGATTCAGAACAGGAGCAGTAGTCATTGAGAATTAGATCCCCGTCGATCCACTTCAGATCTTGACCTGAATTTTGGATATGTTGTAGAGGGATCTATTGCGCACCGGCTGGAAAAATTTGGTTGCATTTGGATGGACGGATCGCCGGGAACGTTGATGCCAATATGTGACTATGCTGCTGGACGCGAGGGTGGCGACGCGTGGCGGCAGCCTGACGGCGTGGGAGGGGTTTGGGGGGCAAGGAGGACGTGGGGAAGGCTCCCATATATGTAGAGGGGGTGGCCTAGGGTTTGGTAGAGGGTTTGGGCTTGGCCCATAGGTGGGGAGGGGTGAGGAAAGGTGGGCCTCGGCCCAAACAACAAGGAAAACTATGGGGGAGTTGAGAGATGAGGGTGGGCTGCCTTAGTGTTTGGCCCAAGAGGCCTTGGGGCCATGGGAAGGACGTGGGGAGGTGCCCAGGTATTCATAGGAGATGTTGAGAAGGTGTGATGATGAAAGGAAAATGGGGACTAGGAAGAAAAGTGCATTATCAAGCGTTAAATAATGTTTTTCTTTCCTTTTGAGAGAAAACGGTAAGTGGTATGAATGTGGATGGAATCATATCTTGGGTGTAGAATGTGAAGAACATTATGTCGACATGAATGAATGTATAGAAGACGGGAGGTGACGTTATAAAAGGAAATAGCATGACTCATGGGGTCAGAACGAATATGCATAGAGGTGAGGTGAGGTGCGATTTTGAGTTGGTTATTGGAACCACGAGCGTAGCCAAAAGATCTTGACAAGTCAAGTGAAGATAAAGGAGGAGAAAGGGGACATGCCAAGGGATCATAATTAAATGATATGAAAGATTATTGACTAGGTATAAGACATAAAACGCACAAGTGATATATGCATTATTTTAACATCCAACCTTATGTTGTGTACAAATGACATGTGCACCTGCCATTGCATCGACATAAATTTGGTAATTAAAATAATATAATATCATTGTATGGTTATGCCAATACAAAGGCCACGAGGTAGCAAGACTTGTAAAGAGTCCACAGAATGGATAAACATATTTGTTGGAGGTATATGACAAATAAGAAAGAACTAGATAACCAAGGACACATGATGCTACAGCAACAAAAGGGATAATAGGAGAAGTATAGAGGATTTGTAGGATCCTTTTGTAAGAGTGTGTTTTCCAAATCAAGGAGGCATGGAGAGATGCACACGGTAGTGAGGAATCGAATGGCGGTGTTGGAGAGCTTTGAGGGAAAGAGGAAGACGACCAGGCAGGCCTGATTTCCATAGGAGAGGCGAGCTAGGAATCTGAACATCGGTTTTCTTCTTGGTAGCTAATGATGTACGATAATTGTGCAGGGTCTCGTTGCAGCATGGTTCATGCAGGTGGTTGGGGCAGAACTTGCTGAGTTGGGTCGAGTAGGGCACGAGGTTAACTATTGGTTAGACCATGTTGATGAGATACATGCTATGTAGAATGTGGCAAGGGCCATGTTGACATGCTTCCCTAACGTCAACGGATTGAAAGATTAGTTGACAATCAAGACACGACAGAGAGGCAAAGGTATCTCTTTTTGCGGGGCTCAAGATGAGCTATAACTGGAGCTTGAGGCTGAATTGCAGCGGCTATATCTAGGCTTCAACAAAAGTGACGCAAAAGGACAGAACGGCTAGACCATAACAGTGGTTTGCCATAGCTTGCAAGCAAAGGTTGGAAAAAGAGAAAAGAAGCACAAAGAACGTCGGGGCACTCTTGGTGCTATCTATTTTAGTTAGAAGATGAGATACAAATAAAAAGTAAGAAAGAAAGAAGGCTCGGTACGGGTACAGATCTGTAGAAATTAGTGCAGGTAGAAGACAGGGAGAAAGTCAAAAGAGAAGGGAAAAAGGTCCTCGCAAGCTGCAACATTGGGTTCCAATAAAGCTATGTATGTACATTACAAATAAGTCACGATGGATAGAAAATAAACAAAGGAATGAAACGTCTGGGGTACAAGCTGATGGAGAGACATAAAGAAATTAGAAATGATTGAAAGTGCAAGCAGGTAGCTCGTTTGCTTGCAACTCAAATGATAGAAATAAGCAGAAAGCAGAACGACAGGGTAGCATTAAGAGAGGTAAGGTTTGGCGAAAGCTAAATAGCAAGACCATGATAGGAGAAAAAAATAATAGGGAGGAGGGTGATTGGGTGGTGATAGCGAAGGTCTGTTGGATTGACTGCACATTGAGGAAGAAAGACATATAACTAGATAGATAGATAAAGAGCCTCGGGAAAAGATCAGCTGCTTGTTGTGGTGCAGCTATCTTCATTACAAACATTTAGTAGAAAGAGAGAGAAAGAAAAAGATGATTGAACAATGAAATCAAGCTGCTCGCAGGTGGCTTGATTGCTTGCAAACAAATGTTAAAAATAAACAGAGAGTAGAACGGCATAGTAACAGCAAGGAGTATGGCTTGGTTGTACATAAGCTTCATGGCACGATCGAAGGAAAAGAAATTAAGAATGGTAGATGAGATAAAAGAAAAGGAAACATAGGAGGTAAACAAAAGGCATGCAAAGATATTTTGATCGCATAGTTTTGTTGCACATAGATAGCTTGGTTGTTTGCACGTTGATGGAGAGAAGAGAAGAAGAGAAACAAACAGGATGACACCTTGACCGAGATTAGGGCTAGGCTAGGAATTGCACTATTATCGATACTCAAAAACTAATTCGATCCACAAGATCACTATCGAATTTTGAAATTCATTTTTCACACAGAGAAGCACCTAATGCTGACTAACGAGCATGAATGCAACAAACAATTTATATAACCTATATTTATTTAATTTATTTAGAAAATAATTCTTTTGCCTAAAGAAAAATGACAACAGTCGAATATTAAAGTTAAATTTTAAACTATTCCCAAAAAGTTTTAAAATTTAGTGAAATTTGAGTCACATTCCAAAATTTGAAATTTTGGGGTGTGACAACCGGACAAGCTCCGACTCCGGTGGTCCGACCCCTTCGGTCGGAGGCTGGGGTCGGGCGCCCGGGGTCGGCCGAGGCGGAGTTTTTCCCCGATCCCCGGGGGTCGGGAGGTCGGTCGAGGAATCGGGCAGTTCTTTGCCCGTGCGGCCTCCCCGGCCATAGGCCGCGTCACGCGTCGTGGGCTGGGCTTTGACCTTGGTTCCTGCGGAGACGACCGCGGCTTCTGGCCCAGTCCTTGGTCATTTACGTATGATTGCGAGGTTATGTGAGTAATCGTGGGTACTTGGTTTTGGGTACCTGACAGTAGCCCCCGAGTCCTGCGCGGAATGCTTTGGCATTGTGCGCGGGGCTTCCCCTTGCCTCCGGCGATTTCCTCCCTCGTCCCGGCTGTTGAGCTGGTATCCGGTGGGTGCGCGCGAGCGCACCCGCCGGGTGTAGCCCCCGAGCCTGGATGGGAGTGGTTTACTCGCATTCAGGCTTTGAGTCGGACGTGTTTACTCGCGTCCGTCCGGGCAAGTGCGTCAATGTCTCGACGAGGGATTGGTCACGAGGGTTCTGTTTGCTGCGTGAGGCTTCGCGCCTTTGTCTTCTTTTAGGACGGCCTGCAAAGGTCCAGGAATCTTGACAAGCTTTCGCAGCCCGTGATCCATGTTCCAAGCTTTCGCGTCTTTTCACGCTCTCTCCGTCCCCAGCCATCCTCGCAGCTTTCCTATAAATGGAGCGGTTTCCCCCGCTTGCTCTCACCGTGTCTCGCCATGGCTGATGGCCGAGTGGTGAGTTTGCAGTGCTTGCTTCGGGCGGGACGCTTCGGAGAACGCGTTTTCTCATCCATGGCTCGCCCCACGACCTCCATTTCAGATGGAGGCGTGGTTCGCCCCCGTTTGGTTCTTCGCGAGGCGCTTGCCTCGTTCGATGCTATCCCTCCTGCGATGCTGCTCCTCGGGGTCGTGCCCCCGATCCGCACTTCTCCCGGGGCTGTGGGCGATGCCTCGGGTGATGCGGGCGGCGGTGGAATTGCTCACCGACGAGGAAAACCTCTCCCGTCCTGTCATCCTATCCTCATGAGAGGCGAGGCAAGCTGGACCCGGAGTCGCACTCGAAGCTGCTAGGAGCGACGGCGTCCGCTCCGGTCACCGTCAAGGTCGAGTCCTGTGCAACCCGAGCTCTTGTTCCTCCATATTGTGGAAGAATGAGGGCTGGATCAGGAATCGCACCCGAGGCGACTGTCGCGGGGTCGGCTCCATCCTTGGGACGGCAGGCCGTTTGTGAGCCACGGAAGGGACCAGCTCTTCGACTTCCGCGAGCTGGTGGTGGTCTCCGTGGCGCGTGCTCCCGAGGGCAAGTTCGTTTGTATTTTGTAAAGAGGATCCTTCCCCCTCGACCACTACTAGGTGTTTGGGGGTCGTTTGTGTTTTTTGACGTTTTGTGAAATAAAAAGGTTCCCTCTTTACTATCCGAGGCCACGCTGTTGGCCCGACTTGCGAATGCGAGCCCCCGAGTCCCCGTTCGTTACAGAGTCTGGCAGAGGGTCATTTCGTCTTTTGTTCGTATTTCCCCGTGTATCACTGCGTTGTGATAGGGGCGCTGAGCCGTCCCGTCCGTTCCTCGATGGTCCGACGGCGGGTGCCCGGTCGAGTTGCTAGCGGGTGAGTTCGAGTGAAGCCCTGGCTTGCCCTTAGCAGGGATGCAATTGAGACCAGCTGGGGTCGACTTCAAATGATCCGTGGGGTCAGTCCAACTAGTTCCTGAGTCCTTTCGATCGGTCTCGGGGGCTTCGTAGCCTCCCCTCGATGGGAAAACCTTGGTTCGACTCTCCATCAGGACTCAGACGCAACCGACAGAGGCCTGTGACGCTCCGCGCGTTTGGGTACTAGCCGCTGGGACCCCTCTTTGGTCGCCCCTTACACTTGTGTTGCCCAGAGCGACTGTCGAACCTTCTTGGAGGGCCAGTCTTCACACTCTTGGGCTGGAAATGGGCCGTCGGGGCGTTTTCAACCCGTAGCCAACTTTACCAGTGGGCCGTATCTGTCTTTCCTGACCAGTGAGGCCCGCTACGCTCCGTGGAGCCGAAGGGATGCCTCCATGGCCGTTCGATGGGCGCAAATCTTGGGACGCCGATTCGGCGATGCGTGGGTTGCCCTGGCTTCTGCGAGAAGGTAGAGGAGAAAGAGGACAACAGACACGGCACACGAGGCGGGAATTTGAAGAGACGCGATGGGTCGTGGGACGCCGCGGCGGTTCAGGGGCTATAAATGAGAGCGGCCGTACCTGGCTTTGCGCCTTCCCGCACTCACCATTTTCCCCCATTCTTCGCGCTACAGTTGCGCCTTCCGTTCCAATCCACCGCAATCCACCGTGATTCTCTCCGAAATCGCTTTCCCCTCCGTCGCGATTCGTCACGCTTCTTCTACGCTGCACTCCGCTATCGCCTTCTCCACCTAATTCATCGTTCGCAGATTCCGGACCTGCCCGCCATGGCGCGCGATGCGTGGTTGGTGTCGTCAGCGACGGAGGAAGAGTTGGAGAAGCTGGTGGCGGGCAGCCTTCTCGTGCGCCGCACCGAGGCGCAGGAGTGGATCGCGCCGACAGGCCCGTCCGAACCGAATCCCCCTCCCGGGTACGTGGTCTCGTTCGTCCCCTTCCATAAGTGCGGATTGGGGACGCCTCCACATTGGTTCCTCCGGGGGCTTCTCCATCACTTCAAGATCGAGTTGCATCACTTGAACCCCACTTCGCTTTTCCACATCGCGACCTTCATTACGATGTGTGAGGGGTATCTTGAGATCGATCCCTATTTTGACCTTTTCCTCCACTTCTTCCATGTCTACCACCATTTTTGGGGGAGAGCCGACGCGCCCGTTCACCCGCCCATGGGGTGCACAAGCATCCGGCTTCGCAACAAGGACAGGTCGCTGGAGTACATCGAGACCTCCAAGGTCTCTTCCAACTCGGGGTGGCACGCCGAGTGGTTCTACCTTCAGAACGACCGCTCGGCGCCGCTTCCCGAGTTCACCGGGAATTACGTCGAGACAAAGCCCGCGGTCTGGTCCTACGGCATTGGCGACAAAGGGAGGAGCAAGTACGAGTCGCTCATCGCCGTCGTGACGGGACTGCGCCGAAGGGGCGTCACGGCCATTGGGTGTCTTGCCCTCTGCCACAAGCGTTGAGTGCTGCCAATCATGGAGCGGAGGCTCCGGTTGTAGCAGATGGCTCCGGGACGGGATCTGTCGGGCACCGTCATGGAGGTGGGTGGAGAGATCTCCAATTCAGAGATCGGGTCGCGGTTGTCCGAGGTGTGCAGCAAGGCAAATCTCACCTTCGAGGGAGAGAATTTCTTGTATCCCATCCCCGGTCATCCTCCCGCCATTCCTGACGATGGCTGCGTTAGACATGTAAGTTTTGATCTCCTTCTCCTTATTTTTGCATCGTTTTTAGTTTCTCTTCGATCAATGACCGCCCTGGTTCTTTTTTCAGCCTGAGCTCTCTGGCTAGAAGTCTCGACCGAAAGGACTTCCCGAGGATGCCGCGCAGCGGGCCCTGAACCGCGAGGCAAATGAATAGCGGCGGCTCGAGAAAGAGGCCAAGAACGCCAAGAAGCAGGCTGCCAGGCGCAAGCGAGGAGCACAAGGAGGGTCCTAGGAGGACTCTGAGTCGGAGCCGGAGAATGGCTCGGGGTCGGACGGGGAGGATGAAGACAACTCTGAAAGTCAGGATGATGACTTCTTCACGGTCCACGTCCGCCCCGCGTCGAGTGGGGGCGGAGGCGACGATTCGGAGGTGCGGGGTCCACGTACCGAGCAGGAATGGTACGAAATGGAGAAGACCTTTCTCCATGAAGGATCGGGCGAGGGCTCGTCGCACTCGGCTCAGGCGACTCATGTGGACGCGTCGCCCGCGGTGGGCGACGTCGCCCCGGAGGTCGGGACCGGCGGCGTCGGCACTGCGGGGGCGCACGACGCGGTGCCACGAGTGAGCGTGATGACGCCGATCTCTGACGTGGCGACGTCGGCCCCGGAATCTTCGCCGGTCAAGGTCACGACGGGTCCGAAGTCGGGCACCGTTCCGCGGACGGAAGTCCATGGTAAGGAGCCTCTGTCCGGTCGCAAGTGAGACCGTCCGGCCAGCGCGTCCTCGGCGGAGGAGTGTTTTTCACGTGTCAGCACCAGGGCCAGGTAAGAGCTCTTCCTCATTGTTTCAGTATTTTTCATTGGTGTGTTACTGATAAAATCAACCGTATGCGCAGGCGATTGGGGGGTCGGGGTCTCCCTCCTTTCATGCCTGCAAAGACGCTGCGCATGCAGGCACGCGAGTCGACTCCGGGCGGTCGTGATACTGTCGTGAAGGGGCCCTCGTCATCCGCGGGGGGCTCAGGCGGCGATGTCGCGCCGGGCAATGATGGTGCCCGGTCTTCCGACCCGCCCGTTGCCTCGCCGACGAGGGATGCTGCTGCCGCTGCCGGGCGTGCTGCGGGGGGATCGTCAGTTGAGGCCGGGGCACGGTCCTCGCCAGAGAGGGTCTCGACCCAAGTCGTCCTAGCGACGACACGACGCTCTCTCGGACCCGGAGCCCAAGGACGAGTTTCTCAATGGCCTCGGCCCCAGGAGCCGGCGAGTGCCCTGGTGTCGTCTGGGTGGGGTCCTAACTTCATGGTCGACTCCGAGGGTGTCTCGTTCCCCGCGGCCGACTCTGGAATCCGGGAGTTGTGGGAGCAGGCGGAGGGCGAGTGCGGCCAGGCCTACTGGGGCGTCCACACCGCCTATGATGCTATGGGGTCAGCCCTTCATGCAATGGACGCGCTGCGGACTCCCTTCGAGGTTTGGCAATTTCTTCCTCGAGCCTTTTCCTCTTTTCCTTCCTGTCTTTGTTCGGTTGTTGTTGACTTGGTGCGTTGTGTCTGGGCGCAGGCCGTGTTGATGAACAGCAAGCTCAAGTCAAACCAGCTGCGCCTGCAAAAGGAGTAGCTGGAGAAGCAGGCCTCCGACCTCTGCGCCGCCGCTCGGCAAGCCAGCGAGGCGGAGAAAGTGATCGCTGACCTCCGTAAGGAGGTCGACGCGCTGCGCAAGCGTGCCGACGACGCCGAATCGTTAGCGGAGGTGTCCCGGAAGCGAGCTGCGTCGGCCGGGCAGTTGGTGGAGGCCTCTGCGGCCCAAGCGGATGTGGAGAGGAAAAGGAAGGAGACCGCCGAAGCTTCTCTTGCCGACCTTGCCAACGAGGCGATTGCGCTTGGTAGCAAGAATACTGGTAAGTGGCTTGCGCTCATCTCTTCTCCTTGTTTTTGCTTGTTTCTTACCTCTAAATCTTTTCCGTCCAGACCTCGAGGGGAAGCTGGCCTTGGTGGAGCAACTCAGTCGGCTTCGCCTCGACCTTGTTTCCTCATGCGCCCAGCGCAGCAGATGCTCGACTTGCTGAACCACGTGCGGGCCTTGGAGGAGGAGGCGATGGGGACGGGCATCCGTCTGACCCTTACCGTCTTTCGCGACCACTTCGACGCCGCAGCCTAGGTGGTGCGTATGAGCGAAGGCTTCGCCGAGGGGAATTCTCCAGCGGCCCTGGGGGCACTCGAGGAGGAGGTTCGACCCAGCGCCCAGCGTCTCTTGAAAGAGTACAAGGAGGAGTTCCTTCCGTGGCGCGCTGCATCGACTAGGGAAGAAGAAGGTGGAGAGTAGTTAGATCGGTCGAGCCCCCGAGGGCCTTGTTGTCTTTTTCCTTTTTTATTTCAGAATGGACAATAACTGTAAACGTTAAGAACGTGTGGTGGCTGTTTTTTAAGTTGTTTTTCATTTTATCCCTTATTCGCACCACGATTACCACTTTTTTAACTTCAAGTGTTAGGATTTTGGCTTGGAGTCCATGCAGCTTGTTTAGGCCGTCCTTAGCCGCTGGGGCGTCAGGTGCCTTTGAACCGGGCAGTCAGACCCGAGGCCGCGATCCGTTACTCGTCATCTCAAAGCAATAACATGTGCGTCAAGGGGTCGGAGCGCGAATCCTTTGTACAGGGGGTCAGACTCGATCCCCAACGAGATTGCGTTGTTCTCGCCGGGATGTCGCTGTCCTGTACTTGGGACTCACGTGGTGTTGCCACCACACCCGCCGGGTGGAGCCCCGAGTGGGGGGTCGAACCTAGCGGCTGCTCCCAGTGTGAGAAGAAAGGAAATGCGCATTCTTGTTTCACGTACGGAAAAGGAAAAAAGCAGGGAAAGCATTAAGGGTAGAAGCGACGTAGCTGTTCCATGTTCCACGCGTTCTTGATCTGCTGGCCTTCCGAGTTCATCAGCTTGTAGGTGCCGGGTCGGAGCACTTCAGAGACAATGAAGGGCCCCTCCCAAGGTAGTGATAACTTGTGGCGATCCTTGTTGGTCTGCACGAGTCAGAGGACGAGGTTGCCCACACTGAAAGCTCGCCCGCGGACCCGTCATCCGTGGTAATGCCGTAGTGCTTGCTGGTATTTTGTTCCGTGCAGGAGCGCGACCTCCCGATCCTCGTCGGTTTGATCAAGCGCGTCTTCGAGGAACCGCTTGTTGGTCTCCTCCCTGAAAGCTTGGACTCTGGGAGCCCAATATTCGAGGTCGGCCGGCAACAGCGCCTCGGCCCCATAGATCATGGAGAAGGGAGTGTGACCGGTTGCGCGGCTTGGTGTCGTTCGCAAGCTCCAAAGCACTGAGGGGAGCTCCTGCACCCATCGGCCAGCATAGTCTTTCCATTTGTTGAAGACTCTGGGCTTGAGTCCTTGCAGGACCATGCCGTTGGTGCGTTCGACCTGCCCGTTCGTTCGGGGGTGCGCCACAGCTGCCCAATTGACCCTGATGTTGTGGTCGTCGCAGAACTCCAAGAATTCTTGGCCGGTGAACTGCGAACCATTGTCCGTGATAATGGAGTCGGGAACCCCGAATCGATGGACAATGTCTCGGAAGAAGGTCACCGCTTGGGCCGATCTTATCGTGGCGAGGGGTCGAGCCTCAATTCACTTTGAGAATTTATCAACCGCCACAAGCAGGTGGCTGTAGCCCCCGGGCGCTTTTTTCAGGGGGCCAACTAGATCGAGCCCCCAGACGGCAAAAGGCCAGGTCAGGGGGATCGTCTGCAGGGCCTGTGCCGGCAAGTGAGTCTGTCGGGCATAGTACTAACACCCTTCATAGGCGCGCACTATTTTCTCCATGTCATTGACTGCCATTGGCCAGTAGAAACCATGGCGGAACGCGTTGCCGACTAGGCTGTGAGGGGCGGCGTGATGTCCCCAAGCGCCTTCATGAATGTCGCGTAGCAGCTGCCTCCCGTGGTCGAGTGGTATGCAGCACTGCAGGACGCCGGAGTGGCTCTTCTTGAAGAGTTCGCCTCCCACGACGACGAACGACTTGGCTCGACGGGCAATTCGCTTGGCTTCGATCGAGTCTGCGGGGAGTTATTCCCTTAGCAGGCAGTCGAGGTATGGCCGCGTCCAGTCATTTGGTGGAGGGTTGGGCTCGGATCCCAGGGCCCCCTCGTCCTCGTCGATCGAAGCGATGACGAACGCCGAGCGATCGTCCGACTCGACGCAAGGTGGGTCAGAGGTCGAACCCTGGCTCGGGTCGGCCGACTCTGCTCTGACCTCCTCTCGTCGGTCAGCCGACTCCTTGATGGAGGGTTTGCTGAGGTCAGCCTGGCCAAAATGTCGGCCGCCTTGTTTTGCAACCGTGGTAAGTGAGAAATCTCAAGGCCGTCGAACTTCTCGAGACGTCGGACATCGGCGCAGTACGCGGCCATCTTTGGGTTAACGCAGTTCGATTCGTTACGGACCTGGTCCACGACGGGTTGCGAATCCCTCAAGACCTCCAGCCTCTTGACACCGAGCTCGATTGCGGCTTTGACGCCATTGACTAGAGCCTCATATTCGGCGACGTTATGCGAGGCTGGGAAGTTGAGTCGGACGGTGTATTTCATCCGCACTTTGAGTGGCGAGACGAGTACCCATCCTCCCCCGGCTCCCTTTTTCGTCAGGGAATCGTCAAAGTACATCTTCCAGCACTCCTGGTCGACAGGAGCGGCTGGGAGCTGGACCACGGTCCATTCGGCGATGAACTCCGTGAGTGCGTGGGACTTGATCGCTGTCTGAGGGACGAACTCGAGGTCTTGCCCCATGAGCTCAATCGCCCATTTCGCAATCTTGTTAGACGACTCCTTATTTCCGAGGACTTCGCCCAGAGAGAAGGAGGTCACGACGGCCACGTGGTGGGCGTCGAAGTAATGTCGTAGCTTGCGCCTAGCAATGACGACCGCGTAGATCATTTTCTAGATCTGGATCTAGTGCGTTTTGGTGTCGGAAAGAACCTCGCTTATGAAGTACATAGGCCGTTGAACCTTGAGCGCGTGCCCGGGTTTACTTCGTTCCACGACCAGCACCGTGCTCACCACCTGCGTCGTGGCAGAGATGTAGAGCAAGAGCATCTCCCCCGGGGTCGGGGCGGTCAGGACTGGTCGGTTGGTGAGCGCGGACTTGAGATCGTCCAGCGCTATTTGAGCCTCCGTTGTCCATTCGAAGTGGTCGGACTTTTTCAGGAGACGATATAGAGGTAAACCCCGCTCGCCGAGTCGTGAGATGAATCGGCTCAGCGCTGCAAGGTAGCCCATGACTCGTTGGACTCCCTTGACGTTTTGGATCGGGCCCATCCTGAGGGTGGCATCGTTCTTTTCAGGATTCGCCTTGATACCCCGCTCGGACATGCAGAATCCGAGCAACATGCCTTTGGGAACGCCGAAGACGCATTTCTCCGGGTTCAGCTTGGCTCCGTTCGCTCTTAGCTTGTCAAAGACTTTGGCGGGGTCCACGTACGCCTCTACGACCTCGCCGATGAGGCCTCTGAAGCACTTGATCATGCATCGCTGGTATGTCGCCCCGACGTTTTTGAGTCCGAAGGGCATGGTGACGTAGCAGTATGCACCGAAGGGAGTTATGAAGGACGTTGCGAGTTGACCGGCTTTTTCATAGGGATTTGGTGATAGCCCGAGTAAGCATCGAGAAAACAGAGGGTTTCGCACCCCGCTGTCGAGTCTACAATTTGGTCGATGCGCGGCAAAGGAAAGGGATCCTTTGGGCATGCCTTATTGAGATTCGTATAGTCAACACACATTCTCCATTTACCGTTCTTCTTACGAACAAGTACAGGATTAGCTAGCCAATCAGGGTGATACACTTCCCTAATAAAGCCTGCTGCTAAGAGTTTAGCTATTTCCTCACCGATGGCCTTGTGCTTTTCCTTGTCGAAGCGGCGGAGATGTTGCTTGACGGGTCGAGAGCCTGGCTTGATGCAGAGGGAGTGCTCGGCGACCTCCCAAGGAATGCCCGGCATGTCGGAAGTCGGCGAACGCGTTTTCCTATTTGTCGGAGAGCTTGGCCCCAATCTGCACCACCTTGTTGTTGGAGTCGGAAGTGTTGAGCGGGATCGACTTGGAGTCGTGGTCGGGGTCGAAGGAGCCCATCGTCTTCTTCGTGTCCGGCGCGTCACCCTCCTCAACCTGGTTGATGGTTGGCAGCTCCTCCTTGTGTGCTAGCGCGGTTGCGAGGTTGCAGTTCTCGAGGTCGACCTCGTACGCCCTCTGTACGGAGGTGCTGACGGTGATGACACCCTTGGGCCCCGGCATCTTGAGCTTGAGGTAAGTGTAGTTTGGGACGGCCATGAACTTCGCGTAGCACGGCCGACCCAGAACGGCATGATACGCGCCCGGGAAATCCGCCACCTTAAAGGTGAGGGTCTCAGTGCGGAAGTTCTCGGGCGTGCCGAAGGTGACGGGCAGGTCGATCTGTCCGAGTGGTACCACTTGCTTTCCCGGGACGATCCCGTGGAATGGAGCCCCCGTGGGTCGGATTCTCTTGCGATCCATTCCCATGGCGTCGAGGGTCTCGGCGTACAGGATGTTGAGGCCGCTACCCCCGTCCATGAGCACCTTGGTGAGTCTTGTCGACGCAACGATGGGGTCGACGACGAGTGGGTAGCGTCCCGGCCGATGGACTCGGTCGGGGTGGTCGGAGAGGTCAAAGGTGACCGCGGTGTTTGACCACTTGAGGAAGTCCGGGGCCGCCGGCTCTGCGGCGTATACCTCCCGGCGCTTCACCTTCTGCCGGCGCTTGGGCAGGCAAGCATCCAGTCCACCGAAGATCATAAGGACCGCGTTGGTCTCGGGGAATGGGCCATCGGGCTCATTGTCGCCTTCTCCTCCCTTGGGGTCGGACGACTTCGCGTCGTGCCTCTTGGGTGTTCTGGCGAGGAACTTGCGCATGAGGCCGCAGTCCTTGTACAAATGCTTGACGGGGAACGGATGGTTTGGGAATACTCAAGCAGCTTCTCGAAGTGATCGGGCGTCGCCACGTTGATGGCCTTCTTCTTGGGCTTGTGCTCGACGGCCGCCATGAGGGATGCCTCCTGCCGAAGGAGGTTGCCCTTCTTCTTCTTCTTCTTCTTCTTCTTTCCCGACTGGACATACAGGCTCGCGGCGCCAGCCGCGTCCGTCCTCTTGGCCTTTCCAGCCGGACGCTCGAAGAGAGCTCCGACCGCATCCTCCCCGGAGGCGTGACTCGTGGCAATGTCCAGCAGTTCCTTGGTGGTCGAGGGGCACTTGCGCCCCAACTTGTGGACCAGCGACTTGTTCCTGGTTCCCGTCAGGAACGCACTGATGGCGTCGGCGTCGACGACGTTGGGGAGGGAGTTGCACATCCTGGAGCAGCGCTGAATGTACTCTCACAGCGACTCGTCAGGCTTCTGTTTGCAGCTGCGGAGGTCCCAGGAGTTCCTGGGTCGCTCGTACGTCCCTTGGAAGTTTCCTTCGAAGATCTCCTTGAGATCCGCCCAGCTTTGGATGCATCCTCTCGGGAGGTGCTGCAAACATGCGCGGGTGGAGTCGGCAAGGTAGAGTGGTAGGTTGCGGATGATGAACAGGTCATCATCCGCACCACCGGCTTGGCAGGCTAGCCGGTAGTCTTCCAGCCACGTGGCCGGATTCGAGTCACCAGAGTACTTGGTGATGTTGCCCGGCGCGCGGTACCGCTAGGGTACCGGCGCGCGCAAGATGTGTTCTCCAAATGCTCGGGCACCCGCCGGCGGCGGGCTCAGGCTGCGGTCCTCCTGGGGGTCGTACCGGCCTCTGCGACGTGCGGAGTAACCATGGTTGACCGGCTGGTGTTGCTGGTCGTTTCCTTGTACGCGTCGTCGCGCCTCGAGCACCACACGCTGGTGGATGGGCAGCAGGTTCCGCCCTCCCGCAGGTGGGGTCTGCTGAACCGAGGCCTTGTCGTCGCGGTCACTCATGGCGGGTGCACCGGAGATACGCCCCCGTCACCGAGACAGGGAGCTCTCGGCTTGCTGGTCCGCCGCGAGTCGGAGAAGGCTCTCGAGTTCATTCCGGTCTTGCCATTCCTCCGGGGTCGGCGGCGGCTGCATCCTTCGCACGAGAGCCGTCGCCGCCGCAATGTTCTGACTTGCCCGCGGAAAGCGCGGGAGGTCCCCTCGAGCATCCTCGACGATCTACTGCTGAACTTGTCGGGCCCTGGGTTGCGCCCGGTTCCGGCGTTGCGTCAACTCCTGCTTGATGGCTTCGCGCTCCAGTCTCAGGAGTTGTTCGTGGTCCTGCAGCTCCCGCACCTGTGCGAGGAGCTGGCGGACGTTGTGGTCGTGCGCAGCCGCGGCGTTCGCCTCGGCCATGACGACGTCGTGGTTCGCCCCCGCGGCGCCTGCCGGGGCTTGGTGAGGGACGTGTTGAATCCCAGCTGGGTCGATGAGCACCGGTGGAGGTTGGGCTCCCATAGGGTCAACGTCGTTCTCGCCGCCGTTCTCCTCATCTCCACCATCCTCCAAGTCCTCGACGTGGCCCTCGGCGCTGCCGACCATGCAGCACTCTCGTGCCGGGTCGTAGCCCTCGAGATTGAAGCATTCGTCGAGGAGGTCGGAATCGGAGTTGGAGTCGGTGCTGGTGTCAGAGCGAAGGGCGCGAGTCCCGGGCCACCCCTCGGCCGCGGCGGGAAGAGGGGGTGAGACGGCCGGGTCGCGTCGCATCACTTCAGCCATGGTCTGCGGCGTTGCGGAGCCCATGAGGCAGAGGGACGCCCTGCCACCAGAAGTCGGATTCTGGCGGGAGGTGTCCCCATCCTTCGAGCTGCACCAGAATGTTCGCCAACGCGTAGAAAACGCGCCGGCACTCGGATACACGTGGTTCCAAGCCAAGGTATGCCTCGATGCGGCATGGGAGGCCACTGCGGCCCCGTTCGCGAGGGACGACAGCGTTCGCGATCACCATCCCAAGCGCGGAGGGCCGTGACCGTGTCCGCGCCACCTGCAGAGATGGTGGGTCGCGGGGACGGTTGGTGTCGGACCGTGGCGCACCCCGAGGATACCCACTAGCTTGGGGCGTGGCGTGAGATGGGTGGTGATCAGCTGGTCGAGCCACTCCATCATGCGCCGCAGTGCTGGGGGAAGAGCGTGAAGGCGCCCCCAGAACTCCTCCTCTGGTGGGTACAGTGGCTGGCCATAGAGTTGGCGGGCCGCAGCAGCGGGCGTGTACTGCACGTGGCGGTACTCGTCGGGCCGCGGATCCGGACCGAAGTGCGCCTCCATGCGCACCTCGTAGTCGGTGCCGTCCATGTCCCGGGCTAGCCGGGGATGGACGGTCAAGGGTCCCCTCCCGAAGAGGGGTGGGTAGTCCTGCGTCAGCTGTAGGCAGCCGGTATAGTTGGCCTCGAACTCCAGGCTTCCAAATCGGATGAACTGGTGCGGAGGGAAGAGTGGAGTAGGCAAGAGCCCGCTCTCGCCTGAGTTGGCAGCGTCTCGAGCCATCCTGCGGCGCGGCCCGCGAGCGCCGTTCGTCGACGATGCGGCCACCATCGAAGGCGGCGGGAATCGTAACCGTAGCGCGCAGAGGTCCCCTACCTGGCGCGCCAACTGTCGGCGTTGATAAATCTGGCCGACGAGTAAATTTAGACTACGCTCTTTTGTTGATTGGAAAGAGTGAGAAGGACACAAGGGATTAGACTGGTTCGGACGATCGAAGCCCTACGTCCAGCGAGTTGGTTCGGTTCGTGTTGCTCGTAGTAGGGGTTACAAGCCTTTGCGAGAGAGGGAGAAGCTCCCAAGTCTCTAAGTGTTCGTGGAGCTCGTCCTTGCGTGCGTCGCAAGGCCGAAGTGAGTGTGTGTGTGTGAATGAGGAATGAGAATGCGGTCCCCTAGCCGCGAGTCAAGCTCTCCCTTTTATCTGTCAAGGGAGATTTGACTGTTACAAGGATGGAGGAAAAAAGAAAAAGAAAGCAAGAGAATTGGTAAGTAGCTCGATGTAGGTAGGCGGCTCAGCAGGGATGAGCGTGTCCGTCCTCGACACCTTCTCCCCCGGGCGTGGGCGGCGACGGCTGCTACAGTTCAACTGCGGCGGGGATGTCCGTGTCCTGTTTGAGTACTGTGTGACCCTGTTCAGCTACGGCTCGCACTGTTACCGCGTGGTGAGGCGGCTTGACCACTGTCAAACGTCTCTGCGGGATGTGCGGGGCTTGCGGTTCACGTCTTCGGACAGTGTCGAAGGACGCCCACTTGCTGCCCATTTAATGCGCTCCACCGGCCAAGCTCCAACTCCGGTGGTCCGACCCCTTCGGTCGGAGGCTGGGGTCGGACGCCCGGGGTCGGCCGAGGTGGAGTTTTTCCCCGACCCCCGGGGGTCGGGAGGTCGGTCGAGGAATCGGGCCGTTCTTTGCCCGTGTGGCCTCCCCGGCCGCGGGCCGCGTCACGCGTCATGGGCTGGGCTTTGACCTTGGTTCCTGCGGAGACGACCACGGCTTCTAGCCCAGTCCTTGGTCATTTACGTATGATTGCGAGGTTATGTGGGTAATCGCGGGTACCTGGTTTTGGGTACCCGACAAGGAGGGAGAACACTTCGCCCCTCATAATTTTTTAGTTGCTCCTAAAAACAAGTTTATGGGGCCAATTTTACGGGGTTCTCTTGGAGATGCTCTTAGGTGATAGTTTCATGAGATGTGTCTAGGGTTGTCCACTTTGAGCACACTTTGGTGTTTTTTTTCCAAAAAAATTAGCAAAAAATCCCATGGATTTGGGTTGACATGGAACAACCACAAACCAAAAATCAGCTCAAAATTTGTTATATTTCACGAGATAAAATTTAACAAAACAATTGGAAAATGCACCATTTCTTCTCTCGTTTATATCTCGCAAAGTTTGTTGCAACTTCGGGTGGAATTTGGTAAGAATGTGTACCTGGTCGAACCAAATGAACCCTAATTTTGGTGGAATTTTCTAAAATCATTTTTATGCATCATTTTCAAAATACTAATGCTGGATAGTTTTCACATAACTCATTTTTGAGTAAACATCAAAAAATCCCAAAATATTATATGTGACGTTCATGGAAATGATATAAATAATCAATAAACTTGAGACCATAAATAAACTTATTTCTAGCTATAAGAAAACATAACCTTACAGCAAACATAATTTTTTAATTAAACACTTTACAGGCCTGGGCTGGCTGGACCTAGCGAACTCCAGTCCAGCCGGTCTTTCTTGGCCCACTCCGCACTCTCTAATAGCCGTCGGATCCAATCGGATGGTTCCCTTCTCCTCTCACTCGAATAAAGTCAGCGACCGGCCAGGAAACCCTAGGTCCTCCCCTTCCCCGCCTCCACTACACCGTCTCGACTCTCGACTTCGCCCCTCACCACGGCAGCGCGGGGATCATCGACAGGCTACAGCAGTAGATCCGCGTCGTGCAGCGCGACCTCGTCACGACGCGGGCCGAGCTCGCCTTCATGTAGGTGATGCACGGCGCCGGCGCCGTGGCGCGACACCACGCGCCGCGGTCAGCGGGAGCGCAGCCGTCGCCGTCGACTCTGCTTGCTCCTCCTGCTGCTGCCTAGGAGGCCAGAAGGACGCCGCCTTCCCCCTCTCCCTCCACCTCCTTGCACGCCAAGGCAAGGCTGGCTGCTCCGGCGCCCGAGACGGACGAGGCCGCGCTGGGCAGCCAGCTGGATCTGGGGCGGATCCATGACTGCAGATGGCGCCAAGGTGAAAACTCCTCTTCTTCCTCTTCCTACCAGTGCCCGGAGACAATTTGCAATCCCGTAGGTATCAATTTGGCGTTGGTCGCGGCGGGGGCCGCGGCGGGGAAAGGGAAAATTTTCAGATCTGGCGAATGGTCGCGGCGGGGAAAGGGGAATTTGGCGTTGGCCGTCTGCGGGCTCACGCTGTGCTTCTACCTGCGTGCCGGTGCCGCCGTTCTTGTGCGTGCCTGTCAAGCTCGTCTGCTTGCTCGCGTCCTGTTGCGCTCGTCCGCTGATGCTTGCTTGCGCCACTGCCTGCCTGCGCGTCCGCTGCTCGTGCCGCACCAGTCGCCCGCGTGGTGCCGGTGCAGCCTGCTTGCTTGCTTCTGAACTTGCCTGCGCTGTTGCTTGCCTGATTGCTTGCGTTGCTTTTGTGCGTCGCTTCTTGCAGTGCTTGTGTGCACTGCTGCTTGCTTGCCTCAGTTCGTGTCAGCAGGGAGCGGCAATAATTTTGTAGTTGCAGCTTCGTTATCTTAATTTGTGCAGATGCTTGTCTGATGAAGTAAAACAACACCAATTTCTTTTGCCCTGCTTGCCTGCCTGTTATTGCAGGACTGAAATTGAACTGAACTGAACTGAAACTGGGGGTCGCTTGGCGGCCAAAACTGGGGGTGGGCCGCGGCCCACCCGGCCCACCCCGTAGCTCCGCCACTGGACACGAAGGAAAAGAATATTCAGACGCAAAAAAAATGGTGTAAACAGGTGCAAAGGGTCTAATTCCTTAAAAAAAAAAAGGTGCAAAGGGTCTAAAGATGAGGAAATGTTTAGTACGCCCAACTTGTCACCAAATGTGATGCACACAGTCTAGTGTGACCCGCACACAATGGTCTATGTAGTCCACACTAAATATGATTGTCACTGAATACACAATGAAAAGTTTTCTTAGTGTCAAACAATTGGAATCAACTTCCTTATTCATAGATTGCCTGTTCGAGTGGCATTGAGAGACAGTTGTTTCTCATTGGGATTTCTATTTTTGGCACTAATTTTAACTTGATAAGCAGGTTCTTGTGTAGGCTGCTAATTGCAAGGATCATGGGACTCAGAGGGGGTGGGGTGGGGGTGGGGGGACACACCATGAACTTATTCTTTTCACACTGCCTTGAACAAATGCCTTGCCAAAGGAAGCACCAGAACCGCAACAGATGTGGAGGCTCATTTAAAAACACAACCTTTGAACTAGTGAAAACATAAGGTTCTGCATTACTAATGTCAAGGATCTCCTGCACTTCTAATACTCTCATGACATTTTGATACGATAGCCGCCTTATCTTAAAGATGAATTGGAACTTGAAATATCAATAAAAAAGCTAATATACTTTTTCATAGAATGTATTATATATGCTTCACCTCTCAGTTTCACTATCCATGTAACTCTGTCCTGTCTGCGTTAATATTTACTTTTCTAGATCCAGCAGGTGAGGCAGTGCTACGGGGTGCGACGATGCCAAAGATGGCAACGGACATTTGATGGCGAAGATGAGCCAGAAGTGGCAAGGAACACTCAATGATGGCGATTCGGCCGGTATAGGACCTTTTAATCAAGAGGACTTTCCCAACAAATGAACGCTAAAAGGGATCCCACGCGCCCACACACCATCTATGCGCTGACACATGGCCCACCTCTCCCCAATCTCACGTCTGCGCACCGCTTTGCTCGCCAGTCAGACGCACACCCGCCGCCCTCAATCCGCAATCACACCCCCGCTTCCAAAACCCTAACCCACACCCGCACCCCAGTTCCCTTCCCACGCCGCCACTCAACATTGCCCGCATCGCCGTACGCTGGCTTGCTATATGCCGCGCCCCCAGTCCCTCTTCTCCGCTCTGCTCCTCAGTTGCCCAACGCCCCTGGCCGCTTGATTTTCCCCCGCTCCGCTCCTTGCTCGCTTCACCAGCACTGCGCTGCCGCCCTTCCCGCCATTGCCGCTCGTCATACACCACGTTGTGGCTCGATCGACTGTCCTACGTCGCTTCCTCTCCTCTCCTGCACTAGAACAGGCCGCTCCCCCTCCTTGATGTGGCACGGATCCAGGCAAAGCTGCTTCCCCCTCGTCAGATCCGGTGATCCACATCGCACAGGCTTGCGACGACAGCCACGGGGGCGCACTGGCTGAGCAAGATGGCACGCGGCGTGTGGTAAATGACGCCCTGTGGGTCAACCTTGCCGACGACAGGCGGTGCTCAACGGTTGGTCAACATCGCCGACGGCTCTCCCCTTCCCCTGCAACCTCTCGTAGTTGCAGGTAATCTGCCCCACTCCTCTCTGCTCTGTAAAGTTTGTTTGCACGTTTGTTCTGATTTTCAATTGCTATGCAGTTGCTAACTTCAGGATTCATTCTACTCTGTAGAATGTGTTTGGATAATGGGGGATTAATATTATGTCAATCTACGAGATTTTGATGTCATCTGAATGTATTTGGGATGGATGCCAATGCTGTTGGTGACAATTTAATTTTAGTTAACATATCAGTACAAATGGCAGTGTCAGGGGTGCAGGTATTCTCTTTAACAATTTTGCTGGCAGTAGGCAAGTCATTGAAGAAACTGAAGGGTGCTATTTTATCTGTTTGCTTAAATGTGCGCTATGACATTGCAGAAAAAAAACATACAGATCCTCTCCCGCCTTACGAAGATTGCTGAGGAGTTCAATGTTTGCACTGTACATCGCCAACCAAGGTGTGTCTTCCAGTTAGCCCTGCCTATTCTAATAAATGGTTCTTTTTATTGTTGAAAATGATCATTTCATGAATTTTTCTAAATATGTCTAGATGCATCGTCTAGTCTGAAAAAAAGAAGATGTCTTTTGTTCTGTTTCCCTATCTTCAATAGTCAATGCAGGAAGACATGGTAACCGTGTATCCTCTGTTTCTGCCGTCACTCCTCGATTCTACCGTGCGACGCCTCAATCCCTTGAATTTTGTTTGTAATTAAAAATCAGTGCATAGACATATTATGTTTCTGTGTAAAACATCATTGGAGCTTAGTTTTTTATGTATAATATAATGTGCGTCGTACACACAAAGTTAAGTCAGTATGTAAAATTGAAAGATGTTATAGATGTCAAGAAATAAAAGATGAGTAAGAGAGCTGCACTTGTGCTGATGGTGGGCTTTTTTAGATGGTTGTATTTGGATGTAACTCTCATAGAAGTTAATGCCATTGTGGCTGTAGCTTCACTAGGGCCAAGGTCAGAATGAATATAATCTTCCTATTACCTGAATAAGTAAACAAGTACACAATCGGAAGTTTGATTCTTGCCTCACTCAAGAAAACCTCGAATTCGTTGTCAATATAATGATGCGACAAAAACAAACCAAACAATTTGGATCCACTGCCGTATTTACCCCTTGCCCTTTGGTGTGACATTGAGAGACATAGCTAGGTTTCAGCAAGAATGCTATAACTACAAGTTGACAAGAAGGAAAAGAATTTACAGATGCAAAAAAATGGTGTAAACTGGTGCAAGGGTCTGAAGTAAAGATGAGGAATGTTTAGTGCCCCCAACTTGTCACCAAATGTTCCACGAAGTCTAGTGTGACCCACACACAATGGTCCATGTAGTCCATATTGAATATGATTGTCACTAAATACACAATGAAAAGTTTTCTTAGTGCCAAACAACTGGAATCCACTTCCTTATTCATCGATTGCCTGTTGGAGTGGCATTGAGAGACGAAGTTGTTTCTCATTGGGATTTCTATTTTTGGCACTAATCTTAACTTGATAAGCAGGTTCTTGTGTACTAAGGCTGCTGATTGCAAGGATCGTGGGACTCAACTCAGAGGAGGAGGGGGGACACACCATGAACTTAGTCTTTTCACACTTCCTTGTACAATGCCTTGCCAAAGGAAGCACCAGAACCACAACAGATGTGGAGGCTCATTTAAAAACACAACCTTTGAACTAGTGAAAATATAAGTTTGTGCATTACTAATGTCAAGGATCTCCTGTATTTCTGATACTCTCACGACATTTTGATACGATAACAGCCTTATCTTAAAGATGAATTGGAACTTGAAATATCAAAAATGATGCAAAATACTTTTTCATGGAATGAATTATATATGCTTCACCTCCCAGTTTCACTACCCATGCATTATGCCATTTAGTATTGTAATATTCATGCAAGCTCATTACTTATGAGGCCAACATTAGAAGCATTGTGCTATATATACCTGGAGTAGAAAAAATAGCAGGTTATGCCTCACAATTGATTCAAAATAGGTTTCACTCGTTCCAGCTGAAGAGAGAGTGATTTGTGCAGGTGGAGAAGAATTGAGTTGCTAGTAGCAATTCTAACCATGGAAGTGCTACTTCTTTGTTCATTTTCATCTCAAATGAATATTAGCCTTAACTATGATGTTGTGTATTGAAGGAGAAAGGGCAATATTTATAGGAAAAGGTTACTATATGTACATGCATGATTCTATATGGCCGTCTCAAGTTTATGCTATTCTAGAGTCTAAATCAGACTTTCCAAAACGATGATATGTGGTGGTGGGTTGGTAAATGTGTTGAATAGGGTTTGGTGCCCAATCAACTTCTTTTGTTTGGATCCAAGCCTTCCTTGTGCGTTCAACATTTTGTCAATCCATGTAAGCACTTTTGAAAATGAAACAATACCATACAACAAAAAGCCACAACATGCTGTTCCGGTCGAGGACACACATACACTCAAAGACACCCCCTTCCACACACACACACACGCACACGCACACGCACACGCACGCACGCGCACACACACACACACACACACACACACACACACACACACACACACACACACACACACACACACACACACACACACACACACAAATGTGTGTGCGCACACAAAGTGAGTAACCAAATACACATTGAGGAGGATGTTGACATTAATTCTCATGTGGAGGCTGTTGGGATTGGTAATGGGAAGCATAATTTCTACTTATTTGTCCTGTGCCAATCTAAACTTCCTAGGTAACTCTGATATACCTTTTGGCAAAGATTGTTCGCCACTTTCTTTAGATTTTTCAGACACATGACTTGCTTGAGAAGATATGATCAAGTTCTTAACTGATGAATTCATAAGAAATAAGACAAGATCAAATGATATCGAGGGAAGCTGTCTGGCCCTATTTGCTTGCAAAAGCGTGTCACTCAGAGCAGCCAAAGGATGTCAGTAAAACTAAGAATGCATTGTATTTCTAGTGCGAGGCATAACAAAGTTCTCACTGAAGGCACACATTATTTTGATTCTGCTAGCGATGTCCATAAAGAAAAGTCAAAGTGGATTCTATTCTCCTTTAGTTCGAGGCAGATGTAATCAACAATGGTTTTCTTGCTAAAAAATGGATATATTGCTGATATGAAGCAAAACCAGTGTAGTCCTTTAGATATTGTATATCGCGAGCTTTCGAAGTTCACAATAATTGATACTAGCTCGCTCGATTCTTTTTGCAAGAATACAAGGTTGCTCGGTAGAGCCCATCTAAGAAAGAGAGTTGAGAAACTTACATGCCGATGAAAATATTAATTTTATATTTTCACATCATTTATCTAAATTATCATCCATGGATGGAGACTTAATAATAGGCTTATGTATTAGACACATCTTTCATTTGAAATGTTGGAATTTCATTTTTCTATCTTGAGGTCTGTGGCAGACGGAAATGCTGCATACCTTGTAAGAAATGGCTGGCTATTGCTGTGGCTTATTTGTTTCAAGGGCACACAACAGGAACAAAAGCATACAATAGGAAACAGCAACAGCCAACACAAGACGCATCAAGTAGTTTCAATCAGAGCCACACACACACACACGCGTGCGCGAGCTATGAGTAACCATGTACACTTTTAAGAATGTTGATATATACTGATGTGGAGGCTGTTGGGATTGGTAATGGGAAGCATGATTTGAACTTATGTGTCCTGAGCCATTCAAAACTACCCAGGTAACTCTGACCTGCCAATTGGTACAGATTGTTCACCACTTAATTTATACTAGGTTACTAGACTCTCTTTTAATTGCCTCCTGTGCACGGTCCAACTCCACATCCTCTCTTTTTTCCTTCCCTCTGATACCTAGGCCCACATCTCTCACCCCATGCTGTGGCCCAGCTAGCCTTTGCCCCAGTCGTGTAATGCCAACCGTAGAATGACATCCGCCGCCACTCAACAAGTGTGACACCATGTGTACCCCACACCCATCATGGGCCCCGCGCCTTCTTTCCCCTTTTGCCCCTCCCCCCGGACCCTAGAATGCTCACTAGTCACACTTCTCTGGATCCCCTTTTGCTCCCCCATCCTACGCCGCTGTCGCCGCCATTGTTGCCTCCATCTTGAGCACAACACCGTTCTGTTTTGAGCCATCTTGGACAACCCTCTCGAATCGACATCAAGGACGCTGGTGACGAGCCTCCTGTCCGTCGCCTTACACCGTCAATCTTCAACACCAACCATCTACCTTAGGAGCCGACGAGTCACCGCCGAACTGGACGTCGCGCCCACAACTTCATCCATCTCTGAGGCCAGAAGACCCCACGGTGAGCATCCCCATCCTCCTGTCTATGTCCGAGTTCTTTCCTAGTCGAGAATGGATCGAATCATGTCGTGCTGGTCCCACAGCACCAGCCGTGCCCTGGCCATGTTTTGCTCGCTATCGATGAGAACTCCAGCCACCACAATGTCCATTCCATTTCAGGCCTTATTCCGATGATGAATGCTCCAGATTAAATATCAAAGATGTGCTCTCATTGACCAATGGAACGTGCTACGTCACCTGCATATACTCACAATTTGTAGTGAATAGTGGTTTCCATTTTAGCTGTGGCTTATTTGTTCAAGGGCACACAAAATGAACAATAGCATACAATAGGAAACAGTAGCAACAACCAACAAAAACCACCACAACAAGTAGTTCCGACCAGGGCCACACACACGCGCACACACACGCATACACACACACGCGCTCGCGCGCGCACACACACACACACAGAAACACACACACACACGCTGACCAGGGAGTAACCTTGTACACATTGAAGAATATTGATATATGCTGATGTGGAGGCTGATGGGATTGGTAATGGGAACCATGATTTTAACTTATTTGCCCTCAGCCCATCTAATCTAGCCAAGTAACTCTCTGAGCTGCCAATTGGCAAAGATTGTTTGTCACTTTCTTTAGATTTTGCAAACTGATGACTTTTTTTTTTAGAAGATATAATCAAGATCTTAAGTGATGATTTCATAAGAAAAATGACAAGATCAAATGATATCCAAGGAAGCTGTCTGGCCTTCTTTGCTTGCAAAAGGTTGTCACTCAGCCTAGCTAAAGGATGTCAGTGAAACTAAGATTGCCTTGTATTTCTAGTGCGAGGCATAAAAAAGTTCTTACCAAAGGCACACATTATTTTGATTCTATCAGCGATGTCCACAAAAAAAAAAGTCAATTTGGATCCTATTCTTCTTTTGTTGGAGGCAGATGGAATCAACAAAGGTTTTCCTGCTGAAAATATGTATATATTGCTCATATGAAGCAAAACAAATGTTGTCCTTTAGATATCGGATATCGTGACCTTCCGAAGTTCACAATAATTGAAACTAGTATGCTTGATGTTTTGTTTGCAAGAATACAAGCTTGCTCGATAGAGCCCATCAAAGAAAGAGAGCTAAGAAACATACATGCCGATGCAAATATTAATTTTATATTTTTCACATCATTTATCTAAACAATCATCCATGGATGGAGATTTAATAATAGGCTTATATATGTCTTAGACATGTCTTTCATCTAAATTGTTGAAAACTTATTTTCTATCTTGTGGTGTGTTGCAGACGGAAGTGCCGGATGGTTGGCTATTGCTGTGGCTAATTTGTTGCAAGGGCACACGAAAGGAACAATAGCATACAATAGGAAAAATCAGTTATAACCAACAAAATCGACAACAAGTATTTCCGATTAGGGCCACACACATAGACACACACACGCGTGTGCGCGCGCAGAGAGTAACCATGTATTGAAGAATGTTGATATACTCTGATGTGGAGGCTGTTGGGATTGGTAATTGGAACCATGATTTGAACTTATTTTTCCTGAGCTAATCTAAACTAGCCACGTAACTCTGACATGCCAAGTGGCCAAAATTTTTCGTCACTTTCTTTAGATTTTGGAAATTGATGACTTTTTTGAGAAGATATTGTGAAGATCTTAACTAATGATTTTATAAGAAATAAGAGAAGATCAAATGATATACAGGGAAGCTGTCTGGCCTGTTTGCTTGCAAAAGGGTGTCACTCAACGCAGGCAAAGGATGTTAGTAAAACTAAGATTTACCTTGTATCTCTAGTGCGAGGCATGACAAAGTTCTTACCGAAGGCACACATTATTTTGATTATGTCCGCGATGTCCATAAAAAAGGTCAATCTGGATCCTGTTCTTCTTTTGTTGGAGGCAAAAGGAATCCACAATGGTTTTCCTGCTGAAAATATGTATATATTGGTGATATGAAGCAAAACAAATCTAGTCCTTTAGATATCAGATATCATGAGCTTCCGACGTTCACAATAATTGATACTAGCTTGCTCGATTTTTTTTTTTTTTTTTTTTGCAAGAATACAAGCTTGGTCGATAGAGCCCATCAAAGATAAAGAGCCGAGAAACATACATGCCGATGCAAATATTAATTTTATATTTTCACATCATTTATTTAAATTATCATCCATGGATGGAGATTTAATAATAAGCTTATGTCTTAGACACGTCTTTTATCTGAATTATTGGAATTTTATTTTTCTATCTTGTGGTGTGTGCCACAGAGAGAAGTGCTGCATACTTTGTGATAAGCGGCTGGCTGTTGCTTTGGCTTATTTGTTCCAACAGCACAAAATAGGAACAGTGGCAACCATCAAAAGCCGCAACAAGCAGTTCCGATTGGGTCCACACATACACGCAGACAGCCCCCCTCAACACACACACACACACACACACACACACACACACACACACACACACACACACACACACACACACACACACACACGTTGAAGGATGTCAATATTCTAATATGGAGGCTGTTGGGATTGACAATGGGAATCATGATTAATTTGACCAGGTAACTATGACCTGCCTATTGGCAGAGATTCTTCCTCACTTTCATTAGAATTTCCAAACTGGTGACTTTCTTCAAAAGATATAATCAAGTTCTTAATTGATGATTTCATAAGAAGTAGGACAAGATCAAATGATATCTAGGGAAGTTGTTTGGCCCTGTTTGCTTGCAATAAGGTGTCACTCAGAGCAACCAAAAACGATGTCAGCAAAACTAAGACTCTAGTGCGAGGCATAACAAAATTCTTATTGAAAGCACACATTATTTTGATTCTATCAGCGATGCCCTTAAAAAAAGGTCAAACTCTGGATCTTATTCTTCTTTAGTTGGACGCAGATGGAATCAACAGTGGTTTTCTGTCTGAAAATATGGACATATTGTAGATATGAAGCTAAGCCAAGGTAGTCCTTAATTTCCATGAATATCGCGAGCTTCCGAAGTTGCTCTATTTCTTTTATGTGAGAATGCTAGCTTGCTTGATGGGGAAGAGCTTTTCAAAGTAAGGTAGCTGAGGAACTTATGTGCCTATGCAATTGTTAATTTTTTGTATGTTCACATCATTTATCTACATTATCATCCACGAATGGGGACTTATGTCTTAGATACGTCTTTCATCCGAATTGTTGGTATTTTAATTTTCTATCTTGTGGTGTGTGGCAGACAGAAGTGCTATAAATTTTGTAACAGGTGGCTCTAGACTCTTGGAGATGAGGCCAGGAGCTGAGAGGTAATGTGCTTTTAATGCATTTTTCTGCTACGAATATTTTTGATTCCATGACTCAATACTCAAGTGATTTCTCGTGTTTTGTGATATTGCTAGGCAATCCTCTGGTGCGTTAAAACGTAACTTTCCATGAAGCTGCAACCAAGTCATGTCATGGTTGCCTCTCCTTTAATTTCATGGCTTGTAACTATTCTACAATTTAGTATTATAATAATGAAATTATGTATTTTCCATTACTGTTCAGCGGCAATGTCAAAATAATTGTTTAAAATTTTGTTAAAAAATATCATTGCTTAAAACACATGTTTTACCGAGACCATTGTAGTTTTATTTTCATATATTATTTAACTTTTTAATGTTATTTAACTTTTCTTTGAGATGTATAAAAAAGTATTAGTTACAGGCTACTACCGCAGTTCCCTCTGAATATCAGAAGCATTTTGGATTTAGTACCGACTATTGAAGGTAAGGAAACCGAACAAAAGAGATCATCCTTTTTTATTCAGACTAGATGATGCATCTACACATATCTAGAAGGCGAAATTTGTTGTAGCACACTAAACTTTTATGCCATTTGCTATTTCACACTGAACTTTCTATAATTTGCTAGAACACACTCTAAATTTGTGGCCATGTGCTAAACACACCACCAGCCATATTATAGGATTTGAGGTGAGAGAATGCTGATGAAAAGACAAGAATACCCTTTGGACTTGTAAGGGCTATTTTAACTGATATAAGAATGAGCAATTTTTTTTTTTTGTGCAAGGCTATGTAATGCTAGACTACTAATCTTGTGCTGGACCAATATCCATGTGGCCATCTGTTTGCAAATGATCATCTACTACTTTTTATATTGCAAAAATGGTCTTATATCAGTTAAAATAGCCCTTACAAGTCCAAAGGATATTCTTGTCTTTTCATCAGCATTCTCTCACCTCAAATCATATAATATGGCTGGTGGTGTGTTTTAGCAAATGGCCACAAATTTAGAATGTGTTCAGACAAATTATAGAAAGTTCAGTGTGAAATAGCAAATGGCATAAAAGTTCAGTGTCCTACAGCAAATTTCGCCTATCTAGAAAAACTCATGAAACGAGTATTTCCAACAGTAAAAAGAGCCATTTATTAGAATAGACAGGGCTAACTAGAACACACACCTTGGTTGGTGATGTACACTGCAAACATTGAACTCCTCAGCAATCTTTGTAAGTCGGGAGAGCATCTGTACAGTTTTTTCTGCAATGTCATAGCGCACGCTTAAGCAAACAGATAAAATAGCACCCTTCAGTTTCTTCTATGACTTGCCTAATGCCAGCAAAATTGTTAGAGAGAATACCTGACACACTACAAGGGATCATGCTTTTTGTGATGAAACAGTAGTGATGAATGCTTATTTGGTCACTATTATGTGTATTTATAGTGACAACTTCCATTTTTGTCACAATTTTGTATAAAATTTGTGACAAAACAATTGATCATCACAAATCATGTTTCTAGTGACAATTTAAATGTGACGAAGTACTAAATCGTCACTATTTTACTTCTAATTAGTGACAAATTATTTTGTTGTCACATCGTGTGCTAATTGTGACAGAAAAGGAGTGACGAAGTATCACGATGTCACTGTTTCATTTATTAATAGTGAGTAAATATTATGTCGTCACACTACCCGATTTTAATGATGATTCTATAGTGACTGGTTATCTTATCTTCACTATTTAATCGATAAATAGTGACAGAAAATTGTATCGTCACTAAGCACTATAATAGTGGCAACTCTGTTTTGACAAGGTAACATGTTGTCACTATTTTATTTATAGCTAGTGATAAAATATTATGTCATCATTTTTGCTTGTTTAGTGACAAAGAAATAGTGAGGATTTAGGACGTTGTCACTATTTAAATTGAGAATTACTGAGGCTAAATTATTTTGTCACTATTAGGCTACATATTTGTGATAGTTTACTATATTGTCACATTATAAATAAAAATGGTGGGGAAATTTTCATCACAAATCAACCTACAGGTTGCAAACTCTGATGCACGTGCGTGCGTGCTTTTTTTTTTTGAGACCTCAAGTGGGTGCATGCTAGTGCCCTCCTCTCTTGGGAAAAAAAAAAGAAGAAGAAGAAAGGAGTAAAAAAAAAAAACTGTACTGCAAATGATCGAACCAAAGACCTGACCAATACAATCCTTTAATCATACCACCAGACCACTTATTCAGTTGTAGCTTTAACTGAACTAGAATGTTTTTATATCCAGTTATAAAGTTTCGGGTTCAAGTGGACAAGATGAACACGTGTTTGCTCGGAGTACGTGTTCACTACAGAAAAACATTTTCAGCAGCTCCCATAATATGTTTTCAGGTACAGAAAACATCTTTTTATTGTTTAAATCGATTGCTTTCCTAGTGCCACATGGATAAAACATTTTAAAAATTCAAAAAAATTACGCAAGTTTTTTAAAGCTATATTACTTGCGTACACCAAATTTGAGTTTCAAAATCATCATAACTTGAGTGTAAGAAAAAAAACAAATGAAAAGTAATTTGAGTTCAATGTGCAGACTGCAGAGACGCTTCAGCGGATACGTTAGAGAACCAGGATTGCAATGCAGAAGTAGACCAGGTTCCATGAGTTGTATTCAGTATTTCAGTTGCCATCTCTCTTTGCCTGTTCGACAAGGATGTATGTGTTGTCATTGATTGGTGCTTTCTTCTCTTAGCTATGCAGTGGCCAAACAGATGGATGCTGCCCCAAATCATAGAGAATGCACGACATGGTATGTTAGCTCTCCAGTTAACCATGCGATTCAATATGTGACTCAAACATTGGTCTTACAATCTGACAACTCCTTCCTATTGCTGGTTCAAAAATCAACTTGAAAATTTACCTACTGGAACTATATCAATAGCAGCAAACTGTTGTAGGACTATAAGTTTGTGGTAACTATAGTGGAATACTAGAATTTGATGATTTGAAAATATATGGTCAGGCTGCTATTTTCCGTATGGCAGTATTTAATTGAGTGACATGCCTTCATTATTTGAGTATTGATGTAAGAAGATTTTGTGTGGATTTTGATGCCTTCTCCATTGTCAAATCAAAAAATTGATTGAAATTTATTGTCCATTGTCCATTTTGGTTTCAGTTGATAAACTAAAATGCTCTTTGCTAGTGTGATCTTATCAGATAGTTATATACACTGAACAATGAACTTTGTGTTTACTTGATAGTGCAGTCACTTAAGTTAAGAATTACTTGATATTGAAATCTAGTGCGCATATGTTACGTATTTCATCAACCTATCACTGTATGTTGAATAACCTATACATTTCTACTGGTCCGAGCTACCAAGATTACAAGTTGGCCTATATATTGTGATGATTCCACTTGATGACTTATGTGCAATTAAATAATTTTAGAGGTAAACTAGCTAAGAGAATTTTATCTTGGGCGTGCAGCTAAATTTCTTGGCATGAGAATATGTTGGCTAAGGCTGCGGCAGAAACTTATATCATCCTATGGTATTCATTTTTCAAATTAACTGATAGTATTTTTGGTTTGTGTCGCTATGAACTGACTCAACATATATATCTGAAATTTCAGGAGCTCCAAAACTACAAAGAATTGCTGCCAAGGAGCAGGACAGCAAAGTATGCTTTATTTAAGAAGCACCCTGGAGGCAGTGACATATCTGTTCTCTGATAGATTTAGTTATTATCCGGAGTTACTTTCTTCAAAGGAAAATTCTTGATTTATGTGTAGGAGTCTCATAATGAGTGATCAGCTTAAATTTAAGAAGCTAAGTTGGAATAGGCGCACCCTAGATTTGTGAGCATGGTGCTTTGTTATTTTGGTTTCCAATTGTCTCTAGGAAATGTTATTCAATATATTACTCATTTGTTATTCAAGCTCTAACTATTGTATTCCTGCGGCTCCATTTATTTGCATTGGATTGTCACTGGAAAACAATCTTTTGGCCAAATGAATTGTCACATACAACACGGATGCGAACAGAAATGACGCAAAAACTTGGTTATCACTAAAAATTTCTTTTGACACTAATGTTTGGTCCCTGTTAGTTGAGACAAAAGTCATCACAAATTAATTTTTATTAGTGAGAAAATGTTTTCAGATGCATCAAATCTTTTTGGCACAACAAAGTGTATTACTTATCCGCACAAGTCATCACTATTTAAAAGTTTTGGTCACAGAAATTTGTTTCTTGTGATATCCTTTTGGTCACAAGCAAGCGTGTATTTGTAACGATAGAAATCATCACAATTAATATGGACACTTGTGACATGTATCTTGCCACAAACAACAACCAATTAGTGATAACTAATTTGTCACTGGAACCAAAAAGAAAGTGATGAATTTGTCGTCACTAACTGAACTCAAGTTGTGATGACAAGTCATCACTAATGGATTGCCCAATAGTGATTATTCCATTCATCACAAAAGTACAAAATATTTGTGATGAAACAAATTTCGTCACTATGTTTATTGTGACGCCATTAATAGTGATGACATTGTGACGACACGAAATTCATCACAAGGTGGTAATAGTGATGAAAAATGGACTTTTAGTGATGAATTTCATCATCACAAATGGGCTGATCCCTTGTAGTGCACTCTGCCGCCCTGCCACTGCCATTAGTACTGATATGTCAACAGAAATCAAATTGTCACCAACAGCATTGGCATCCATCCCAAATACATTCAGACGACATCAAAATCTCGTTGATTGAGATATTATTTATCCTCCAGTAGCCAATCAAATTCTACAGAGTAGAATGAATCCTGATGTCAGCAACCGCATCGCAATTGAAAATCTGAACAAACGTGGAAACAAATTTTACAGAGCAGAGAGGAGTGGGGTAGATTACCTGCAACTGCGAGAGATTGCAGGGGAAGGAGAGGGCCATCGGCGAGGTTGACCCGCCATTGAACAACACATGGCACATGCTCCCTGCCATTGAGGGCATCCTGCACCATGAAGCAGTCCACTACACTGCTCGCCCGTTGTCGGCAAGGTTGACCCAAAGGTTGAGCTCAGCCTGCGCGCCCTCGTGGCTGCCGTCGCAAGTGTGTGCGATGTGGATTGCCAGATCTGATGAGGGGGGCGCAACTCTACCTGGATCCGCGCCGCTTCAGGGAGGGGAGCAGCCCGTTCCGGTACAGGAGAGGATAAGAAGCGACATAAAATGGTCGAGTGAGCCACGACGCGGTGTATGACGATTAACAATGGCGGGAAGGGCGGCGGTGCAGTGCAGGTGATGCGGGTGAGGAGTGGAGCGGGGGAAGAACAAAGCGAAGGCGAGGCGCTGGACATGCAAGGAGCGGAGCGGCTAAGAGGGAGCGGTGGTGCAGCACAGGGCAAGCCAGCGTGCGGCGGTGCGGGCAGGGGTGAGCGGCGGCAAGGGGAGGGCATTGGGGCGCGGGTGTGGGTTAGGGTTTGGGGAGTGGTGGTGTGATTGGGGATTGAGGGCGGCACATGTGCGTGCGCCTGGGAAGTGGAGCGGTGAGGCGAGAATAAGGAGCGGGGGCAGTGCAGGGCCCACATGTTATCGCATTGTTGGTGCGTGGGAGCGTGGGATCCCGTTCGCCGTTCATTTGATGGGAAAGTCCAGACGATGGTTTCTGAATTATTAAGTAGTAGAGAAGAAAGTCTAGGAGGAGAGTGAACAAGCCATTACCATTGTGGATCCTACTTGGTTGGTCTGCACTGCGGACTTGCCTTGTTTTCGTCCTTTCACTCATTACCTAGCTGGGGTGGGATAGCATTGTTTATTTATTGGTCCCACACCGGTCGAATCGCCATCATTGAGTGCCCCTTGCCACTTCTGGCACATCTTCGCCGTCAAATGCTAGTTGCCAGCTTTGGCATCGTCGCACCCCGTAGTACTGCCTCACTTGCTGGATCAAGAAAAGCAAATATTAATGGTCGGATAGCAAACCAGAAGACCTAGATAGGAAGCTAGATCTGTGCACCGCCGCCATCATCCTTGTCAAGCCGCTGGCAACTTTAAATAAGTATCATAATATTTCTATGGCATCAGTACTCTTGTAAAAACCATGTCTTTCTATGGGAAAATATAAATATGATACCCTGAAATGCTCTTGGGTGAAATTCTACAATGAGTTATTCATGCGATTGTGGACTATCTTTAATCATAAGAATTACCGATAAGACATCTCTAGCACTTGTTGCTAGTTGTGGATTATTTGGTATTATTTAATAAGCAAGTCTTTAACCCAGGCATTTCTGGCGCCATGCTGGGAATATTTACTCTAGGCCTATCCAGCCTTTGATGATATTTCTAGTGTGTCGTTGTTGGCGGTCGTTAAATCGCATTTCGACCTCCAACATATCGTTAAATAAAGGTTATTCACCAAGATTCTATGCATAGTAGTTAGGAACTAACATACTTCCACGAGTTTTGGTGATATTTGGATGCAGGAGCAAATAATAGAGGAAACAGAGCCTGTGTAGAAGAAAAAACAGGCCGGCCAGCCCCCCTTGGCGCCCAAAGGCCTCGGCCTTCCTCCAGCAGGCTGTACATGGGCCACAAACGCAGAAGCCAAAGCCTGTTCAGCAGAATTCCACCGACATTCCAAAAGGTGGGCTGTTTGGGCCTCAACTTGGCCCTTACTTCAGTTTTGCTGCCCTCACAAAGTAATCGACCTTCGGACTGACTTCAGGAGGCAATCAGGGACATCCAGGAGCGAGGCGGTGGCCAACCGCCACAATGGGCGGCCGGGCGGCCCCCCTACTAGGCCGGCCGGCCTGACCTGGCGGCCCCGCCACTCCACCTCTCACTATAAAGTCCCCTCTGTCCTAAAGACCCTATAAATACCTCTAGGGTCTGCAGGAACAACTCGCATCTCACTGATCCAAGAGATCCATTACTCATTCGTGTGGAAGTAGAGTTAGTATTGGGAGTTAGCGTAGAGTAGAGTAGAGTGAGAGCTCTCTCGGTGTTCCGAAAGTCTTCTCGGAGTTTCGGTATGGTTCTTGTACTTTAACTCTTGTAGAATTATTCTTTTAGCATTTATATAATTATTTAGTTTATTCTTTATTTATTTCTTTTAGTAATTCTTTTCTATTTAAGTTTATTTACTTAGTTAAGTTAGTGTTCGTAGAAGTCTTGTTGTGGGTTTCGTGATTGTGTCTAAGTAGTATGAGTGAGTGCTTTGCTGAAATGGAGTCCGCGCTTAGTGAAAGCTATGCTACATTCTTAGATAGGGATATTCCCTCGATCAGGAGTAGTTCCTCTAGGCGAGTTGTAAGCATGGCGCTTAGAGCTTTGCCTATGCACGATTGGCGTCTGCTTTTACGGAGGATGGTAGCCCCATGTGTGACAGGCGTGTTTAGGCCTTTGCAATCCACTACGTTCAAAAGCGTACCAACCGAGTTTTCAATAGCGGTTAGTTCCCAAGGTGAACCTGCTATTCTGGGGTTCACTAAGCCTTAGACATAGTGGCGGTGCTCCGAAACAACAATGACTTGTATGTGCATAACCTTAGCTGTAGTACATAATCTTGTAGAACTAATTGCTAGAAGTAAATAGATGAAAGATTAACATATAGGAATCTTTGTCTTTATCTCGTTGTTCTCCCAATGTAACTTTTACTATACCCTTTTATTTTCTTGGATTATATGGTGAGTACCATCCATATATCATGTACCCCTTTTACCCCGTATTAAGTAAGGTATTGTTATTTTGCACAACAATGTATTTACTTTGTTACCATTCAATTATCTATCGCTCCTCCCTGCGGAGAAATAAATACGATAACCCTGGAATACTCTAAGGTGAAATGCTACAATGGTGATCCATGCGCTTGCGGAACTAATGAATATTAATTAAACGTATAACAACCGACAACAGTCGACAAAAACATTAACACTAGCCAGGGGTATTTATAGCCTCTTCAGGACCAGGGAAGTCTTATAACATGAGGTGGACGCCCGACAAAGTAGGTCGGCCGGCCTAGTAGGGGGGCCGGTCGGCTGTCCACCGAGGCGATTTGCGACCGTCTACGCTTTGGACTCTCCTAATTGCTTCCTGAAGTCGGTTCTAAGGTCAGCTCGTTCCTGGGGGCGGCAGAACTAGAGTAAAGGCTAAGTAAAGGCCGATTTAGCCCATCTTCTAGAATGTCCGTGGTATTTTCAGCTTGGGCTTTAATGTTTGGCGTGTTTGAGCTTGATACAACCCACTGGAGGAAGCCTGAGGGCTTTGGGCACAAGACAAGGCCAGTCGGCCTGTGATTTTGTGTACAGAGGCCCATTTTCTTGTTATTTACTCCTACACTCATGAATCATCCAAATAAAATTCGGGGAAACTCATTAGTAAAACAAATTAATGCCGAGCTTTGATGACTTACTCTTTTATTTACCGATATATTGACAATAATTTAATGGCTTAAACATCGTCAATAGACGCTCCATCTTTGACAGAACTACTTGAGGGCTTCGCTACTCATGAATCCTTCGTCCAGCACCCCATACGACATGAGGAATTCGCATTTCCAACAGTTTTCAACTATACCATCACGCAAGTCAATGACACATGTGGGGTCTAATCCGACATGTCATTGACACATAGTGATGATATTGTTGGAATTTGTCAAAAAGAAAGCACTGTCGGATAATGCACCGGAGAAATGATGAGTCTAATGATCGCTATGGGTCGGCGGGCCACATGAAAAATTCCTCCAAATATTTGGGCCGCATGAAATCAGCACGGTGCAGACGGAGGAAAGTAACCATGAGCCAGATTTAAATTGGGTCCCTTATGTGCTGATTTGCATACGTGTAGGCTGCCTTGTTTAGATTACAATGTGCGCCAACATAATTCTCCATTTGAGTGACGAATACTGTCTAACGTGTGGGTCCACAATGTGCTAAATAGGATGTGTGTGGGTCCGCCATGTGTTGATTAGGATATGCGTGGGCATAATTTAATGAGAGGGGTAAAACCCGTGGGTTGGCCCGATCTTCACGGCAGTAGGTATGACAAGGGATAACTTGCTGAAATTGCAGCGAGGATAACTAGCTTTATACCTGGCCAAGGTTGGTTGCGACCAAGCGACGGGGAGAGAGGCACCGAAACCTTGACGGACTTCGACTCGATCTCCAAACGACCGCAGAACCACAAACCGGGACTAATCCACACAATACGGTGCAGCCTAACTGAAAATCGTAGAGCACAAATCAGAGGGAACCAGAGGAACCTTCACGTATACCCGTGAATCGGTCTCTCACAAGTCTATGAAGAACTCGCAAGAAATTTGGGGTAAGTCACTCAGCTCTTGGCTGCAACACCATGTGGTGGATTTCTTAATTCATCATAATCTGAGTTTGGCTTAGATACAATGGGTATTTATACTAGGAACACCCCTTCTAGTTGGGTGTGGACGAAATGTAACTTATTCAAGAAGTAAAGAAGATGAAAGGTCTGAAAACAGGAGTTCCCGAGAAGCCTCACTTGACCTTCAGCCTCCCTGGCAGTGTTCACTTAATTGACCATTACTCCTTAATGGGAAGTCAAAATGACGAGCCGTTTGTTGGAGGTGAAAGTAAACTTGATTATCTATCCATCCATATGCATCATGATGAGCGAATATGAACGTGCTGGTGCTCGTTACTCTTGGAACTGGAGTCTTGTGTCAGCAGCATGTGTGTTGGTTCAGCTTCTGTGTAACCCGTCTCCTCCTTGGTGTATAACTCATCTCCTCTGGTCCAACAGCATGTCCTTCGTGTGTAAACCTTAGCAAGACATATTTAACACATTTAGGTGGTATAAAATTCTTATTTATATTGTAATCAAATTTATTAAGGAGAGAGTTCACCTCTTGCTGCATTTTCTTTGCACAACTTCATGTAATCGGTCCTTGTGTTCATGTAGTTGGTAGGCAGATGGTCAATGACTTGGCACATGGGCTGGGATGTCCTGAGGAGGTACTGTTGAAGCTCCTAACCACTTGGCCAGAAGTCATCTCATTTAGTGATGAATATGCTGAGCCACCATGTGTGGTGTATATTAGTTCCTAACTACAATGCACAGAACCTTGGTGAATAACCTTTATTTACCGATATGTTGGAGGTCGAATGGCGATTTAACGACCACCAACAATAAGGTGAGCTAAAAAGCCAATCATTCCCTAACAGATGTATAGCAGCAAAGAAAAGGACCCCAAGACAACCAAAAAACGAAGATAAACAAAGGATCGTCCGACGAAGGTAAAAGTCTTCCCAAATTAGGAAAACTTTTCCTTCTCATTTGGAAAAGCGTCAAAGAAACAACCTTTGCCGCATAAATACCTAACATCTCAAAAGCAAACGCGAAAACTTAAGTTTTCATAAAGAAAATGTAAGGTCATCGCGCAAGAGGCAAGTAAGCTTGACAAAGATATTGAAGAAATCTATTCTCTAGCGAAGCGTGTCAGAAGATTTCTCCAACAAGACAGCTCAAAACAACATCAGAAACAATGTTCAAGGGAACCTTCGTCAGGCTCCTGCTTTACAATAAGACCTAACTCTATCAACATCTGACAGACAATGCTAAATTCGTCAAAAGCATATCCACTCGAAGGCGAGTAAGTTTCCTGAAAGACAGGGTCAACCACCGTGGAAGAAATCATCCACTCAACCTACCAAGCAGCATCAAGACTCAAAGATGGACCTTCGGATTCAGCAGAGGAACTACAACGGCCACGACCACCACGCTTCCTCTTGGTAGAACCTCGACTAGAAGAAGGACCACCCCGAGAGCGGCGTCCACGAGACCCTCGCCTACCACGGCCACGACGTCCTCTAGAAGCATCAGAATCAAAATCACAAACCCTACCAATAGCCACAAGGCTGCCCGGAGGGAATGTGAAAGAGCCCCCGCCCCCTTAGACGGAAGACAAAGGATCTGAAGCACTGGACAAGTAAATTTCCGAAGGAGAACTAAAAACCTCAATTGGAGGCTCATGACGAGCCAACTGCTGAGAGGAAGGTTCTGGAGTTGCAAACTCGCTCAAAGAAACATCAGATGAATCCTAAGGTTCAAAATCAAACAAAAATTGAAAAAAATAAGTTTACAAGTGTTGACGGTCCTTACGACCCATTTTTACCGTCAACTTTATGCACCTTTGTGAACCTAACACCATCACCAAGTGTAGACATAGGGTTTATTTCTAACAAATTCCACTAGTCTTGGTGAATTATGAAGTACAGGTGCAATCCATACAAAAACAGGGGAAAACATGCACTAAACGTGGACTTTGCAATCGACGGATTTTCCCCGGACTGAAGAACTTAGTCCAAAAGCCCAAAACCACAGAATCAGGCTTCAAGATCAAGCAATGCACGTGGTTTAGGCAAGTACACAGGCCAAGGAAGCAGCCAGAGGAGGACCAGGCCCAGAGGGGCCCAGGCCAGGTCGGCCGACCCCCTCTGGCCAGGTCGGCCGACCTACCAGGGAGGCCCCACTGGCCCATCTTTTTATGGCGGTTCATCACCGACTTCTGGAGGTCGGTTCCCCCTGCATTAAATGTCACCGACCTCGGGAACCGCCTCAAAGTTGCCGACCTTCCAAGGCTATAAATAAAGGAGCACCCCTCCTTCTCAACACACACCACGAGACGCAAGACTCTCCAATAGAGCTCCACTCCAATCTTTAGGCTGAGAGCCTTTTGTACACTAGTAGAATAGGAGAGAGGGCAAGGGAGAGAAAGGAATACTCCTTCCATTTTGGTGGAGGTTTAGTTCTATTTCTTTACCTTGGCGTGTAAACACTCTTTGTGATTTATACGTGGTGATTATTTATCTAGCGAGCATTATTACTTTTCTAGGCGTAATTCCTGTTATACTTGTTTACGGGATCATCGCTCCGCAAGGGGTGCTCTAGCCTTCTAAATTCAGCTTTGGGCCGAGGTTAGAGTAGTAATCAACGGCATAGACGTGGTGTCTAGGCTAGAGGTTACCTTTGTTTGCTGTGTGCTCCACGGTTTGTAGAGGTAGGCGGCAGGAAGTGACAGCCCTGTCCGTCCAAAGGAACCCTCCACGTTCGGGTACATAGTAGAGCTACAGGTCGGAGTGGCTTGGCAGACCAGGCCTAAGCCGGCGCCCGAAGTAGACAAGTAGAGCTTGAGTTCATCTATCCTCTAGGATAACTAGATATAATCACCCTCTCGATCCTAGGTTGCTAGTTGTCTTGGTTGTCCTTGGGTAAAACTTGCCCTGCGGTAGAATAACTCCGTTCCTTGGGGAAAACAAATACGATACCTTGGAATACTCCCGGGTGAAGTGCTACAACGGTATTCCGTGCGCTTGCGGATTTATCTGTGACGTAAGAAATACCAACAACAAGACATGTTTGCACGGCACTCTCATCAAGTACAAGTCCGAAGGGGAAAAATTTCCATACAAATCCAAGAAGAAAAATTATACCTCACTCTGAGGCTGCTGACCAATCGCTGACACCCTGCTCTAGAAAGAATCATCAATATGATTGGAGAACTTGGTAAGGGTTTCGACCAAAGAGTCCAGAGTGGTATCAGTAGAAACAAAAGAGAAGGAGTCACAGACAGCCTTCGCCAAAGCATCACTCCCACCAGCTTCAAGAGAGTAAAGGAGGTCCCGACCAGTAAGATGAACGGCATTAGTCGACAAAGTCCAGCAAGCTTTAACAACATACGGGATGTTGGTTGCAAGCCAAGCTTGAAGATGTTCTATAGAAGCATCCTTAGCAAGCTGATCAGGGACCGTCCCCACAGAAATAAGAGCATCCCTGATTTGGTCAGCCAAGCGAAACCCCTCAGCTTCAGCAAGGGCAGCATTTTCTTGATCAGCAGCATCAACTCTTTCGCGAAGGTCCTTATTAGCTTCTTTGGCCTTCGGAAGAGATGAGTCCAACTCCTCAATCTGCTTATCCAAAGAAGACACTTTCGTTTTAAAGTCCTCAGCAGACTTACAAAGAGCCTCCTTCTCTGAAGAAAGATCAGCTACACGCTTTTCACTAAGAGCATGCGCCTCCTCCTTCTCCTTGACCTTTGTCTCAAGGGCACTAAGGTTGTTACAAAGCGTAACCTGGTCAAGCTTCATCCGAGAAAGCTCCCTATGCTGGTGAAGGGAGGCATGGGTAATAGCAAGAGACTGAAACAAAAAGAAAAACAGCGTAAGGTGACAAAACTTAAGAACTAGCAAAACAAAGTAAAAACTAACCTTCACTTGCGAAGATATCAAAGATTTGTACAGGGTGTCACCACCCTGTAACACCAACTCATCCTCCACTTGAGGAAGTCGAATCCTATTTGCAGCAGCAACAAAATGCTCAGCAGCCTGAGCGCTCATGACAAAGGTGTTTGGCGGCACCTCGTCACAAGCAAGCGAAGGGCCTCAGTAACCTCAGCTGAATCAAAAGTCACGTCAAAAGGGAGAAATTCTTCCTGCATCGTCTCAAAGATAGAATAAAAAAAAAGTTCACCACCTGTCGAAGGGCTTAAAATGTCACGAGGTTGAATATGGGGCTCATCCGAAAGTTGAATCCCAGAACGATCTGAAAGAGGCTCCAAATTAGCAGCCATTTGTTGAAGCTCAGACATACTGCATAAAGAAAGACAACCTGAAGCAGCAGCTTCGCCCCCATCCTTGTCCTGAATCTTGGCCTCAGAAGAGGCTTCAAGACCTTTGTCCTGGATCTTGTCCTGGATCTTATCCTTCGATCCAGGGACATCAAGCACAGCAGTAGCAGCAGCTACATCCTTGTTTTGAGTCTTTGCCTTCTTGGGCGGCACTAGGTTTGCCCACATCGGCCGAAGAAGAAGAAGTATTCTTCACAAGATCAACAGAACTCTTCGAAGAGGCATGCTTAGAATCTTTCAAAGCCTTACACGTGGAGGAAGTCTGACCTCCACCCTTTGGATTTGCGATCATATCCATCAACGAAAACATAGTGGGAGCCTTGACAGAAATGGATGGCTTAGCCGGAGCCGTCTGAGCAGACGAAACCTTCGGAAGAGGAACCGAAGCAGCAGCAGCATCGGATGCCTGAAGATTAGCGTCGCTAGCCACTTTCTCAGAGCCATCTTTTGAAGAAGACTTGTGAGTCTTTGCTTTCTTCTTAACATTTTCTTCGATGGACCTTCGGTGACTTGACATCTTGAAGAAATGCGAAAGAAAGGGATCCCCTATGGCGCGAAGTGAATAGCAAAAGCAAAGCGAAGGAAATGGAAGATCGAAAAACTGGTACAGCCCGGAAGAGGAAAGACAATCACAGCTCATATATATAGAATCAAACCGAACATCGGGAGACGAGAAAAGAAGTACAAGCGGAAACGACAAACATGTGGAAGAATCAGGATAGCCCATGACATAATTCCATGGTAAAAAAAGGAAAAATTGTCTCTGGCTATGGTTTCACCAAACACATCAACAATTGAGGGCTAATGTTGGAGATAATGTCGAAGGCCTCCTAATCCCATCGAAGGGTGAAGCTCCCAGCGAAGGCATCAAGGGAAGCAGCGAAGGGCTTTCTTTAATAATTGAGCGAAGCTTGCCATGGAAGAGACGTAACGGATTGACTAAGGACTTTATTGTAATAACAATCTCCCTCCCCCTTATAAATAGAGAGGAGGGGATCCTGCAATGACATTAGTTTTTCGAGCTACGAGACAAAGACATCATTTACTCGGTCCACAAATTTCTGTCGTCTCAACATCGTTCGCCAGGCACCGCGGGCGAAAGAGGGCTTCGACATAATACAGAATGGGAGACCCAAGGAGCAGGCTGGGCTCTCGCCTTCATCTTGCACTGCGGACAAACTTCAGAGGGCTTCGCAAAGGCAATCCAGACGTCAAGACTTTCAGAAGGCTTCGCCATGCTAGGACAACAAAATAAAACCTGTTGGAGGGCTTCGCTAGGCCCATCAGGGATCCTGTTCCCCCAACAGGTGTGGAAACTGTTCTTTCCTTATTTTTTCCCTAGAGGTACTGAAATGGCGCATAGTTCTTTTTTTTCTAGAACTTGCCTCAACACGTGTTTCATTAAGAAGAAGAAGAAATAAAAGCGACCACACCACCGACTCAAGCTAACTCAAGCCGGCTGACAAGATTACATACGATACTACTCGTGATATCTAAAAAATGACCTACAACCAACACCCACACGCGACTACTACTCGCAGTACAAGGTACGACCTACATCCAACATCACATGCGACAAGCTAACAAGAGGCTTGACGCCCCAGATCGACTCTAGAGTCACACTCTCCTCGACCCTGGGGCTGGTGGTACCACCACGACACTTTGTTGCCAACCGAGCACTTCGACGAGGCCTTGTACCACCTTTCGACAACATCTCCTTTGTAGCAACCTTTGGTTTCTTGATCTTGAAGCACTTGGCCACCCTCCCACATCGCGGAGCGAGGATATGTCTTGGTCTCAGCGTAGCATGAACACCACCTGCAGAAAACACATTGCATCCAGCGCCCGCCCCATCCGGCTTGGGGGAAACCTTGGTTTCAAACCCAAAGTAGAACTCAGAGGGGGAAACTTTGACCATGTGTAGAGGCTTGGTTTGAATGGCACCTAGAACAGGCAGTGCGCCCATCAAGCACGACCGTTGATTTGCCACCAGAGATTTCCTTGACAGTGCACCGAATAGTCATGGCCATTAGCTTGCAACAAGAAATGTCCTTGGCCATGGTTGAAGCTGCGACTGGCTGGTGCTCAGAGACTGAGAGGTACTTGGCCTCAGGTGGAACAATGGTGGCATGACCGTGCTAAATAGAGAGCTCCTTGACCTCAGGCAGAATAGCGGTGACCTGCTCCCTCGCTACAGCCTGCTCCACCACCACAGCCTGCAAGGAGACAATTTGAGCCTTCAAGAACTCACGAAGAGACTGCTCCGCACCCGAAAGCGACCTTATTTCCTCAGCCATATCCAGGAGAGAAACCACTTCAATGGACATGGATAAGCGAATCTCAGGAGGAGGGGAGTCATCAGACGAGGAAGACAACAGAGAGGAGCTTCCAACTGAAGCAGATCTGGGCGCAGCTCCCTTGTCAGCGGTTGGTGATGGACGGGCTGACGGTGGCGGTGACCCAGCACCCGGCGGCGCGACCATGGTTGCCGGTGTTGGTGGCGACGAGGTGACAACGACGGAGTGGATGGACGGCAGCGACTCAGGGCAAGTTGGCCCAATCACGCCGTCATCATGGGGGAGGCCAGATCCTGGCAGATCCGGGACGCACGAAGGCGTCGTCCTCGTTGCTGGCTTCGCCCGAGACCACGCCCGTTGTCCGGTGACATTGGGCGATGAGGCTAGGGAAGGGGCTGCAACCCGTCCGCACTTGACGAGGAGGGACTCGTGGAGGCCGAGGGGATGAGCTAAGGGAGAGGAGGAGGGTGGAGGGCTCGCCGGCGATGACAGGGGCGGCGGCGGCGGCGGCGGGGTCGCCCCGCGAAATCCGGCGATGTCATCGGCCATGGGGGTGGGAGGGAGGGGAGGAGGGAGATGCGCTGAGGGATGACCGGAGGGCGGCGCTCACCGGCGCCAGCGGCAAACCCGAGGTGGGTCGCCCCTCCGTTGCCCATCGAGGGAGCCTCGCCCCCGTGAACTTGACCCATAGCTAGTGTAATGGCGCATAGTTCTCTATCTTACATATCATATTGGTAGAAAACTTGTCAATTTTACTATTGGGGATGCGAAGCCCTCAAGACAAGTCTTTTCGTGAATTATTATGGTCAAAGCCCTCTTTCTATATACGAAACTGGACGAAGGGAGCTGAGGTGATGAAGCCCTCGTTGCTTGACATAGTCGGTATGGTCGAAGCTCTCCTTGCGTCCTTGATATTTTTCTTGGGTATATGGTTGTACTTTCCTTCTCTCGCTTCATCCTTGCATTCGATGGTGGTTCTTCTTTTTGAATCCTTGATCTTGATTAGCCCTCAACTGGTTCAAGGCATTGTAGCGAAGCGTTTTGTCGAAACTAGTTTTCTTCTTGAGAGTTTTCATCGAAGCTCTTCTGTTATTGTATTTTCTTCTTATGTCTTTGCTTTTCTGTCGTCTTTATATATGAGCTGCTGCCTTTGGTTGTTGTCGTCTTTACTTCTTATTTGCTTGGCTATTTTTACACCCACTCTTCCATTTAAAGTTATCTTTCATTCTTGGAAATGGCTCCAAAGAAACCTTCTGGTCGCCCTCTCTTGGTTATAATTCCCTTCGCTCTGGGTTGTGTATTTACTGAAGTTATTCAGAGTTCTCGCTTTAAGGGTGACATGGTTATGTTTTATTCTCAAGCTGATCTTTTGGATTCTGATCTTGTGTTGACAGTCCTTAAAAGTGCAACTTTTGACCGTCCTTAAAACTACAACTTTTGACCGTCAATTACCCGCATAAAAGAAATAAAAAGTAAACACCAAACGTGGCCTAACAAATCAGTGCCATTGTGCATCACCGTGGTTCATTACTAACGAACTCCACGAGTGCCACTGTGCATCACCGTACGGTCCATAAGAAGTGCCAAAAGCCCACAAAACAAAACTAAACAACAACTTAACACCCAAGACCAACATGAGGGAAACCAAGAGTGTAACACCACAGATATTTGACTAATCTGGAGGCTACTATAAAACAAATAAAACCTACTAAGTATTTAAGAATTTTGAAATTTCTTCATAGTCTCGCTGTAAATTCTATCATCCGTTGACACACAAACATCACAAATAGACATATTCATGAATAAGCAATATATCATCCATGGACATACAAACATCACAAATAAACATATATTCATGAATAAGCAATATACGACCAACAACTCCAGGAATAATCATGAACCATTCACCACAACCATATGACCATCTCAGCTACTCAATAATTACTCAAAAGCTAAGTAAACTAATTAAATTCTAATATGTATGTGTGTGTGTGCAAAAAGAATGTTCTACTCCCATCCAATACTTGCGTCAATCAACGGGTACCTAAAAACCAAACAAAGCAGAAGAGTGAGTACACTCAACAAGTACAAATTAGAACTTCAAGAACAAATAAAATGATATGATAAACAATGGAAATCCAAAATCAAGAAACCATATCCTTGAAACAGCATTGAAATAGTTGTTTCCTTCTGAAACGGACATCACCTGAAACATCCTTTGCATTTACCGGTAAAGCTGAACAAGAGGGGCCAGCACTTATCCACATGAACTTGAATTTAAGAACCAGATGACACAACCGGTGTTCATACAAATCCCCAGCACTTGAATGATATGAAAGGGAACACATGAACCTTGAATACTCGACAAGAAGGATAGAAATTTTGAAGCAACAAGCCTAAGAAATCAAAGACATCGAATGAAGTATATTCAAAGAGAACATCACAGATCCAACAATCATATTAACACCACAAAAAAGTTCGTCATTGCACTTGCCTTAATCAAAGTTGGCGAGAACTCAACGCTCTCTCGACACAGGAATCTTTCAAACATGTGAAGCGAAAACTACACTTAAAGCCTTTGCTAGTATCGAAACAATTCTTACACTACGCTCTCCCCAAGAATTATTTCAGAAAAGGCTAAAAACACGTTTTTGTACAATATTCCAGAATCTGCTAAAAACATGACTTCCTCGCTGTTCAGTCCATAACTTTCAAATTCTGTAAGCCAATGCTATAAATGAATACGTTCTGAGAAGCTACAGAGAATTTCCCACAACTTTCGTAATAGAGTTCCGGTACAAAATTTGCTAACTGGGCAGAAAATAATTAAGTAGGAAACTGCACAGATTAGGAAATCTGGATACAGTAGTATTGAAAATACATGTTCTTCCTAACCACATATCGGAATCTAGTGAAACAAACTCCATTTAAAAGATAAAAACATTAGCTACAACTTTCGTTATTAGGTGGTGATCAAAATCCGAACAAATTAATACCAGATTTCGAAATAGTCTCACTGAACAGAAATTGATACACTAATCTCGATCCCCTAACATCAAATCCGACCTTCAAAATTGATCTATGGGTAACTAAGGATTAACACTGGAGCGTAGGACAAGAATTTGATCAAGGAAGGCCCAATCCACGAATCCCTCCGTTTTTTTTCCCTTCTTCCTTCCTGATTGTAGAGCACGGCAGCTAATTAAGCATGCAGGCACCCAGCAGGAACAAATCCAAAGATGAGAGCATGTATGCTTCATACCTGCAGGTTCCCTCTCCTCCTTCACCTTCTTCTCCCCTTGCTGGACTGCACACCAAGCACCACAAGAAAGCAGCAGCACCACGGTAGCATATATCAAGGAACAGGGCGGATGGAAGAGCAGCCGCACGACCGTGTAGCTAGACTAGGGCAAGAGGAGGTCGCGTCCTAGATAGGGAAGAAACAAGCGGCAGTGGTGTCGAGCATGAGAAGGGGCAGCGGTGGTTGAAAAGAAACGGAAGAACAAAGGAGTTTGCGTCCTATTAGAATAGGAAACCTAGTGCATCCAAAGGTCCAGATTGTTTCAACCATATCATAAATTCATTCGAAGTCAAAACATGCGTATGAGTAGTCAAACAGACTCGTTTTGATGAGCTCCTCGTATCCACGGTCTCTGATCATCCATCCGAGCAACAGATCAAAAAGTCAAATTTCAGTCAACTTCGGGAGTCTTTTTGATTAACCAAAGCTGCCTCACTAACGGGCATGGCGACGGCACACAAGAAAAGAGCACAAACGCGACGCGTGGCATTTCGTCGGACACCTAACGGGTGCGGCCTAACAGGGACAGCGGGCATAGGGAAGGGGACTGGTGCTCACCCACGGAAGACGGATACGGCTGGGGACGAGCGTGATGAAGGGGACGCAGAGCGGCAGCACGAAGATGTTGGCGACCACTGTCCAGGCGCGGCGTGACTGCGTACTCAAACAGGAGGCTGGCATCCATGGCGGCGACCTCGCATTCTTGGCGTACAGCAACCTCGACAAGGCGGCCGGAGTTGAGCTCGACACAGAGGAGGTAGAGCAGATACAGGAGGATGTCGCTAGGGGCGAGCTTGGTGAAGAGTGGGCCGATCCGCGATGGTGAAGGAGTTGTTGCAGAGACGCCTCCTTGCGCAAGTCCAAGGTGGAGGGCGAAGGGTTGCAGAGCTGCCTGCGTGTTCTCGATCTAGGCGGTGACCATGCGCACGCCGGCGTCCTTGGCATCAAATTGTTCTCGGCGAATGAAACAAAGAGGGCATCAGAGATTTGTCAAGGAGACAAAGTACTCCATGAGAAAGAGGAAACGGAGGTCGGGCGGAGGGAGAGCTCACCGAGGCTGCCGGAAGAAACGTCGGCGTCGGCCAAGGGCGGCGAACGGCGAGCGGGTGCTACACGTCGCAGGGCAGGCGAGGGCATGTGAGTGCAAGAAGGCGGCTTTGTCGTGGCGCGAAACTGGCTCGGCCTGGGCACGAGGCACGTGCTCGCGTCAGGACTCAGGAGAGCAATTGGCGGCAACGGCCTTTTGCTTGCTTTTCCTCTTTTCCACCCAGGAGAAACTTGGCGCGGGGAAAAAGGAATGCACGGCGGGGAGTGAGCCACGTTGATAACATCTAGAAGCTTCTAGTCACTTGCGAAGATTGTGCGCTGGCGCGGGCTCGGGACGGACGGCTTGCTGCGCGCGACGGAAATTGGAGAAGCAGGCAGTGGCTGTACGGGGGCGCTGGGAGGAAAAAAGGCATCAGGGTCCAGCTGGGCCTGGCTGAGCTGCTGCTGGGTCAAAGTGGACTGGCAGCGGGCTGCTTCTTGCAGGCTGGTTTGGTCCAGAGAAAAGAAAAAGGATTGGGGCGTGTTGGGCTGGTCCAGATCAGAAGGTGAAAATAGAGCCCAGTGCTCAGGCGCCTAGTGAGATTTTTACTTGACTATTTTCCCGAGCTTTAGACTTCCATTCGAATTTGATTTGAATGTTGAAGAGCAGCTGATCCAGACCAAAGAATTCAAAATTATGGCACGCGTTATGACAGATGGAAAACAAGTAATATCACAGGATTTGATTAGATTTGAGATCATGAGATGGAAGCTTCGAGATTGTTGGGGCATCGAAGGTCCCGGTTGGACTCAGCGAAGCCCTCCAACAAGTTATGTGAATGTGACTGGTCTTGGCAAAGCCCTCCACGCGTCTTGGCGTCTGAAGATCTCCCTTGCGAAGTTCTTCGGACTCCTTGTTGATCTTGGACCCCTTGGCGAAGCCCTCCTGAGGTGTTAGCGTCCTTGATTGTAGGTTCTCCTGCCTAGGCTGTTCTATTGGTCTTCCGCTATGAGTGGTGGCGAAGCCCCCGGTCGCCCGCGATGCTGGGCGAAGGGGTGCGAGATGACAATCGGGAGCAGACAGAATAAATGAAGTGCTCTTGGCTCGGGGCCCAAAAAACAGATGTCATTACAGGACATCCTCCCTCCATATTTATAGGGGAGGAGAAATCGTTATTACAGTTGTGCTATTAGCCAATTCCATTACGCCTCCTTGTGGTAGGCTTAGCCTTGCCATTGGTCATCCGCCTTCGCCGTTTCCTCCGTTAACCTTCGCCTTATATCTTATACCCTTCGCATGGTCAGGGAACCTTCGACATCATCTCCAACATTAGCCCTCAATTGTTGAAGCGCTTTGATGAAATTAAAGCCAGAAACAATTTATTTTTTATTGTAAAATATTGATTATGCCGTGTGCTTCCCTAATTCGTGCACATATTCGTCGTTTCTTGAACTGTACTGCTTTTCCCAATTCCCGATGTTCTGCTCAGTTCTATATATACCCGTCGAGGTCGCCTTGTTCTTTCATGCTGTATTAGCCTTTGTTATACTTTATCGCCTCCGTTTTTGCTTGAATCACCCCCTTCGCACAACGAGAGACTCCTTCTGCTCTTCTTTAAGATGTCTAGGAACCGAAGGTCCAGCGAAGAGAGTGTTAAGAAGAAAGCGAAGATTAACAAGTCTTCTTCGAAGGCCCACCCTCAAGTTTCCAGTGCTGCTGTCGCTTCAGTGCCCCCTTCAAAGGTTTCGGCGCCTTCTTTGAAGGCTTCGGCTCCTACTTCGAAGGCTTCAGTTCCGCCTTCGAAGGATTCGTCCGTTCGATCTATTTCGGCTAAACCGGCAATTTCTATCAAGGCTCCAGTAGTATACAACTTGATAGACATGGTCACTAATCAGAGGGGTGGAGGTCAAGGTTCTTCTAAGACTTCCTCTGCTGGTAAAGGTGTTCCCCCGAAGAGCTCTGCTGCTCCTACGAAGGGCATTTCTTCCTCTTCAGCCGAAGCTGGCAAATCTATGATTCCTGAGAAGGCCAAGTTCAAGGACAAGAATGTAGCAATTGTTGTAGCTGTACCTGATTCATCTGGATTGAAGGCTAAGATCCAGGACAAGACCCCAGATGAGGGTGTCAAGGCCTCGGGCGAGGCCCAGATCTAGGACAAAAATGTGGGCGAAGCCCTTGTATCAGGTTGTCTCTCACCGCGTGATATGTCTGAACTCTGCCAGATTGCTGCTAACCTGAGGCCTCTTTCAGATCGTTCCAGGGTTCAACTCCCTCCTGTGCCTCAGATACTGGTTCGCGATGTTGTCAGCCCTTCGAGAGGTGGTAAACTTTTTCTTCATTCTATCTTTGAGACGATGCAGGAGGAGTTTCTCCCTTTTGATGTTGCTTTTGATTCAGCTGAGGTTGCTGAGCGGTCTTCGCTTACTTGTGACGAGGTACCTGCTAATACCTTTGTCATGAGTGCTCAGGCTGTTGATCCTTTTGTTACTGCTGCCAATAGGATTCGCCTTCCTCAGGTGGAGGAAGAGCTGATGCTACAGGGTGGAGATACCCTGTACAAATCTTTATTGTCTTCGCAAGTGAAGGTGATTCTTTTAACATTCGTTATTAGCATTTGATATATATGTAATGACATCTGTTTTTTGGGCCCGTGAGACGAATGTCAAGGAGAAAGAGGAGGCGCTTGCTCTTAGCAATAAGCGTTTGGCTGACCTTTCTTCGGAGAAAGAAGTACTCAGCCAGTCTGCTAAAGACTTTGAGCTGAAGGTGACTTCTCTGGATAAACAGGTTGAAGAGCTGGATGCATCTCTTGCGAAGGCCAGAAATATTAATGATGACCTTCGCGGAAAGGTTGATGCTGCCACCCTGGAGCTTGCTACGTTTTCTGAAGCTGAGAAGCTTCGCTTGTCTGCAATTTGCGAACAAATCCGAGATGCTCTGGTCTCTGTGGGGTCTGTTCCTGATCAGCTTCCTGAAGATGCTTCGATTGAGTACTACCAAGCTTGGCTCACTACCAACAATCCATATGTTGTTCAAGCTTGTAGGGCTTTTTCAAATAATGTTGTGCATCTCGCTGTTCAGGATCTTCTTCGCTCCCTTGAGGCTGGGGGGAGTGATGCCTTGGCGAAGGCTGCCAGTGACTCCTTTTCTTTTATTTCTACTGACACTACTCCTCCTTCGTTGGTCGATGCCCTTATGAAGTTTGGCGACCATGTAAACGAGTCCTTCTGGAGCAGGGTCCTTTCGATCAGTCGTCAGCCTCAGGATGAGATATAAACTTTTCCTTTGTTTGATGTGTATGGGATATTTTCCCTTTTGGATTTGTATTTGCTGAGTGTGCCGCGGAGACATATGTTGTAAACTTATTATTGTTTTGTTTTTAATTTTTGTTTGATTTTGGACTTTAGGATTCCTCTGATTTTTCTTTGAGCGAGTTTGCCATCCCAAAGCCTTCGGCTGATGCTTCGCTGGGCAAGTGTTTTACTCCGGAGTCTTCATCTGAGATCTCTTTGAGCAAATTTGCTACTCCGGAGCCTTCTTCTCGTGATTTGGCTCGTCGTGACCCCCCAATTGAGATTTTCAGTTCTCCTTCAGAAATGCATTTATCAAGTGATTCAGATCCTTTGTCCCCTGTTGAAGGGGGCGCGGATTCTTTCACATTTCCTCCTGGTAGTCTGGTGGCTATTGGTAGGCCTTATAATTATTGTCCTAGTGCTTCCGAAGGACGTAGTGGCCGCGGAAGACGAGGGTCTCGTGGATGCCGTTTGCAAGGTGGCCCTTCTTCTAGTCGGGGCTCCGTTAGGAGGAAGCGTGGTGGCCGAAGCCGTCGTAATTCTTCTATTGATCTCGAAGATTCACCTCCGCGCTTTGATGCGGCTTCGCAAGTTGAGCGAATGGTTTCTTCCGGGGTAGTAGATCCCGTTTTCCAGAGGCTTTATTCGCCTTCGAGCGGATATAACTTTGACGAGTTCAGTATTGTATGTCAGATGTTGATAGAATTAGGTCTCATTGTAAAGCAGGAACCTGACGATGACTCCTCTTGAACACAATATGCTTTTTCGAGCTATCTTTTTGAAGAAATATGTTCGGCTTACTTCGCTAGAGAATAGGTTTCTTTAATACTTTTGCGGAGCCTTCTGCTTCTTGCGCGATGACCTGTTTTCTTGGTGTAGATCAAAGCTTTAGCGCTTATATTCGAGACATTGGGTCTTTGCCCAAAAAGATTTTTCTTTAAGAGTTTTTTCCTCGGAGCGAAGAGTGTTGTTTTTCTTTTTTCAGGAATATTTTGCTTTGCGAGACAATTTTTGTTTGTCTTAGCTTTTTCCTACTTTGGCTTTCTTTCTTGAGGCCAAATCAAGTTTTTTGAGGTAGGATCAGCTTCTTTAGCTTGCCTTTTTCCCCTTCGATTCGTTTCTGAGAAACTTGTGTTACTCTTTCTAACATGTTGTCCTAGAATTGGGTTTCACCAAGTTCTGTTTTGGTGTGCCCTTCGCTTGTTCTAGGCTTTTAGCCTGATTTCATTTGTTAAGCTCATGGCTTCGCCTTTTGCTAAGGTTCCTCTGCAAATTACTCTGGAATTTTTTTAGGATAAAAAGGTAACTATAAAATTGTGTTACAGTCTTAGAGGGTGCCTCGTTAAAAAACCTCACACCCTTCGCAGGGCTACCCTCGTGAGGAAAAAGAGCACACCCCCCGCAAGTCTTTTATATTTTTACACATAAGCATCGCTCGTTCTACCGAAGAGTTGCTCTGATGACTCTTGGTAGAAACGATTCATGAAGATTTGCCATGGTCTTGCCGAGTTCTTGAGGCCGAAGATCTTGTAAGCTGTTATGTCTTGTGCTTGTTTAATAAGATGGATATTCTTCCTTCCCGAAGTCTCATTGTCTTTGAGGCTCCTAGTTTGTAGCTAATCTCCGAAGACCCTAATCACAGAGATTGGTCCCGGAATCTTCATGCATACATAAGCTTGATGTATTACGGCTTCGAACTTGTTAATGGATCCTCTCCCGAAGATTGCATTATAGGGGTAGATGAGGTCGACCACATCGAAGGTCACATCTTCAGTCCTTGCATTTTCTCCTTCGCCAAAAGTTAAAGGTAGGACAATCTTTCCCATTGCTTGGATTATCTTTCCAGTGAAACCGACTAGTGGGATTCCTGCTGGTTGCAACGTTTCATTTTCCAGATTCATTTTTCTGAGAGTTGAAGCAAAAAGGATGTCTGCGGAGCTTCCCCCATCAATCAAGATCTTGAGGACATCGAAGCCTTTGATGTTTGTTTGGATTACCAATGGGTCTGAATGCGGTTGATCCAAGTTTCTCGCGTCTTCCTCTCCGAAAGTTATGTCAACATGAGACCACCTTGTTTTGACAAATGGAGCTCCTGATGAGACGTGTTGGACCCTTCGCATGTACTCTTTTCTAGCCCTCCTTGAGTCTAGCTGCTGTGTTGACCCTCCAGTAATGGTATTTATTGTTTGCCTTCGCACCTCGCTGTTTGCTTCTGAATGTCTTGTATTGTTATGATGGTTCGTTTCTGGTGGTGGTGGTAACGCAGCCAAGCTTTGCGGTTGATGATAAGTGTATTATTGCATTTGCTGCGAAGCTTCCCTTGGGTAATTGATCACATGATTTACAGAATGCGAAGGATACGTTGGTTGAGTATTGCTTTGAGACCAATCTTCGCGATAGTTACTCGTGTGTCGAATAGCTTTCTTCGCTTCCCTGTTTGCGAGCCAACTCTGTTTGTAAGCCTGGATGTCCCGGCACTGCTTTGTTGTATGCCCTTTGCTTTCTCCATGCAGCTCGCAAACCACGGTGTGGGAGTTGTTTTTCTGACTGTTGTCTCTGTTTCTTTCCTCGTGGCCCTTGTCGTGATTGCTTCACTCTTTTCCTCTTTCGTCCTCTCTGGTTCTTTTCTCATCTCTCCTTTCCTCTCTGTTTTCAAGATTGTGTACCCTTCGGCTGATGTGGTCTCTATGGTTTTCTTTGTTTATGTCATGCCTTCGACTTCGACTTGATTCTTTGTCCTCTTTAGCATTTTTCTCGTCTCTTAGCTGTTGTGTCTGTCTCTTTTTGTCGTCTTTCTTTCTTCTGAATTCATCGTCTGATCTTGCATACTTTTCAAAGATGTCAAGCAACCCGAAGATCATGGTTGGTTTTTTTCCTTGTGAGCGAAGAGTGGAAAGGTCCAGACATCAATCCTTCCATTAGAGCATCAATGACCGTGGAAGCTCCTACTCCTCTGGCCTTCGACTTGATTTCCATGAACCTCTGCATATATTCCCTGAGGCTTTCATCGTTCCTTTGCTTGCAAGAGAACAATTTTCCTTGATGGACTTCTTCGGCTTGGAAGCCTTGAAAATTATTTATGAATTCCTTTCTCAACTCAGACCATGAATTGATTGATCCCGGCTCTAAGGTGGAGAACCAAGTCTTTGCAGTGCCCTCGATTGCCATCACAAGTGCCTTCGCGTATGTTGAATTTGTACCTCCGCCAGATTCAACTGCAGCTTCAAAGGACATCAAAAATTCCCTTGGATTAGATTTTCTTTGATATGCTTTAATCTTTGGCATCTTGAAGTTGATAGGCCAAGGCTCATTTTGCAATTCTTCGCTTAGAGGTGAATTTTCATTGAACATCGAGGTTGATTGAACATCTTTGCTTGTGCTGCTTACTTCGTAGACAACCTTCCCTTCGTTCTGCTTTTGTGTCATTCTTGGATGATTCTGACTTTGCTTCTTCAGGTTGTTCATATCTTCGTTTACTTGGTTCAACCTTTCATCCATTTTGTCAATTTCCCTCTGTGTTTGCCTTATCTTCTGCAGGATGTCTATCTTCAGTTTGGACTTCTTTTCTACGACGACCAAACGTTTTTCCCTCTCAAGCCTTTCTTGCTCCAAAATACGAAGTCATTCTGCTATAGAATCTGCTTCATCGTTTGCTGTTTTGTCACTCTCCGGAAGGACGTTTCCTACCTGCGAAGCGTCTCCGTTGTTGTTTTGTATTCCTCTCCGAGCTTCCTCCTGTCTTAGAGCTTCCTCCTGTCTCGCGGCCTCTTCGGCTCGAGCAGCCTCCTCAGCTCGTGCAGCTTCGACTCGTGCTTCTTGTTCTCTAGCGACTTTGACTTCCTCTTCTCTTGCAAGTCTTTCCTTTTCTTCGATCTCAGCACGCTGTGCTTCGGCGTCTATTGTTCTTGACGATCTGCCTTTGGCCATCTTTTATGTCAAACGTGGTCATGTGTTGAACCCGCGTGACGGCGCCAAATGTTGGGGTATCGAACGTCCCGGTTGGACTCAGCGAAGCCCTCCAACAAGTTATGTGAATGTGACTGGTCTTGGCGAAGCCCTCTACGCGTCTTGGCGTCTGAAGATCTCCCTCGTGAAGTCCTTCGGACTCCTTGTTGACCTTAGACCCCTTGGCGAAGCCCTCCTGAGGTGTTAGCGTCCTTGATTGTAGGTTCTCCTGCCTAGGCTGTTCTATTGGTCTTCCGTTATGAGTGGTGGCGAAGCCCCCGGTCGCCCGCGATGCTGGGCGAAGGGGTGCGAGATGACAATCGGGAGCGGACAGAATAAATGAAGTGCTCTTGGCTCGGGGCCCGAAAAACATATGTCATTACAGGACCTGCTCCCTCCATATTTATAGGGGGAGGATAAATCATTATTACAGTTATGCCATTAACCAATTCCATTACGCCTCCTTGTGGTAGGCGCTTGCCATTGGTCATCCGCCTTCGCCGTTTCCTCCATTAACCTTCGTATTATATCTTAGGTGACATCCCAGCCCAAGGCTTAATAGGATTGATAGAATACTCATATCAACAAGTTGCAACTTCTTTTCCGGAAGCTCCTCTCGAAAGAACTCCGAGTTTAAGCGTGCTTGGCCTGGAGCAATTTCCGCATGGGTGGCCGACCAGGAAGTTCTTCCCGGGTGCGCACGAGTGAGGACAAAGTGCGCAGAAAAGACATGTGTTGGTCTGTGAGGATAGTCTTGAGGTCCTAGAGTGCTGCCAGGTGTGCGGGCCCGATCTCGAGGAGGCGGGACGCTACAGTGGTATCAGAGCCGACCCTCGCGGTTTCATAGGCGCGTGTGGGCGCAGTTGCGCAGGCATGGTATGCATGGCTGGTGTGGGCCCAGAGTGGTCACACAGCATGGCACATGCGCTGGCACTGGACGCACGAACGTGGCCAAGAGGGGACGTTCCTGGATTGGGGTTGACCGACGAGGACGTCGGTCTTCTAAGGGGGTGAGTATGTGACATCCCAGCCCAAGGCTTAATAGGATTGATAGAATACTCATATCAACAAGTTGCAACTTCTTTTCTGGAAGCTCATCTCAAAAGAACTCCGAGGTTAACCGTGCTTGGCCTGGAGCAATTTCAGGATGGGTGACCGCCCGGGAAGTTCTTCCCGGGTGCGCACGAGTGAGGACAAAATGCGCAGAAAAGACATGTGTTGGTCTGTGAGAATAGTCTTGAGGTCCTAGAGAGCTTCCAGGTGTGTGGGCCCGGCCTCGGGGAGGCGGGACGCTACATCTTATACCCTTCGCATGGTCAGGGAACCTTCGGCATCATCTCCAACAGAGATAACACGAGTACAATCAGGGCCTGCAGTGACACAGGCCTTAAAATTTTAGTGGCGGACGCATGGCCTAGCGTCACTGCAGGCCTCGGTACGAGTACTGTAGCAGCTTCAGATGGCGGACGCAATGACGTCATTATCCCAGTGCCACTGCAGTGGCGGTAAGAGTGACATCGGCATCGTCCGCCACTGGAGACGAAACAGCAGTCGCGGACACGCTTATGTCATCAAAGAAGCAGTGGCGGGTAGGCCTATGTAAGCCCGCTTCAGCCCAATCTATTGAGTTGTTATATAACCAAGCACTTAGATTTTCCTTTTCACTTCTCCATCTCCTCTCTCAGCCACGCACCGCCGCCTCCCTTATTCTCCACGGATCCACCAACCGCCACCAACTCCCTTCCCCTCCACCGGCCGCCTCCCCTCCCTTCCCCTCCGCTCGACGTGCCGCCTCCCCTCACCTCCACGCGCCACTGCCTCTCCCCTAGGGATGGCAATTCGGGGCCGGGTACCGGGTATCCGCCGGGTACCCGACCAGATGGGGCCGGGCATGGGGAACGTTTTCCACCTGTGGGTGGCGCCCATAACCGCACCCACATGAGTCGGGTACGGGGCGGGGATTCAAACCCACCCATGGGGAACCCGGCGGGGACCCGAAATTTCAAATGTTCACTGTTTTGCAGCCCAGCCCAGCTTCTTCACCAGGCCCAACACAACCTGCTTTGCTTGAGTCACCACTAAACCCTAACCTCCCAGAGCAGCGCACGCCTCCAGTCCACTCCCTCCCCTCCCCTCGCGCACGCCGCCACTCACTCCCACACCGCCGCCGCCGCAAGCCACTCGATCTCGCCGCTCGCCGCGCCGTCGCCACTGCAAATCATTGAATCGTGTCACGCCGCCGCTGCACGACCCTGCTTCCCCGCTGGTCGCGCTCACGCCAGACGAAGCCGACCCCAATCCTCGCCGCCCGATGCCGATGCGACGATGCCGACCTGACAACGCGTCGAGCCGTCGACGCCTGACGCCGACCCCGACGACGCACGACGCTGCAGTGCCGCACGACCCCCGCCCCGCATCTCACCACCCACACCCCGAATTTTGATTTTCATTCTTTTACTTTCTGACAGTTTGATGCATGTGTGTTGCCTGTATGCTGTGTATGCTGTTATGCTGTCAATTTGTTAATTGGTAATGCAGTTACGCTGTCAATTTTTTCAAACTGATAGGGAAATGTGGTTATAGTCTTTTACCCGGTGGGTACCCGTTACCCGCCCCGATACCCGACGGGCACGGGGCCGGGTAGGGATTTTTACCCACGGGGACGGGGACGGGTGGGGAATTCTAGCTACCCGCTGGCCATGTCGGGGCAGGCATGGGTTTACTCTACCCGCCCCGAACCCGCCCCATTGCCATCCCTACTCTCCCCACCACGTTGCTTTGCCTTCACGCGCCGCCTCCTCTCCCCTCCACGCGCCATCGCCTCAGCTTCCCTTCCTCGAGCGGATCTGGATGCGACAGCTCGGACGAGGCGGGTCAAGGGGCGGCGGGGCAGCGCTGAGCTCGGCGAGGCGGATCCAGACCCGGCACCTTCGGGGGCGGTCGCTCCGGGAGCGGCGACGGATCCGGATGCGGCAGCTCCGGGGGCGGCGCTGATCCAGGGCTGCGAGGCGCAGCGGAGGCGGCGACTTCCTCAGCCCTCCGCGCGTGGCGGCTACCTCCATGACGGCGCATAGCGGCTCCCTCTTGGCGTGGCTACCTCACGACGCGTGCCGGCACGACGACCAGGCGATGGGGCGCGGTGCTGGCACCACGGCGACCAGGTTCGTGCACTCCACGTTCCACGTTCTTGGCCTTCGATGACTGAAGTTGCTCTGTTCTCGTACAAATTGTTGCACATGCTAGTGTTTTCTTTGAGTTCAGTGGTGCTGTCGTTCAACAAGACATAACCAAGATGTGTTGTTCTTTTTCGTAGGCCTAATAGGCTTCTTGTCTACGAGTTCATCGCGAGAGGTAGCTTGGAAAAGCATCTCTGTGAAGTATTGGGCTGAATAATTGACTTGTACTCGAATCTCTAGTTGACAAATTTTAGCACTGTAATACTGTAAAGAAATTATGATATTGTATTGAGTGTATCTGCCTGTTACTTCCTCCTGCGAAGTCTGTTTTTCCTTATTTGCTTACAAGGGAGACACATTTAGCTCAGTTTGTCATTTGTGCTGTTAAGTCTGTTGCTTCTTCTCTGCTATGATCCACTCTTTGTTTTTTGCTTTAGAGCAAAATTGAAGAGGGGATTAGAGCAGATTACAGGGAACAGTGTTTTTTTTTTTAATTTTGGAAAAACCTTTGCAGTGGCGGGCACACTTGACCTCACCTTGTCCTCCTAAACTTTAGTTGGCTAAACATTAGTTGGTTAAATGTTTAGTTGGCTAATTTTAGTTGGCTAGAGGATCCAAAGAAAGCCTTAGAGATTGCTTGACTCATTTGTGTACATCGCGTGCATAATGTTTCGTTCGCGATCCTGACCCGCTTGGAATCTTGAACGATCAGACCAACCGACAATGTGAACTGAATAAGTTCGTCCCATATAAAATGTGTGGCCCACGATTTCCTGAAGGGATGAGGTGTGCAAGCTCCGTGTTGAGCTTGCCCACGACCACGAGAGGGCAATGCCCTCCCTTAATTTTGTACATAGGAATACTTTTAACAATCACAGTGGTAGCACTAACTACTTTAAGGATGCAAAAAGTAGACACGCATGAGTGAAGTCAAAAGAAACATTTGTGCAAAATGACATCAAAGCACGCCTGTCCCGCCCCATGATTGATAACTGATCAGTGCATAACTTATTTTATTTGGCCCGTAGGGATGTCTTCTTGGGTCGAGACCCAATTCCTAGTCTCTAGTGACCTCACATCTTGAATGCAAATTTAAGACAACCATATCGACATCTTTGACCTACATTTGCATCCGTCCTTATTTGATGGTTTTAGGTTAGTTGATATTTCTACATCAATAAAGAGATTATATAATTATCTTGAAGTCAACTTGTAACTTGGTGCAAAGATGCCATACATGTCAAAAGTTGATACCTATAAGCATGAAGTCTAATTGTAGTCATATATACGCTACGTTGGTGAGCTGTCTACATAGTTAAATGAAAGCATGCAAGGGCTAGGCGGCTAACATATATAGGTTGCTTGGCTTGGTGCATTTCAACAGGCTATAAATAACACATCGAGAAGGAACGAATTGAGCAGCTTGCTGAATTCCATTGATACTATATCTTCTCTCCTGTCCAGCATATATCGTCCCCTCAGCCAAGTAAGTTTGATCCAAATCCATATACAATGGTTTCCAGTTCCACCGCAGCTGCTCTCAAGGGGGGCGTCCTTGTCGCCATGTGCGTCATGCTGTTCCATTCGTCTCTTGGGCAGCAGCCGCCATCACCGTCTCCTAATTGCACCGATTCATGTGGCCCTTCCTGCAACTCAACGTGCACTGCTGCTGCTCAGCAGTCTTGCGATATCAAGCGGGCCAAAGCTTATAATGACTGCGTCAACAGCTGCCCTACTGCCTGCACTAATGGCTGCGGCACCTCCTGCGGCTGAGACGCCGCCTGCCGCTCCTCCTGCGGTAACTATGCTGCCGGTTACACCAGTTGCGACAAAAACAGCCCGACCACCATCTATCAGATGTGCTGGCCACCTTGCAATGCCACCTGCTATAACAACTGCACCAGTAGCTGAATTACTGCGGCGTGAACAACCTGTTTATGTCTGCCAGTCTTTCAACAAGTTTATTTTTCCTCTGATTCAGCGCTTCGCCATGGATCATGGAGTCTTCAGTCCATGGGTGTGAGTTTGGAAATTATTGTTTTCAGTCTGGTCGCCTTAATAAGATTCCAGAGAAAAGCTCTGTCAGGAAATGAAATTTATGTATGTTTGTAAATTCGAAATTGTGAAATAAAATCCATGAAGTTGAAGTTATGTTAGAATCCAGATACTCTTAATTTCATTCAGTCATGGTTTAAACTTGAATGCAGTGTGTATCAGGGATCATAGGTTCAAATATGCACCAAATAACATAATAGAGCACTGACGCAATATACGTACTGCTGTCAACATTTCAAACTTGTCCATATTTCGATTTGTCCTGCACCAACCGATTTACAGAATGTTAAAGTCGGCAATAATTAATAGAGTGGGAGATACCAAACTTTCAGGGTTGTGAATGGTGTCGCTATCATAATATATCCATAAAAAATAAATTATCAAAAAATATATATATCTACAGAGTATTGCTCATGCTGGCTTTTCTTCAGATTATTGTACTCTCGAAATCACCATTTGGAGTGTTTTAAAAAAAAAAGGACTGAGCCATTGGCCGCATTCTAACTTATAGATCCAGTACGTCAGATGGTCAGAGATTCTTATTATGCTTGCAGCATCAACTCAATCCCTCCATGTTAACATATTGAGATAGAAGTCAAACGTTCAAGGATGGGAATCACCCACCTTGTCCCTGACAAAAAAAAAAGAGAGGAAGAACCAGGATGGTCCAAATTAAGCTTCAGTTTTTATATTAACAACTTCAGTTTGCCAAAACGAAAACTGCAGTTTGCGTGCCATGCACGCATTGATACGTTGGTCAGCACTCAATACCATAGTTATCAATCATACGGCACTGCCCACACCATCTTGGGATATCACAACGACTGAGCTTTTATGTCTTCACATTTTCTCTGTACCATACTGTAAAATTAAAACTAATAATCCAATAGTTTTGTTCCTATCAGTGTTTGGGGTCAGGACTTCCACAACGGACGCCTCTTTTGTAAGATCTGTCTATAATGGACTCTACTACAAAGTGCATTTCACTGACGAACCTTAATAGAACATTTTGTGGAAGCTATACAAGGTTTTTAGAACGATTTGATTCAACCAATAAAATAAAATGAGAATAAATCTTTTTGTGTGTGCATGGCACCGGAAGTCTATTCAAGTGTCATGATGCAGACATAAAAAAAAGTGTCACGTCGCGCGAACCCACATGCTTGGATGTTAGCACCTTACACCTAGATTATCCAACATCACTAACCTTGGGTTAACCCTTTTACGTGAAGAGGAAGAAAGCTTGATTAGGTTCATCTATCGTATTTGTAGAGCCCAGCCATATTTGCAACCTATGATTTTACATGTCACCCACACAATAGGGAAACAAATATCAAGGTTCATATCTATGCACAGGAAATTGAGCATCATCATGATACTCCTAAAAACTGATTCGACATGGAAACATGAGGCGTGAATGTAGTGGATATTCAGTAATATCTACAAATGTTGAAACCTTGGAAGCTTTTACAGATAACGAAATATGGACATTCAATGCCCTTGATTACATCTACCATTGAAATAATAACTGAACTGAAAAGAAAAAGCTAAAAAGCACTGAACTAGAAGAAATGATCCGACCTTATCACAATTCATATCTAACAACCATTTCGTTCCATGATTTATTCGACTAGTAATCATTTTCTGACCGGTATAACTTATTATAATTGCTCTGAGATTCTTACCTGTCCTTTCAATGCTCTCGCTAGTACCATTGGCCCCGTTTTGTTGTCTGCCTAATCAAATAGAGATGTTTATATTGATGCACCAACTCATGGACACTAATTAGAGTGCAAACTAATTTTATGAGGAGAAAAGAGCACATTACTTATATTGAACTACTAGTCCAAAGAGTACAAACTAAACCTATCTTGAGTCTTAAAATGCAAGCTCCTTGAGGTCAAAACATGAATGGTGTGGACAATGTTGTCCCTAGATGTTTCCAAGGGGTGGTGACCCCATTTTAGAGCTAATCAGGGTACCGCATATTTCAGGGGATACTAACTTTATTGATGTGTTAGTAGAGATTCTCAATTTAGATTCCTTACATAGTTTTGGTCAACAATTCTGACTTCCAGAGGTATCTATAATTAAACCATACTGCACATTTCTGCTGACGTATATACTTGATTGATGTGTCAATGGAGGTTCTCGATTTAGTTTCTTTGTTTATAGTTGTATCCATATTTCTGATTCTCAGAGGATTCTATGGTTAAACTATTTAAATAATTAAATTGTATTTTGCACAATAAATTGCAGCTAATTTCTTCTGTATATTTAATGGTCAACAAGGACAGCACAACTCGTCATCTCAGACATTAAAATAATCTACTGAACTTTTTGGCTGGGATAACTATCGATTATCAACAATCTTCCTTCTTCGTCTTGCCTTCTTTCCTTCTCTGGTGCTAATCCTCTTGAGGCAATCGAAGTTTTCATTTGGCTTGTATGATCAATTTTTTGTTGATGAACTTGTCAAACTGCACTTAGTACTGTGGTACACAATGTAAGCTGACAAGCGGTGTGGTTTCTGGCGCTATCACGAGAACGGGTTAGGGTTTAGGGCTCTCATTTATTCTTTCCATTTAGAAACAAAAGCATTTGCGGGTTTGTTTGGATAGATTAAGGTTGCAAGGTCGAGACCATAATTTTCTTGGATTCTTTCCTTTTATTTACATGTGCAATTGTGCATGTACCTTTCAGTCACTTCAATCACAATTACTTTCACGTATAGGTGGGAACAACTCCAGAAATGCTTAGGCACGTGGACAGATTTAAAGCGTACTATGACATCCCGGTCCAAGGCTTAATAGGATTGATAGAATACTCATATCAACAAGTTGCAACTTCTTTTCCGGAAGCTCATCTTGAAAGAACTCCGAGGATAAGCGTGCTTGGCCTAGAGCAAATTTCGGGATGGGTGACCGACCGGGAAGTCGTTCCCGGGTGCCCACGAGTGAGGACAAAGTGTGCAGAAAAGACATATGTTGGTCTGTGAGGGAAGTCTTGAGATCCTAGAGGGCTGCCAGGTGTGCGGTCCCGGCCTCGAGGAGACGGGACGTTACAAGTGGTATCAGAGCCAACCCTCGTGGTTTCACGGGCGCGTGCGGGCGCAGTTGCCCAGGCATGGTGCGTATGGCTGGTGTGGGCTTAGAGTGGTCACACAGCGTGGCACATGCGCTGGCACTGGACGTACGGACGTGACCAAGAGGGGAGGTTCCTGGATTGGGGTTGATCGACGAGGACGTCGATCTTCTAAGGGGGTAAGTATGTGACATCCCGGCCCAAGGCTTAATAGGATTGATAGAATACTCATATCAACATGTTGCAACTTCTTTTCTGAAAGCTCATCTCGAAAGAACTCCGAGGTTAAACGTGCTTGGCCTAGAGTAATTTCGGGATGGGTGACCGACCGGAAAGTCGTTCCCGGGTGCGCACGAGTGAGGACAAAGTGTGCAGAAAAGACATGTATTGGTCTGTGAGGGAAGTCTTGAGATCCTAGAGGGCTGCCAGGTGTGCGGGCCCGGCCTCGAGGAGGCGGGACGTTACACGTACAAATGCTTACTGTTGTGGACAAAGTGAGTAATTCAGAAGCATGTAGTTAAGGGCCTCATGTATCGTCCCTATTAGTTCATACATCACGCAACTAGAAAATTTTCTTTTTTACATGAATTTTCAGAAGTTTACTATGGCATCTTAATACACCACTGTATTCTTGCAAAGAAATAAAAAAGGCAAAATAAGTAGAATATATTTTCACAAGCTTTTCAAAAAAATTGTATTTGCAACAAGAAGAAGCTATGCCAATTCAAAATAAGACGACACTCTTAACTTTTCATGATGACTAATTACAGCATTCCTACAAAAAAAAAAACATTGTACTACTAATAATCAGACATCCATGGATTGACTTTTGGACTCATCAGCCATTATATTATGAATGTGTGGCTCTTGACACCATCATGTTTTACAGTAGCGTGATGCAATGGATAATGTTGAGTATCCACATCTTCATTCTGGGTCATATATCGATAAGGCAGAGGGAATTCACACATCTCATTCCTCAAAGAACAGGGAACTGTTGAATGATTGTCACAGAATTAGGGCTAGTTTGGATATAGCCCTGACGAATCTGCTTGGCTCAGGCATCGTTCTCAAATGCATGCCTGACGGGCGAGCTGCCTGGCAGGGCATGAACCAAACTGTTGGGGGCTCTGCAACAAGTATCCGAGAAGCGAAGGATCAGTAACAACCCGCGAAGGCTCACAAGGCGGAGCGAAGGGGTCTTACGTAACGTTCGAGCGAAGGGTCAACAAAGCCTGAAACGGAGAGACATAATAGAGTTGGCTAATGGCACCGCTGTAATAACGATCTTTCCTCCCCCTATAAATATGGAGAGAGGGGATCCTGTAATGACATCTGTTTTTCGGGCCACGAGCCAGAGACACCTCATTTCCTCCGTCCACATTTCTCTATCATCTCTAATCCCTTCGCCCAACATCGCGGGCGACTGAGGGCTTCAGGACTATAGATAACGAACGACCCAAGGGACAGCCAGGAGAACCATCTTCCGGCAACGCGGACACATCGAGAGGGCTTTGCAAGGGAGCAGCAGACGGCAAGACCTTCGGAGGGCTTCGCAAGAGGACCTTCGGGCGTCAAAACGTACAGAGAGCTCCGTAGCGGCAATACAACACTAGTACAGATCTACTGATTGGTGACGATTTTACTGTAGATCCGTCACTATTTTGGGGGTTTTTCCCGTTTTCGGCCAACTTTATGAAGTGTTTCTCGATCCATCACTAACAAGCCTCATTTGTGACGATAATCCGTATAAATTGATGCATAGTATTGTCCCGTGTTGCTGGTTTACTGTTCTGGGCAGGTTCCGGGTGGCCGATTCGTCACTAAAATCCCGTTTCGAGTACGGCGACCAACGGGGACCCACAATTTTCGTCATAAACCCAACCCCACCGCCGTTTCTAGCCTACGTGGCATCCCAGTCAGCAAGTGCGGGGCTCCGTGTCAGGCTTTCGTAGGACCCATGGTCAAACCATTTTCGTCACAAATTTCGTTTGACCGCGTATAATGCCATGTATCGCACTACAGAACGATAGGGGGCCCACAATTTTCGTCATAAACCCAAACCCATGGACGTTTCTGGCCTACGTGGCATCCCAGTCAGCAAGTAGGGAGCTCCGTGTCAGGCTTCGTAGGACCCACGGTCAAACCGTTTTCGTCACAAATGTCGTTGACCGCGTGTAATACCATGTAGTAGCGCACTACAGTACAAAACGACAGGGTGCCCACGTGTCAGGGTGCATGGGTCCCCAGATTTTTCGTTTGCCCGCGCGTTGTGCCACGTGGCGCACCACGTAGGACAAAACTGGCCTACGTGGGGCCCACCGTCAGGTAATTTTTCGTCACTGATTTCGTTTGCCTGTGTATGCCATGTGGCTCTCGTGGGCCCACATGTAAACGACATTGGACCACGGTCAAGTAATTTTCGACACTGTTTGGTTCGCCCGCGTGTGGTGCCCTAGCGCTCGGCGGGCCCACGTGTCGTACACCGTGGGGCGCAGGTCGAGTAATTTTTGACACTCCCTCGCCAAAAAAAATGTAATTTTTGACACCGCGTGTGGTGCCCTAGCGCTCGGCTGGCCCACATGTCAGGCGCACCGACGTGGCTTGCGAGCCAACACGCCATGGGCCGAATCTTCCCCAGAACCAAAGCCCTACTGCTCATGCTCGCTCTGTTTAACGGGCTCATATTCATATCCGATCGCAGGCGCATTCCTCGGCCTGATGCCCTCCTTTATACTTTTGCGTGGCCCACCTGTCTGTGAAAGAAGCTTTAGAATTTTGGTACTTGGTGCGAATATTTGTAGCGGGAAACTCGATTTGGATGCCGCGCGGCTCGGTCCCTAGGAATGAAAACTCGTTTTGGCGGCATCATTGCCTTGGCCAGCGACAAAATTACTTCAGAGTTCAGACCGTAAGGTAACCCCATCCAGGAGGACACCGGTGCCGCGATGAATGCATCTCGGCAGAGGCCTAACACCGGTGGAGAATTACCGCCGGCTACAGCAGCGGATCCCCCGAAGGTACGGATGTCCTCCACACTCCAATAAATTATGCGCTACGATGACCTGTCAACTTTTCGCTTATCAGATTCAAATTTTGTATAGATGGACAGAAGTTGGATACGTAAATCTAGACGATTTAGCGAGGAACATATTCTGGGGGTTAATGATTTCATGGGATTTGTTCGGGCCACAAAAGGGGGTGCGTATGTGCTCAGTGCCTGAATCATAAAGAGCTAGACCTTGTTGGAAGGAGAGATCACTTACTAATGTATGGGATGCAAAGCTCATATGATCGGTGGATCCATCATGGGGAACCTTCGGATGGTCCCGAAAGTGAACAGAGTCATGAGGATGATGGATTTCACGAAAGGGCAGACCATGAGAATGCCGATGGCAATGAATACTTCGATGATGATGATGGACTTCCGGATATTTTTGGTGACCTGTTTGAAGCTGAACTTACAGGTGATGGTGGTGGACCAAGGTTTGGAAGTGTGTTAGATGAATTACACAAGGAGTTGCACGAGGGTTCTCGTTATAAAAAAATTTCATTTGTGGTGAAGTTACTTCATATCAAGTCATTCTATCGGATCACCAATGTTGCGTTTACTGCAATGATGAAGTTGTTGTCCTTAGCATTCCCTCATTGCTCTCTTCCAGCATCTTACAATGAAGCAAAGAACTTCCTAAGTTCCCTGGGACTTGGATACACTACAATCCATGTGTGTCCGAATAATTGTATTCTCTTTCGGCGGCAGCATGAGAAACTTGATCAGTGTCCAATCAGTGGAGCATCAAGATGGAAGGATAAAAATGGAAACAAGTGTATTCCTGAGAAGGTTTTGAGGCATTTTCCAATTATTCCAAGGCTCAAGAGGATGTTTATTAAGAAGGAATTAGCAGAGGATGCACAATGGCACCTTAGGAAGCGACGGCCTGTCCACGGTGAAATGAACCATCCAGCTGATGGTGAGGCATGGAAAGACTTCGACAGGAATTTTCCCGAGTTTGCAAGTGATCCTCGCAACTTGAGACTCGGCCTTGCCACTGATGATTTCAATCCATTCTGCCAACTGAGCAGCTCACACAGCATGTGGCCGGTATTTCTTGTGCCGTACAACCTCCCGCCATGGGAATGTGTGGAACAGAGCAACTTAATGATGGCCTTGCTCATTCCTGGTCCGAGTTCTCCAGCGAAGGATTTTGATCTGTTCTTGGAGCCTCTCATTGAAGAGTTGATTCAGCTTTGGGAAGGGGTCCTAACTTTTGATGCATCTAGTGGTGCACAATTTAAACTGCATGCTGCAGTTTTATGGTGCATCCAGGATTATCCAGCACTGGCCACGTTGTCTGGGCGAGTGACGAAAGGTTATTATGCTTGTGCGCACTGTGATAAAAATCCTTGCTCAATACGGATAAAGAACAAGATTTGTTATATCGGGCACCATCATTTCCTTGGTAACGAGGAGCCTTTGAGGGTTAATGCCCAATTTCGTGCGCAACCACACAGAGAAAAGCCAGGGAAATTTACAACAGAGGAGCTGCTACAGCAACTGGACAATGTCAAAGATGTTAGACCAGGCATCTCTCGGCCACGAAAAAGGAAGAGGGTAAAAGGCCAACGTTGGAAACTCAGGTCTTCTCTGTTTGACTTGCCGTATTGGACAAGCTTGAAGATACCACATATTCTTGATGTCATGCACATCGAAAAGAATATTTGTGAAGCCTTTCTTGCAACGCTTCTCAACATTTCTGGGAAGACCAAGGACACGTTGAATGCTAGGATTGACTTGGAAGAATTGGACATAATGCCACAATTACAGTTGCAGCTTGAGGGTGATCGATACATCATGCCAAAAGCTCTGTATGCATTGAGTAAAGAAAAACAGAAGAAATTTTGTGAATTTATGCAAGCGGTGAAATTTCCAGATAGGTATGCTGCGAGCTTAGCAAGATGTATTGCTGAAGACGGCTGCAAACTCACGAGATTGAAAACACATGATTGCCACATCCTGCTCCAAAGGATCTTGCCAGCTGCCCTCCGAGGTCTCGTGGCTAAACCCATTTATGAGGCAGTTGCGGAACTGGGTTTGTTCCTTCGGAAACTATGTTGCAAACGGCTGAAGTTAAAAGATTTAGAAATCTTGAGAGATAAAATTCCACAAATTTTGTGCAAGCTTGAGAACATTTTCCCTCCTGCATTCTTTGATGTCATGGTACACTTGGCTGTTCATTTACCTGAAGATGCAATCCTTAGAGGTCCAGTACAGTATGGGTGGATGTATCCTGTTGAAAGAAGGCTATGTAAATTAAAGAGCTTTGTGAGAAACAGGGCAAGACCTGAAGGGTCCATTGCAGAAGCATATATTGCCAACGAGTGCTTGACATACTGTTCAAGATACTTTGGTGATGATGTTGACACATGATTCAATCAGGACAGGAACAGAGAGACTGTTAACACGAGTGGAGTTACATATGATGTTTTCAAGCATGGTGCTCGTTTCATTGGAAACCCACTGGTTAAATTTGAAGAGGATAATTATGAACACATGGTATGGTATGTGCTAAACAACTGTCCCGAGATCGAGCCATATATAAAGTATGTAACCCCTCTTACGCTTGTGCGTTATTCTTCTATACATGCAACATGTGTTATTGAGCTCTATTTTGATTAAAGTACTGTGTATATTGCAGGAAAGTGAGAGAAGATCTCCAGACCAAATATACCAGTAATTACCGTCTTGACAAAGCGCTTCGTAAAGAATTTCATGGGTGGTTTAAGAAAGAAGTGAGTTGTTTTTTTTGGCCACAAGTTTACATGAAATTACTATCTGTTGCATATATGTGTTCATCACCAACCTGTATATTTTGTTATGCAGATTGCCACTATCAAATACAATCGTAATCAACATGTTCCCCATGACTTGGAAGCATTGGCAAGCCAACCACTCCTGCGAGTTAAAGTGTATTCAGGGTGTATTATTAAAGATGTCCGATACCAAACAATTGAGGTTAAAAATTAGAAAGACGCAGAACAGTGGAGTAGTGGTGTCCAGTTTCCACGACAGACGTCAAGTGGATTTCTATGGTGTCATCAAAGATATCATTGAGCTGCAGTATAACTCTACACCGGAGGCCAATCGAACTGTTGTTTTATTTCGGTGTGACTGGTTTGATATGAACGAAAAGAATGTGGTTGCAGACGCATTCTTCAAAAGCATTAACACTGCAAAATTATGGTACAAAGATCAACCTTATGTATTGGCACAGCAAGTAAGAAAGGTGTTCTACTTACCGTGCACACTAAAAGGAAGAGACTGGAAAGTTGTGCAACATTTTGAGCAAAGGAACTTGTACAATGTCCGTCAACAAGACGACGAGCCAGGATCCACTTGTAATATTCCAAGTTTTTAACACAAAAATAAATAGTTAATCAAAAAGACTTCCGAAGTTGACCAAAATTTGACTTTTTGAACCGTGGCTCGGATGGACGATCAGGAACCGTAGATGCGTAGAGTTCGTCGAAACGATTCCGTTTGACTACTCATATGCACATTTTGGACTACGGGTGAATTATGGTGACTTGAACAATTTTCAGCCGTCGGATGTGCTTCTAGGTTTCCTACTAGTATTCGTTGAAACAGGGGATACCGTCTTTTTCTCTCTTCTCCAGCCGAGCCGCCGCCCTGTTCTGAACCACGTCGCCGCCTCCTTCCTGCCCTAGCTCGACACCTCCCCGCTCCGTTCCTTGCTCGCCTCAAGGTTCCACCTGCTGGTCGTCCTACGCTAGCGCAGTTCTTGCTGGCTGCATGCTGTTGCGGGTACTAGGCTGCTAGCACCGGTAAGTGCCGTCCTGCTTTGCTGCTATTGGCTTGGAGCTCATGTGCTGCTGGCTGTGCGCTGAATTGATCAGTGCTGCTGCTTCCCTGCTATTGCTGGAACAGCAGGGGAAAGGAAGGGAGGAGCAGCAAGGTTGCAAGGAAGAGAAGGGGAGGGGAAAGGAGAGATTCGTGGAGATTTTCCAAATTCCGACTGACCTGAGGTAAAATCAGGTTTAGGGCGTCTTTGCCAATCTCCAGCTAGTCCTTAAACGCTCGTACATCACTTCAATTTGAGGATTCATCCACTGAACCGAGATAAATAGATTGGATGTTCTGTCCAGTGAGACTATTTTGAAATCTGGCATGAATTGATTAGGAGTTCGACCATGAGCCAATAATAAAAGTTGTAGATAATGTTTTTATCTTTCCAACGGGGATGGTCTCACTCGATTCTGATCAGCCATTAGGGAGAAACTGTATTTTCAGTATTACTGTCTCAGGATTTCTTAATCTGCACAGTTTTCTATTTAATTATTTTTGGCCCATTTAGCAAATTTTATGGCAGAACATGCTATTGCGAAAGTTGTAGGAAATTCTCTGTAGATTCTCGTAATGTATTCATTTGTAGCATTTGCTTAAGGATTTAGAAAGTTATGGACTGAACAGCGAGGAAGTCATGTTTTTCGGTAGATTCTGAAATAGTGTAAAAACGTGTTTTTTAGTCTTTTTTGAAATAATTCATGGGGAACGCGTAGTGTAGAATTGGTTGGTTGCTAGCAAAGGTTTTAAGTGTAGTTTTCGCTTCACAGGTTCGAACGGTTCCGGTGTCGGGAGAGCGCCGGGTTCTCGTCAAGCTTGATTAAGGCAAGTGCAATGACGAACTTCTGTGTGATGTGAATTCGACTGTTGGTTCTATGTTCTCTTTGAATATGCTTCATTCGATGCCTTTGATTTTATATGTTTATTGCTTCAAGATTTCTATTCTTTTGTCGAATATTCAAGGTTCATGTGTTCCCTTTCATATCATTCAAGTGCCGGGGGTTTGTATGAACACCGGTTGTGTTATCTGGTTCTTATATTCAGGTTCCTGTGAATAAGTGCTGGCCCCACTTGTTCAGCTTTACCGGTAAATGCAAAGGAAGTTTCAGGTGACGTCCGTTTCAGACGGAAATTAGTATTTCAATGTTGTTTCAAGGAGATGGTTTCTGGATTCATGATTTCCATTATTTATCATATTGTTGTATTTGTTCTTTCAGTTCTAATTTGTACTTGCTGAGTGTTTTTACTCACTCTTGTGTTTCATTTGGTTTTAGGTACTCGTTGATCGACGCAAGCATTGGATGGGAGTAGCATATTCATTTGAGCACATACACACATACATCTTCACATTTAATTGGTTTACTAGACTTTAGAGTAATTTGATTGGTCGAGATGGTCATATGGTTGTGGTGAACCCATCATGGTTTATCCTTTGGAGTTGCTGGTCGTTTATTGCTTATTCATGGATATGTCTATTTTTTATGATGATTGTGTGTTCGCGGATGATAGGATTTACAAGGGATACTCTGCCGAAATTTTGAATAATTTCTATACTTATAGTTTTTAATTGTTTTATAGTAGCCTCCAGATTAGTTAAATATCTGCGGTGTTACACCACTGAAGCAGAAATTGCATACCAAGACGATTACGCAGAAGATGGCGACTGGGTAGTCGATGAAGTGCTTCCTGATATGCAGCCAGATGATACAGGGGTGGATGAGGAGCTTATCACCGCACCTGCAAGTATGATTAATGAGCTTCGGAAACGAACCAACACTGATTCGGATGAAGATTTTGACGATGAAGTTGAGGACGATACTCTCCATAATTACCAATCCGATGTTGATGCTTCTGATGATGCCGCTGATGATGATGATGATGAATATGACTAGTAGTCGGTCTTTGAACTCTGACGGATACCCAAATCAGGGTACCCTGATCTAGGATACTTAATCCCGCTAACCGTCTCAGCTTAATTGTGTAGGGCCCACAGGAACAGGTGCATGACAACAGAGCGCTCGAGGGGCCCACAGCCGACCCCGAGAGCACATACAAGTTCCGCCTCGCCCGACCCCCAGTCGGGCGGGCCCACGACTTCCGCCCCGCCCGACCCCGAGTCGGGTGGGGTCCACGAACTCCGCCTCGCCCGACCCCCAATCGGGCGGGCCCACGACTTCCGCCCCGCCCGACCCCGAGTCGGGTGGGGCCCCGAACTCCGCCTCGCCCGACTCCCAGTCGGGCGGGCCCACAAGCCGCGCTTCGCCCGACCCCGAGTTGGGAGACTTCGTCGAGAAGATTTTCCTCTGACAAGGAGGACAGGCATTTACGACGAGTAGCTGGGGAGCCTTAACTCTACCCAGCAACTCATATACTTGCAGGCACGCGATGTGACCCGCACAGTGGCGCCCGTCCCATCTCGCGGCGCCGCCTGACACCTCGAGTACAGCAGCGGGATGGCTACGACATCATCATCACCCTGAACAGGGACGAAGACCGGACCGGCGACAAGACGGCCGCGACAGTCTGGGTTGACATCTCGACCACCTGCCCGGCGACCGGGCTGACAGGACGCCGCCTGACTAGGGCCACAGTGGCGGCTAGGGTTCAGACTAGTGCGGCGTGTAGCCGCGCTAGCCCACAACTCGAAAGCCCCGTTCCCATTTGTAAACCGGCTCACTCCTTGACTATAAAGGGAGAGCTGGGGGCATGGGAGGGGGGAGATCGAAGTTCGAACAGACACAGACATAGAGATACACACGAAGAGGCTTGGAGTCTTTCTCCTCCCTCGTCAACACTTGTAGCTCCCCTCTGCAAGTCGAAACACGAACCACCCACGAACTGGACGTAGGGCATCGATTGCCTGAACCAGTATACATCTCGCCTCTCTCACAAAACCCTCGCCATCACAGAAGATTGTCAGGCGCCGTAGTTACAAATTTACTTGTCGGCCGGTTTCTTAACACCGACAGTTGGCGCGCCAGGAAGGGGACCTCAGCGCGTTTGACGTCTTCAGTTGATGGCGAGCCACGACATCGATTGGTCTCCAGGCGCTCTCGTGTACTTCGGAAGCCTGGAGTTCATCGTGGTCCAGGATGGGGGGCTTTCGCGCGTCGAACCGCCGGCACCCCCACAAAGGGCCCTCACCCTCGCCATATCCGCGGGCGCGGAGCTCGTGGGTATGGCGGAGTATGACTACGACAGCGACGAGGATGACCTCCTCGACTACGACTCCGATGCCGGCAGTCACCATCCTTCGCGCGAGTGCATGGTGGTGGAAGCCGGCGGAGGCAGCCGCCGCAACGTTCACGACGTGGCGGCGCAGCCAGACCCTGCAGCGGTCGCGACGACGGCGGACGCCGGAGCGGCCGCAGAAGCCGCGCCCCTGCTTGTGACACAGGCGCAGCAAGGAACCCCTCCGGCGAGCGCCGACCTCCGGGAGGGCGATGACCTGGAGCGTCTGCTCCAACGCCAACACGAGCTCGCAGAAGCCGCGCGGCGGCTCAAGGAGGAGCGCGAGCGGCTCGAACACGAGGTGGCGCAGTGCCAGGCCCTGCGCGAACGCGTGCGTGCCCATGGGCGCGAAGCCCGGCAGCGGATTCTGGCCGAGGCGGGCAACCTCGTGCCCAGATACACCAGGCCCAGCCAAAATGTCGCCGCGGCTGCGACACTTTTGCGCGCGCTCCCGCAACCGTCCGACGAGGACCAGCGAAGAATCCAGGGGGAGCTCAAGGACCTCCTGGACTTGGCGGCGGTGCAGCAGGCCGAGCGCGAGCAAAGCTCCGCTGCACGGCGGTGGGAATCCAGCGTTTCCTACCGCACGCCAAGCAAGCCACGGCCACAACCCGAAAGTTCCGTCCACCAAACCCCCGAGCAAAGTGGGACTGGGGACGCGCCGCCGGGTGTAATTTTACACGGCCTTTTTTGCGCACCCGCCGGGTGGAGCCCCCGAGCCGTTAGGGTCGGGGATCGGCGGTCGGCAGGTCAGGACTTGTTGTGAATTTCAAAAAGACAGAAAGAGACGAACTTTCTTTTTATTTCGTTTGCATGTCTTTAAACGATGCAAAAGGAAAAGGAGGTACAAGCTAAGGGTAGAAACGACGTAGCTGGTCGATGTTCCACGCGTTGGCGAATATGCGTCCGTCGGCGTTCTTGAGCTTGTAGGTTCCGGGCCGAAGCACCTCCGCAACGGTGTATGGTCCCTCCCACGGCGGAGTCAGCTTGTGCCGACCCTGATTGCCCTGCAAAAGGCGAAGAACGAGGTCGCCAACCTCGAAAGCGCGGCCTTTAACCTTTCGTTCGTGGTAGCGGCGCAGCGCTTGTTGATACTTGGCAGAATGCAAGAGCGCGGCTTCTCGTGCTTCGTCGATCTGGTCGAGCGCATCCTCGAGGTAGCGCTCGTTGAGGTCCGGGTCAAACGTTTGCACCCGCGGGGCCCCATAATCCAGGTCAGTCGGTAGCACTGCCTCGGCTCCATACACCATGAAGAATGGAGTGTAGCCAGTGGCACGACTCGGCGTCGTCCTTAGGCTCCACAATACTGCATCGAGCTCTTTTGCCCACCGACCGGCAAATTTCTTGAGCTTGTTGAAGATTCTGGGCTTTAATCCTTGGAGGATCATGCCGTTCGCTCGTTCACACTGCCCATTCGTTTGGGGGTGAGAAACAGCTGCCCAGTCGACTCGGATGCCGTATTGATCGCAAAAGTTCAGGAATTTCTTCCCCGTGAACTGCGTGCCATTGTCAGTGATGATGGCATTTGGCACCCCGAATCGATGTACAATGTCGGTGAAGAACTTGACGGCTTGCGCCGAGTCTCAGCGGATCGGCAGGATCCGCGACGCCCGCGACATTCTGCGGGCAAGGCGCCGCGAGCAAGGGCGAGGTCCACGGTGCGAAACCGAGGACTTTGTCTACGCTCCGCGGCGTGGCGGGAGATTTGACCCGGAGGAAGACAAGCCTCGGGCTCCGGTCCCGGCTGGCCCACGGGCTTTTGGCCGCGCCATCTTGCGGGCTCCCGTCCCCCAGCGGTTTCGGCCGCCCAGCAATATCACGAAGTACAACGGGGAGACGAATCCCGCGTTGTGGCTGGAGGACTACCGCCTGGCGTGCCAAGCCGGCGGTGCCACCGACGAGCGGTTCATCATCCGCAACCTCCCCCTCTTCTTGGCCGACTCGGCCAGGACGTGGCTCGAGCATCTCCCGGAGGGCTCAATCCAGGATTGGGTTGACCTCCAGGAGGTGTTCATCGGCAACTTCCAGGGCACGTACGCGCGCCCGGGGAACCCGTGGGACCTTCGGAACTGCCGGCAGGGCGCCGACGAGTCCCTGAGGGACTACATCAAGCGATTCTCCAGGCAATGCAACGCGTTGCCCAACCTCGCTGACGCCGAGGTGATCTCCGCGTTCATAGCGGGCACCAGCAACGAAGGGCTCGTTCATGAGCTCGGCCGCAAGAGCCCGCGCTCCATCAAGGAGCTGCTCGACGTGGCCACCAGCTACGCCTCCGGTGAGGATGCGGTCGATGCCCTCCTTCACCGGACTAAAGGCAAGGCAAAGCGGAACGAGAGTTCCGGTGCGGGTCCGTCTGCCCCGCACGACAAGAAGCAAAAGCAGAAGAAGAAGAAGGGCGGCGATCAGCAACGCCGCAACGACGCACTCGTCGCGGCCGTCGAGCGTAAGCAGAAGAAGCCGGCCGTCGACAACGACGGCAAGAACCAGCATTTCGAAAAGATGCTGGAAGCGCCGTGCCCCAACCACGCCTATCCCGTCAAGCACGCCCTCAAGGATTGCGGGCTCATGCTGAAGTTCCTGGGCGCGAAGGCAAAGAGGTCCGACCCCAAGGATTCTGACCCCGGGGATGACGGGAAGGACGACAAGGAGGCGGACGGTGGGTTTCCGAAAACCACCGGCTGCCTCATGATCTTCGGAGGCGAAGGAGCCAGCTCCTCCAAGCGGCGCCAGAAGCTGGAGCGCCGGGAGGTGTACGCCGCCGAGCCGGCGACTCCGGCCTTCCTCAAGTGGTCCGAGGCGGCCATCACCTACGACCGCGGCGACCACCCCGAGCACGTGCCGCGTCCGGGGCGGTACCCACTCGTCGTCGACCCCATCGTCTCCAACAAGCGCCTATCCAAGGTATTGATGGATGGTGGTAGTGGCTTAAATATTTTGTATGCAGAGACCCTCGATGCTATGGGAGTCAGTCGCTCTCGCATCCGACCTTCGGGCGCACCCTTCCATGGGGTCGTGCCCGGAAAGACGGCCATGCCGCTCGGGCAAATCGACTTGCCCGTCACCTTCGGCACGCCGATCAACTACCGCACGGAGGTCCTCACCTTCGACGTGGTGGACTTCCCCGGCGCGTACCACGCGATCCTTGGTCGGCCATGTTACGCGAAGGTCATGGCCGTCCCCAACTACACCTACCTCAAGCTCAAGATGCCGGGGCCGAGAGGTGTCATCACCGTGAGCACGTCCGTTCAACGTGCTTACGAGTGTGAAGTAGAGTGCTGCGAGCTGGCAGCGGCGCTCATCAACAAGCCCGACCTCCCGGAGGTCGCCAGCGTGGAGTCCGAGGAGACGCCGACTCCGAAGAAGGCGTCCGGCTCGTTCGAGCCATCCAAGGACACCAAGAAGGTTCCCCTCGACCCGTCCGACCCCGAGGGGAAGACGGTCATCGTCGGGGCGACCCTTTCTACCAAATAGGAAAGCGCGCTCGTCGATTTCCTTCGCGCCAACAAGGACATCTTCGCGTGGAAACCCTCGGACATGCCGGGGATTCCAAGGGAAATCGCCGAGCACTCCCTCAACATCAAACCGGGATCGAAACCGGTCAAGCAGAGGTTGCGCCGATTCGACGAGGAAAGGCGCCGAGCCATAGGCGACGAGCTGGCAAAGCTCCTTGCCGCCGGCTTCATCAAAGAAAAGTATCACCCCGAGTGGCTCTCCAATCCTGTACTTGTTAAAAAGAAAAATGGGAAATGGAGGATGTGTGTTGACTACACAAGTCTCAATAAGGCATGCCCAAAGGATCCGTTTCCTTTGCCGCGCATCGACCAAATTGTTGACTGGACCGCAGGGTGCGAAACCCTGTGTTTCCTAGACGCCTACTCGGGCTATCACCAGATCCCACTAAAGATCGGTGATCAAGAGGCAACGGCGTTCATCACTCCCTTCGGCTCATATTGTTACGTTACAATGCCGTTTGGGTTAAAGAATGCCGGCGCCACTTACCAACGTTGTATGATCAAATGTTTCGGTGATCTCATCGGACGGATCGTGCAAGCGTACGTGGATGACATCGTAGTCAAATCCATGCGAACCGACGACTTAGTCGCCGATCTCAACGCCGTGTTCCAACGGCTAAGAGAGAATGGCATTAAGCTCAATCCCGAGAAATGCGTTTTCGGGGTCCCAAAAGGAATGCTCCTGGGATATTGCGTTTCACAACGCGGCATCGAAGCCAACCCAGAAAAAATCGAAGCCATCGCGAAGATGGGGCCGATCAAAAACCTGAAAGGCGTACAGAAGCTGACCGGCTGCTTAGCCGCACTCAGTCGATTTATTTCCCGACTCGGGGAAAAGGGGTTGCCACTCTATCGTCTCCTCAAGAAGTCCGACAACTTCGTCTGGACAACCGAGGCGCAAGAGGCTCTTGATCACCTCAAGACCAGACTCTCTAGCGCCCCGATTCTCGCCTCTCCGACCGAGAAGGAGCCTTTGTTGCTCTACATAGCGGCGACAACGCAGGTGGTCAGCACCGCCCTGGTGGTGGAGCGGACGGAGTCGGGCAAGGTGCTCAGGGTACAACGGCCCGTGTACTTCGTCAGCGAGGTCCTCTCCGACTGCAAGACAAGGTGGCAGCAGATCCAGAAGGTGATATACGCGCTGGTCATCACTCGGCGCAAACTCCGCCACTACTTCGACGCCCATCCGGTAACCGTCGTCTCTTCCTTCCCCCTTGCTGAGGTTCTAGGCAATCCGGAGGTGTCGGTCAAAATTTCTAAATGGGCGTTAGAATTAATGGATCAGGGAATAGAATTTACGCACCCATCTGCCGTAAAATCACATACCCTGGTAGATTTCATCGCCGAGTGGACCGAAACTCAGTTGCCCATAGTTCCTGTCGAAAAGGAATGTTGGCGGCTGTTTTTTGACGGCTCTCTCACAAAAAGGGGTGCCGGGGGTGGGTGGCTGCTCATCTCTCCGAGAGGTGTGCGAATGCAATATGTCATCCGGCTCAACTTCCCAGCATCGCACAATGTAGCCGAGTACGAAGCTCTGCTTAACGGCATGAAAGCAGCTGTCGAGTTAGGAGTCCGTAGGCTCGAAGCCTTTGGCGACTCTCAGCTCGTTGTTAACCAGGTCATGAATGAGTCCACCTGCACTAACCCCAAGATGGCGGCCTACTGTGCTGAAATCCGCCGTCTGGAAGAAAAGTTCGATGGTTTTCAGGTTGAATACGTCCCTCGGCGGGACAACGAAACGGCCGATTCGTTGGCCAGGCTGGGGTCCAACCGGGAGGTAATCCCGGCAGGCATTTTCGCCTGCGATCAAGACAAGCCGTCCATCAATGATCCTGCGTCGGCCGACCCGACGAAAGAGCAAGCACAAGAACCGGCTCCGATTGAGGCCAACGAGGCCTTGGTCATCGAGCGCGACAAAAACTCGGGGGCTCCCGCCGACCCCCGCGACGCCTCGCCCGACTCGGGGGCTGACCCCGGGCCCCGCGATGACTGGAGGCAACCCTTCATCGACTACCTCCTGCGACAACAGCTTCCGTCCGACCGCACTGAGGCACGCCGACTCGCGAGGCGCGCCAAGACATTTGCGATGGTCGACGGCGAGCTGTATAAAAAAGGGCGCTCTGGAATCCTCCAACGCTGTATCCCTCTCGGCGAGGATAGGCAGTTACTCCAGGATATCCATGGCGGAACGTGCGGCCATCACGCTGCACCGCGAAGCTTAGTCGGCAACGCGTTTCGGCACGGTTTTTATTGGCCGACCGCTGTTGCCGACGCCCAGCGGGTGGTGCGCACTTGCGAAGGGTGCCAGCATTATGCTCGTAAAACTCATCTGCCGGCTCAGGCCCTCCAAACCATCCCTATTACTTGGCCGTTCGCGGTATGGGGACTGGACCTGGTTGGACCCTTCAAAAAGGCACCGGGAGGCTACACCCACTTGCTTGTCGCCGTTGACAAGTTCTCAAAGTGGATAGAGGCCAGGCCGATCGGCAAAATTGACTCGGCGCAAGCCGTCAAGTTCTTCACCGACATTGTACATCGATTCGGGGTGCCAAATGCCATCATCACTGACAATGGCACGCAGTTCACGGGGAAGAAATTCCTGAACTTTTGCGATCAATACGGCATCCGAGTCGACTGGGCAGCTGTTTCTCACCCCCAAACGAATGGGCAGTGTGAACGAGCGAACGGCATGATCCTCCAAGGATTAAAGCCCAGAATCTTCAACAAGCTCAAGAAATTTGCCGGTCGGTGGGCAAAAGAGCTCGATGCAGTATTGTGGAGCCTAAGGACGACGCCGAGTCGTGCCACTGGCTACACTCCATTCTTCATGGTGTATGGAGCCGAGGCAGTGCTACCGACTGACCTGGATTATGGGGCCCCGCGGGTGCAAACGTTTGACCCGGACCTCAACGAGCGCTACCTCGAGGATGCGCTCGACCAGATCGACGAAGCACGAGAAGCCGCGCTCTTGCATTCTGCCAAGTATCAACAAGCGCTGCGCCGCTACCACGAACGAAAGGTTAAAGGCCGCGCTTTCGAGGTTGGCGACCTCGTTCTTCGCCTTTTGCAGGGCAATCAGGGTCGGCACAAGCTGACTCCGCCGTGGGAGGGACCATACACCGTTGCGGAGGTGCTTCGGCCCGGAACCTACAAGCTCAAGAACGCCGACGGACGCATATTCGCCAACGCGTGGAACATCGACCAGCTACGTCGTTTCTACCCTTAGCTTGTACCTCCTTTTCCTTTTGCATCGTTCAAAGACATGCAAACGAAATAAAAAGAAAGTTCGTCTCTTTCTGTCTTTTTGAAATTCACAACAAGTCCTGACCTGCCGACCGCCGATCCCCGACCCTAACGGCTCGGGGGCTCCACCCGGCGGGTGCGCAAAAAAGGCCGTGTAAAATCCAAAATGCCCATGACAAACGAGCGCCAAGGCCAAGAGCGAAAATTGCGCCGACAACGCGTCCGTGGCTAAGGAATTTACATGAAAAATACTAAGTGCAGGTCCGACTCGGACAGAACTTGAGCGTCGACGATCTCTCGGCCGACCCGACTGGCCGACTCGGGACTCTGACGCCTCGGCGGCTAAGAGCGGCCTGGGTTACCAGTCAGTCGAATGAAAGGTCCAAGGCAATCAAGCGGTCTGAAAGAGGAGGAAGTCACGAAGGGAAAAACACTTCAAATTTCGAATAAGTTTCGAGCGAACACAATTTTAAAGAACGAAGTACTTGTTTCAACTAAAGGCAAGTTTTTTATATTTACATGAGGGCCACTCGGCCCAACTCGACTAACTACTCTATCTCCTACTACTCGTCACTCGGAGGCGACGGCAGAGGGAACGCGAAGGAGGCGAGGAGGCCGGCAATCGTCGCAGCAGCGGGCGCGGTCTTCTTCTTCAGCTCCTCCATCTCTTCATCGGAGAAGCCGGGCACCATGCCCAGCGACAAGCCCTCGAGGTCGAGGGTGTCGCCGTAGTGCGTCTGCTCCATCACCAACGTCCAGAAGACCCCGGCCTCGAAGCTCTCACGACGGAGAGCACCGAAGCGGTTGGAGATGGAAAGCAGGCGCGCCTCCAGGGTGGCGGTCCCGTCCGGCTGTGGCACCTGCAGCTCGTCAACGAGAAGCTCGGCGCCGATCCGCAGCCGCTCCAGCTGGGTGTTCTCGCCCCGCGCCACCTCCAGGTCCGCCTTGAGCGCTGAAAACCAAATAAACAAGAAAATCAAACAAACGAACGACGAGGCGAATGGATCAAGGCAGAGGTACAGCAACCTTACCGTCAACCTCCTTCTCCAACCCGGTAACCCGGGCGGTGAGCTGGGAGACCAACTCGGAGGATGTCCGTCGAAGCACTCGTTCGGAGTCGGCCGCCTCACGTGCCTTGGCCGCGTCCTCCTCCGCCTTCTCGGCTTTCTTCTCCGCCGCTTCGGCCCTCCTCTCCGCCTCCTCGGCCCTCTTTTCGGCGGCGGTCGCTCTCTCCTCTGCCCCGGCCAGCGCCAGCTTGGCCTGGTCGGCCTCCCGCATGGCCTGCGTGGCCTGCTCCACCAAGGCCTGCCCCTCCTCATCAAGCCGAACTCGTTCGCTCTCTTGGAAGCGAATGCAGTTCGACTTGGCCCGACTCAACTTGGACAGTTCCTGAGACAACGAAGAGGGATAAGCAAAACAAAAACGAAAAAGACTCTGCGAAAGAGTGAGGACGTACGCACCTGAGTCGGGGCCCCCATCGCCTTTATCGCGCGGAGCGTGGTCTCCAGAGCATGAATGGCTTGGCCCTGATTCTGGCTAAGCACGCCCTAGAGTTGCCGCTCCGCCGGCTCGTTGAGGACCCGCTCCTGTCCATCGGGCCCTTGGACGCGCAGGACATCGGTGTCCGTGGGCGCACCCGAGGTCGACTGCGGTAGCGGAGGCGTGGTGGACCTCAGACGAGGCCCCGACGACCCGGACAGCGCGGAGCTGCCCACCTCCGTCGACGCGGCGACCACTGGAGCCGCCTCCGCCAACGTGCTCGCCGCCGGAGCCGCCATGCTCACTGCCGGTTCCGCCACACTTGCCGCCGGCGCCGCCACGCTTGCCGCCGGCGCCGCCGCGCTCGCCGCCAAGCTGGGCACCGTCCCCAGAACCCCTGAGGACCGGAGCAGCTGCTTCCGTGGCAGGACCTGCAGCGGACCCCTGAAACAAAAGAGAATTAGCAAACGAAATAAAGAGGTAAAAGAAACGCGATGAAGTCAAGTACTAACCGGAATGGCTGACGCTTCGGGGTCGGGCCGGCGGACGACCCAGCCTCATCACGCGCCCTCTTTCCCGAGAGGGCACTCGCCGCCGCAGCCATCGTCCCCGCAGAAGGCGCCACCGTCGCCACCGCGGCGATCGCCTCCGAAGCCGCCGTCGCGAGGGTGGCGGCGGTCCCCGCCGGCGCGGGCGGGGGAATCACCGTGACTGGCGGAACCAAGGATCCCACCGTCGCGGAGATGGCGGGAGCCGTTGCCACCACGGTCGCCACGGCTGGCGAAGCTTCAGAAGCCGCCGCAGACGCCGCCGCCGCCACGGACGACGAAGTCACCACGGCCGACGGGGCCGTGGGGGATGCCACGGTCATCATCATCGCAGCGGGCGGCAGCGCGGTGATTGCGGGGGACGTGGTCGAGGAAGGGACCGCGGTCGAGGCGCTCATCGATGCCGTCGTCGCCGCGGCCACCGCCGAGCTTGTCGCCGCCGACGGCACGGTCACCACGACCGACGTCGTCGCGGCGGCCGATGCCATTTGTGACCCCGCCATGGCCGTCGCCACAGGGAGCAATCTCGCGGGGGCGAGCGTGAGAGCCATGGAGGCTGGGAGAGCCGCTGGCCGCGAAGAGCCTGGCGCGCCCCCACTGCCTGAAGCGCCGGCGACGTCGGGACCCGGGGAGCGATCTTCTAGTCGACCCCAGTCGACCTGATCCTCGTCGTCGTCGCCGTCGTCATCGCCGCCCTCGTCGCCACCGCCGCCGTCGTCATCGTCGTCGTCCTCGTCCTCGGAGTCGGAGACCACGTCGCCTCGGCGGCGACGCCGTCTCCTCTCCTCCTCCCTCTGCACCCGCTTCGCCTTCTTGGCGTCTTCGCGGTCTTTGCGGGCCTTCTGCCGCTCCGCCTGCTCCCTGTTGCTCGCACGGACGGCGTCGTAGACTTCGGGAAGAGGGGCGGCAGAAGGAAGGAAGGCGACGCCAGTCTAAATCCAAGAAAAAGTGCATAAGCGAAAGATCGGGAAAATCGAAACAATGCCGAATCGGGATCGAAACCAAACCGAAAAACTTACGAATTGTAGGGCCCCCTGCTCCGGAAGCATCGGCGGGTGGCCCGGGATCGGATAGTCAAAACTATCCCAATCCGCCGCTGTCTTCCCCATCGCCTCCGAGAGCCGGGCCTTCAGCTCTCGGACGGTAATCCGCGGCTCCGCGTGGGGGTCCACCATGCAGGTCCCCTCCCACGCAAAGTCACGGCCCATATCCCACATGGGGAGGCGCCGGTCTTGAAGCGGCGCAAGCCTCCTGACGTGGTAGGCGCCGATGACCCCGACGCCCGCAACGCCGCCCCTCTTGAGTCTGTCGATCATACCCAAGAGGTCGGCCAACTTCTTCTTGTCAGGGGCGGCAGGCCCCCAACCCCAGCACTCGGGCGCCTCTTCGATCAGGCGCCCGGTGAACTCCGGGAGCGGCGCGAGCGCGGTGTTCTTGAGGTAAAACCACCTCTCGTGCCAACCCTTGTTGGTGTCGGTGACGGGCATGGTGATGTACTCGCGGGCCCGGCCGCTCCGGAGCCGGAAGCTAGCACAGCCGATCGGGACGGCGCGCGGATTCCCTTCCGCGTCCCTCTTGGTCTGGAGCGCGAGGGTGAAGAAGTACTTGAAAAGATGGAAATGGGGGCGAATCTTCAAAAAACCTTCGCACAAGGCGACGAAGGCGGAGATGTGCTGGATGGAGTTGGGGTTGAGGTGCTGCAGCTCCAACTTGTAGTGGTGAAGCAGGCCGCGGAGGAAGGGAAGAGGCGGCATGCCGAAGCCGCGCTCGTGGAAGGAGCGGAAGGAGACAATGTAGCCGTCCGGCGGCGATGGGATCCTCTCCTCCCCGGGAACCAGCCACTCATGCTCCGCGGTGAGGGGCATCAGGAGGCCGCGCGCAACCAGGGCATCGAGGTTCCCCTTGGTGCTGTTGGACCGGCTCCAATCCGCCATGGCGAATGCGGACGAGGGACGCGGAGCGACGGCGAAACGAAGGGAAGTTGGAGAGCGAGCGAGGCGAGGAAGACGAAGCGGTTTGCGCAAGGGCGAGCGGCGGTGGATGCGAAAGGTTGCGAAAACCTGGTAAGGCAAATGAGGTTAGGCTCATCCCTTCTTTATAGTTATCGCGTTCACACGACGCCTCGTTTCTCGCGCCTTCCCTGTTTCGCGATTTAACAGGTGCAGGTGCCTTAAAAATCGCCATCATGGCCCGCTCCACTACCGCACGAAGGCAGATCGTGGCCTCGATTCGCGCGGAAGGCGAACCGTCGCGTCTCCACGACGCACGATGACGGCCCAGGCGGGCTTGGAATCCCGGCCGGGCCCACAGGTAATAAAGGCTAGGGGCTGAAAACGCCCCGACGGCCCAGTTTCCGGCCCAGGAGTTCGAAGGCCGGCCCCGCGAAAGGGTTCGAACGGCCGCTCCAGGGCAAAACTAAGTGAGGGGCCACCAAAGAGGGGTCCCCAGCGACCGCAACCCGTACACCGTAGTACAATGGGCCTCTGACGGTAGCGTCCGAGTCCGAGTCTAAAAAACCTCGACCTTGATCACCCATCGAGGGAGGGCATCGAGCCCACTGACTCCGAGCGAAAGGAGTCGGCGATCGAAAAAGGCAGGAACTCGGATTTTAATGAGGCTGACTCCAGCTAGTCTCAATCGGATCCCCGCGAAGGGCAAGCCGAGGCCTTCACTCGGACACACCCGTTTGCAGCTTAAACGAGCACCACGCATCGAACCATCGAGGAATGACGTGGCCGGCTCATGCGTGTCCCGTCTTATCGTAAAGACGCGCGGGTACGAGCGAAACAAAAAGACGAAACGACCCTCGGACGGATCCGCGCATCGAGCGAGGACTCGGGGGCTCGCATTCGCAAACAATGACCTACTGCGTGGTCTCGGGAAAACCTTTTTTGTCACCCTCGGCACAAGTAAACCACTTGTACCGAGGCTCGGGGGCTACACCCGGCGGGTGCGCTCGCGCGCACCCACCGGTAGAAGTAGTACGAAAGTACCCTCGGAAAGACAACGGCAAGCCTCGACGGCGACCACGACCCCCGGCCGCCGCCCAGGCTCGGGGGCTACTGACGGATACCCAAATCAGGGTACCCTGATCTAGGATACTTAATCCCGCTAACCGTCTCAGCTTAATTGTGTAGGGCCCACAGGAACAGGTGCATGACAACAGAGCGCTCGAGGGGCCCACAGCCGACCCCGAGAGCACATACAAGTTCCGCCTCGCCCGACCCCCAGTCGGGCGGGCCCACGACTTCCGCCCCGCCCGACCCCGAGTCGGGTGGGGTCCACGAACTCCGCCTCGCCCGACCCCCAATCGGGCGGGCCCACGACTTCCGCCCCGCCCGACCCCGAGTCGGGTGGGGCCCCGAACTCCGCCTCGCCCGACTCCCAGTCGGGCGGGCCCACAAGCCGCGCTTCGCCCGACCCCGAGTTGGGAGACTTCGTCGAGAAGATTTTCCTCTGACAAGGAGGACAGGCATTTACGACGAGTAGCTGGGGAGCCTTAACTCTACCCAGCAACTCATATACTTGCAGGCACGCGATGTGACCCGCACAGTGGCGCCCGTCCCATCTCGCGGCGCCGCCTGACACCTCGAGTACAGCAGCGGGATGGCTACGACATCATCATCATCCTGAACAGGGACGAAGACCGGACCGGCGACAAGACGGCCGCGACAGTCTGGGTTGACATCTCGACCACCTGCCCGGCGACCGGGCTGACAGGACGCCGCCTGACTAGGGCCACAGTGGCGGCTAGGGTTCAGACTAGTGCGGCGTGTAGCCGCGCTAGCCCACAACTCGAAAGCCCCGTTCCCATTTGTAAACCGGCTCACTCCTTGACTATAAAGGGAGAGCTGGGGGCATGGGAGGGGGGAGATCGAAGTTCGAACAGACACAGACATAGAGATACACACGAAGAGGCTTGGAGTCTTTCTCCTCCCTCGTCAACACTTGTAGCTCCCCTCTGCAAGTCGAAACACGAACCACCCACGAACTGGACGTAGGGCATCGATTGCCTGAACCAGTATACATCTCGCCTCTCTCACAAAACCCTCGCCATCACAGAAGATTGTCAGGCGCCGTAGTTACAAATTTACTTGTCGGCCGGTTTCTTAACACCGACAAACTCTGTTTAACCTTTTCCTCGAACATTTATGAAATTACTTGTGTTGCAGTCTCAATGATGCAGACTGTTTTGTTAAATGTGAACTCATTTTAATTTATCTGGACGGATATGTCAATAGGTATGGTCTCGTGTTCTCATCCTTGTGTCGTATAAGTAAGGCTGCTAGTACATAGCACTCCATTTTATCCCTGAAGTCTATCTGGGATATTCCCCTGAAGTATATTACAATCCCGGGGACCTTCCCCGGTTGTCGACACTGTATGACTGTACCATTATCCGAAAGAGCTCATTCTGATTCGGAAGAAGATAGTGATGATGAAGTTGAGGACGATACTCTCCGTAATTACCAATCCGATGTTGATGCTCATTCTGATCCTTGTGTCGTATTGTATAAGGCTGCTACATACCACTCTAGCCCATTTTATCCGAGGAAGTCTATTACAAAGTAGATATTCCCGTGAAGTCTATTACAAACCCAGGGATATTCCCCTGAAGTTACTTCATGCAAAAATCACATATGTACGCAGCCTCCTCTGTACCTCCCTCTCGAGTGCAAGACTGCAAGCATTGCAATTGCCCCGACATGCATACACTGGATAAACTCATTTAAAACATCAAATCAACGAACAAATCTTTTTCTAGTAGTAATCTACAAAGAGAACAGTACCGATCGAATGGGAAATTGGATTGAACTGACATCGTCACGTCATCATACAGGAAATGAAAAAAGCAATCACAGTGCACTAACGCCGTATTACAACTGACTTAATTAACAACAATCACACCAAAAAAAGAGTAAACTAATGCCGCATTACAAACGACTTAATTAATAGCAATCACAGTGACGGCGGCGGCAGAGGCTCCATGACGAGGACTAGCACGAACGCGGGCTCCCATGCAGCTGGAACCTCTGCCGCAGGCTCCCCTGCAGCAGGAGCCCCGGTCGCCGGTTCCCCTGCAACGGGATCCTCGGGCGCAGGCTCGACTCCAGCAGATCCCGCTTCGTCGGTAACCTCTCCGCGGCTACCTCGGCCACGCGCGCCACCCCGTCTCGCCCGACCGCGCCCGCCGCCTCGGCCGCCGCGGCCCGCCCGACCTCTCCCGCCACCTCGCGCAGAGCGGCCCGCACCAACGCGCCGACCGCCCTGCTTACCGTGGCCCCTAGCCACAGAGCCAACTCCCCCTTCCTCCAAGAAATCCCGTACCCGCTTTCGCCTCTATAGGTCCTTCAATCGCCCGCGCTTCGCCTTGGCTTGACGCTCCGAGTCGGAGCTCCCGTCGGAGTAGTACTTTTCATCTGAGCGTGAGGTGACCTGCCACTCCATGTCCTCGTCGAAGCTCGCATTGCCGGCGGAGGACGACATTGTTGTCTAGAGGAAAGAGCGCAAGGAGCTGGGTACGGAAGTACTAGCTCGCCAAGGGCAAAAGAACAGCTTCGTAGGGATCGGGGCGTGAGGATCCTCTGCAATACTTCCCATGAATTCACAGTCACTGACATGCGGGACCGACCCACATGTCAGTTACTAGGAAGTAACGGATCGGGCGTGTGCCGAAAGATAACACGGGAAACTGGGAAGGCGGGAACGGGGCGTTGACGTGCAGATTCCCTAGCGGATAAAGTCGTGTTTAACAGTTGGATCACGGCACAAAAGATCTGGTACTGCAGATTCCCTAGTTTACATCCTCGGGATAAAGTCGTGTTTAACAGTTGGATCACGGGACAAAAGATGATGGGGTTTTTGCATTCACACCATCAATTCCAACTCAGTTTGCATCTATACCATCACTTTAGTCAATGACATGTGGGGTCCGGTCCTACATGTCATTGACACATAGTAATGGTCCTCGGGATAAAGTAGGGTTTAACAGTTGGATCCGCGGACAAACGAGTACCAGTGTACCACAATTCTTGGGAGAATGTCGATTCTGCTCCATATTTTACTTCAGATTATCAAGACTCAAAGTTGGTCCTTTGGTTCAGCTTGTACTTTTGGATGTGCAAGATTCTCTAATTTAGACCAATCTTGAAGCTTGCTAGCAAATATACATTCCTAGTAGAATGGAAGTAGTACATACTGTACACATCATATTGTACTACTACTAGTAGAATCGAGTGTTTCCTTCTCCGAGAAGCCTTCTCTACAGCGCAATGATGATAGGGTTTTACATTTCGCGCGCTGGGCATCGCGGGGAATCGGGAAGGCGGGAACACACTATTGTCAGGCATGGATGTGCAAGAGGGTCGACGTGTGGTGCGGACGTGCAGTGCGGCATAGGGTAGACGTGTGCGTCAGAACAAAGGGGACGTGACATGACACATTGGAGCCACTCGCTGCAGAAGAAAATGGGAAAACAGGAGGAAAAGAAGGACATAGTACACTTTTAATTTTATCTACTATTAGTGGCTTGAAAAGAAAAAATAAAACACAATTTTTTTCTACTAGCTAATAATATATATATTATTAATTGGCGCGCCACCGCCGCGCCATGGACCAAGCACCACCGTCCGCTTCAGCTTCCAGCGCTATACGGAGTCGGAGTCGGAGTCGGAGTCTTCCTCCTCGTCGCTATCATCGTCGTCGTCGCCGGTTGCGGCCGATTCATCTTCGGACGCGGTGGCCAGCATGGCATCCTCGTAAGCCTTCCCATGGGCAGTGGCGGAGTCATCAGAGTCAAAGTCATCGGTGCGGTCGCGGTCGCTGTTGACGGTCGTTATATCATACTTTCGACCGTCACATAGCTCAATGAATAAGGAAGGAAAGGCACTCCTTACTTGCATTTTATCTATGAATAACCTATTTCCACATGTACCTCTAGTTGTAAGTGTGCAGGTGGAAAACAGGGAATATCCAGGTGTATCCATGTCCCAAGGCATCAAATCCAACACTTCCATAAATCGAAGATTGCCGAAGGAATGTAACTCCAAGATAAAAGGCCAAGATCAACAAAAACCCAGAATAAACTAAAGGCCAATGCACCTGGATCAGAGGCCTACAGGCCAAGGGGGACCAACCTGCGAAGACCCAGCCCAGGAGGGGCCAGGCCCAGGTCAGCCGACCCCCCTGGCCAGGTCGGCCGACCTGCTGTGGAGCCCCCCTGGGCCCATCTTTCTATGGCGGTTTGCCACCGACCTCTGGAGGTCGGTTCCACCTGCAATTAATGTCACCGACCTACGGAACCGCCTCCAGGAACCGACCTCCAAGTCTATAAATAAAGGGGTACCCCCCCCCCCCCTCCTAGAGAACACACACCACTTGAGGCTCATTCCCTCCTTCTCCTCACCTTAGAGCTAGAGGCTGTTTAGATAGAGTTAGGCTAAGTAGTGGGCTGCCCTTGTGCTCCCAAGTCCCTTGGAGAGTTGGGTATGTTCTTGTATCCCTCTCGTGTAAGACTTGATCTTTATCAATGATTCATCGTTTATCATATAGTGGTTGTGCGCTTATGTTGTTCATCCTTAATCTAGTTGTGTTCTTGGATGAGCGTTCGTCGTTCGTTCATGTTCGTTCATCGTTCGTTCATCGTTCATCGATGAACGTTCGTGGGCATTCATCGGGCGTTCTTCGTTCGTTCATACTCGATCACCGATTAAGAATGATCATTCTTATTCGTTCGTCGTTCATCGCTTGTTCTTGAGCGATGAACGCTTATGCATAGCGTAGTACTAGATTTGATTCTTGACTGGTTTAGACTAGTTTGGCTAGTTGTTTGTGACTAGATATCGGGTTGATTGTCCCGAAAGGGAAGCTCTAGGTTTACTGCCTTGCGGGGTGCCTCGAGGGATCTAGAGTTATGGCAAGTGATGCTAGCATGGTGCTAGGTTCTCTTTCCATCCTTGTTTGTGCATGTGCCCCACGGTTTGTAGAGGTAGGTGGCAGGTGGTGACAGCCCTGTCCACCCTTCCGTAATCCTCCACGTTCGGGTATGGCATAGGAGTTTATACAAAAGGCCGGCGTGGCCTGGCAGACCAGGCCTAAACCGGATCTCCCGATGATCTCTAGCCATAGGCTCTTAGCTCTCACTAGTGTAAGCCTGACGTAGGTAGAATCCTAGTATGCTATATGGTAACGTACATTAGGAGTAGCACCCGTTAGTTAGTTTAGCTCCTGCCTAGACTTGCCTCTCGCCTTTTATCTGAGAGTGGAATCCTCTGTGTGTGTCACACTATCCCTTATATATCTTTATCACTTACCCCTGCATTGGATTGTGGGTTTGTCTATCATTGTAATCTCTTGAGCATAAGTACTACTGTTGACCATGTCTTCCTTTGGGAGAATATAAATCACGTTATCCGTGCGCTTGCGGATCCTCTTATCGTGGGAATGCCGATAGAACATCTCTAGCATCCATTGCTAGTGGTGGACTATTTGGTAATATCATTACAAGACTCTTTAACCCAAATATCGGTGTACCGTAAGGAACGCCAACAAGCATTTCTGGCGCCGTTGCCGGGGAAAACATTGGTTAACAAGAGTACAATGATTGCTCATGGTTGCACATGAGGTGACTTAACTACTGCCCATGCAGGCTAACCTTGATCTGTTTTCTCTTTGATGTGAAAACAGGATAGTGTATGAGCGGATTCAACTTGCCGCAAAACTTTGTTGATAATCCAGAGTCACTTGTGAGAAAGACCCGATCACGCGCCGACACTTCCTCACAAGGACTTGCGCCAAGCGAGCCCGCATCTCCCACATCTCAATCTCCAATTATCATGGCTGCTGAGAAGACCCTTCATGATTATTCTACTCCCTCCGTTGCCAATGTGCCTATTGGGCCCAATGTCAACGCTGGAGAGGCAGGCTTTGAGATCAAAGCTAGCCTAATTACAATGGTGCAAGCTATTCCCTTTTGCGGAAAAGCCACCGAGGACGCCAATACTCATCTTCAACAGTTCCTTGAGATATGCAACATATCTGGAACCCCTGGAGTCAATCAAAATGCTATCAGACTCCGATTGTTCCCCTTCTCACTCCTTGGGAAGGCGAAACAATGGTTTTATGCCAACTGTGCTGCTATTGACACTTGGAACCGATGCTCATCTGCGTTCCTCTCTAAGTTCTTCCCGTTGGGCAAAACCAATGCTCTTCGAGGAAGAATATCAAGCTTCCAGCAATCAAGCAATGAATCCATCGCCGAGGCGTGGGAAAGGCTTCAAGAATACATATCTGCCTGTCCACACCATGGTATGGAAGAATGGCTTATCCTTCAACATTTCTACAACGGGTTGACACCTACAACCCGTGGACATATGGATGCCGCTGCTGGAGGGGCTTTCTTCTCTAAAACTATTGATGAAGCTAAAGAGCTTATTGAGAAGATAGTTTCAAATCAAGGGTGGAGCGATGAAAGGCTCCAAACACGCTCTAAAGGCGTGCACCCTGTGAAAGAAGTTGATATGCTCACCATCAAGGTTGAACAACTTCTTAAGGCATTGGACAATTTCAAGGACTTCGGCACCGTTCGTGCCGTTGATTCACGCATGACATGTGAAGAATGTGGTGACATTGGCCACACAGGGATTAATTGCCCCACACGTACCCAAGAAGAAGCATACTACATGAACAACAACAATGGGTATCGTCCAAACGGTGGGCAAGGTTTCAATCAAAACCGTCCACAATATAAAGGAGGTAACAACTTTTCCGGTTACAACAATCAACCTCCCTTGAGAGATCTAGTTAATGGCTAAGCAAAGATCAATGAGTCTATCAACAAGAAGCTTGCGGCCAATGACAAAAGTCTTGAAAGTATCCATTCCCAGATAGAGGATTTATCTTCTGCTTTCAAGAATCAGTTGAGCTTCAACAAGATAATAGAAACCCAAATAGCTCAACTTGTTGTTCTTGTTCCTACCTCAAGTTCTGGGCAAATTCCGGGACAAACTGAACCACCCATAGAGAATATCAGTGCAATTACCACGAGGGGAGGTATGTCCACTCGGGATCCGCCGTATCCTGATCATGCAGAATAAAGGACAAACCGACAAAAGGAGCAAAGAGAAGAACCACCAAAAGTCCAAAGTGAAGAAGAAATTGAACCGAAGAAAAAGGATGGGAAGGAGGCACCACTCTCGCTTCAAGATACAACCTTCATGCCATTCCCCCACCGTAATAGGAAGCCAAGTGTGGATGTGCAATTCGCTCGCTTTGTCGAAGTTATTCAAAAACTCCATGTCAACGTGCCCTTGATGGACATGATGCAAGTACCAACATATGCACGCTACCTCAAGGACATACTCAACAACAAGAGACCATTGCCATCCACAGAAACGATCAAGCTCACTGAAGAGTGCAGTGCTGCTGTACTCAACCAACTCCCCGAAAAGAAGAAAGATCCAGGCTGTCCTACCATATCATGCTCTATTGGCCCACACCGCTTCAATCAAGCCTTGTGTGACCTGGGGGCTAGTGTTAGTGTGATGCCCAAGGAATTCTTCGACAAATTGAATTACACTGACCTAACACCAACACCCATGAGGCTGCAACTCGCGGATTCATCTATCCGCTACCCAGCCGGGATAGCCGAAGACATACCTGTCATGATCAATGGGAGCTTTATCCCTGTCGACTTTGTGGTACTAGACATGGACACGGATAAGGACACACCCCTCATCTTAGGACGACCTTTCCTCAGCACAACAAAGGCTCAAATAGACGTTGGGACCGGAGAGATCCGCCTTTACATCAATGGAAAGGAGGAGAAGTTCAAGTTCCAACCTCGAAAAGAAGCTTGTTCGACGGTAGAGACGACACCACACACCTCCCCCTCCTCGGAGGAGAAGACCATAACAAGTAAGTCCATCGCTCAGGGATTCTTTCCTTCACAGGACTCCTGAGCAAGAACAAGCTTGGGGGAGAGGCCATATCCCCCGCCAAGGTATCATGTATCACAACTTGTATCTTTCTCTTTTCCTTTATTTGCTTGTTCTTGCATCTATATGAAAAACAAAATAAAAATCTGCAAAAACTAAAAAGAACAAAAATAGTCTTTAGTTTTTAATAGCTTTCTTTTATGCGAGTAAGAGTGTCTAGTCTTCCCTATGTTGAGATGATGAATAGTTGCTCTGTTTTATCTCTTGCTTGTACCTAGTTTACAACTTAGTACTCTCCCTAGTTTTGAGATTTTTGGCTAGTGTGCTTGCTTAGAACTTGAAACTTGTGGGTAGCATAGTACTTGATCCAAGTCTAAGTTGTTGTGAGTTATGATATGGTACAAATAGGGCTGCTATGATCTTGTTCATGAGTGCGACTTAACTCCGGAGTCTTATCTTTTACAAAACTCAAAAATGATAAAGTTCCTCAATGATCAAAATTCCTACCGAAGCCATATGTTGTTAATACATTGCAAACCCTTCCACGTATGCATCTTGTCATTGCATTGAGCTTTATCAAAATTGTGTGACCCTAGTGAGATACTTGTCATACTCTCTTGATCAAGATCACGTACACTCCACCTCGCATGCTAAACTTCTACACTAGAAGTTAAGCAAATTCCACCACTCCATCCACCAAATAAATACTCCAAAAACCTTTGTCACCTTTCTCTCTCAAAAATATCATTTGGAGGCATGGCTATGCAAAAGAAAAAGGAATAACCCCTGCTCACACAAAGTAGAGCAAGAAAAAGAAAAGGGGAAGAAGAAGAAAAGAAAGAAAGAAAGAAAAGATAGCCATGTTCTCCTCATAAATTTCGAAAGAGAGACAAAGAAGATGACACCCAAAAGGAGTACCACTTCCACCTCACCACCCACCATACACACACATGCACATCTTGATCAAGGTTGTATGACTTGCATTCTCCATGGATCCACTCTTTTGGTTCAGCAATATGTGTGATGCAAGTATGCCTCATATCATCCCTACCAAGCTCCACATATCAAGCCTTTAGAAGTAGGATGATACAGGCAACACAATGCCTTGGTGAGGAATTTACACATTGAGCGATTCGAGAGTATCATTCGAGGAACTTTGCTTTTATTTGAAAAATCTTTCAAAACCTCCGGAGAATAAAAGTCAAACTTAGGACTTGAGAATGATGCCCTGTTATAACCATTCTATCTCAACCGCCCAAGACAAGGAGAGAGTCATAGGCCCCATAAGGAGTAAGGGGAAGGGTGAGTTACCATGCCAACTTTTTCATACAAAGGAGAGTATTTTGTTGTGCACATGGTACATTCGAGATATGAAACATGGTAGCAACTCCTGATCAACAACATAAAGTCACACCCCTTTTCTCGGGACGAGCAAGAGGTCAGCTTGGGGGAGTTTGTTGACGGTCGTTATATCATACTTTCGACCGTCACATAGCTCAATGAATAAGGAAGGAAAGGCACTCCTTACTTGCATTTTATCTATGAATAACCTATTTCCACATGTACCTCTAGTTGTAAGTGTGCAGGTGGAAAACAGGGAATATCCAGGTGTATCCATGTCCCAAGGCATCAAATCCAACACTTCCATAAATCGAAGATTGCCGAAGGAATGTAACTCCAAGATAAAAGGCCAAGATCAACAAAAACCCAGAATAAACTAAAGGCCAATGCACCTGGATCAGAGGCCTACAGGCCAAGGGGGACCAACCTGCGAAGACCCAGCCCAGGAGGGGCCAGGCCCAGGTCAGCCGACCCCCCTGGCCAGGTCGGCCGACCTGCTGTGGAGCCCCCCTGGGCCCATCTTTCTATGGCGGTTTGCCACCGACCTCTGGAGGTCGGTTCCACCTGCAATTAATGTCACCGACCTACGGAACCGCCTCCAGGAACCGACCTCCAAGTCTATAAATAAAGGGGTACCCCCCCCCCTCCTAGAGAACACACACCACTTGAGGCTCATTCCCTCCTTCTCCTCACCTTAGAGCTAGAGGCTGTTTAGATAGAGTTAGGCTAAGTAGTGGGCTGCCCTTGTGCTCCCAAGTCCCTTGGAGAGTTGGGTATGTTCTTGTATCCCTCTCGTGTAAGACTTGATCTTTATCAATGATTCATCGTTTATCATATAGTGGTTGTGCGCTTATGTTGTTCATCCTTAATCTAGTTGTGTTCTTGGATGAGCGTTCGTCGTTCGTTAATGTTTGTTCATCGTTCGTTCATCATTCATCGATGAACGTTCGTGGGCATTCATCGGGCGTTCTTCGTTCGTTCATACTCGATCACCGATTAAGAATGATCGTTCTTATTCGTTCGTCGTTCATCGCTTGTTCTTGAGCGATGAACGCTTATGCATAGCGTAGTACTAAATTTGATCCTTGACTGGTTTAGACTAGTTTGGCTAGTTGTTTGCTACTAGATATCGGGTTCATTGTCCCAAAAGGGAAGCTCTAGGTTTACCGCCTTGCGGGGTGCCTCGAGGGATCTAGAGTTATGGCAAGTGATGCTAGCATGGTGCTAGGTTCTCTTTCCATCCTTGTTTGTGCATGTGCCCCACAGTTTGTAGAGGTAGGTGGCAGGTGGTGACAACCCTGTCCACCCTTCCGTAATCCTCCACGTTCGGGTATGGCATAGGAGTTTATACAAAAGGCCGGCGTGGCCTGGCAGACCAGGCCTAAACCGGATCTCCTGATGATCTCTAGCCATAGGCTCTTAGCTCTCACTAGTGTAAGCCTGACGTAGGTAGAATCCTAGTATGCTATATAGTAACGTACATTAGGAGTAGCACCCGTTAGTTAGTTTAGCTCCTGCCTAGACTTGCCTCTCACCTTTTATCTGAGAGTGGAATCCTCTGTGTGTGTCACACTATCCCTTATATATCTTTATCACTTACCCCTGCATTCGATTGTGGGTTTGTCTATCATTGTAATCTCTTGAGCATAAGTACTACTGTTGACCATGTCTTCCTTTGGGAGAATATAAATCACGACACCCCCGAAATACTCCTGGGTGAAATGCTACAACGGGTTATCCGTGCGCTTGCGGATCCTCTTATCATGGGAATGCCGATAGAACATCTCTAGCATCCATTGCTAGTGGTGGACTATTTGGTAATATCATTGCAAGGCTCTTTAACCCAAATATCGGTGTACCGTAAGGAACGCCAACAGTCGCCGCTGCTCCTGCCCTCTCCCTCATCCTCGTCGTCGTCGCTGTAGCTATTCAGCTCCTCCTCGGTGGAGTAGCCGTCCTCCTCGGCCAAGAAGTCGTCGCTCAACATGTACGCCTCCTCGTCGGGTACTTCGCTTTGCGAGCCTTATGGCTCGAAAGAGATAACGGCTCCGCGCACGTCCTCCGGACTGAAGAAGACGACGGGCCCGCGGACGCCAGTGCCGGCGGGGCCGAAGAAGACGAAGGGCCCGCGGACGCTGGCGCCATCGGGGCCGAAGAAGACGACGGGACGGTGGGCGCCGGCGGGGCCGAAGAAAACGACGGGACGGCGGGCGCCGGCGGGGCCGAAGAAGATGAAGGACCCGCGGGCGCCGGCGGGGCCGAAGACGACGACGGGACGGCGGGCGCCGGCGGGGCCGAAGAAGATGAAGGACCTGCGGGCACCGGCGGGGCCGAAGACGATGAAGGGACGGCGGGCGCCTGTGTTCCCGACACGGTGTCATCAGAACGGGTGCCGCCGGAGTCGCCGGAGGCGGAGGAGCGGGAGCGGGAGCGCGATGCGGAGCCGCCGGAGGGGGAAGAGGAGACCTTGCGCTTCATGGTGGTGGTGGCTGTCGTCCACGGGGGGAAGGGAATGTCGAATGATGATTGATGAGAGCAGATGGAACTGAGAACTATGCCGCTGTGGTGAAAAGCCCTTGTACAGTACACTGTACTATTTAACGAAGGTGAGGCGCCTGAGTTCCTCATACTTTGAAGGGAATGGTGACTTTGACTGGCCATGAGCCACTTACCTGTGGACCATATGGTGATGGGGCCCATTAGTCGGTGGATCAAAGAAAAAAATGAACAAAGGAATAGGAACGGCTACTCTCAAGTCTCAGGTCCCAATGGGAGTCCCATTATTATGAATGAATGAGATGAGAGAGGATGGTAATGTTGCGCGGTTTCCAACACTAAATTTGAAACACATTTCCATCCCCACGATTGGGGGCACCAATGAAACAACAAAAATGAAACTTATTTCCATTGAAATGTGTCGTTTTAATTTCTTTGATGGTTTCAAATCACTTTATTAGATGACGTGGCATTTTGGAATCAACAAAATGAAATTGACCTTGGACTCATGTTTGGATCCACCTCCTAAACTTTGATGGCTAATTTTAGTTACTTTGGATCCAAACATGACATCCTAAAGGTGACGAAGCTTTTAGCCAGCCCACCTCCTAAACTTTTAGCTCCTAACTAGTCACCCCAACCCTCCTAAAAGTGACTAAACATATAGGCAAAATTTGCTCAATGTTGATTCATAAAAGAGAACTTTGAAAACCGTTGAATGAAACGTTGCATTGAGAGTTCGAGGCGAGGTTCCATGCAAACAGCGCTCAGGGGATCAATAAGGTTTTTGACCATGTACAGTACTGCACGTCTGTGTGACATTACCTTGTTCCCATGAGGTTTATTTGTGAGCCCGGGACTTTCCCGTGAGTGTACCTTTTCCAGTTACTACTACTAGTTTGCAAGCTGGAAGTAATATGGTATGAGGAAAGGCATGGACACATCCAGCTACTCGCGAATGAAATGATAATTGAGAACGCGTGCAAATTCTCTAACTTATTACACGAACTGGAGTCCAATTCTTTTTCAGTAGTTTGCGTGGGTCTAATTCTCTGAAGTGTACTATGATCGCAGCATCAGACGATCCCCTGAAAGTGTACTTTGAAATGTTCCCCGGTATGGTTCTAATTCTCTGAAGTGTACTATGATCGCAGCATCAGACGATCCCGGGATCGAAACCAGACCCATACAGGGGAACATTTCAATCTTGATGGTTGGGGATAGGCATGGAAATTTTGGATGGGTAGGAGGGTTGGGGTGACTAGCTAGGAGCTAAATGTTTAGTAGGTGGGCTAGCTAAACATATAGGCAAAATTACCTCAATGTTGATTCGTAAAAGAGAACTTTGAAAAACGTTGAATGAAATGTTGCATTGAGAGTTCGAGGCGAGGCATTACCTTGTTCCGATGAGGTTTATTTGTGAGCAAGGGACTTTCCCATGAGTGTACCTTTTCCAGTTACTACTACTAGTTTGCAAGCTGGAAGTAATATGGTATGAGGAAAGGCATGGACACATCCAGCTACTCGCGAATGAAATGATAGTTGAGAACGCGTGCAAATTCTCTAACTTATTACACGAACTGGTGCCCAATTCTTTTTCAGTGGTTTGCGTGGGTCTAATTCTCTGAAGTGTACTATGATCGCAGCAGCAGACGATCCCCTGAAAGTGTACTATGAAATGTTCCCCTGTATGGGTCCAATTCTCTGAAGTGTACTATGATCGCAGCATCAGACGATCCCGTGATCGAAACCAGACCCATACAGGGGAACATTTCAATCTTGATGGTTGGGGATGGGCATGGAAATTTTGGATGGGTTGGAATTGGACACGGTCAGCCAAACAAATTCATTCCGACTTCCGAGGGAAGGGTCAGCTAAACCCAGCGCTTTATCAAAATCCTGCTAAATCCCGTTTTGACAGCCAGCGACTCAGTGGGAAGGTTCCTGGATGTCATGACGCCATGGCAAACCCGCAACAGCGCACCGCCTGCACAAGCACAGGCCACATTATTATTATAAAAATTGGCTCCCTCCTTTGCTCAACCACTCATTCACAGTCTCGCATCAGAAATCTTAGGCCCCAGCCCAGCCTTTCTTTGCGCCTCCCTTGCATCAAGCTTCAGAGATTTGTGAAAAACCGGTATGCATTTGCTTGCCTATGTTCCATTTCATCCATCACCTTTAATTACTCGATGTCTTCTTGTTCATCAATTTTATTTTACTATATAGTTTTGCTTTTTAGTTTTCTTGATGTCCCCTGCATTACAATTTTGCTTGATTTACCCTGCATTATACTTGATGTCTCCTGCATTATAGCTTTGCTTCCGATCTGCATGTAAGCGAACCAAGGCTAAGAGGAGCAACGGGCCAGCTATGGATCCCGCAGTCTCCGACGATGTGAGCACCATGGCAAAGATCATCGGCACTTTCCAGACGAGTGATGAGGAAGAGATCAAGGAAAAGTGGTTTGATATTTTCTTGTTTGATCTTTCGATTCCATCCGTCTCCTCTGTTGTCGATTTCTTCTTCATGATGAATAATATAGTGTATTTATTAGTCATGCTTTCAATCTGTATGTAGTTTTTTAGCCATCAAGAGGAACACTGAAGTGTTGAGGCGCATGGCTGAGGATGATGACCGGATCAAGAATGCGCGCAAGAAGCTTTTCGAGCAGACCACACTGGCAAGCGAGTCCCTGGGCATGGCTGAAACACGGCTAGAGCTTCTCTGGGGCCACATGAAACTTATGACAAAAGCACACAACAAGCTCGACCTCGTGTGGCGCGACCATATGAATGAATTTGATACTAGTAAGCTCACTGTACTTGATTACGATTGTTTATCATCCCTTTATGCAAAAGTTTTGTAATCCCGTATATGCCATTGGCATCTCAGTGATAGGTGGGACCCACCTGTGTCACTGACAGTGGCATATTTGGGATTATGCAAATTTGCAATGGCACCTAGGAAATTTTCCCTTTATAATAACATGCTTTGTTCTAGTTCATTAGTTCGTACTTAAGTTTGTTGATTGTTTGATTATGAATCTGTTCTACTTCATTTGTTCATACTTAAATTTGTTGATTGTTTGATTATGAATCTGTTCTACTTCATTTGTTCATACTTAAATTTGTTGATTGCTTGGATCAACCCGCCGCACTTTCCTGTCTTCGTATAGGTGTCACCAAAGCCGTCTCCATCTTCTCCAAGTTTCACGGCGAGGTAGAGAAAGTTGGCGCTGCCATGAAGAAAGTCATTGCCGCCAAGGAGAAAGACGCTGCCGCCGCCGAGGAGAAAGAAGCTGCCGCCGTCAACGCCGAGGAGAAAGAAGCCGCCGCCGTGAAGAAAGAAGCTGCCGCCGAGGAGAAAGAAGCTGCCGCTGACGAAGCTGAGCAGCGTGAGGCCTAAAACATGGCTGCTTAAGTCGCGGCACAATAGGCCGGCGTGGCGTTTGACCATTTCGAATCATGTTACTAAGTAGTGACTAGTAGTATGTAGTTCCACAAGCAGTACTTGTATTTACAGAACGATGCTAATTTTGCGGCGACCTGATCGATGCTGGTCACTGCCTGCAGTGCTCGAACACCGACTGTTCCTTTTCTGAAACTGTTCCATGTCAATTCCGGGGATGTTCCCTTATAGTCAATGTCAATTCTACGGATGTTCCCATGTATGGCGTGTCAATTCAGGGATATTCCGATGTTTGAGATAGCTGGCCCTTTGTTTCAGCTTGGGAGATTGTGGATTCTGCTTCAGATTTTACTTCCAGAATCGGGACTCAGAGCTGGCCCTTTGTTTCAGCTTGTGCTTTTGGATGTGCAAGATTTTTTTGTTTAGCCCAATTCTTGAAGCCTTGCTACGATACGTTAATCGGATAAACTCTGTTAAACAGTTGGATTGACAGACGAACGATCTAGTAGCAGAGTACAACAATCCAACAAAAGCTTCAGATTTTACTTCAGATCTAGTCCGGTTGATTCCTTCTCTGCGGCGCAATGATGACAGGGTTGGACGTTTCACGGGAACACACTGTAGTTCCTCGCTAGATAGGTGTATTCCATGTCAATTCAGGATGTTCCCTTGTATGGCATGTCAATTTCACGGATGTTCCTGTGTATTGCGTGTTTGAGATAGCGAGTCTTCACCTCTGTCCGGTGTTTCGAGGGCAGATGTCCGGTCCGGGCGACGCGCTGCTGATGGAGAAGGGAGAATACGGTAGTGTGACGCGCTCCCTGAATTGGCACGCCATACCCAGGAACATCCCCGGATTTGACACGGAATACATCCCAAGAATTGACAACCCTTGAATAGCGGCGGGAACATCTGATACGACTCTTTAAACTCGATATTGTAGTTACATATAAATGCTCAAAGTACAATTTTTTTCGATGAACCATGGCAGGTGCTCTGCCTTTGCATTAACAATGCTCAAAGTACAACATACATAAACTCTAGCAAGAACTCGAGACTGGAAAAGACGTTCTCCTCGACCTGCCTCAGCTTCGACAAGGTCGACCACCGCTTCATGAAGCAAAGGAATCCACCACCAAGCGCGACGTGCACGAGGTCCTCGGCGTGCCGCTCGGAACCGACAAGGAAGCGGTGAAGCGAGGTCGCTCAAGAAGCTGCTTCCATTCCAACTCAGGGAAGCGGGCGAAGCGAGGTCGCCCACAGCCGAGGGAAGAGGAAGAGAGGCTCTCTACTCCAATTTGTTGGTCTGAACTTTCCAATGTGGACAGTTCAAACCAAACAAAATGAAGCGTGAAAGCGCCAATATTCCAGTGCGATATTCCATGCCTACGAGATATCCAGAAATCCACATTGAGTGATTTGGTGGTGGCCATTTCGCATGTGTGTCTCTTCTCTGTACGAGAAGTTTGCAATGACCTAACCAAAGGATTGCCCGGCGGCTGTGTAGAGTGAGGTAGACCCATGAATGGAGTGGGGATTGTCCGGGTGGCTGTGAAGGGTATGATTTCCTAGTTTGTGTATGCTGCAGCATCTGGGTTGACCTTTATAGTCGGGGTAAGCTACACGACACTCCCTGATGTGAGAAAGCAAGCACGGGACAATCCCTTCTGGTAGGTGTTTAAACATGAGATGATCCCGTGTTCCTGGCATGAGCTGCATCACTTCACTGCATTGAGCGTTTGGTTGCCTGCATGAGCGGATACAACAACGTGCATTAGTGGATGTAAAATTATATATGCCCTCATCCTTGCTCGGTGGGTACGCTCATGCAGAGTTGTCAGTCTCCACTCAGATGCAGGCAGCGGATGAATTGCATATGTTTCGGGCCCACTTGTCAGTCCCAGATTCTTTTTTTTTTTTGGGCGAGGGCGTCAGTCTAGTCACTTGCATCCGCCCATCCAGTCAACCGAAACATCTTCACCAGATTCACTGCCTCCGCTCATCCAACCAATCGAAGACTCTCATTTTCACAGTTATTGCATCCTCAGCCTGTAGGAACCAGGAATACGATGCAGCTCTACAAATGCTTATGCGAGCAATCCTGTGAACAATGGACAAGATCCATGGCGTTGACATTTTTTTGTTGAATCAAACCTTAACAAACACTAGTAGCGGTCGCAAAAGTGTGTTGACAAGAAATGCAATCGTGACTTATTAGTTACTATAGCCAATACAATGTGTAGTTCTACTTTTAGTATTAGTACATAAAGGCACGTGTAATGTCTAGTTTTTTTAGGAGAATCGTGTAATGTCTAGTGAAAGGACGGATAGTCAACCGGTTAGTGACGAACCGGCCCAAATTTTGGCCGCCCGCTCAAACTGGCTGCTGGGCAGCGCGTGCTGGGCTTTCAAATTTCGATCGCGGAGGGGCGAAACGAGGAAACATCTGTTTTGTTCTTGTCCTTTCGACCAGTTTCCGATCACAGCTAAGGGTATTTTCGGAAAGTACTTTGGCAACATGTCATCACTTTTGGTTGCCTCACATGCAGCTACATACCTCTAGCTTGAGCGTCCTACATTACAAACAAAGAAAAAGTTTTTTTTTCCTTGGAACACATCCTTATTTCTGGCTGCCTCACTTGCAGACATATTTCTAGCCCCATTATTTACAAACAAAGACAAGTTTATCACACAAATACATATTATCCTCATTACCGTTCAGATGGTTATATTAGTGAGGCCTGTTCAGCAACATGGCTCACAATATTTACACAAACATTGTCCCATAGTTATGAGGACATCCAATTTATAGGAGCAGTGAAGCATTCCAGTGCGGTTCATGCGGATCTGTAAAACCTTTCAATTCTGTTGGTTGGCACCGTGGCAGCTAGGCGGTCGCAACAGAGTTGATAAAAATATCTTTGACGAATGGCATGGACTTCCGCCATAAATCAAGGAAGATCTCGGTGATTTCACTGGCTGGCACCGTGGCAGCAAGACGGTCGCAGTGAGACATCTCAGGTTCTTTTGAGCCATTGGTATGGACTTTCGCCATGATTCAAATGTCAACCCTATTTTTAATTCTTTCTATGGTATGTATTTTGGCCATCGAAATAAACCATGTAGTTTACACTTGGCATGGACTTTCGCTAATGTGAACTTTGTATGTGTAACATGGACATTCGTTGCACTAAACCTTTGCATCCTTGGCATGGATTTTCGCCTTGCAAACTATTTTCTTGTGGTACGGACCTTCACCAAACAAACCAGCATCATCAGAAGAAATTGCACTAACCAGTGGCATGGTCTTTCGTCACGGTTTGCTATTGTTTATAGCTTTTATAGATGGAATGGTCTTATGCTATCCCCTAGTTTTTTCTCTATCTCTCTCCAGTGCTAGTTGCACATTCATTTTTTTCACCATTCCTTTTTCTAAAAAGCATGTCTTTCTCCAGTTTATCCAAAGTGAGCCCTGTTCCGAGATGGGCTAGCATCAAAAGTGACATGAAAGAGCTATGAAAAGAGTATCTTGTGGTGAGGAATAGTTTTGTTTATGAGGACGTCCCGCCCTCATTCTGCCCCTGCAGTATGACTATCTTACATCTGCATGTATACGGGAAACATAGATCGGCTGCCCAACTAGACGAAAAAAAAATCATAATCAGAATGACTTTCTTGCTTGTGATCTAGCTTTATATATTGCACTAGCTCAACGTTCTCTTTCCAGTGAAAAGTGAAACCAAAGGGCATCTATCAGCGCTGTTAGCTCAGTGAGCACAAAGACATTCACGATTCGATAATATTGCAAGCAATCTGGTATTACCTACTTGGCTCAGTTCCCTCAGATACTTCAAGACTAGCCTCGCTCGAATCATAACTGATCGAGCCGCCACTCCGAGTCAGGGAACGAATTTTATGCTCTCGAGCAAATCATGGGGGCGACCATGTGTAGAACTGGAAAGTATTTTCACCAAGTCGAGTATGTGTTCGTTTCTCACACAAACTCCACTTGGTGGGGGGCATTTGTAAGATGAGATTTTGACGCAATTTTTAACAAATATAGTCATATGCCTATGGGTAAGAATGCATGTGAAGATAATTATAAATAAAAGTATAATAAAGACTTTTTAGGCATGGACATGCACGCACAGTCATGGGTACGACTTGTGGCCCAAAATTTGGTAAAAGCGGCCCAACGTTGCATTGTACACAGTCATGGGTACGCGGCAGAATACACATAGACACGGCCGTAGAGATACGCGGCAGCTCCTAAAGATAATCTCCTTCGCATGGCTGACGGGAAAGGTCAGTTCTCAACTCAGTTGGATGCGTATCATGAGAGGCCGGTGATTTCCTGTAAGCTCTTTCAAGATTGAGATAGATTGCGATGCACAATAAAGATGGCTAGAAGTACATGCACTTGAATGATCGAAAGTGTTCACGTACATTTGAATGACCAGTGGGCCTTAAACATGCCGAGGCCCTCAATTCAGTTGGCTTTGCTCTGCTTGTGCCTATACGCATATAGATGGCATGTAGAGATACGCGGCCAGCTCGTCGTGCTAATCCTGGACGCTGCAGCAAGAGATAAACATTGATCAATGAACCGCCTTCCCAGATATCTCGTGAGGGCGTACCGGACTCACGCAACAAACTTCGGCAGTGCCGTCCTGGACATCGACTCATGCCATCAACCCTAGGCTACCTCTATATATACAAGCCAATTCCTTCACGTTCAAGGGGGCGGCAGGACGGAGGAAGGGCGAAAGCCCTGCTGCTGCTTCCATCTGCAACACATCTCGTCGAGGGCGCCGCCGATGCCCTGCTGCAGTTTCCCCGTCGAGGAGAGGGCACGCGAGTCGTCGTAGCCCCCCTCTTTCATCTGTGACATACAGCGAGTAGGCGCCGCAGAAGGTCCTGCCGTTTCCATCTACCATGCCATCATCGAGAGGAGGCAAAAGAGAAGAGTTGCCTGCAGTTTGCCGTCCGGGATTAGAGAACATCCAGCCCCAGCTCTGCTGTGTGGTTTGCATTTACAACATCGTCGTCAACACAGCGAGCAGGCGCCGCTCAGGCCCTGCCGTTCCTCTTCGGCTCTCCTGTCTGCAACACAGCGAGTAGCTAGGCGCCGGCAAGTCTTGCCGTTCACAGCTACATGCCGTCAGCTCGTCGAGGCATGCCGCGGCATGCTCGGCACGAGATGCAGAAGAAAATTTGCCACGAGGTGTCCGTATAAGGGACTTTCCGTGACGTACAAGAGCCGGATCACGAGGTGTCCATATAAGGGACTTGCCGTGACATACAAGAAGCAAAATCACGAAGTGGTCTTTTATAGAACTTGCCGTGATCTATCAAGAAATAAAATCACGAGGTGGCCGTAATGGACTTGCCGTGATGTTTCAAGAAGCAAAATCACGAGGTGTCCTTAGAAGGACTTGCCGTGATGTTTCAAGAAGCAAAATCACTAGGTGTCCTTAGAGGGACTTGCCGTGATCTTTCAAGAAGCGAAATCACGAGGTGGCCGTAATGGACTTGCCGTGATCAACCAAGATACAAAATCACGAAGTGGTCTTTGAAGAACTTACCGTGATCTGCTGAAAAGCTAATCCACGAAGTGTCTTTTAGAGGACTTGCCGTGACGCATCTAGAAGCCAAACCACGAGGTGTCCTTCAGAGGACTTGCCGTGATGAATCAAGAAGCTAATCTGAAAAACAAAGTACAGAAGAGGTGGCCTCCATCACCACAACAAAGACATGCCCACATGCATGCCGCAGCAACAAAGAAGTGCCTACATGCCGCAGCTATGGAATCATGGGATTGTCCTTAAGAATTGTCACGGCAGGCACTAGTTCTGTGAGAGGTGCCACGTGAATTTTAGAAAGATGCTAGACCGTCCATCTGTTCAATTTCCATCATTATGACGAGCAGCCATGCAAAGCAGCCTTTCACCGTCTGCTCCTTGATTCCCAAGCAGTATGCATGTACACGTTCAGAGTTGAAGGCATGGGCTTCGTTTGTCATGTGTAGCTTATCTATAAAGCAAGCCGAACTATAGTATCCGTGAGAAGTCATGAGGCATTCATGCACACCACGCAGGCACCCTGCTCATTAGCATGCTCCCTGCTGCCACGCACCCTGCAGTTCGCCTGCACAGACACATACACACACATCACCTCTGTTCTTTCGACCCTTGGCAGCCTCTGCAGACGGTCGGAACTTTCATCGTCAAGCACCTCGCTCGCTGCTCAACGCACAACCTCAGCATACCTGGTTGTCCAGTACGTAACAGCAACAAGAGATCTACCATCAATCAGTCTACACGTGCTTCTTGGCAGCAGCCTCATCGTTTCGGTGAAGCACATGAGTTCCCGCGTGGCAACAGACCCGCCGGAAGTGCCGACAGTAATCCTAGCGTCCAGCGCGACGGCAATGGCGATTTCAGCAGACAATCCAAACGAGACAAGCAAGCATGTCAGTACGACAACTTTGGCGGCGAGCATGTCAAGCCCATACTGCGGTCGCATGGCAATGACCCAGCCATCTTCGTGCACTTCGGTAGTAGCCCAGCGGCTCAACCATGTTCGTCGTGATTAATTCGGCAATATGACACATCCTTAGTGCCTGACATATATCTGCGGTATATCCCATCCTCGTGAGCAGAGAAGCCCAAGCTCCAACGTGTAGCCTGTTATCACTTGATGGCTTGAGCAAATTGACGTTCTACCTGCATTCCTGCACATCGGCATACATGGCAAGGGCAAACACCGCATGCCTACATGCCGTCAATATTCACATGACAACGAACCGGCATCCGACTAGAGAACCTTTACGGTGCACCTAAATCAATGTGGGGCCATCCATTTTTCTTAATCCAACCGCCAGATGCACTTCATACTACTTTAAATTCTTTTTAGTAGTATGGTGGTATTTGAAAGTGGTATAAAGAGTATGAGGGTATTGTTGGAAAAAAAAAGTAATGATACCTTAGTAATTTCCTAGATCTAATTGAAAAGGACTATTACATCTCGCCAATAATTCCCGATTCCATTCGTTCATGTTCGTCTCTCTCCTTTCATAATTTCTCGAACCCTAGCAGAGCGTGCCGCCGTTTCCTCAGCCACGGCTATGACCGGCGGCGACGGCATGTCGGGGCGTGTGGCGGCTAGTGTCCTACACTCCTACATAGTCGCGAGTTCATCCGGCTCCGCCATCGCGGCACCATAGCCTCGTCATAAGTGTCAGGATTTGGGCGTTCGATCGCTTGCCGTTGTCTCGGCCATTGTTGGTGCTTCCGATCCCAACATCACGACACCACGTCGGCATTCGTAAAACCTTGGATGGCGCCACGACGCTGCTCGGGTGGCCACCCTGATCATCAATTCCTGTGTTGCGTGGTGGTTGGCGGCTTGGCGTTCTCCATCGTCGCGAGCTCCAGATCCAACATTGTGGCAGCACGATCGTCGTCGTTGTGATGGTTCCTGTGGCGACGACGGCAAGTGAAGGGTCCCGCGGTGGGTGATTGCTAGCGATGGAGCGGTGACTGCGGAGGCTTGGACAGGCGAGACGGGGCCGACGACACCGGCGGCTGGCGGGAGTGTGTTGGGGACTACACCGAAGCCCCTCTGACCCACGCGAAGGTCAAACAGCCACCGGCGAAGGAAGAATAAAAGAAGTGGACGGCACAGGAGTCTGAAGTTTACCAAGCTAAGAACCTTGCTAAAGTAGCCAATGGCACACTTGTAAATATAATCATCTCACCCCCTATAAATATGGAGGGAGATGATCCTGTAATGACATCTGTTTTTCGGGCCACGAGCCAAAGGAGGAATCATTCGCACCGCACTCAAACCTCTCTAATTATTCAACCCCTTCGCCCAGCATCGCGGGTGAAGGAGAGCTTCGCGCAACAGACTGCAGGGAACCTGAGTAAGAACACCTTCGTCCGGCACCGCGGACCAGGAAGGAGGGCTTCGCTCCAACCAGAAGGCGGCGACGACGAACAAGGAGGGCTTCGCGAGGTGATTCGAAGGTGTCATCTACCTTCGAGGGCTTCGCCAGAACCAGGACGCTTCTATTAACCGTTGGAGGGCTTCGATACGTCACACGGAGACCTTCGATCCCCCAACATTTGGCACCGTCCCACGGGGTGAACCCACGACCACGATCAACATGGCCAAAGCAAAGCCGAGAACAAACATCAGCGACACACAACGCGCAGAAACCGAAGCCGAAAACGAAAGGCTAGCGAAGGAAGCAGAAGTCAGAACAGCAAGAGAACAAGAAGAGCGGGACAAAGCCGCACGAGCAGAAGAGATAGCAAGAACCGAAGAGGTGGCAAGAAAAGAAGAAGCTTTAAGAGCTATGCAAGTAAACAACGCTGAAACATCTCAAGCAGGAAGCTTCCAGCAAGAGGACGACGAAACACGTAACATAAATGAAAGGCTTTGCATCATAGAGCAAGAAAGAATCGAAAGAGAGAAGAAGTTGGCCATCATCGAAAAGACAGCGAAGCTGAAAAAAGACATGCTCGAAAAAATAGTGCAAGCCTAACAAGAGATCAACGTAATGGATAGTAAGTTAAACAAATACAATGAGGAAATGGAGAACCTGAGGAAGCAAGAACAAGACATGCACCACAAGACTCGCAAACAAACCGAGCACAAGATGGTGTACGAAGTAAGCAGCTCTGGCAAGGACAACCAGCCATGCATCATCTACAACGAAAACTCTCCTTTGAGCGAAGAGCTACAGAGCGAACCTTGGCCGGTCAATTTCAAAATGCCAAAGATAAAGGCATACCAAGGAAAAACATGTCCGAGAGAGTTCCTCATGTCTTTCGAAGCCGCAGTAGAATTGGGCGGAGGATCAAACTCAACATACGCGAAAGCTTTGGTGATAGCAGTCGAAGGAGTAGCAAAGACATGGTTTTCCACTCTTGAACCAGGATCAATTAATTCTTGGTCCGAATTAAGAAGAGAGTTCATAAACAATTTCCAAGGCTTCCAAGCATCAGAAATTCATCAGGGAAGACTATTTTCTTGCAGGCAGAAACCAGACGAAGGCTTAAGGGAATACATGCAGAGATTCATGGAAATAAAATCAAGAGCAAAAGACGTAGGAGCTTCGACAGTTATTGATGCACTAACGGAAGGCTTGAGGGCTGGCCCTTTCCATTCTGCACTAACAAGGAAGAGACCCAAAACTATCTTCGCACTGTTGGACACCTTCGAGAAATACGCGAGATCAGATGATGAGTTCCGAAGGAAAAAAGAAGACGAAAAGAAACAATCCCAGCTAGTCAAAGATGAAAAGAAGTATAAAGAAGAAAAAGAAGCGAGTCGAAGCAGAAGGCACGACGATAACAGAGACAGTTCGAAAGATCATAACAATCGAAGGATACACAACCTCGAAAACAGAGAAGAAAGGGGCGATGAAAAGAGAACCAAAGACGACGAAAGAGGGAAAGAGCGAAGCAACCATGATAGAGAAGGCGAAGACAAAAACAGAGAAAACAATCAAAGAAGCAGTTCTCGCACTCCATACAGCGAGTTGCATGGCGAAGGAAAAGGCCATACAACAAAGCAGTGCCGAAATCTGCAACAATTCAAACAGGAATGGACCGCAGAAAGCGAGGCGAAGAAGGCCATCAGACACCCAAGTAACTATCGTGAAAACTGGTCTCAAGGGAACCCAATGTCAACATACCCTTCGCACTCTATCAATCATGTTGTCAACTACCCAAGAGAAGCTTCGCATCAGGCACAGCAGTATGCCTACTCTCAACCTCAAAGCCTGGCAGCGCTGCCACCGCCTCCAGAAATGAACCAGCAAAACAATGGAAGAAGCACAGAAACAAGCTACACGTCTCAAAGACAAACTATTAACGCTATCTCCGGAGGATCGACCCAGCAACTAGACTCAAGAAGGGCAAGAAAAGAATACATACGAAGGGTACATAATGTGACGTCAAGGGCTCCGTTTGTGAAAACCAAGTGGTCCCACGTCCACATCTCCTTCGGAAAAGAAGACGCAAGGGACCTTGACCAACCCCACTCAGACCCACTGGTCATCAAGGCAAATATAAAAGGGTTCGATGTACTCAGAATTTTTGTCGATGGAGGAAGCTCAGCTGACATCCACTTCGCCTCTACATATAGAAAGATGAAGCTGGAAAACGAAACACTACAACCTGCAGGAATACCATTAATCGGCTTCACTGGAAAGGTTATCCAAGCATTGGGAAAAATCAACCTACCAGTAACCTTCAGCGAAGGATACAACGCAAGAACTGAAGATGTGACCTTCGATGTGGTTGACATTGTTTATCCTTACAATGCAATCTTTGGAAGGGGGTCCATTAACAAGTTTGAAGCAGCCATACATCAGGGCTATCTATGCATGAAGATTCCTGGTCCCATCTCTGTGATCAGCGTCCTCGGAGACCAACTCCAAGCAAGAAGTATTGAAGATGGCGAAACCCCTGGAAGGAAGAATGTCCACTTCATCCGAAGGAAGCAAAAGGCCCCAGTGCCCAAGACCTTCGGACTAGAAAACTTGTCCATGATATATCAGAGATGCATGAGCCGTGTCTACCAAGAACATCTCTTCGGTAGCACGCGCGATGGCCATATGTAAAAGGACAAAACTTGCGGGTGGTGCACTCTTTTTCCTCACGAGGGTAGCCCTGCGAAGGGTGTGAGGTTTTTTAACGAGGCACCCTCCAAGACTGTAACACAGTTTTATAATTACTTTTTTACCCTTAAAAAATTTCAGAGCAATTTCCTGGGGGGCGTAGAAGAGCCAAGGCTCAAGAAACGAAGCTTCGAGCTCAAAAACGATATCAGGCAAAAGCCTAGAGAATCCGAAGGTTACACCAATTGAGTATTTGGTGTAATCTCAGTTTGGATCAATGTATCACGAGGGATGATACAAAGACTCCAGACAAGAGCCGAAAGGAAAGATAAGCAAAGAAAGCCTAATCTACCCAAGTATTGGCAAACAGAAACCTTCGCAAAAGAAAAAAAAAGCGCGATCCTTCGCATGAAAATGTTCAAATATCAAAGAACGAAAACACGAAAACTTGCGTTCCTTAAAGGAAACACAAGGTCATCGTGCAAGAAGAATTAAAAGCTTCGAATGATATTGAAGAAATCTTCTCTCTGGCAAAGACCTTCGAAAGACTACTTCAAAAGAAAAGCTTTATTAAGCACATGACATCGATCAAAGAGAGCCATCGTCCGGCTCATGCTTTACAATAAGGCCCAATTCTAAAAGCATTTCGCATACAATACTAAATTCATCAATATTATATCCACTCGAAGGAGAATAAGGCCTTTGAAATATGGGATCTATTACCCCAGACGAAATCATTCGCTCAACATGCGAAGCTGCATCGAAGGAGGAAGACGAATCTAAAACGTCCCCTCCCTTCTTCTTCTTGGCTGCACCTCGATGTGAAGAACTACTACCTCGTGGACAGCGACCACGAGGCCTTCGTTTGTTACAACCCCGACTCCCTTCGGGAACATCAGCCTCTGGGCGATAAACTCTCCCAATAGCCACAAGGCTACCAGGAGGAAAAGAGAAAGAACTTTCACCTCCCTCAACGGGTGACAAAGGACTCGAATCACTAGATAAATCAATCTTCGAAGGAGAACTAAAAACTTCAATTGGAGGCTCACGGCGAATCAAGCCACTAGAAGAAGGCTCTGGAGTCGCAAACTCGCTCAGGGAAACATCAGATGATGAATCCGGAGCAACACATTTCCCCGAAACCAGGTCAGAAGAAGCCTTCGGAGTAGCAAACGCGCTCAAAGAAATATCAGACGAAGCCTAAGGTCCAAAAATCAAGCAAAAATTAATCAAAACAACATAAAGTTTACAACGATTACAACAATTCTCAACAAGACACAAGTTCGAAGGAATGATGTAACCCCTCTCTCGAAGCAAAAATAAATTGTTTATACCTCACTCTGAGGCAGACAACCGATAGACTGCACCCGGTTCCAGAAGGATTCGTCAAAATGGCTGGCGACCTTTAGGAGAGCTTCAACCACAGGACGGGGAGTAGAATCAATAGCAGAAAATTTGAAGTCGTCAGAAGCAACCTTCGCCAAAGCATTACTCCCTTCTACATAAAGAGAATGGAGGAGATCCCGAACAGCCAGATGAACGGCATTGGGGTAGAAGGCCCTACAAGCTTTCACCATGAAAGGAATATTGACAGATAGCCAAGACTGACGCTGCTCAGTCGAAGCGTTCTCAGGGATCTGGTCAGGAGTAGTTCCAACCGAGATAAGAGCATCCCGAATGTGGCTGCAAAGAGAAGACAGGCGAAGCTCTTCAGCCTCAGCAAAAGAAGCCGCCTCCTGATCCGCGGTTTCAACTTTTCCGCGAAGGACCCTGTTGGCCTCCAAAGCCTCCGCAAGGGACGTATCGAGATCCTCCAGTTGTTTCTCTAGAGAAGCCACCTTCGCCTTAAAATCTTCAGTGGACTTGACGAGGGTCTCCTTCTCAACAGAGAGATCTACCACACATTTTTCATTAAGAGCAAGTGCATCTTCTTTCTCCTTGATCTTAGCTTCAAGAGTTGAAAGATCCTTGCGAAGCCGGTCTCGATCAGCCCTCGCCAGAGTCAGCTCATTAAACTGGCGAAGGGAGGCTTGGGTAATAGCAAGCGACTGACGAAAACAAGAGCGAAGTTAGAAAAACAAGCAACTGAGAAAAAACAAAAATAATAAACCGCTTACCTTCATTTGCGAAGATAGTAAAGACTTGTACAGAGTATCACCACCCTGAAGTACGAGTTCATTCTCCACTTGGGGAAAACGAACCCTCTCTGCAGCAGCAACAAAAGGCGCAGCGGCCCTAGCACTCATAACGAAGGTGTTCGAAGGCACCTCGTCACAAAGAGCTAAAGAAACCCCAGTAGCTTCGACTGAATCAAAAGTCATGTCAAAAGGGAGAAACTCTCCAAGCATTGCTTCAAAGACTGAGTGTAGGAAAAGATCACCACCTGCTAAGGGGCTAAGGGGCTCACGAAGCCCAACACATGGCTCCGAAGGTAGTTGAACCTAGGAGCGATCTGTAAGAGGTCTCAAGTTATCAGCAATTTGACGAAGCTCAGCCATACTAAGAGATGAGAGACAACCTTGAGCAGAGGCTTCGGCTACTCCTTCATTATGAACGGGGGCAACAGGAGGAACATCAGGACCCTCAACACAGGTTTTGTCCTGGATCTTAGCCTTCGATCCGGACTTAGCAAGAACAGAATCAGCACCCTTTGAAGCCTTGTCCTGAATCTTGGCCTTCTCAGCGGCACTGGCATCACGAACGTCAACTGTAGAAGCAGAAATATCCTTTGCAACAAAAGAAGAGCCCTTCGAAATGACTTTCTTAGGGACAGACTGAGCTTTAGACCCAGAAGAATTACTACCCCCATCCTCCGGAATGGAGAACAAATCTAATGCGGAACGAATCACCGGAGGCTTGAAAGCAAAAGATGACTTCGCTGAATGTGAAGTCTTCGGCTGATTCGCCGAAGGAACAGCAGCACCCAAAGCCGTCACATTAGCTTCGCTGATAGCCTTATCGGAGCAGTCCTTCGACGAGGTCTTATGAGTTTTCAGCTTCTTCTTAGCTTGCTCTTCGCTAGACCTTCGGCTACCAGACATCTTGAAAAAGAACGAAGGAAAAGGATCTCCTACTGCGAAAGGGATTGGAATAGCCAAAGGAAAGAAGACGCGCAAAGCATGCAATTGAAGGAACAGCGCGCCCATGATGAAGATATATAGAAGGGAAGCGACTATCAGGAACGGAAAAGAAGTACGGAATGAAAACGACAAGACACGTGTATGGGTCAGAAAGGCGCACGGTGCGGTCATAAATTGATAAATAAAATTGCTTCTGGTTTTAGTTACACTAATAACGCATCATCAATTGAGGGCTAATGTTGGGGACTACACCGAAGCCCCTCTGACCCATGTGAAGGTCAAACAGCCACCGGCGAAGGAAGAATAAAAGAAGTGGACGGCACAGGAGTCTGAAGTTTACCAAGCTAAGAACCATGCTAAAGTAGCCAATGGAACACTTGTAAATATAATCATCTCACCCCCTATAAATATGGAGGGAGATGATCCTGTAATGACATCTGTTTTTCGGGCCACGAGCCAAAGGAGGAATCATTCGCACCGCACTCAAACCTCTCTAATTATTCAACCCCTTCGCCCAGCATCGCGGGTGAAGGAGAGCTTCGCGCAACAGACTGCAGGGAACCTGAGTAAGAACACCTTCGTCCGGCACCGCGGACCAGGAAGGAGGGCTTCGCTCCAACCAGAAGGCGGCGACGACGAACAAGGAGGGCTTCGCGAGGTGATTCGAAGGCGTCATCTACCTTCGAGGGCTTCGCCAGAACCAGGACGCTTCTATTAACCGTTGGAGGGCTTCGATACGTCACACGGAGACCTTCGATCCCCCAACAGAGTGCTCTGGCGGAGCTCTGTCTCTAATTAATCACATTGCTTTACTGATGGAAATCTGCCTGTCTAGTGGGCTACGGAGTACGTTGTATTAACTGGTTCATGCGATACTGTATTTGGATGTTCTTGTGTTCATACTAGTTTTGCCGACGACTTCTGAATCTGGATGTCCAGGAAAGTAGATTGAAAATTTAGTGTACAATTATTATACTTAATGATCTGGAACTATGAGACTAATTACTTTATGAAAACTTATTTTTCTCAGCACTAGAAAATTTAAAAATATGTGAGAACAAGCATGCAATTGACAAACACAGATTAAATGAATGAGAATACTGCAGGATTGCAAAGCATATCTCAAAAATAAAGGCAGAGTACCAGCGGAGAAACTCTCCATGTTTCTTTTACGTATATGACATTATGCATGCTAATTGCATTCAGGTAACAGAATAATGTGATGCAAGCAAGTGTCATTGTCAGAGGCCGGAAGAGCATAAAACTTCTTGATGCCTAAATAAAAAAAGTAAAGCTGTCGATTCTTCAAAGATAAGTAAATATAGTCAGCACCCATGTACTGTCTTCAAGGAGTTTTTGCATTGTTCAGATGAGCGCCTACAATGTCGAATATGATTACAAAGGTTTAATGTAGGGTACTGGGAACCAGAAATCATCTCAGGTGCATCATTGAACTCCTTTACCAGATTACAGAGAACATCAGCCCTTTCTCACAATACAAATACATGTTGAGGATCCAAAAGTGGATCATCGTGCATGTTCACAAAGTTCTTAACATACAACATGCTGCCCCTTTCTCTGAACTGAATTGCGAGCCTAGCAGGACATCCGCATCAGGTCATCTCCTTTCCGTGGCTACCATTGACAGTCCCTTCTCTAGGAGAAAAAAAAACCCTATATCCTTCAACTGAGCAGAGATGCTTCCTCCATATCACCTCATTTGTACCGGGTCTCTTCCTCAAGCTGTCATTTCTGGCACTAAATTCTTCCCTTTTGCATACTTATTTAAGAACTGGTACAATGCTTCCTCCCTCCTAAACGTTTGATTTTCACCTGCTTTTAAAAAAGTGGTCAAAACCATGTATAGATAATTGTCATCTGAGATGCAATTCAAATTGCTATTATTTCACTCTCTGCATGCATGGACTCCCTATCTTCCTACTGACAAGGCAGCTGCCCTTGATTATTAATCAACCCAACTCTGATAACAGAAAATGATTAAACGATAGAACAGAGATTCAATACAATTCCAACTGCAACCGTAATCTTCAATATTTAAACTGTATAATTGCAGGTCACTGAATTCTAATAAATTCTTAGTATGGACGAACAGTAGGCTAACAAAGGCCACACATTTTGTCGACTAACTGACATGCACGACATAAACATGAACAATCCCTTTGGATCGTCCCAAAAAATGCATGCAGAATCAAATCTAGGAGATGTTCTAGATGAGCCATGAGTGATTAACCTGCACAAATGGAGACAACTAGGCACAGTTCGCTGACACTCGTGCTTCAAGGTTCTGCCGGGTCGAGGCCTTAGGGGTGGCCGCGCGTCTTCCACGACGATAGGAGGAGATCCGGCCGATGCGTCCAGTTTTTTTAGATAAAAGGCTTAGCCCTGCTTTGTATTAGAAAGCAACCAAACTGTTCAGCATCCGACACACAGGGAGATCACCTGACCTGGTGACTCGCTTACATCAAGCGCAGCAACTCTATGAGATTCTAAGAACGACTTTCTACTGTATCTAAATGCGCCAGCCGGACAACAGAAACAGATGAGTATCAGGCAAAAAGGCTAGCCTATTACAGGTTTAACGTCTTTAACTTTTTGGCTTACACGCCAGAAGTAGTACTCTAAGATTCTAACAAAATAGCATTCTGAACTTTTTGCAGCATCTCTTCGTCAGCATCCGGCCATCTCAGGTCTTGGATATCTTGCGACGTCACCGCCTCGGCTTCAGGCACCAGCTGGGACCTGATAGCTCTGACCAACCCATCCACCTTGGATCTGTCTTCCTGCTTGAATAGGCATCTCCATCTCTGCATAAGAGATATCGCCCTGTGCGCGGTTGCCTGTGGAGAGTTACAAATTGAGTTTCGGAAAACATAATCATTGCGCGTGAGCCATAATGACCAGCACACAGCGCCAAGTAGAAAAAACATGAGCTTATTGTGGTCATGGCTTCTATTTTGCATCGTTATATCTATAAAATCTTGTAAACTTGTAGGGGTGCTTGCCCAATGGAAAGCATCCTGGTATAAGCACCATGTGTATATCTTGCTACTGCGCATCTAAGCATTATGTGTTGTGGTGTTTCAAGCGCTCCACAGAGCTTGCAGAATTCACTCCCTTTCCACTTTTTCCTCTTCAGTTGCTCTGCCACAGGGATTCGATCTTTGAAAAGCATCCATAAGAATATCTTAACCTTCAGAGGCAGTTTTGCTTCCCACATTTCTACCATTCTCGTATCTATGACTCCCGGGAAAGTGATGTGCTTACCGATGCATCTAGTGACCTCGTCATCTGGGCGTTGGAGGCTCCCGTGAGTCCTCCGGTGTCGGCAAGCGAATGGGCGCTCGGGCGTCCTCCATCCGCGTCCGCGAGGGCAAGCAAACGGGGATCCATAGGGAGACGCCAGTCGAGGTTGTCTGGTAGTTGGCGGCAGCGAGGTGCTGGCGGCGGCCTCCGGCGGTGACTAATAATGTTTCAGTTTCTCGGTTTGCATACCGATTCACTATGACCATTTTACCCCGCGGTGGCAACACGCGTAATATTGTTAATTAGGCTGATAATTACTCTAATACCCATCACAATGGACGGTTTGATTTGACTTATACTACCTTGTGACTCACGGTGGTATGGTGCACCGTAAAGGTTCTCTCTGACTAAGTTCTGCGCTGATGATCTCAGAAGCTCGTACAAGGAGAAATCTCCTAAAGTGTTGCATAAGTACAAGTTCACACTCTCACACACCATCCACTTTCCGTATCGTCAAGGCCGGTAAACCATATGAAGTCTTGTTCTCCCTGACTGATGAGGCTGGGATGTCTTCTCTTTCGTGACCGACGAGGCCAGAATCCTCTAGTCTAGACCGACAAGGCTAGACGCCCTTTGTTCGTAACCGACAAGGCCGGACACCCTTTGAGACTTCATCATGGAAATCCCCACGACCAGGCGGGATACCTTTTTGCTAGAGACCGAGGAGGCTCTAGCACGCCATACTTCATTAATTTGTGCTTATGCATACTTAGAGATGACACTTAATTTATTCAGAGACGACGACCATCAGCATAGCTTAATCGGAGGTGTTCTGCAGCCTGATGTTCCGGATGTAATTAACCGGCGGCCTCACGAGGCCATGGGAACCAAGAACTACACATCGTCCTGTACTTCAGATGTACTCCATAGGCGCATCGTATTGTAAATCCCGAGTGGGAGCATGTACTTTGTAATTCTATGCAGAATTAATAAAGATCGGAGTTCCCTACTTTGGTTGTGTTCTTTTGTTATATTTTGTATACTTAGTATATTGGCACGCCCGCACTTTATTTATTGTACGCATTAGGACATACTCCTTTCATCGGGAGTGTTTCTTTTTAGCGAAACAAATTGGCACGCCCAGTGGGACATGGTTCTCCTCCCATCTTTGATTTGCTCCGATGGTCGTCATTGTCGTCTCTTGAGATCTCCAATCAATGGTGTGTGATACTCGCCTTGCAGTGAATGTTCATGTGAAAAAATACCTGGGGCCGTCAACAGTTGGTCTCTCCATTGGTGACCATGTTGGCCTGGGCATTCTGTTCATAGCTTGGTCCTTTCACATTGGCGACCACGTTCCATGCATTCTTCAACTTGAGCACTCGTGCCTTGTATACTCCCATTCAGTGTGTAAGCACTTCATTGCCAAGATCAGGCCATGATGACACCATCAGTCTTCGATGATGGAACAAAATTCATTCAGCGGCATATAAATAAATTTTCTAAGCGAGGAGATGAGCTGGGGACATTGTTCTTTTTGTTTGCCACATTATTGGCATTATCCTTTTCGTTTGCCACATTATCGCCAGCCATCCGCTGTCCAATGACTGGGGCAGAAAACATACAGAGTATGAGCAAAATCATCTGGACTTGGGGCGGAAAAATACGCACAAGTCCCTACTCATTTTTCCTTTTCATCTGTGTTGGGAATGTTACGAGCAATGCTTGATAGCACGTCTGAACCATGACTGAATTTCGATGAGCAGGCTAAAGTATTGGTTTTGTTGATCAGATCCTATGATAAACTTGTTAAACATCGAGTATTTAGAAAGGGTGATGTTGGAGATAACGCCGAAGGCTCTTTGCATCATGCGAAGGATGTTTGACTCCAGGCGAAGGTATTACGACGTACGGCGAAGGATATGGAATATGAGCCAGAGTGAAGCCTAACACTTAGAGCCGTAACAGAATTGCCCAGTGGCATGGCTGTAATATTGATCTCTCCCCCCTTATAAATATGGAGGGGAGAGCTCCTGTAATGACATCTGTTTTTCGGGCCACGAGCCAAAGAGACATCATTTACTCCGTTCATAATTCTCTATCGTGTTTTTACCCCTTCGCCCGGCATCGCGGACGACTGAGGGTTTCGGGTATTGAGCAACGTAAGTATCATCGAACGTTAACACTTCAGGAGGGCTTCGCTGAGCGCAGAAGAAGCCATCCAAGTAGCGACGAGGCTTTGCGAGGCTCTACTCCGAGAACAAGGACCTTCGGAGGTCTTCGCGAGGACCGACTTCCACTACAACACTCGTTGGAGGGCTTCGCCGAGTCTCTCAAGACCTTCGATCCCCCAACATTTGGCGCCGTCCCGCGGGGCGAACCCACGACCACGATCAACAACTCAAGATGGCGAGAGGCAAGTCATCAAAGACAGTAGACATTGAGACACAACGCGCGGAAGCCGAAGAAAGAGAGCGACTAGCTAAGGAAGAAGAAGACAAAATCGCGAAGGAACGAGAAGCACAAGCTAAAATCGCACGAGCTGAACAGGCAACCCGGGCCGAAGAAATAACAAGACAGGAAGAAGCTATAAGGCAGCAAGAAACTCTAAAAAGAACACAAAACAATTATGAAAATGCTTCGCAGGCAGAAAACAACCCTCCGGAGGATGATGAAGCAGTAGATGACGAAGCCGATTCCATAGCAGAGCAACTTCGCATCCTGGAGAAGGAAAGAGTTGAGAGGGAAAAACGACCGGCCTTCGTTGAGAAAAGGCAAAAACTGAAAATAGACATGCTGCAGAAGGTAAGGCAAATGCAGAGGGATATCGAAGAAATGGACAAAAGGTTAGACCAGGTAAACCAGGACATAAACAACCTCAAAAAGCTAAGCCAGAGCCAACCAAAGAAAGTGCAAAAGAACAACGAAGGGAGAATCGTTTATGAAGTAAGCAGCACAAGCAGAGACGCTCAACCAACTTCAATGTTCAATGAGAACTCACCTCTAAGCGAAGAACTGCAAAATGAGCCATGGCCTATCAACTTCAAAATGCCAAAGATAAAAGCATATCAAGAAAAATCTGACCCAAGGGAATTCCTGATGTCATTCGAAGCTGCGGTCGAATCAGGCGGAGGAACAAATTCCACTTACGCGAAGGCTCTGGTTATGGCAATCGAGGGGACTGCAAAAACCTGGTTCTCCACTCTAGAACCAGGATCAATCAATTCATGGTCCGAATTGAGGAAAGAATTCATAAACATCTTCCAGGGTTTCCAAGCTGAAGAAGTTCATCAGGGAAAGCTATTCTTCTGCAAGCAAAAAAGTGACGAAGGCCTCAGAGAATACATGCAGAGGTTCATAGAAATTAAGTCGAAGGCCAGAGGAGTAGCGGCCTCCACAATAATCGATGCACTAATGGAGGGATTGAGGGCTGGACCTTTTCACTCCTCACTGGCAAGGAAAAAACCCACCACAATCTTCGGACTCCTCGATGTCTTCAAGAAGTACGCAAGATCTGATGACGGGTTCAGAAGAAAGAAGGATGACGAAAAGAAGCAAACTCAGCAGCTGAGAGATGAGAAGAAAGCCAAAGAAGACAGAGATTCAAGCCAAAGCCGAAGGCATGAAGAAAACAAAGAAAACAACAGAGATCATAGCAGCCGAAGAGTACACAATCTAGAAAATAGAGAAGAAAGAGGAGACGAAAAAAGAACTAGAGAGGATGAAAAAGGAAAAGAGTGAAGCAACAGTGACAAAGATCACGAAGAAAGAAATCGAGAGGGTGACCAAAAGTCGAGTTCCCGCAACGTTACGTGCGAATTGCATGGTGAAGGTAAAGGGCACACAACCAAACAGTAACATGATTTTCAGGCATACAAGCAAACTTGGCTAACCAACAGAGAAGCAAAGAAAGCCATTCGACACATGGGCAATCTCCGAGAAGATTGGTCCCAGAACAACAATCGCCCATTCTACCCTTCGAACTCGGTGAATCACGTGGTCAGCTACCCCACTGAGTCTTCGCACCATTTACAGTATCAAAATTATCACCAACCACAAAGTCTGGCCGCATTACCACCACCGCCAGATACAAACAATCAAACCAATGCTAGGCAGTCAGAAGTCAATAGCGAGGTGCGAAGGCAACGAATAAATGCCATCACGGGAGGGTCAGCACAACAGTTGGATTCAAGAAGGGCAAGAAAAGAGCATATGCGAAGGGTTCAGCATGTCTCTTCGGGGGCTCCCTTCGTCAAAACAAGGTGGTCCCACGTGGACATAACCTTCGGACAAGAAGATGCAAGAAACTTAGTCCAACCGCATTCTGATCCGCTTGTCATCGAAGCAAATATCAAGGGATTTGATGTCTCCAGAATATTGATCGATGGGGGAAGCTCAGCCGATATCCTATTCGTGTCAACTTTCAGAAGAATGAACCTGGAAAATGAAACCCTTCAACCAGCAGGAATCCCTCTGGTCGGTTTCACGGGAAAGATCATACAAGCTTTGGGGAAGATTGAATTACCAGTGACTTTTGGCGAATGTGAAAATGCAAGAACCGAAGATATCATCTTTGATGTGGTCGACCTCGTATACCCATACAATGCGATATTTGGGAGAGGATCCATCAACAAGTTCGAAGCTGTCATACATCAAGCGTATCTATGCATGAAAATCCCGGGAACAATCTCCGTGATCAGGGTCTTCGGAGATCAAATACAAGCAAGAGCTATCGAAGATAATGAAACCGCTGGAAGGAAAAACATCCACCTCATAAGAGAAATGCAAGATATACCATCATTCAAGATTTTCGGCCTCAAGAGCTCGGCGAAAATACTTCAAAACCGCATGAACCGCTACTACCAAGAGTTAACAGAACAACTCCTTGGTAGAGCGAATGACGCTTATGTGTAAAACATAAAAGGCATGCAGGGGGTGCACTCTTTTTCCTCACGAGGGAAGCCCTGCGAAGGGTGTGAGGTTTTTTAACGAGGCACCCTCCAAGAACTGTACACCAGTTTTATAATTACCTTTTTTCCTAAAAAAATTCCAGAGCAATTTTACTGAGGAGCCTCATCGAAGGCCAAGCCACGAGCTTAACAGACGAATTCAGGCAAAAAGCCTAGACCAAAGCGAAGGATGCACCAAAACAAAATTTGGTGTAACCAAACTTAGGGTTTGTGTGTTACAAGAACCAACACAAACCCCTCAGATACAAAAAGTATCATAAAGGCTTGTACTATGGATTCCAAAAATGGAAGCCATAACAAGAAAGCAAAGTCATGGCCTCAAAAGAGAGAAACCATCGGCTAAGCAAAAAAGAAAAATCGGGCCAAAGGCCTAGAGCGAAAGAAAAGCAGACAAAAGTCTAAGAAAATTCTCGAGGGCTCGCGTAATAAAAAATATTGCTAAGCCCTCAACATACAAATCGAAGGTGTCAGAACAAACAAGGAGTTAAAATTTCCCCTCATTGCCTGACACCAGAAATATAAAAAAAAAAACACCCTCGCCGGGACAAAAATCCAAAAACACAAGTTTCAGGCGTGAAAACTTCAAGTTTTACCAAAAACAGAAGGACATCACGCAGGAAGCAAAAACTTCGAAAAAGATATTGAAGAAACCTATTCCATAAGTGAAGCAAGACGAACAAGTTCCTTCAAAAAACAGCTCTAAAGCATTTCTCATTCATGGAGAACCATCGTCAGGCTCTTGCTTTACAATAAGGCCTAACTCTAGTAACATTTGACATATGATACCAAATTCGTCAATGCCATAACCGCTCGAAGGCGAATAAGGCCTTTGAAAAACGGGATCTATTACCCCAGAATCAATCATTCGTTCCACATGCGAAGCAGCATCGAAGGATGAAGAAGAACTCTTGGCATTAGTGGAAGAATTACGATGGCGAAGGTTTCCGCCTTTCTTCTTGGCCGTACCTCGATTCGAGGAACCACCACCTCGAGGACGACGACCACGAGACCTCCGCTTCACACAGCCTCGACTACCTTCGGGAACATCAATCTCGGGACGATAAACTCTCCCGATAGCAACAAGGCTACCTGGAGGAAAAGTGAAAGGACCCTCACCGCCTTCAACAGGGGATAAAGGTTCCGAATCACTGGACAAATTGATATCCGAAGGAGAACTGAAAATCTCAATCGGAGGTTCATGACGAATCAAGTGAGAAGAAGAGGGCTCCGGAGTCGCAAACTCGCTCAGAGAAACCTCAGACGAAGACTCCGGAGCAACAAACTTTCCTAATACTACATCAGAAGAAGCCTACGGAGTAGCAAACTCGCTTAACGAAAAATCAGAGGAATCCTAAAAATACAAAACCAAGCAAATATTAAGGAAAAATAATAATAAGTTTACAACACAAGTCACCATGACATCCTTGGGAAATACAAGTCCGAAGGGCAACATTTCGTACAAATCAAACAAAAAATTCTTATACCTCATCTTGAGGCGGCTGCAGCATAGAGAGAATCCTTTCCCAAAAAGACTCGTCAACAATCCTAGTAAATTTGACGAGGGCCGCGAGCAGCGCAGGAGATGTACTGTCGGCAGCAACAAAAGAAAAAGAATTATTGGAAGCCTTCGCCACAGCATCACTCCCCCCAGCTTCGAGCGAGAAAAGAACATCCCTAACAGCAAGTTGCACTGCACTCTTCGAGAAAGCTCTGCAGGCCTCAATAACAGAGGGAATGTTAACCACAAGCCACTCTTGAAAATGCTCAGTCGAAGCATCTTCGGAAAGGGAATCAGGCGTAAAACAACAGATACAAGAGTGGCTCGAATCTGACTGCAAATGTCAACCAGTCGAAGCTTTTCAGCCTCCGCAAGGCTAGCAACTACCCGCTCAGCAGCACCAACCTTAATGATAAGGTCCTCATTCTCTTTAACAGCCTTCGCAAGGGAAGTATTCAGTCCCTCAACTTGCAGATCCAAAGAAGTTACTTTCTCATCAAACCCCTTCGCGGCCTGAAGGAGTTTCTCTTTCTCCGAACTAAGATCAGAGAAGCGCTTCTCGCTAAGTGCAAGAGCATTCTTCCTGTCCTTAACCTTCAACTCGAGAGCAGCAAGGTCTTTTCGAAGAGCATCTCGATCACTCCTCACCTTCGACAGCTCCCGATATTGGCGAAGGGATGCATGGTAATTGCAAGTGACTGCCAAAAGAAATAATCAGAATAAAACAAATATCATAACAAAAGATGGAAGCTGGAAAGCTCACCTTAACTTGCGAAGACAGTAAAGATTTGTACAGGGCATCTCCACCCTGTGACATAAGTTCTTCCTCCACTCGAGGAAGTCGAATCCTATCGGCAACAGCAACAAAAGGCTCAGCAACCTGGGCACTCATGACGAAAGTGTTAGCCGGAACATCGTCACAAGCAAGCGAAGACCCCTCAGCAGTTTCAACTGAGTCAAAAGTCACGTCAAAGGGAAGAAATTCCTCTATCATCGCCTCAAAAACAGAATGAAGGACAAGTTCACCACCTGCCGAAGGGGCGAGAATGCCACGAGGCTGAATATGGGGCTCTGGCGGAAGCTGAAAAGCAGAGCGATCTGAAAGAATTCCCAAGTTAGCAAGCATCCGACGGAGCTCAAACCTTTCAGACAATGAAAGACGATTTGAATTAGCACCTTCGCCCAAACCCTTGTCCTGGATCTGGGCCTCACCCAAAGCCTCACCAGCTTCGGCGGGGGTCTTGTCCTGGATCTTAGCCTTCGGATCAGGCACTAAGGACACAAGAGCACTGGACTCTGTATCTTTGTCCTGGATCTTGGTCTTCGACCCAGCGGAACCAGACACATTTGCGATGGCACCCGCATCCGTGTCCTGGATCGTGGCCTTCTCTAAGGCCATAGATTTGCCAGCATCAGCTAAAGAAGAAACATCTTTCGCAGGACCTGTGGAGTCCTTTGAAGGAGCCTCTTTCGAAACCAACGAAGCCTTAGCAGAGCCATGACTTTGGTTAGACGAGCCAGAAAGGATTGCCATCAGGTTAGGAACCTTGGGGCGCCGATAAGAAATACCGGCCTTATCAGAAGACGAGCGGTTCGCTGAACCCTTCGAAGAAGAACTTGGAACCTTCGAAGGAGGCGTTGAAGAAGTGGTGTTAGTACCACGAGAGCCTCCGTCATTAGTCTTATCAAGACTATCCTTCGAAGAAGATTTGTGAACCTTTGCCTTCTTCCTAAGGTGCTCTTCACTGGACCTCCGGTCACTAGGCATCTTGAAAAAGAATGCAAGGAAAGGGTCTCTAATGGTGCGAAGGTGAAACAGAAAACGGTGGAGAACAACTTGCACAAGCAATAGACAACGTGAGAAAACAAGGCAATCGCTACGAATATATAGAGCTAAGACAAGCATCGAAAGTAGGGAAAACACAGGAAGATACCAAAAACGACAAACACGTGCATGAGTCAAAAGAGCATACGACACAATCATTAAAATAATAAATTGCCTCTGATTTTGATCAATCAAAATACATCAACAATTGAGGGCTAATGTTGGAGATAACGCCGAAGGCTCTTTGCATCATGCGAAGGGTGTTTGACTCCAGGCGAAGGTATTATGACGTACGGCGAAGGATATGGAATATGAGCCAGAGTGAAGCCTAACACTTAGAGCCGTAACAGAATTGCCCAGTGGCATGGCTGTAATATTAATCTCTCCCCCCTTATAAATATGGAGGGGAGAGCTCCTATAATGACATCTGTTTTTCGCGCCACGAGCCAAAGAGACATCATTTACTCCATCCATAATTCTCTATCGTGTTTTTACCCCTTCGCCCGGCAACGCGGACGACTGAGGGCTTCGGGTATTGAGCAACGTAAGTATCATAGAACGATAACACTTCAGGAGCGCTTCGCTGAGCGCAGAAGAAGCCATCCAAGGAGCGACGAGGCTTCGCGAGGCTCTACTCTGAGAACAAGGACCTTCGGAGGGCTTCGCGAGAACCGACTTCCACTACAACACTCGTTGGAGGGCTTCGCCGAGTCTCTCAAGACCTTCGATCCCCCAACAGGTGACCTGATACTTGCCTTGAAACATCCTATTGTAACCACAGGCAAAAGCAAAGGAAAATTTGAACCAAAATGGCATGGACCATATGTGGTAGAACAAGTCTATGACGGTGGAGCCTACCAGCTTATCAATCAGGAGGGCATTCGTCGAATGCCCCCAGTTAATGGTCGCTATCTCAAGAAATTCTTTGCTTAAAAGTCGAATTAACACCGACTTTTGTTCCCCTTGGCAAATGATGAAAATGAGGAACTCTTTTTCTTTTTCTTTTTTTCTGCATATTTTCCAAAACTTTGTTGCATAAATAAAGGGTGTCACCCACCCAGCAGTAAACAAAAGAGGCTTTTCTATACCACACCAAGCTGGTTCTTCAGAGTGTGGATGCTTGTGAACTCTCCAACAGGGAAGACAATGAAGAAATTGTGGACAATTTGGCTTGTAAGCATATATTACACACACTGCACAGAAAGCACGTGCTACCTGTTTGAGAATGGGCGTTGGTGCTGGTTTGTTCTTAACCCGAAGCGAGAAGTTGTTGTGCACCTTGTATCGCCTTTACCCATTTCTTCAGCCTTAACCACCGAGCCATCCGGGGATGACTATAGGAAAAAGAGCAGGAGAGGGCTACCTACCCAACACAAGTTGTGGTCTAGTGTGCAGCTGCTTGCCACCCCGGATTGGTGTGAAACAAGGGTCCTAAAAAAAACAGTGTTGCCCGCGAGGTTTAGTTACACAAAGTGTGAGCGGCGGGATCTCAAAGGTACCAGCAATCAAGTTCAAGATGCAAGCAAGTCCGATCATGAAGATCATGATCAAGTCAAACAAAAGTCAACAAAGCACCATCAAGTTCATCGGTGCTCAAACTCAAGACGTGCAAGGTCACACAAACAATAGAGCCGTTCAACGAAAATTCGTTAACGAAGCTCTCCACTGAAGATGACAGCTAAAGAAGTATGACAAGCTCTGTAAATACCTGAGAGTAACCATCGCTCACCACCCTCATAAGAAAAGTGAGGCAACTTTCCATGGCCAATTGCCATTTCCATGAAACTTCCTTTTACTCCAGAAATCATCATATCAAGGAGTACGAGGTTCATAACATGCTCTAGCTGGGGATACAGTTCAGGAAGTGCTCAACGTCCCATGATCACTCACTAAACACGTGACTTTTACACACTTATACAGGAAGACAACACAACAAAGTTCAGTTGTTACAACTATTCATTGTCTCTCTAAAGATGGGGTTCCTTGTAACCACACTCCAAGCCACCTAATAGCTTGGTGACAGAGAAAAGCCGACATTTTTTTTTAAAAAAAAAGCATCAAACAAGTTTCTCATGCTTGCTTCATTTCTGTGAGTACCATTCAATTCTATTGGCTGGCACCGTGGTAGCAAAACGGTCACAATAGGGTTGGCTTATTTCCTTTGAAGAGTGGCATGGACTGCCACCAATTAAGACTAGAGGCAATTTTATTGGCCGGCTCCGTTACTGCTATACGGAAGTAATGAAGTTCCTAAGTTTTTTTTTTCGGCTATAGTATGGACATTCGCTATGGTTTGGATAATAAATTACATGGGCTCCGCTAGAAACTATGGCATGGACTTATGCCAAGGGTGAAATTACTCTTTATACACGGCATGGACTTTCGCCGTCAAAACAACAATCCCAATGATACTCTTTTTCATGGTATGGACATTCACCTGGTGATCTATAAAATTTATACATGTGGCACCGACCTCCTTCGCATGGTGCCTCTGAAGTTGAATTGATTTTTATGTGGCATAGACTTGAGAGCATTTCTTCATACACGCTCTACTGTTCTTAGAAAAAGGGATTTTGTTTTCCCTTCTCAGCATGGTTCTCCTCCCGGGAACATGGCTAGCTATCTAAACACAACGAGCTTGCTCTACCAACAAATAGAAGCCGGCACTAGACCTTCTAATGGTGCCCCATTTCCTAAATGGAAGACCTGGACCTTCTTCTGAGAAGTGAGTATTTGCGTGCACTGCCCAAAACTTTTGGTCCAAAATAACGATCTATTGAGAGGCCAGAACGCAGATCCTTTTACAAATGCACACATGTATCAACGCCACGGTTGGAAACTCACGCCCTCATCCACTACATAAAGTAGAACTTGCTAAATGCTCATGAGCCTGGTGGTCTTGATAGCGCGCAAGGCCTTTCACGTATGCCAGAGAGTGACCTGATATTGATGGAGGTGATCCGGCAGGCGGCAGCCACAGGGCTCGGCCTTGCGGCCTTGACGCAAGGGCCACATTGCAGTAACAACCGAATGAAGACCGTGGAGCAGTTGACCCCCTGCATGTTCGAAGATCAGTCACGAGTTGTTTAGACCGTAGAAGACCACTCTCCGTCAAGTTCGTGGTGCCGTAGAGGCCCAGAAACATATTTTACTGATGTGTCAATGCTCATGAATGTTCGAGCATGTGTATTGGTATATGAATGTGTGTACTCAGCACACCCTTGCAGCACCTGCACATCGTGAGGCCTTATACCAACAAGATCACACCGAATGCTCTCCTTAATCATATAAATCTACTACCTCTACGACTACGCTGCTGCCATGACATTAAGGCGCCGTCCAAGTCGACGACACTCTACACTAAGGACTCAAGTCAAACGGAGCCAGAGACTTGACTTGCCACTTGGGAAGCGCCAGTGGTGCTTACCTCCACGCGACGGCTGATGTGAAGTAAAGCTCATAAGAAGCACGCACTGGGGGCACGAGGCCCGACTCCTTTAACGACACGAGAAGGGACTGAATGCACCGTGTTCCTAACAAGCAGACTCGACACACGTACTGGGGGCATAAGGCCGAATCATCAAAATGCCACTTAAGCTGCCAGCTAAATAAACCTATGGAGAGACACTATACCCCAGGACCTTATGATTAGGACTGGAGGAAAGTTATCAGCAAGCGCTTCTTCTCGTCGTATTGTCAACTACTGCATCGAGCAATTAACAGTTGTACTTGTGCTGAACTGCTGATGAATTTGTGGCATCTTCACGCGCCCTGAATATAAGGCCAGCAATCAGGGGCTGTTTGTTTCTTTTAATTGTGCCAAAGTTACCGCACGGCCTTCCCTCGCCTCACCAAAGTGAGCTTCTGGTTTTTCTACCTCGTTCTCCCGATTGTCCACATGGGTTCCCCCAGAGCAGTATGTTCCTTCCTTGCAGTATCTTCTAGTGAGCAACGGAGGTGATGCTCCACTGATATCAGCGCCAGAGAGCATTTGCATATTTCCTCAATGCTGCAGTTAATCCTGTTCATATCTTTGGCAAACGGATCCTTCCAGTAAATTAAATCCTGATGATCAATGTCTTTAAGAAGAGTTGGCTCGCCTAGAGTTTATGAGCCCAGCAATTTCTGCAGTGTCTTTATCTAACTGCACGTATGTACTTAGAGATAACCTGTTTTAAAGTGCTGATCAGGGTTGATGATGTTATATGCTTGCAAAGTGACAACCCCCATGGCAACTTGAATAAGCATGGAGTAGACATCGTTCAGGTTTCTTTTGAAGTCCTCAACTTGATGCCACATCTCGGCGTCTATCTTCGGTACTTCCTTCAAATGGACAGGGGCGCTCCAATCCTTGTTTGCTGAAATCAAGATACTTTGTTTTATCTGCAAGATATACTTGTTTTGGTTGATACCGAGTAACAAATAAATTAACAGAAGTCTGCGACGGCCCCTTCTGTTAAACCTCGTAGACGAGAATTTTCTTGGGCTTAATTGCGCATGTACTATCATGGTCAACAGATCGACAACAGTTGCCTTGCGGTTAATGAAATTGACCCTGCTTTCACACCTTTATCAGGCTTAGCTGCCAGATGGTAGTAGCCAGTGGCATCTACCTTACGCAGTCATTATTATGTTGCTGCCCTGCTACACACATATACATCACTGAAGTCTAACTCATATTGATGGCCATCGAACTTGCCTATCTTATTGTCACCGTCAAGCATCACAACGACTACAACATGGCTGCTCATTTTTAGAGAGGTTCTTTCTACATATTTTACTTTCTATGTTATAGGAGCATGCATGTATGCATTCCTCACTACATGGGCAATCTTCAACGTTGGCTTGTTGAGCCGCACTGAACCATAAGTATTGCGCCATACAGGATCTCCCGGCAATCTCTGCAATGCCTGCAACCTTGATCTGGTAAGCTACACACGGCCACATTGCCCGACCAACCAACCAGTCCCCAGCGACAATATTGTCGGACAAAGAACGCCGCCCATCTTTCCATACTTTATATGACGTATAGGGCCGTGGTATTGCACGAGCCTCTTCCTGATGACTTTGGCAACATGTCATCACTTTTGGTTGCCTCACATGCAGCTACATACCTCTAGCTTGAGCGACCTCCATTACAAACAAAGAAAAAGTTTTTTTTCCTTGGAACACATCCTTACTTCTGGCTGCCTCACTTGCAGACATATTTCTAGCCCCGATATTTACAAACAAAGACAAGTTTATCACATAAATACATATTATCCTCATTACCGTTCAGATGGTTATATTAGTGAGGCCTGTTCAGCAACACGGCTCACAATATTTACACAAACATTGTCCCATAGTTATGAGGACATCCAATTTATAGGAGCAGTGAAGCATTCCAGTGCGGTTCATGCGGATCTGTAAAACCTTTCAATTCTGTTGGTTGGCACCGTGGCAGCTAGGCGGTCGCAACAGAGTTGATAAAATATCTTTGACGAATGGCATGGACTTCCGCCATAAATCAAGGAAGATCTCGGTGATTTCACTGGCTGGCACCGTGGCAGCAAGACGGTCGCAGTGAGACATCTCAGGTTCTTTTGAGCCATTGGTATGGACTTTCGCCATGATTCAAATGTCAACCCTATTTTTAATTCTTTCTATGGTATGTATTTTGGCCATCGAAATAAACCATGTAGTTTACACTTGGCATGGACTTTCGCTAATGTGAACTTTGTATGTGTAACATGGACATTCGTTGCACTAAACCTTTGCATCCTTGGCATGGATTTTCGCCTTGCAAACTATTTTCTTGTGGTACGGACCTTCACCAAACAAACCAGCATCATCAGAAGAAATTGCACTAACCAGTGGCATGGTCATTCGTCACGGTTTGCTATTGTTTATAGTTTTTATAGATGGCATGGTCTTATGCTATCCCCTAGTTTTTTCTCTATCTCTCTCCAGTGCTAGTTGCACATTCATTTTTTTTCACCATTCCTTTTTCTAAAAAGCATGTCTTTCTCCAGTTTATCCAAAGTGAGTCCTGTTCCGAGATGGGCTGGCATCAAAAGTGACATGAAAGAGCTATGAAAAGAGTATCTTGTGGTGAGGAATAGTTTTGTTTATGACGACGTCCCGCCCTCATTCTGCCCCTGCAGTATGACTATCTTACATCTGCATGTATACGGGAAACATAGATTGGCTGCCCAACTAGACGAAAAAAAAATCATCATCAGAATGACTTTCGTGCTTGTGATCTAGCTTTAGATATTGCACTAGCTCAACGTTCTCTTTCCAGTGAAAAGTGAAACCAAAGGGCATCTATCAGCGCTGTTAGCTCAGTGAGCACAAAGACATTCACGTTCAAGGGGGCGGCAGGACGGAGGAAGGGCGAAAGCCCTGCTGCTGCTTCCATCTGCAACACATCTCGTCGAGGGCGCCGCCGATGCCCTGCTGCAGTTTCCCCGTCGAGGAGAGGGCACGCGAGTCGTCGTAGCCCCCCTCTTTCATCTGTGACATACAGCGAGTAGGCGCCGCAGAAGGCCCTGCCGTTTCCATCTACCATGCCATCATCGAGAGGAGGCAAAAGAGAAGAGTTGCCTGCAGTTTGCCGTCCGGGATTAGAGAACATCCAGCCCCAGCTCTGCTGTGTGGTTTGCATTTACAACATCGTCGTCAACACAGCGAGCAGGCACCGCTCAGGCCCTGCCGTTCCTCTTCGGCTCTCCCGTCTGCAACACAGCGAGTAGCTAGGCGCCGGCAAGTCTTGCCGTTCACAGCTACATGCCGTCAGCTCGTCGAGGCATGCCGCAGCATGCTCGGCAGATGCAGAAGAAAATTTGCCACGAGGTGTCCGTATAAGGGACTTGCCGTGACGTACAAGAGCCGGATCACGAGGTCTCCATATAAGGGACTTGCCGTGACGTACAAGAAGCAAAATCACGAAGTGGTCTTTTATAGAACTTGCCATGATCTATCAAGAAATAAAATCACGAGGTGGCCGTAATGGACTTGCCGTGATGTTTCAAGAAGCAAAATCACGAGGTGTCCTTAGAAGGACTTGCCGTGATGTTTCAAGAAGCAAAATCATTAGGTGTCTTTAGAGGGACTTGCCGTGATCTTTCAAGAAGCGAAATCACGAGGTGGCCGTAATGGACTTGCCGTGATCAACCAAGATACAAAATCACGAAGTGGTCTTTGAAGAACTTACCGTGATCTGCTGAAAAGCTAATCCACGAAGTGTCTTTTAGAGGACTTGCCGTGACGCATCTAGAAGCCAAACCACGAGGTGTCCTTCAGAGGACTTGCCGTGATGAATCAAGAAGCTAATCTGAAAAACAAAGTACAGAAGAGGTGGTCTCCATCACCACAACAAAGACATGCCCACATGCATGCCGCAGCAACAAAGAAGTGCCTACATGCCGCAGCTATTGAATCATGGGATTGTCCTTAAGAATTGTCACGGCAGGCACTAGTTCTGTGAGAGGTGCCACGTGAATTTTAGAAAGATGCTAGACCGTCCATCTGTTCAATTTCCATCATTCTGACGAGCAGCCATGCAAAGCAGCCTTTCACCGTCTGCTCCTTGATTCCCAAGCAGTATGCATGTACACGTTCAGAGTTGAAGGCATGGGCTTCGTTTGTCATGTGAAGCTTATCTATAAAGCAAGCCGAGCTATAGTATCCGTGAGAAGTCATAAGGCATTCATGCACACCACGCAGGCACCCTGCTCATTAGCATGCTCCCTGCTGCCACGAACCCTGCAGTTCGCCTGCACAGACACATACACACACATCACCTCTGTTCTTTCGACCCTTGGCAGCCTCTGCAGACGGTCGGAACTTTCATCGTCAAGCACCTCGCTCGCTGCTCAACGCACAGCCTCAGCATACCTGGTTGTCCAGTACGTAATAGCAACAAGAGATCTACCATCAATCAGTCTACGCGTGCTTCTTGGCAGCAGCCTCATCGTTTCGGTGAAGCACATGAGTTCCCGCGTGGCAACAGACCCGCCGGAAGTGCCGACAGTAATCCTAGCGTCCAGCGCGACGGCAATGGCGATTTCAGCAGACAATCCAAACGAGACAAGCAACCATGTCAGTACGACAACTTTGGCGGCGAGCATGTCAAGCCCATACTGCAGTCGCATGGCAATAACCCAGCCATCTTCGTGCACTTCGGTAGTAGCCCAGCGGCTCAACCATGTTCGTCGTGATTAATTCGGCAATATGACACATCCTTAGTGCCTGACATATATCTGCGGTATATCCCATCCTCGTGAGCAGCGAAGCCCAAGCTCCAACGTGTAGCCTGTTATCACTTGATGGCTTGAGCAAATTGACGTTCTACCTGCATTCCTGCACATCGGCATACATGGCAAGGGCAAACACCGCATGCCTACATGCCGTCAATATTCACATGACAACGAACCGGCATCCGACTAAGTTCTGCGCTGATGATCTCAGAAGCTCGTACAAGGAGAAATCTCCTAAAGTGTTGCATGAGTACAAGTTCACACTCTCACACACCATCCACTTTCCGTATCGTCAAGGCCGGTAAACCATATGAAGTCTTGTTCTCCCTGACCGATGAGGCTGGGATGTCTTCTCTTTCGTGACCGACGAGGCCGGAATCATCTAGTCTAGACCGACAAGGCTAGACGCCCTTTGTTTGTAACCGACAAGGCCGGACACCCTTTCAGACTTCATCATGGAGATCCCCATGACCAGGCGGGATACCTTTTTGCTAGAGACCGACGAGGCTCTAGCACGCCATACTTCATTAATTTGTGCTTATGCATACTTAGAGATGACACTTAATTTATTCAGAGACGACGACCATCAGCATAGCTTAATCGGAGGTGTTCTGCAGCCTGATGTTGCGGATGTAATTAACCGACGGCCTCACGAGGCCACGGGAACCAAGAACTACACATCGTCCTGTACTTCAGATGTACTCCATAGGCGCATGTACTTTATAATTCTACGCAGAATTAATAAAGATCGGAGTTCCCTACTTTGGTTGTGTTCTTTTGTTATATTTTGTATACTTAGTATATTGGCACGCCCGCACTTTATTTATTGTACGCATTAGGACATACTCCTTTCATCGGGAGTGTTTCTTTTTAGCGAAACAGATTACATTCATTTGACTTCGCTTCTATATGCATGTGAAAGGAACAATTCAAAGTGACCTACCAGCAGGAGACCTGTTGGAGATGGTGTCAAGCCCGTTCCAGAAGGTATCACAACGTCAAATTGCCTCAATTTTATATTTTATGAACACTGTTAATCTAATTTGGCTTCTTTCTTTGTAAAGAATACTGCACCATGTGGAGTGACAATACAACTGAAGAGTGAGCAGGTCAAATCTACAGGATCTTAGTGCTACATCTCCGTGCCTCAGATAACCAATCACGAAAACTTCACTTCTTTTGTCGTTGCAAGCTTAACATTTACTCTTTATTCCCCAAATCTTTCCAGAAGATAAAGATGCATCGGGCTGCCGAGGTGATAGGATATGTCATTTTTTAGGATAGCCAGGCACCTTCCGTAAGTCCTTGTCCCATTTTATCTCCTGGTTTTTTTTATCAAATTTGTTGTTGTGGGATAATAATACATGACAATTCAAGTAACAAAATTAGTACAACAACATCAGTTCTTTTTTAGGCAATTTTGTTTTTTCCCTTTGGAAAACGGTTGATCGAGGATCATTCTGGATCCCCACTGTCCTGAGTGGTGTTGATAGAATTAAAATTGACCGTCTTTACGGCAATATTTTCCACAAAGCTGTATATATGTTTATAGGGATTATTGATTTGTTTATATTTGTCGTTTTGGGCATACAGTATGTAGCAGTCTTTACTATATTATGCATTCGAAGAAAATAATATCACAATATTTGCTACAAATGTGTACAGGTTGTGCTACAAATGAAGAGGAAGAGCAAGAGCCTATCTCACCCGAAATTTCTTTGCATTCGCAAGATTCTGCAGTGAGTGTTAAAGGGTTACTTACAGTACCCCAGACAATGCAATTAATTTGTTCTACTTGGACCTAATTCTTCTTCCTTTTTGCCTGTCTAGGTATCACAAGTTCCAAAGGGGAGAGGGCGAAAGCCGGAGATGGCAGGTATACTGTTTTCCTCTCTAGCATAAGTTTCCTCATAGCTGTATATACATTGTAAGGGATCTTAATTTGTTTTGATCTGTTGTTTTGGGCATACAACAGACAAGGATGGAATTGGTACAAGGATGAAGACTCAGTTGAGGAAGGTCGGGCGTATCCTTCACTGCGTAATTGGTACAAGGATGGAGACTCAGACGAGGAAGGTTGGGTGTCTCCTTCACGCTGTAATTGGTACAAGGATTAACAGCCTACGAGCAAATAAGCAGAAGGCTTAGGTGACGAAGGCCAGGTGCATCCTTTTGCTGACCTGTGTGTTGTGTTTGAGGGGGCACCATTTTGTAACGAGGCATTATTTTGGGATCTGGCTGGAATGTGTAGAATTGTGGCATAGTTTCTATGTCGTCCTTGCTGAACTTTGGCATGTCTGCATGAGAATACATTTGGTTTATGTCATGTATAGTTGATTAATATGTATATAATTATGATTGGTTTTTTAGAGGATCTATTAATTATGATTTGTGTAAATGGGTCAGGCCCAGCCCGAAAAGGGCCCGCGAACAGCCTTTTATAAGCTGGAAAACGATTTGTGACGAATCAAACATGGACCAAAACGGGCCGGGTATGTTTAGCGGTACGCCCACTATTGACCTTTTTTGACGAAATATATGGGCCCGGCCCATCTGAAAACTAGCCGGACCCACGATGGTGGGACCCACATCCACGTGGGCCCCACCGTGGTGGGACCCACAACCAGCCCAACCTAGGTGGGACCCACTGTGGGCTGAAAGTGTTGGAAGCCCACTAAGAAGTGGGCCCCGGCCCATCGAAGGTGAGCCTTTCATTCCGTACAGCCCAGCTAAAGCTGGACCCATAACAGGCCGAAGGCTGCCACGTCAGATGCCACGTCGGATTCCACGTTGGATGCCATGCGGATCACGGAAACAGTACTGTTCAGCCGGGAACGGGCAGGCTGCCCGCCCGGGCAGCCCGAGCTTAAAAAGGTCATAAATCACGACTGACCACGCTCGACTGCTGACGGACCCTAAAAGGTCATAGATCGCGATTTATGACGAAAAATTCGTCAGTACAAGCAGTCGGTGACGCGTTAAGAACGTCACTAATCAGCATATCTGTTCTAGTGCAATCAGATAGAACCCGTTGGAGGGCTTCGCTGAGTCCTTCAGGGACCTTGGATCCCCCAACATTTGGCGCCATCCGTTGCCCGAACCCATGATGAAAAGAAGACAAGACCATCACCCAGCAAAAACTGCGAGGGCAAGAACAGAGCAGCCAGGGTGGAAACAATCAGTTATCCGTTTCACGTCGGAAGACATCAACGTCACCGACTACCCGCACACACATCGAGGGATTCTTAGCACATAGAATACTGATCGATAATGGAAACCCAGAAAACATCATTTTCAAGGAAACTCTAAAGCGCATGAAGATCGATGGCTACACAAGTGTCAACAGGTCGGTGCTGAAGACCTTCGGCGAAGAGGAGTTAAGTTCAATAGGAACTATAAAGATGAAGGTGACTCTAGAAGATGGAGACAAGTCAGCAACCCAAGAAACAAACTTCCTGATTATGGACGTGGACAATCAATACAATGCAATCTTCGGAAGACAAATCCTATCAGCCTTCGGAGCGGCGGTCCATCACAATTATTTGACAATGAAGGTCCCCTCAGTACAGGGTATCATGAGCACATCTTGCAATCCTATCAGACAACAAGCAAGCGAAGCTAATAAAGAGACAGCCAAGAAGGATGAACAAGCGTACAATCAAACGAAGGGTGAACAAGCAAAGCTCGAGCCCTCTAACGAAGTAGAGGAGGTCATTCTGTGGCCAAAAAAAGGCAGAAAGGACGGTCACAATAGGCAAGAAACTCTCCCCAAATGAGAGAGAACAATTAATCAGGTTCCTGAAAGACAACGCAGACGTCTTTGCATGGTCACCTCAAGATACCACAGGAATCAAAAGAGAAACAATATAGCATGAGTTGAAAGTAAACCCAAGGATAAGGCCCTTCGCAGATAAAATCAAAAAGGTATCCGACGAGAAAAAAGCCACCGCAACAGTCGAAGTAACCAAGATGTTAAAAGCTGGGGTAATAAGGCCAACAATCTACTCAAGTTGGCTCTCAAATGTTGTATTAGTAAAGAAGAAAACAGGAGAATGGAGAATGTGCATCGATTTCACAAGGTTAAACAAGGCTTGCCCGAAAGACAATTTCTCTCTGGACCGCATTGACACAATAACAGACTCAGTAGCTGGGTGTCAACTGCTTAGTTTTCTAGACGCCTACTCAGGCTACCATCAGATACACATGTCAAGAGAGGATGAGGAGAAAACAGCTTTCATCACACACGATGGAACGTTCTGCTTCATAAGAATACCGTTCGGCCTTCGCAATGGAGGAGCTACAGTCGCCAGATTGGTCAAAAAGATCTTCGAAGACCAATTGGGAAGAAACGCCGAAGCCTATGTATAAGACATAGTCATAAAGACAGTTGAAAGAGCTGATCACTTAAGAGATTTGGATGAAACTTTCAAAAATTTAAGAAAGCACAACCTTAAGCTCAACCCAGCGAAGTGTGTTTTCGCAGTCGAAGCCGGAAAGTTATTGGGTTTCATGGTATCACAGCGAGGCATAGAAGCAAACAAGAAAAAGATCGAAGCCGTTCAAGGCTTAGCGCCTCCGAAGTGTTTGAAAGATGTTCAAAGGCTAGCAGGAAGGCTAAACTCTTTGAGCAGGTTCATCACGAAGCTGGCAGAGCGAAGCGGTCCCATCTTCAAGGCACTCCGCGCAAAGGAAAAATTCCAGTGGGGGCCCGAGCAACAGGAAGCCTTCGAAAAAATCAAGATAACCCTTACTGAGCTTACAACCCTATCCAGCCCAAAGCCAGGAGAAGACTTATTCCTATACATTGCGGCTTCCTCAACGGCAGTAAGTGCCGCGCTGGTAGATGAAGTTAGCGAAGAAAAGAGTCAGAAGCCAGTATATTTTGTCTCCGAAGCATTATCAGGAGCCAAACTTCTATACTCAGAAATAGAAAAGATGGCATACACAGTGATCATGTCTTCAAGAAAATTGAAGCATTACTTCTTCGACAGGAAAATAATCGTACCAACTTCCTTTCCTCTTCGAGATACTTTGCGAAGCAAGGAGGCAATAGGTCGGATTGGTAAATGGTCAGCAGAACTAGCACTCTTCGACATTGAATTCAGATCAAGAACAGCTATCAAGGCAGCCACTCTGGCAGATTTTATAGCCGAATGGACCCACGCGACTCCCGAAGCATCTGTAACGATGACAGAGTCACTGTGGATGATTTTCACAGATGGGGCATGGGGTGCAAAGGGCGCCGGAGCATCAGCAATAATAACTTCGCCATCGGGTATCAAGCTGAGATACACCGTCAAGTTAGAATTTCACTAGACTAACGATATAGCAGAATACGAAAGGGTGGTGCTTGGACTTTGCAAAGCGAAGGCACTGGGGGCAAGGAGGGTCCTTATTAGCACGGACTCTAAAGTTGTTGCAAACCAAGTAGAAAACAATTATCAGGCAAGAGAACCAGAACTCATCAAGTATCACAAAGCAGTAATTAAAATGCAAAAATACTTCACTGGTTTCACCGTCAAGAGCCTAAAAAGAAATTTGAACAAAGAAGCAGATGCTCTAGCGAAGGCTGCTGCAAAAGGCGAAAGCCTCCCGCCAGACGTTTTCTTTGAGATTCTAGATGGATCGACAGCCGAGGAATCCAAGAGAAAGATACATCATCTTTTTCAACTATGGGAAGATTGGAGGGCTCCAATAATAGCTCACCTAAACAACCAATACGAAGCTCAAGACGAAGTCAAAGCGAAGAGAATAGCGCAAAAAGCAAGAAATTACAAGCTGATCGAAGGGGAATTGTACAAAGGAGGAGTCTGCCAAGCATGGCTACGATGCGTCTTACCGGAGGACGGCAAGCAAATTCTCCACGATATACACTCAGGCATGTGTGCATCTCACATTGTGTCAAGACCACTAGTGGTGAAGGTTTACAGAATGGGTTTCTACTGGCCAACAGCAGCAAAAGACGCTGAAGAAATAGTAAAAAAGTGTAATGAATGTCAGTTCTTCGCCAGGCATCAGCGAAGCCTTGCAGCAGAAGTACAGCTAATGCAACCCATATGGCCTTTCTTCCAATAGGGCATCGACATAGTTGGAAAATTACCAGTAGCACCTGGAAATCTCCAATACACCTTCGTCGCAATGGACTATTTCTCGAAGTGGATTGAGTTCAGAGCAGTGGCTTCAATCACTTCGGAGAATATGAAAAAATTTGTATGACAGGCCATAATTTGCAGATATGGAGTTCCGAAGAAGTTAATGGTAGACAATGGAAAGCAATTCGACAGCCAATTATTCATTGACTTCTGCGAATCGTTGGGGATAAACCTGCGCTTCGCATCTCTTTACCACCCTCAATCAAACGGAGCGGTTGAGAATGCAAACAAGAGAATATTCTCGACTGTGGAAAAAAGACTTCTCAACATTAAAAAAGGAAAGTGGCCCGAAAAACTCCACTTAGTACTATGGTCGTTAAGAACAACGCCATCAAGACCAACTGGTTTCAGCCCTTTTAAGTTACTCTTTGGAGAAGAGGCGATGACACCAGAAGAAATGGAGAACAAATCCTTGCGAAGCTTAGCAGAAAACTCTGGCGAAGCATCCTTAGCATCAAAAGAAGGCCTAGAGGAGGTTCGTAACGGGGCAGTACTCAATCTGCAAAAATATGAAGAAGAAACCAAAAGATGGAAGAACAAGAACATAAGATCGAAGGAAATAAAAGATGGGGACTTGGTGCTTCGACGAAAGCCAAACGAAGGAACCATAGGAAAGCTACAAAGCAAGTGGGAAGGACCATTCATAGCGAAGGCAACCGTCAATGAAAGGGCTTTCAGGCTATTAACTTCCAAAGGAGAAGAAGTAAGCCACACTTGGAATGTAGAAAAATTGAAAAAATATCATGTGTAAAAGACAGCCGGCCTGTACTCTTTTCCTTGCATAGGGAAACCCTTCGCAGGGAGCAAGGTTTTTAACGAGGCAGGACCGAGGAATAAAAGATTTTTCCCTAAAAAATTCAAAGTTTCATCGCGACTGTATGAAATGATATTCGTTCAAAAAGGACAGAGAAAAAAACATCTAAAAATTCCCAAAGAACGGGAATCAGATGATCATTCGAAGGGTCAATAAGAAGAGCTTATAACCTTCGACATCGTCCAAAAGGAAAGGAAGTGAGTGATGTTATAAACAAGAAAGACAATTACTCACATTGCCAGGAGCTTTCAAAAGATGAAAGTTTCGACCAAACAAAGCCCTCCCAAAAGAAAGGGAAGAAAACGCGAAAATGAAATACTAAAGAAAGGTATCTCAGATATCGCATAAGGACCAAAAGGTCAACTGAATACATTAATTGAAGGAGCATTCGAATGAGTTAAAAAGATATCTTCGATTAAAGATAAAAATACATTATATTACAAAAGTCCTTACAAGAGCAAAGTTATTCCTCAGGAGCATCATCCTCAGGCTCATCCGAAGCCGATGTGCTTTATCCTTTTTTAAAAGGCTCAACAAAAGAAGAAACACGCCCAGGGCCTGCATCTTGCCAGTGCAGGATCATCTTCAAAAGAGAACTTCGCGCCTCACCAGGAATAGGTCTTGGAAGCTCCGCAGCAGGAGAAAAACCTTCGTCTAAAATGGGCTCAACACTGCAACCAGACAAACTAAGCTGAGCGAAGGCCTCCTGGATACCAGCAGCCCCAGCAAGAACACCATAGTTCTGTGCTGAGCCCTTCGCAAAAGCACAGTTCGTGGAAATCCATTCGGCAAACTCTCGATTTGAGGCGTTTGGCAAAGGAAAACTTGACACTTCGGTCCCAAGGAAAGAAATGACGTCCCTCAAACTCTTACAAGCTTTGAAAAGAGGCGACGAAACCTCTCTTGCTTCAGTGGTTTTTCCCTCAATTCGTGTCTCACTTCGCGAAGCCTTTGTCTGGTAAGGCCAAGGCGGTTGCGAAGATAATAAAACTGATCTTCGATGGCACCAATAACAGGAAAGGCCTGAAAAAGGAAAATGTCAACAAACAAAAATTCTGATTCAAAACAATGATTAAAGTATGGAAATAAAGAAACTAACCTTGACATGACTAGCATAAAGTGCCTTGAACAAATGTTCGTCATCGACTTCGGAAAGTTTCTTCCTCTCCCTAGCAAATCAAAGGTCAGGCAGAACCTTGTCAACATCTTCCAAAACCGCTCACCAGGAAAAACCTCCGAAGGGACCAATGAAGGAAGCTCATGCCCAGTATAGTCGGCATCAACGGTAAACTGTACAGGATCTTCGCCTTCCAAACCACAAAAGCGGGGCAGCACACCGAAGGGGTCCTCGTCAGACGAAGAGTCTTCATCTGAATCATTCCCCGAGGAGCCTTCATTCTCCGCAGAATCTCTGGGAGGAGCAACCCTAAGGGGATTAACATTTAAGGCAGCCCCGCGAAGACATTTCCCAGCCAAAGTAGAAGCACTCTTGCGACGACGTTTTTCCGAAAGTTCAGGGTCTTCAGAAGTCGAAGCCCTAGAGTGCTTCTTTCGCTTCGGAACAGGAGCACCATAATCATCATATGGTTGACCGCGAGCTGCGAAGGACCGGTTGAACCGAGCTGGTATACCAGCTTCTTGGCAACCAGCAAGCTCTTTCTCAATATAGGGACCAAGAATTTCTTTGGCCCGCTTCTCGACCTCAGCAACAGGAAGACCATCGCCGTGCAACACATATTTGCGAAGGACGTTATCATATAGTTCATCCACAAATTGAAGGCTCCAGTTGGGACGAAGGAGATCGACTCCAGAAGAAATATACTCTTCCACAAGATCACGGCAGCTCAAAAGAGGTCTGATCTTGCGAAGGGCATCGGTGCAGCCTTCGAACTGGTCATCATGCGCAATCTCAACAGAAGTTAACCATTCAGGAGGATTCATGGCGCTGACGATCTTAGCATCATCATCAAACTTCACATAAAACCACTTTCGCTTCCAATCCGAAGCAACTTTGTTGTTCGGGCCAAATGAAGGGACATCTTCCTAACAAACCGGGACAAAGTTGATCACTCCGAAGCTATCTGTACGCTCGGATGAAGTAGGCTGAAAGTGCAAACGATGAGTGAAGGTGAAAGCCGACAAACTGGGAGCAAACCCTTCGGATTGACAAGCCCAAACGTAAATAGAAAGCTTCGCCGGTCCTCAGATTCGGAAAAAGACTGGAACCAGGTAAACGAGCCGAAGCTCTAAGACCAAACTCGGAAGAAAAGTGCAGTCAAGATAAGCATCGGTGCATTTGGAATGACCAAACACGTCATTAAAAACTCTTTCGATCAAGGGTTTCTTGGGAGGCATCTTCGCAAAAACAAACTGATCTCAGCGAAGGGAGGTGATGGATGATACGAAGGTGTCAAAGGAAAGGGATTTGTTACAGCAAAAAGAGAGGATGCAAGACTTCAGTAAAACGCCAAAGTCGGCACTCCTTTTATAGGAACCGATAAGGCTCCGGGAAACGAGCCACCGCGCAAACAAACAGTAAAAATCAAAGGCCTCTACCCTTCAATAAATGATGTGACGATTTGACTTGTTGCAGAACTACAGGAAAACTGCTTATTACACGCGGCACTTCATCAGTTGAGGGCTAATGTTGGGGGCTTTGCAACAAGTATCCGAGAAGCGAGGGATCAGTAACAACCCGCGAAGGCTCACAAGGCGGAGCGAAGGGGTCTTACGTAACGTTCGAGCGAAGGGTCAACAAAGCCTGAAGCGGAGAGACGTAATAGAGTTGGCTAATGGCACAGCTGTAATAATGATCTTTCCTCCCCTTATAAATATGGAGGGAGGGGATCCTGTAATGACATCTGTTTTTCGGGCCACGAGCCAGAGACACCTCATTTGCTCCGTCCACATTTCTCTGTCATCTCTAACCCCTTCGCCCAGCATCGCGGGCGACTGAGGGCTTCGGGACTATAGATAACGAAAGACCCAAGGGACAGCCTGGGCAGGAGAACCATCTTCCGGCAACGCGGACACATCGAGAGGGCTTTGCCAACGGAGCAGCAGACGGCAAGACCTTCGGAGGGCTTCGCAAGAGGACCTTCGGGCGTCAAAACGTACAGAGAGCTCCGTAGCGGCAAGACAATCAGATAGAACCCGTTGGAGGGCTTTGCTGAGTCCTTCAGGGACCTTCGATCCCCAACACAAACTAGCCCTTACTGCCAGCCAAGGATAGGATCCAGGGTGTCCCAGATGTATGCCGTCACTGATTAGTCAGAATTTGGACCTGTCCCTAATCAGTAATTACAAAACAAATATAATATGTTCTAGGGGAACCCTTGAAGAAGAAGTTTGATACCAAAACAAAAATAGTCGACACCAAATGGACTGACATTGAAGGATTCTCAGCTGAAGTCTTGTTCCCTCCTTACTATACCAATGGACTTTTTTCTTTTGTTTTGAGGACGAACTACGAGGACAACATTGTTTACTAGGGTGGTGGTTCAGTCATGGGCGAAGTAGTTTTGGTCAAGTAGGCTTTAATATGCGTGCTACTTTGGCATGTCAACTTATTCTCGCGGAATGGAGAAAGATAGAAATTACAATAATATCTCAAAAAATATAAAGCATACAAGCAAGGTATATGCCGCTCCTGAAGTCAACTTGCAACGTGGTGCAAGTTTGAAAATGTAGAGTCAAAACTTTGTACGTCCAGGCGAGGTACTTATATTTACAATAAAATTAATGCTTGCTAGGGCCCCAATAAATGGTACTAGGCGCTCGGTGCTGCCTATAAGTAGATCCAAATGAATGGCCATATGCATCACCAAATCAGTAATTTTCTCGTCAGTCATTTTCCGTTCTTCTCCTCGTGTTTCTTCTGTTTCTCTCAAGTAAGCTTTGTTCCATGCACAAAACCATACTCCCTCTGTCCTAAAATAGATGTCGCTGTTGACTTTTTTGACCGCTCATCTTATTCAAATTTTTTACGCAAATCTTATTTATTTTTTTACAATTTGTTTTATCATTGAATATATTTTAATCATGACATATTTTTTTATATTTAAATAATTTTTTTGAATAAGACGAAGGGTCAAACATGATGACCGGTGACAACTATTTTTGGACGAAGGGAGTACACAATAATGGCTTCCTCCACTTCCACTCTTAGTGGTGCCACTTTTGTTGCCGTATTCGTTGTTCTTCTTGTCAATTGTTCATGGGGACAGCCAACAGCATCTTCTTGTACAGAGTCCTGTGCCACATCATGTCGTTCGACATGACAAAGTTGGGCAGCCTGGTACTGTGATAACATCAAGTCCTCTGTTCTCAAGCAGTGCCAAGACACTTGCAGCAGCAACTGCACCTCCTGCAGTGACGAAGCTGATAATGCATACAATAATTGCATGTCAAACCCGACCGAGACCCCTGTCTACAAGGACTGCTGGCCCTCTTGCAATAGCAACTGCTTCAACGCCTGCTGCAGCACCAGGAATAGGTGCATCACACCACGAGTTCTACTAATTTGTGCTAGCGTCCACATGCATCAAGGGATGGATTGATATGCATTTGTGTCTGGTGTGTGCCCTCTTAATCTCGTCATGAGTATACATGCCAGTAGGTGTGCGTGCCAGTAGAGTCTTCAGGTTCCTTTTCAATCCTGTTTCAATGGAACATAATCCACGTCGAAAATATTTATTGGCAGCTGCATCTTAGCCGTGTGTTGGTGCTTCTGTTTGCAGCGTGGTGTGTGGTGTACTGTCCGTCAATCATGTTAATTATGATATCAACATGTATTTCATCGTAAATATGAATCAAAACGTTTCAGAAATTATTCCTGCATCACACATGAACTCCTTTTCTTGTTTTTGATGCACGAGAAAATTTGTAGTGTGTCAAGGCTAAATTCCAATCTTGCAGTGTGTTGGACCAAAAATAACGTTTTCGGTATGACACAGCAAATTTCACCTACATAAAAAGAAGCCAAATCAAAGTAATAGTGTTCAGAAAATATAAACTTGTATTGAGACAATTTGACATTGTGATATCTTCTAAAACGGGCTTGACTGCCATATCCAACTAGTCTCCCGCTGGTTGGTCGCTTTGTATTGTTGTTCCTTTCATAAGCATATAAAAGCAAAGTCAAGTCGATATAATCATCAAAGGTAATACATATGATTTGGTCTTGCACTTCATTTTGATGTATACATTCAGAAGCATAATCATCAAGTATATAGTTGTACCTGTGTGCAATAAGTTTTAAATACTACTAAGTTAATCCACATTATTTTGGGGTTGCGCTACATTTTTAATGAATACATTCAAATGCATAATTAATTATCGACAATATAGTTGTTCTCTGTGTGCAATAAGGTTTAAATACTACTCAAGGTAATATAGATTTATTTCGGGTTGCAGTGCACTTTGATGAATACATTTACTTTCATATAATCATGACGGTTCTAACATTCGGCCAACCTTTCAGTGGGGAGTCCTGGCCCCCACCGCCTTCTGGAGGTCACAAATGATTAACCATTAATGCTAAGGTGGTGGAGGCCCCCCATAACCGACCTCAAAAGTCTATAAATTAAGGGGTACCCCCTCCTGTCCAACACATACAAGAAGAGGAGGTGGGCGTTTGGTCAGACCCAAAGTTTCGGTCCGTTTTTTTTATTCTTCTCAGTATTCGGTTATCAAGAATTTCTCCCCAAATGACAATGAATATTTGGATACCCGATTTTGGATATCTAAATTTTGGTTCGGTCTTCGGTGATATTGTGGGTGTGAATTGTCGGGTATCCAAAATTTAGTAGGCCTACCTTGATATATCACCATCTAGTAGGCCTACCTTGATGGATCACTTCGAGTACCAGCGGTTCTTGAAACCCCAAGCCGTCGATCTTGCAATTGACGACTTGGCTAGGTTAGCAAAGCTAATCCCTAGCAACTAGATCTTGAAGAATGGGGCAAAGCCCCGGTGGCTCTAAACTCACGTGACTATTGTCCCTCTGTGTGGCGATGCCTCTAACCTAGGGTTTTACAAGTATTTATATCTTTTTGGCACGGGATGGAGTCTGTAACTTGGAGGAAGGGTTAAGTGCCGATCGGCACCACGCGTGAAGAGCTCAATCTCCCCTCCGAGTTGGTTTCGATGTCTTCTATAGCGTCCATGTGGGCCTTCTCTTCAGATTCTTATGAGTAGAGACTTGTATTGCACATCTTGTTTCTTGAAGTTTCTTTTTATGTTTTTGTGACGAATATCTTCAAGGTTTCCGCACCTTTTACTTCCTTCCAGAAGAACTGGAGCTTGGGCCCGTCTTGTTCCGGCTCGGTTTCCCCTGTGCCGATCAGCATGGCATCGTGCCAACTAGCCCACATGTCTTTTCTGCTACTTTTGGTCCCAATCTGTCAAGTTTCTTTGCTCATGTGTCAGCGCTTCTCTATGAGCATGGCGTCCTCAGTATGTGGGTGTGAGTTTGGATATGTACGATTTCAGCCTCGTCAACTTAATAAGATGTCAGAGGAAAAAACACCCTCCATTTTTTGTTGATCTCAGGAAAGAATTTCAGTCCGATAATTCAATTTTGTGCATTGTAGATATTCGTGTTTGCGGAATAAAATCCTTGACGTGAAAGTTATTTTGGAATCTAGATACTCTCGATTGCATCCAGTTTGTGCTGCACCAACCCATTTACAGAATGTTAAAGACGCCAATAACTAACAGAGTGGGAGATACCAAGCTTCCCTAAATCAAGGGATTCGTTTGCGTGCATAGAAAGTCCAGGGGCAAGGCATGCATCGAAATGACAGATATGAGTTTCCCTCTCTGTCAACGGTGCACGATCAAACAAAGATTCAAGGTTTGTGAATGGTACCTCGCTATCAATATATCTACAGAAATTATGAAAAAACAGTATCGCTACAGAGTACTGATCATGCTGGCTTAGCTTCAGATTATTGTACTCTCGGTGATTACTAGTGTTTCAATAAATTCGGGACTGAACCATTAGACGTACTCTAACTTTTAGATCCAGCAAATTCCAGAAACAAAAACCTTTTAGATCCAGCACGCCAGATGGTGAGAGGTTCTGATTTTGCTTGTCAACCCCGCCATGTCAACATTTTGAGATAGAAGTCAAACGTTAACGGATGGTATTCACACACCTTGTCCCTGATATACCGACAGCACACTGTTTGTACACCAAACAAAAAAGGAAAGACATCTGATTGTCCAAACCTTCAGTTTTTATATTAACAACTGCTGTTTGCCGCGCGCGTCATCAACGCGTAGGTATTTAGGTCAGTGCTCAGTACAATAGTTATCAATCATCTTGGGATATCACTATGACTGACCTTCTAATAATAATGTACGATCTTCCTGTAATGGACACTACTACAAAGTGCGTTTTACTGACGGACCTAAATTTAATTATAGAGATGTTGATCAAACACCCACAGTTTCATACTTTAGAATCGGCTGAACGAAGTATGCCTGTGAAAATAAATCTCAACAGCAGGATGATTAACTCAAATACACATGCAAATGCATATCCACAAGCTCCACATTGAAGCCAATTACCACTTGTGTGAATAATATCCAAGCACAAAAACAACAAGAAGCCACCGTCATGGAAGCACCCTGCTCTGGTTTGCCACACTGCAGACCACACAAGTTGCACTGTCACTACAACTCAATTCTGGGGCCATTTGGCATTATGAGATCCCTAGCATCGGGCTCGGAAGATAGGCGATGGTGAGGCCTGACGGTATGATCCAAGCAAATATCACCCTACATTGCTTGGCGCACTACCTAGCGATTGCCCTGTTGTTGCTTATCGCCAGAGTCCCCCTACTGCAATGGTTGCCCAGATCCACCTAGCCCCACCACTGAAATCGTGGCTCATATCAGCTAGTCCCCGCGAGATCCGCCTTTGCTACTTCTACCATGCAAAACAACTGACAAGACGCTCCATCCACAACTTTGCTCCACTAGATGCCGGCATAGCTGGCACCTTGCCATCTTCTGCGTGCATGTGACACTCTTACTAATTAATGGCACAAACCATCCAAAATAATGCATTTTCTTGGTCTCACAGTCAAGCTATGTGTACGAAATCTTCAACTGAAAAATTGTAACTCACTTCCTTCAATCATAAGGCATGCTCAAATTTTACCTAAGATTTTCCATGTCAAAAGTACGTGATGAACGGATCACGCTATGATTAGCATTGTTTACTCTGCTTCAACTTTGTGTCAGCTAGTAACAAGGTGCAAGTTGTTCCATCTATTCAGCTAAATGGAAGCTTTCTACAGCTTATACTATGCACTATGGTTATAGACCCCGAGGACTCCATCATGCAGACACCAGCTTTGAGTACCTTGCCAATAGTTTCTGTCCATCCACCACATAAGCCACATACGATGGCTTCCGCTGTTGTTGGTCTTAAACAGGCTGCATTTGTTTTGTTTGTTGTCCTGCTTGTCCATGTCTCACTCGGGCAGGAGCTTCCAACGGGCATCACACTGCACTGATCATTGTGCTACGCAATAAAGTCCATTGTGTAATACTACCACAGCCGACAACTGCGGTAAGCTGAAGTCCTTTGTGTTGAGGCAATGCCAAAACTCTTTTTACTCCCAATGCAAAAATTCTTGCTTCTAGGTCTGCAGCTTGGCCTGTGTCACAACAAGTCAAAAACACATTTTAGGTGTGTTATCAGTTTCCCGAATAAGAACACATTACGTGTTATCAGTTTCATAACATCCCATGTTATTCACTTCAGATAGTGCTCTGCCGCAGCGTTAGGACTTAGGAGCTCTCATGCTGTGTACCATATTGTTTGTCGTTGAAGCCCATCCCAACCATACAAACTATATACAAGTAAGCATGGGTCTCATCATAAGTTTCAGGATTCAAATATTTTCCGAGGGCAGAGTGTAAGAATAGTATCCCTGAGTACCAGCTTCATGTTGCTCACTTGTCAAAAACGGTCGAGATGAATCATAAAAGTGGCATCCTAGATGCACTTACAAACCCATGCATTAAAGGGAATGAAAAGACATGTAAATAAACACGATTCTCATGATAGGATTTAATGGTGCTGACTAACGACTCACTATATTGAAACGCGATTTTCCCTGTGGAGACATGATTTACCATATCTGTCAGTTGGTGTTTTAAATTTCAGTTACACTTGGCCCATCACAATTCTTATTTGAAAAGTTTACCTAGTCAACCTAATGGTGGCAGAGCACTGCTTTCATATGCACACAAGACCGGATATTTACCTTTGCACTGTTTTTCATCTTGTTTATTTTACATTTTTTAAGATAGCAGGGTCAGTTTCCAATGGATATGTATCCAAACTACGAAACAGCTTATTGGCCCATCCCAATCACTATATCGACTATCATTAGAGTTTGAGTTTCAGTGTTATACAATAGGATCATGTTCTTATACCAATCGGCTTGGCTACTTCAAAAGAACAAGTTGACCAAAAAAAACCAGTAATTTAACAAAAAGTTCGTAGTGACGTATATTTTGTTAGGAACAACCTCTTGATAGCAAGCTGGAAACATTGACTAAATGCGCCAAGACTAGAATAGTTTATATCCTTGCATGTGAACGGAATCAAGACTGGCATAAATGATATCCTTGTATTTGAACTGTCAAAGTTAGAATTCTGCAATTAAAATAACCTCTGTTGGGTGCTTGCTAGTTCAGAGGTTGCACAAGAAAATGAACTGGCTGCAACTGGCATAGGTTGCGCAGAAGCAGGGTTGTGTGGGGAACACAACGAGAAATATGCGGTGTAAATATAGAGATAAGGGAAAAAAATATGAAGGGTTCATGGAGCCACGAATAAAGGAAGCTACGAAAGTAATAAATATGTAAACATGATATGGATGCACAAGTGATGTGGAGAGTTGCCAACCCTTGAAAACAACTACTATACCAGTGGCCGAACTTTGGGGGGGAGGGGGGGGGGGGGGGGGGGGGCTGCGGCCCACCCAGCCCATCCCTTAGACTCGCCCCTGTAAGCAGCCGGCTGCAATATTTCAGTGGATAGCTGCAAGCAAGACCAACGTCCAACACATTAACGAAGCCCTGCAACTCATCTAGTAATGTGAGCAGTCGGCTGAACCACGGGTAATGTGTATGCCTTTTTCTTGGCCACCTCAATGTAACACTTGAACTATTCATTGCTTTGATTTCACGCTACATGCTGAACACCGCCTCCCTAGCTCTGGGCGATTGAGATCGCACTATTGCAGACACCAGGAGGATAGAAAAGGCGGCACCATATTGCGTTCGCTACCATTAGATGAGATCACGACATCTACCTTTCACTCATTAAGTAAAAGGCTTAAACAAATGTAAGAAAACAAACAAGCCCAAAATTGTTATCCTTAATATTGAAATCGGTACATGTGTTTGAATCATTAAATTTTAGTTCAATTGGCAACCCCCCCCCCCCCCCCCCCCCCAAACAATTTATTGTCCAGTTCCACCACTGTATGGTACTGATTTTCGTACATCGTATACCAGGAGATACGGGTATAGGTAGGCACCACACCTAACCATATTCCTGTGGCTGAGTGTCATTTTGCAAAAACTAGCTAGAATGTACACCCTCGTATGTTATTGGGTTAAACATGTTATACCCATATATGCAACAATAGATAGTGTGGAAGTTATACAATTGTTGATTGATATATAAGATAAAGTTGCAGTACTGATACTAGAATGCAATGCTCCGATGTTCCGTTAATTATGTAAAAATATTATCCATAATCATTTTCTCAAATGTTATGGAAATCGTACAAACGCACTAGACACTAGAATAACAAGATGAAGATCGGTAAATAGTCAATGCAGGGTGACAACAGGATTGTATGATGTTAGAGCATCTCCAAGAGAGCCAAACATTCCTTAAATTAAATTATTGGGGTTCAAGTAAAAAAAAAAACTATCTCCAACTGGGCTCTAAAACAACCCCTAATTTTTTCATAGCCCCTAAACTCCCCTCATTTGTAGCTACAAATAGATGAAGAATTGGGGAACCTATTCCTTCTTTTTTTCAATAGAATTAATGTTTTTGTAGCCCCAAATGCTGATGTGGCCCAATCAAAAGTGTTTTGATCCACTTTGAGAGGAGGACTGTTGGAGGAGGGAAGAAAAATTGCCCCTCATAATGTTTAGATTGCTCCTAAAAACAAGTTTATGGGATCAATTTTATAGGGATCTCTTGGAGATACTCTTAATACTCCAAATCAGATCAGTGTAGATGTAAATCTCCATGCTTGTCCAAGCTTCCTTAGTGGATATACAGTATGCAACATACATGAACTTTGGATTAAATAGAAGTGACATGATCTTGAACTACTACGTCAAATTTGCAAGGGGCCACCACTGAATTTACGTATCCAATACATATACGGCTGCCATAGTTTAATTGAATGACTGGAGGATCTTCAGGGATTATACTAACACTGCATTGCAGTCCTTTCTGACCTCTTGACTATGGGGGATGTGGTTTAATTCAACCATTCAATCAGCAAGACTTACAGGGCGGCGGTGAAAGATTCATATGTGGATGGAGTAAGGATTGCTGCGTAGTAATTGCCTACGTGCCTTACTGATGATTGGCCATCCGTACGCAGGACGGATCAAGCACTGGCACCTCTATCGTCGGCTGTGACCCCATCGCAACCTCACTCGGTGCTGATGCAGTCCACCTCATCAACTAATCTACCAGTCTCTGCAACATGAGAAGGTGCTGCTGGTACCTACAATGCAACCACTGTACCCGATTTCAGGGGAGCAAATAAGATGAGGGAAAGAGATGAATATATTATGGTAGTTTCCAATTGAGTGCATGAGTGGGAATAGAACGCCAGATTTTATTGGAACATTAGCTGGCATTTTCAGAACTTAGAATATTCAGGGTGCTACAGAGATCCAATGAGTAGTCAAAGGCTATGCAGCAGTAAACTTCTACGCGATGAATAGCATTACTTGAGATGAAAGGAAATCACAAACAACCTTGAATATACTATTATATGTGATGCGTGAAGTCAACTTGCACCAGATATCTAAGTTAATGCTTTTAGTTGGAAACACGTGTCATGGGGTTGATGCTTATAAATATCAGTGAAAAACGGTGAGGCAGCACGAAGCCACCAGCCGAGCAGTTTTCCCAGCTCATTCATAGATAGCATGAGCATCTAGTTTTTGTTACTTCCTCCTCAAACATTCCACCAAAGCTTGCTCCATCGAGGAAAGCAATACAGAATGGCATCTTGCAGTACTATCGCTCTTAAGGGGGCCATGTTTTTGTTGGTGTGTGTCATGCTAGTACATTGTTTGTTAGGCCAGCCAACAACATCCTATTGTACAGATTATTGTGCCGATCGTACATGCGGCCCTCATTGCATCGGAGAAGCCGAGGGCTATTGCAACATGATTAAGAACTCAGATTTGCAACAGTGCCAAACCTCCTGCAACAACTGCACCACCTGCACTAACGATGCAATCAGTGCATACAATAGTTGCATGTCGAACCTGATGGAGACCCCTGCCTACAAAGGATGCTACAGCTCCTGCTACCGCGCCTGCTATGGCGGCTGCTGCAACAGAGGCTGCATCAGTGGCTGAATTATGATGCCTGGGCAGGAGCTGTCCTCCATACATGAAAGGTTGTGTATCTTGATAAATTTATGTGTCTGTTGTATTCCCTCCAATTAAATTGCGTATGGGTGCATGTTGTTCCATGCAGTGATGTACTGTGAGCTGCATCTTTGTGTTTCACTACAAGAGAATTGGCCTGTAGAGGCAACTTGTTTATATACTAGAGGCATTTTTTTGTTGCCTCTAGACACTTGTAGAGGCATTTATTAAAATGTCTCATAAATGCCTCCTCATGCACTGTCTCTAGGATGTAGTGGCACTTTTCTAATTGCCTCTTTAGAATTAGAGACATTTAAATAAAGGCATTAGATAGTGCCTCAATAAACATAGAGACACATTTTTGTTGTAATGAAAAATAATATAAGAAAAAAACTCTTGTTAGAACCAATCCTTGAACTCAAGACCTCTTGTCTTGTGGCAACAGTTGCTCTACTCTGCTAACCAACTCAACCTCACATCACACCTGTCATATGTATAGAGTATTATTATTATAACAAGTCTCTAAGGTGCCTCAAACATCTAAACTAATGCCTCTATGGACCAAATAATGCCTCAAACAATGTCTCTACTACTTTTAGAGACGTTTTTGAAATGCCATAAAGAAAATGCCGCTTTTTATTTGTTATCGATGTTTTAGAAAATGTCTCTAAAGTTCCTCTACTATCAATTCTACATAGTCTCCATTGAAATATCTCTCTCTATGTTTGAGACACTTTCTAAAGTGCCACAATAAGTTGCCTCTACACTACATTATGGCAATTTATAGAGGCAAATTAAAAAAAGTCTCTAGTAAAATGCCTCTACAAGAGGTTTTTGTTGTAGTGTTTGTTGTATGTGGTATGGAGTATGAATGCTCCGTGAGTTGTTTGTGTCTGGATATGTATCGAATTGTGATCTAATTAAGTCAATAAAAATTGAGTGAAAACAACGTGAGCTCTATGTTCTCTCAAGTGCATCACAAAACTCCGAGTCTATTGTTCTTGAGATCATTGTGTGGTGCCTTTACAGCATGCCGGTGTGTTTGTGTGTGTGTGTGTGTGTTTTGCTTGACTGAGATGGATTCAAGAAGAATAAGGCCATGAACCCAAGAGGAGAAGAGAACAAGTGTCACTTCATGGAACCTAGGGCCCTGACAGTGAACATATTGATGACCTCATCGCCTACTCCATTTGAATTTCTTTTGTTGACATCCCGTCACTAAAATTAGTGCAAACTTTATTACAAGGCAGCTGTCCAGATTTAGATAATTTCAGTACAGAGGTAGTACTTAGAGGTCCAATGCATAGGTATTATGATTTCAAGAATAAAAAAAGGAGAATTTATTTCAATGGTTGTTTTCAGTTACATATACCAGTTTGATTCGAATATTATAATTGATCAGAAAATAGGATGAAGTATCTTTTCAGTTGCTTATGCTAAAGAGTAAAGATAGTTTGTGATGGGTACTTACATAGCTTGTGTGGATTTTACTATGATGTCGAACATACGACTTGGCCCTACCACTAATTGACTAACTTGAAATTTGAATAGGGAAATGCTGTAGATCCGACTTGATTTGTACAATTTTGTTGCGACCTGCTTGATCTTTGGCTCAGTGAACAGCTGAATTCTTAACTAGTTGCTCATGTCCGCACGATAGCTGCTGGAGTTGGACGTGAGTCGGTATACAGAGTCGGACCTGTAGCACTGCTCATTTGAATAGCATTGATCTTCGTAACCAACGTTGGACCATCAAAACTGGTTTATTGGTTGGCGCGGCTTACAGAATTCTTGATGATGACATACCTAAATTTTAGATTATCTTGTTAGTAGAAACCAGCTGATGGAGTGCAGCAGCCATAGGACAATAATTCGACCCGTCAAAATTTGAAAATAAGAAATTCTCGTTGTGAACTAAATTTTTCTTCTTGCTGATAATCTTTTTGATCACTTAATTCGTTATTCAGAAAATCTTAAACCTCCATGTTTGATCATCAATTTCTAGTTTAAGTACGCAACAAGGACAGACAGTTGGTACTAGCAAGTGGGCCAATAATATATAGTGTAGTTGGTCATGCAAGATAGATGTTGGCAATGAGTTGGCACTTGGCAGGGAATTATGTTTTTTGGTAAATTGTAAGAGCTGTAAGGAAAGTCATTTATTTGTACTGGAAAACTGTCGTCCGCTGAAAACATTTTTTTCAAAGGATAGACGTAAGGATTGGGCATTGAAGCAAAACTGTAGAGAATGGATTCATTATCTGGTTCTGTAGGGGTCACTCAAACTGGGTGTGATTTGGGCCAGAACAATCTAGAGTCATTCAACCTGAGGATGGACCAAACTTCTAGTGTACATCAAGTCAGCTTGATGCATTATTCAAGATTTGATGCAATTATTGAATCTCAAGTATCGTATCTGCAAGTCAGCAAAAACGGCAGAAGATCTCTTATCAGATCTGCAACACCCAAGATTGATTTTCTTGTAAAAAATACAAGTGATCCTATAAAAACATGATATTATGTTCTTTGAGGCTTTCCTCCTTATCCTGTTTTCCTTGGAAGAAACACATACGACCAGAATATTTTTTATATTTTCTTCTTGAATTATGAGTGAGTCCATGGTGGAAAAGATAAGGATTTGAATGCTTAATTCACTTCAAAATTTCTGTTTTGTGGTGATGGAAAAACAAATTCTGTTTTCTGCCTTGACTGGTGAGAGAGTGAAGAAATCTGTGGGAACAGGTAAATTTCTCCGGTCAACTTCTACAGGCTCTTCTTCAATAGAAAATGGATCGACCACCCCAGTTTCTGCTTCCCCGTATATAGCGTATATAGTAGTAACAAACAAGATACTTCTATTTATTCTTCTTCTTTCCTAAGTATCATTTGTGGAAATAGCAATGGACACCGGCTTTGACAGGAAGCAGAGAAGCGCTGGAAGTTGCAACAGTACTGGAATATGAACAGAGGAAAATACTCCCTCTGCCTAAGAATGCATTTCTGTGTTTGCTTAAAAGACAAACATTCTCAACTTTGACTGTTAATAAAAAAAATATTGTTAAGATTAACAATATAAAAATGACATTGGTAGATTCATCATGAAACACTTTTTAATAAAACCAGATTATTTTTTAAAAAATGTGGCAGGTGTTCTGCCAATTCATTAAGATGCTAGAAATCATTCGCAAAAAAAAAAGAGCTAGAAATCAATTTGCAGATTTTTCTAGTAGCAGCAATGGCTGGTCCATCTTTCTTGTATTAATCCAAAAGATCACAGTATCTCTTAATCTGCTCTAGATCCGCTCTCTACTCCGGCTAGTGGAGACTGAAGAGCAATCCAAGCTATGAATCGGCCGCTTGTCGAATTTCGTTTCTTGGTATGATTTTGCTCGTCGCGGCGGCTGGGCCTGGACGAGTGGCCTGTACCAGGCAGAAGACCAGGCCTCCAACCGAACAAGGTGCTGGCAGACCTCAGGCAGTTTCTTGTAAGGGTTGCAACTAATCTAAGCCCACAATGCCTGCCCTGCACATCACGTGGACAAACTATTATGTAGCACCGGTACATCATCAATAAGACATCGCCGCTCCATCACCGACTGTCTACGCATGGCACCTCTGACAGCCTATGTACGTGGACGGCCATCTCTGCCCCACGAAAACAGAAGCCCAGTGCTGGCCGGGCAGAACCATTTTTTTCCTGTAATAATCAAATGCTTATCCAGTGGAGCAACGTAACTTGTTTTGGGCCACATAATATTCCAATCTTGTCACAGGTCGTGCTAATCCACATTGGACTTAGAATCGTAATTTTTTGTGTTACCAACGCTGGATTCACGTCTTGGAAGTTGTGCATACACCTATCCAAATCAAGAGTATCATACTTCATTAGTAATAAATGCAAACCTCACACTCCTAGTGGTTCCATTGGTCTCTTATATATGACCCGAAGCCCCTGTACCAGTAGTAGTATTAATTGCCCAGCATCACGGAGGGAAAGCATAGCAAGGAACCTAGAGGTCAGTGACTCCAAGCTTGGTAAATATCTTTCTCTCGTTTGATTTTCATTGCTTTGCAGTTAACTCAAGTGCAATTCTACAGCTCAATACATAGGCGCTATCAACCAGCAAAAAGCGATGGCTTTCTTCCTCGCGCCGATCAAGAACAAGAACTGGAGAGGGGTTGCTTGCATGCTGATGCTGATAGTAACCCAGCTTCTGCTACTGACAGCGGAGCCAGCGGTAGCCGCCGCGGACTATCCCGCCGATGGAGTCCTCCGGATGCCGCAGCAATGCCTGCATCGTCCGTGTCCAACCGACATATGCATCCGATGCGAGATTAGCCAGGCCACATCGCAGCTGTGCAACTATTGCAGACCGTGCTGCCCTTAGCTCTGCGAGCAGATTTTCATCGCGGGGACACTGGGTCACATGACAGTTGTTCTAATGCGTGTCTTGTTTGCTGTTGTAGTTTCTTGAGTTTGAAACCTCCTGTTGTGCATTGCTTGCCTGCCATGCAGAAATAAAGTTATCTTTCTTCTATGCCTTGTTTTATGTGTACCACATGCTCTGGTAGTACATGGGGCTAGTTGGTTAACTATATGCCCCCTGAGAGCGTCCCCAATGGTTACCTCTTAGCTAACTCTTAGAATTGTTTATTAGAGAAAAAGAAGAGAGAAGGCAGCTAACTTTTCTTCAAGAGTAACCTCTAAGAAAAATAAAAGACTTAAACATAGACTCCACTCCTCTTCAATTCTTTGTAAGAGCTAACTGCTACCTCTTAGCTGCCTTTACCATTGGGGACGCTCTGACGTACTTCCTTCAATAAAAAGTATGAACGAGTGGAAAGCTGGCGAAGTTGCTCCGACAAATCCTTCCATAATAGAAAAAGGCAACCGTAAAATACCGATGGACCAAGGACTATCAGAAGATTAGTATATCCAAAATATCCGTCGGCATGTACCGATACAGATTGTAGAGGCTGGAACCGTTGTTCCATTATCTATACTAGCAAAAGTGCTTGTGCGTTGCCACGGGCTAGCGAAAAAAAAAGCCCATCGATATTGTTTTAATGGACTTATTAATGTTACTGATACAACCATATTATGTTTGTTTAAAATTTTATTATTTAAACATTATAAGAGATTATTGGATAATATATATAATATTCGTTATATAGCATCACACCAGTTATTTCATATAATTATTCATTTGTGTTGTTCAAAGATTCAAAATTCCCAAGTTTTTTTTATGGGCAACATGATCCAATAATTTACACTTTACATGGGAAAAACACAAGCCGATGGACAATAGACTAAACTTCATGGGGAAAAGTCTGATATGCTGACAACCATTTTTAAAAAGGCATTGCACAAACATGAATGGATTTCACAAAAAACCAAAAAAAAAAATCCTATCTACAAACTCCCAATTATATCACTGCAACCTTTGGGATTGCTTGACTTCACAAGCCCTTCCCAAAACAGATTGGCAATCACCTCTAAACATTAAAACCTTATAAGAAATGAATAATAGTAGAACCAAATATGGTTTGAAGTATGTGTCAGCTTCTATTGTTTCTCTGGGACTGATGCACATAGATGTCTCCTCTAAAACAAGAGTTACACCATCTCATTGGCATTCATTGAGTGTAGCGAGCAATGGCTAGAATCCAATGATCAATATTTATGTAGGAAAATTAATCTCTCTTATTTGATCCAAGGATGTCAATCTTTCTTTTCATGCACCTGCCAGATTATCTGCAAATGACAACAAATAAATAATCAGAAGGAAGCCAGCAAGTTCCTTGACAAGTGTTGTGGCTCTAGAGGAAACCATCACAAATTATTATCCATTATAACGAAAAAAATCCAAACTACTGCAGAAAGGAACATGCAATGACTATAGGGAAAACATTACAGATCATTGTCCAAATTAATGAATAAGTTCCGATTTCAAAATTACAAATCAAATACACACATCGTTTCATGCTAAATGCAAAAATAAAAATAAAAAGTATTGTCTCAAGTGACAAAAACACGCTTTCTAAAACCGATATGAGCAAGTTCCCTATGCATCGTATTTCCTAAATACCCTAGATGGTTCTTCTTGGACCCCGTCAAATTCTTCAGCAACACCACATTGAACTCTTGGGCTAGTGGTAGTAGAACATGCATGAGTACACCTATTTCATAGAAAAGTTACAGCATTGATGGAAACAATATATGTGTTTAAACTATTTTTGTTGACTAAAAATTATCTAGTCAACAATGATTGGAACTCTATTTATTTGTTCCTGAAGTGGTAGATAGTTTTTTTCATGAGGTTTTGATTGAACTGGAGATTTAGTCAGTTAGACATTTGAAACCACGAAAGAGAAATTTGCATTTTTGCCATACAGGATTGTGTCCCTTTCAACTAACAGATATACATTTCACATTAGGCAACTACTTATTTATATATATATTGTTGATCAAAGTTCAACAAAAATTTAAAATCGGAGGGAGTAAAAAGGGAGTACATCATCTCCCTTCTCTCTGCATCCTTCGTCGTCCTTCTATTTCAACATGTTATTTTGCTTTATGCATGAATACTCTCTTATCAACATCTAACAATAGTAGATTGCCATACTGTATCTTAATGTAAATTTAAAAAAGAAAATATAGTTTGGGTTGTCATGATGTACTGAGTTGTTGTCCTTCTCTTTGAACTTCTTCACCTAATATTTTGATTCACAGTTCGTTGAATGTATTAAATATATAATTACTTGCCCATTTGAAATCCAACACTTCAGAATAGGGTCCCTAGCTTTTTATCCACTAATGGGCTTTATTTTGTGTTTCACTGATTTGAACATTTACAGATAAATGTAAACTGATGTCAATAACAGAGTTTAAACAACCGCAAACAACAAAGATATATCTATTGACTTTAGGAATCATATCATTGGAAACTTTTTCTGCTATCCTAAACCAATGGACCTGTCCCTCAAATCCAACAAAACAATTTATGGATCTGATGAATGTCTAAGCAAGTTGATCGAATATGCTTTGATGTTATTCAAGATAATAATATGTGAAACATCTATATATGCTCGATTTTCGTACATGTCTTGGAAAAGTTTTTTTTTTTTTTTTTTGTCAAACGTATCGAAGGGTGATCCTATATACAGTTCATGCATGTGTGATTGATTTTGCCTCTTGTTTGTCAACATACCTGGGAAGTCAATCAAGATTCAACGCACCACATATCATATTCAACCTCTAGCCCATGTCACTTCTTGGCCCTGCGTCCGCCATAATTGCAGGGTGCTCCAACAACGCTGGACATATCTAAAATATGGGAAGCATACTGAACCCTGATATCTCTGCGCTGCTCACGTGCGATGGAAGAATACTTTGTCTGAAAAAAATCAAGAAATAACAGAAACCTCAAGAATATTAAACGTCCAATTAAAAGTTTTGTCCATGCAAATTCTGACGTGCTCATGTATATATAGCCATCCTTGCCATCATGTCGGATTACATTCGTTGATCAATATAAATTGATGGCTCGAATTCCATTGGATGAAACTAAACATTGTAAACTGAAGTAGTTATACCTTTCGATGTCTTCTTTTTTTTTTTACTGGTTTGCAGGCTGGTCAGCACTACAGAAAACTTCCACCTTATGTTTCAGTTTCTTTCCTTCATGCTGCAGTTGCTTCACTGTCAGAACTCGATGTTCTGTTTTCTTCGGAAGCTGCAATCTTGCACTGATTTTGATTGAACAATGATCAACCTAGATTTGGTCTTGCAGGCCAACCTTGATCTCTTGGTGTTCTATCAATTAGCATGCATCTAACACAAGCTCATCTGCTTATGTTTCCCTCCCTAGCCTTTGCTCTCGTCCAGCCAAGTTGTACTATACACCTGTTCAAGCTTGTACTGATGGGAGATCGGTAGGAAAGATGGAGTCTGCCATACCTCTGCATCACCTGGACCACATAATCATTGCTCCCTAGCTCATGTTTGCCATAAAAATTAGAGAGATGAACCAAAATGCTGATGCAAAGGTCAAAGCTTTACTACTCAAGGGCGTGGAATTCTTCAAATTCAGATATGTAACTCATGGCCAGTTTAATTACTGGTACAGTTCAGTTCGTGTGATTTTGTTCACTACATAAGCAGTCGATTGCCGTTACAAATGAAGTATTGAACTTAAATTTCAGAGAGATGAACCAGAACACTGACGAGATCGAAGCTTGATTTTGATCACTACATAAGCATACCAATGCAGATTTCAGATATACTGCATTTGTAATGTCAGTAACAACACCATACCCTGATCTTCTCGTTGTCCTGATCCCAGCTGAACGAGCGCGTGACGTAGCTCAAACCAGCAGCAGCCGCCGCCGCAGGGGCGGGTGACGCAGCCTGTTGCGCGGGCCGCCACCGGAGTAGTCACCTTTGTCAACTGTCATCGCAAAATTCAACAATCATCAGCACGATCAGCCATCACAACTTGATAATCGAAACCAAACAGATCGGAACCGTCGCCGAGAGGGATTGGCAACGAGTACGTGAGAAAAAAGTGGAAAACGAAAAGGTCCACCAAACCTTGGTGTCGACGTTGCGGATCTCGTTGGCCAGGAAAGCTCACCCACCGTTCCAGTAGAGCGGTGGCAGAGCGGATGGGGGCGGAGGTTGCGCAACTTAGGGCTGGGAATAGGGACAGGAGAGCACGCGAGTGAGGGGAGGTGGACAGGGACGGGAGCGCCGTCGCTGCACGGACGACGGCGCGAGCAGCCACGGCGAGGAGGAGGGACGGCCACGGCGAGCGCCACGGCGCCGTCGATCGAGCGGCGAGGAGCACAGCGCCGTCGAGTGAGCGGCGAAGAGGAAGGCGAGACAGCCGATGCGTTTTTTTTTTTCCTTCCCCTTTTCCATTGGGGTGGGGGCGATGTGGGTCCCACCTGTCGGCGAGGTTTTTATTTAGACGTGCGACGCACGTGGCATGCGGTACGTGAGTGAACTCGGAAGACAAATAATAAGGAGTAAAGATATTGCCTTTGCTTGCATAACGAGCCGGCTTGAGCTGTCTAAACAAACAGAGCTAATCTTACTTGTTAGCTTATTGGCCTTAATCAGCCAAGCCGAGCAAAATAATTATCGGAAAAGGCATTCACGAGAAAATATTACGCTTCCTCTCGATCCTTTTGGTTAATTGTCCGCTACCATTATTCCTGACGCCCTGTACGGCACCATCTTACACTATTGAGGACAGAAACCTAATTTTATCTTCCGAAAGTTAGAGCACAACTTATTACTACTGAAAGATTATATTTATGCTGTAAATCGCATAAATGTTTCCTAGCAAAAGAAAGGTGACTCGGGTGACTCCGCTTGCCATCCGCCTCGCCGGCCTTGAGGGCGGCGCTCCTCCCCGTTGGCGTCCTCGGCGCTGGCAAGCGAGCGGGGCCGGCCTTTTGGGCCATGCGATGGCGGGTGGAGGGCGGCATTAGGGTCGGTGGTGTGGTCCCTTGGGTTAGGATTTGTGTCTTCCATGGCGGCGGGGTCGGAGGAGGCGGCGACGACGTCGGCTATGTCGGCAACGTCGACATCTTTCCCACCTTGATAGCATGGAGGATCGGGTGTCGTGGCGGTGAAGGCGTGACGGAGACGTCCTCATCTCCGACGAATAAGGTACTCTGGGCCCTTCTTCGTGGTGTCGAGGCTCATGTGGGCCGAGATGCAGGGCTAGTGAGGTGTGTACCTTCCGATTCTCAGTCTTCTTCGAAGGACGTTGTTAGTGTTTGGTATTGTTAGTGTTTCTTCTTCAAAGGAATTTGGTCTTTTGGCATTTGTGGTTTGTTCGGAGAACGTTGGTGCTCATTTCAGAAACGGTGGCGATGTCCTATACCTTCCTCGCTTGGTGCAAGGGAACTGCCGGTGTATGTTCAGATCGAAATCTTGTTCGTGGTCAATCCATCTGGGTTTGAGGTCTTGGAAGGTGTGTCTGTTGCGGATACTTCAATGTTTGTGTTCTCGTTGGCTTTCGGGAGAGGAGATGGATGTCAATGCCCGTTGTCGAAGGAAGTCCACGTTTTTCTGGAAAACTGGAAGAGCGATAAGGCCAGTGCTGATGAAGAAGATGACTAGTGTTAAGGTTCTGGTTATGTCTAGGTTGGTCTGGGTTGTTTTTTTCAATCTTTTTGAGGTTCAGTTTGTAATTTGGGGTTGTAATACTGTTTAATCTTAATATATAACCCCTCGCAAAAAAAATGTTTACTTGGTGTAATTTTACTCTTTAGTGCTTCGAACCCCCCATATTGTGTCAATGAGCTGCGAGCATGTATCTGAAATAATAAAATTCTTAGTGTTATATCAATCGGTATATTTGTTTTTGTAATGCACAAACAACAATATGTGATTTACTGTTGGCCCTCCTAACACTGTAGTTTGGCCCTCCTAAAAATTAATGTTATGTTCTGAAAGTCAACATTTCCTTCGACACTTGAGAGTGGCGAGAAATGGACTGTGATGATATAGTCAAATTCTTTTAATTAGTACTGGAGATTGCAAGCACTTTTGCTAACAGTAACAATTGTAAAGTTGTTAACATAGTTGAAATATCGCTCAGGAAGTCAGGTTTCAAGTTTTCTTCATTTCATTTTGGATTGACAATTGACACTACTAGCTTTTAATTTTGAACCCTTAACCTTAAACAACTTTTATCACCGGATCGAACATATTTCAGCAAGCGCTTGAATACCAATATACTACCACTGAACTGTTGTGTATAACAACTTTTCTATGGCCAATCCAATAGAACCGAAAAAAGGAACTTGATTGATATGGGTTGGAGATGAAGATCCGGATAATCCATTACTCACCCTATGTCTGTGTTACAAAAAAAAAAACTTTCCCCATGTAGCACAATACCTCCCACTGCAGTAAGAGATATCTGATGGTACTGACCATGCGCCATTAGAAAGTGTACAAAAATTTAATCTTCAGTTGAATCCTTGAATAATTCTGTGTAATTGAAAAAGAACCTGTGATAATTGCAGACATTTATTTCTGTAGAAAAGTGCAATTTTGTGTTTCAAATGGTGTTTCTTTCATGGCGTTTGAGCCTTGAGTCTATCTAAAGCCTAACCATAATTTTTATTCTACATGGCTCCCATAATTCCGCCTTGCATTATACAATTTTTTCCTGGCCGTGCCATCTCATAGTTACATCTGATGATCCATATGCATGGATTCAAGAAATTTTTGGAAGGGAAATATGGCAGGTGTTGTGCCGCTCCATTGAGTGGGTATTCGATTTGCATATTGATCACCTTGAAAATCTGTCTTATCGTCACGGAAGAACGTATAACATGCTATAAGTAAAGATTCAGCTGCAGTTTGTTATACCAACAATGATACTACAACCAGCTGATGATAGGCTGCTATGATCCTACACGGGCTCAGCAATAGTGCCATTTTGCTGTAAAAAGAGTACCAATCGGTTTGGTTATTGCTGATCCATTGTACAAATTCATTTTAAGCTAAGTGTTACAAATGATTTTTTACAAACGTTCAAGATCAATTTTATTCCAAATTAATCATATGGGTCGAGGCCAGGCGACCGATTTTGCAAGCCTAGGCGGCTGGGCCTGGACAAGCTGCCTACTCCAGGCAGAAGACCAGGGCATCAACCATGAACAAGGTGCAGGTGGAAACTCTTCGGCCTGTACTCAAAAAAAAAAAAAAAAAAAAGGAAACTCTTCGGCCAGGGTTGCAACCAAACAAGCCCACAGTACCGGCCCTGCACATCACATGAAAAATTTATTATGTAGCATTGGTACATCATCAATCAAACATCGACGCCTCCATCACCCACTGTCTATATATGCATGGCACTTCTGACGGCGTATATACGTGGCCGGCCATCTCTGCCCCATGAAAACAGAAATCCCTGCTAGCCTGGCTAACCATTTTTATCCTGTAACGATCCAAATGCTTATCCAGTGGAGCAACGTGACTTGGGGCCACATAGTATCCTAATTCTTGTCACAGCTCGTGCTAATGCACATCTGACTCAGAGTTCTAATTTTTTGTGTTACCAACGCTAGATCTATAGCGCCAGCAAAGTCTAGGAAGCTGTGCATGCACCTATCCAAATCAAAGATATCATATTCCATTTTTGTTGGTAAATGCAAACCTCACACCCCTAGTGGTTCCATTGGTCTCCTATATATGACCCAAAGCCCCTGTACCAGTAGTAGTACTTGCCAGGCATCACGGCAGGCAGGGATAGCAAGGAAACTGGAGCTTACTGACTCCAAGCTTGGTAAACATTTTTCTCTCCTTCGATTTTCATTGCTTTGCAGTTACCTCAAGTGCAGTTCTGAATACGTAGGTGCCATCAAACAGCAAAGCAATGACTTCCTTCCTCGCGCCGCTCAAGAACAAGAACTGGAGAGGCGTTCCCTGTATGCTGATGCTGATAGTAGCCCAGCGTCTGCTACTGACAGCGACGCCAGCGGTAGCCGCCGTGGACTATCCCACCGACGGAGTCATCCGGATGCCGCAGCAATGCCCGCATCCGTGCCCAATCCAGCTATGCGTCCGCTGCGCGGTTACTCAGTCCACATCGCAGCCGTGCAACAACTGCAGACCGTGCTGCCCTTAGTCAGCGGTGGAAGCAGATTTTCCATCACTGCGACAACGGGGTCGCATGACGATTGTTCTAAGTGTCTTGTTTGCTGTTATTGTTCGTTGTTGTAGTTTCTTGAGTCTGAAACTACATGTTGTGCATTTCGTGCCTGCCATGCAGAAATAAAGTTATCTTTCTTCCGAAAGCGTTGTTTAATGTGTACCACATTCTCCGGTAATATATAGGTGGCGACAATACATATTTTGCTACCCGGTTCACTATGTGGTTCCTCATGTACTTCTTTGAATAAAGTATGAATGACTGGAAACCATGCAAATTGCTGCAATATATGCTCCTACAAATCCATCGATAATGCACAAGATGGAGTTGAGGACAAGGATGTAAAACAGAGGACCATCAGCAGTTACCATATCCCAAAATATCAGTTACCATATCCCAAAATATCCGTGGGTGTACCGATAGAGATTGTAAAGGCTGGAACAGTAGTACCACTATCTACAAAAATGTGCCGATGGAGATACTATATGTCACTGCTAGTTGATTTGGTGACAGGCTTACTCATGAATATTGTTACCGTCTGCCCGTGTAATTAAATGTACTATCAAATTTTTATTGCATCCAGTTTTAAATATATGACACTGTTGATTTTTTTTGTTACTTTGACCGTTTGTTTTATCAATCAAGATTTATGCAAATAACTAAATATATAAGTTAACCTTAAATTTCTTCTGATGATAGATCTAACGATAATTTACTCGTTAGGTAACTAATTATTTAAATAGGCATTGACGGTCAAAGTTCAATAAAAAATCAATTGCGTCATGGATTTAAATCTAGAGGGAGTATAATGCCGCCGAGAACCCAAATCCAATCAATACCAAGGGTTTAACCACAGCCGATACCGCTACCTCTTGAAATTGTAGCATCCCACCTCAGAAATGAGAGGTTTGCTTAACAGGATTGAGACCGGATGACACTTGACGACGCAAGAGCCTAAAAATACACACACTTAAGCATACATAAAATAGAGTCCAAAATGAAAATTAGTTATTACAACTTTGATTCATATTTGATTACATTAAAGAGTTTAAAATGCGTAGCAGAAGTGATATACACACGACATTGTTTGCCTTATGATGAAACCCATCGAGCCCGTAGATGTGCCTCATCCTTCTGAGCCAAACGAGCACCTAGAAAAAAAATATTTAAACAACAAACCTTGGATAACTAATACTCGGCAAGACTTACCCGTCAAAATGGCCAAGACTGTTTTCTAGTATGTAGGGGGCTGACCAAAGGTGTAATAACATTTGCAAAAGAAATAGCACTAAAAGTTGGTCCTCTTTTCAAACTTTAGCCAAATTAAAAGGGTTCTTGCATAAACATAAATATGAGCAACCTACACTAAACAATACATGGTTGCAATACAATTAATTAAAGTACAAACAACATAGAAACATCATCATGTTCACTTCTTACAATAATGTGCTTTTGCTAGTAATGGATTAATGGCTGAAGGTGAACTAAACCTGGCACGGTCCAAAGTTGCTATGACAACTCAGCAACTAAACACGAAGTTATTTCACTAATATTTGATGGCATGCATCTATAGATTGGTTTAACAAAAAAACTCAACATTATTCGTTTTATATTTGCAAATAAATAAAAAGGACAAACTCATAGCCTACCTCCGTTGAAGCAGTACCTAGTCACTTTTCCTGGTTCTATTCTATATATGTTCATGTTGGGTCTGCCTGTAGAAGTGGTTTTAAGCAAGATATTTTGTTTATTGAAACTTAACTTGCCATCCAAAAGGGAATTAGTCAAGCATAATATTGACAACATATATGTCGAGTGTTTGAATGGATATCCTATTTTCATATATCGACAACTATTCTTGAGTAATACTGATTACTTTTGTATGATAAATATTTTGACACCATGCACTTCAGTATTGGCAAGATGCTAAAATTTGTTAATGTTCTTGCCATCAATGTTTAATTGTGCTTGCGTTGCATGCTTTAGAGGTCAAAACAGAGGTAATCTTACTTTTTAGTTCGCTTTCCTTAATGGGCCAATTAGAGCAAATAATATCGAAACAAGCCTTCACGAACTGAACCAGTCATTTGTTAAACAAGCCTCAATGAGCCAAGCTTGCTTTTTAGACACATGGCAATGGACCTATAATTCATTTCCGGCCCAACTGAATCCAAGCAACTGAAATAAGTCGAAGGAATCCTCTTAAATTTTGCAAGCCCAAATCCAAATAAACAGGCCATAGGGTGCCCAAAGGATCAGATATCAATGTGTCTCTATTTACTTGGTCTAAACCTTCGAATATATTCCAAGGAAGAGTACCTCAACCTTCGCAGCCATTTTTTATTTTTTTTTGAGATTACACAGTACAACTCGGACACTCACAACGCACGCACACTCACCTCTATGAACGCACATACGCAAACCCTACCCCTATGAGCATCTTCGAAGACTGAGCCGGCAAATCCTCCCGATTGACGAAGTCACCACTGGCACCTCGCTGTCGACGGCCACGTCGCCTACCGCTGAAAGCACAAATGCCGTTAAATCCTAGAAAATTCGCTCCCACCAGGAGTCGAACCGAGGACCTCAAAGGTGCTACTCGGGTGTCTTAACCACCAGGTCAAGACCCCTTTCACGCAGCCATATTTCTTTTGTAACAAGGTTCCAAAGCCATTAATGTAATTTCCTATTATTTCCTCTATCTCTGCGACACTATAAGCATCTGTCGTTATCCTCTACATATAAAATTACACCTGGTGCATATATATGTGACTTTCTGTATACGAATGCTATGAGATAGATATCCTCCTGTTGAGGTAAAAAAAAAAATTGTAGCCGATTTGCAGGTAAAGACATTTTTTTACTGTGTACAACCATGTGTTCATCGCTTCAAGTCAAGCTCATAATATAATGCAAGTTCCCACAATTTAATTCATTGAATTTGTAGCATGATTATAGGGGAATCGCAGTGCAATATTAAAAGTTTAAACAACAAATGGGACTTCCTCAAATGAAATGATGAGTAGTTGTCAACCTGTGTCTAGGGGTGGAAAGTGGATGCGGATAATCCGTATTATTCGATATTCGTATCCGATGAAATGCAAATGTGGTACGAAATTTGCCATTCGATTAACATTTTTACACTATTCGAATTCGTATTCGAATTCGATTAGAAAATATGGATGTGGATATGGTTTGAGGTTTTGACATCAAATATTCGACATATTCGTATTCGTATTCGTATCCGCTACTATATCATAAATATACCCATATATTATATAAAAAATATTATAAAATTGATTGAATTTTGATATGAACTAGTGTAGATCATGTGAAATAATGTTATTAAAGATACTTTAGAGAGAAAAAAGTGTAGTAGTTGTCTTAACAACATAGAAATTAGATGTATCCGTATCCGTCCGAATTATAGTGACATTCGCTTTTGTATTCGCATTCGTTTAATATTCGATCCGTATTTGTATTCGATAACATTTGTATTCGTATCCATATTCGTTTACAAATATGGATATGGATGTGGGAAAGGCACTATCCGATTCGTATTCGATCCGTTTCCACCCCTACCTGTGTCTAGTTGTGATATTGTTAAGCGAACCAAAGAGTTTCCAATTTGTAATTGGAATTTCCTCATATGTCACACCATCAGCTCATCAAGCTTCGGCTTCCACTCTACTCTACACTGGATTAGACTCGAGTTATTAGATTTATGGTCCTAAGTTTCCATTTGTCCATATAGAACTATATGTGTGGAACAAGAAATACAATTCGATTATTCATTATTCATGTTCTCACACATAAAAACTTCGAGGAGGCCTCAACCACTAATGTACTAAACGCTCTATCTATGCTTTATATTATAGTGTTCCATTCGTCACACCAAAAATGGCATCAAAGCATTTAAATTTTGTCCTACAACAAATGGCATCGTATCCAATTTGTTCAGTCACCTAATCAGAATTGATGAAAGGCTGATATGTGCATGGCGCATTAGTGGAAAAGGTAATCTAGTGGATGAGCCATGCACATCATTAAATGGCAGACAATCATAATCAAAGGGCAATATATATGTCTCGTTTAGCTGACTCATATTAGTGCATATTCTCACAATATAATTAGGGGTATGAGGGCCATTTCTCTCCAGTCATAATCTGTTAGATTTCTTAGGATGTCATTCTTATATATACTACTCTACAAGTGTTGTACGACTGTTATCTGTTTGGAGTTTTTTTCAAAATCAACTTTTGTATCTGAGGAAAGGAGCTAGATACAGTGTGCCCTGAGACACCTATCTCTTAAATTTGGCTTATAACATAAACAAAGTTCTTGCAATCATTCTGGACGATAGGTTTGCACAGAGGTTTCACGAAGGCCATTTAGGCCCTATTTTTCATATGGATGTGTGGAGGGGCGCTCTTGATCTGTGGGTTTGAATAACAGAGTGCCGGTGACTGTTCGTCTGAGTAACATGTGCATCGATATGCCAGCAACATAATGGAATGGCTGAGTGATGCTTGAAGGTCAACTGGTGCCAGTTTATCTGTGACGTGGCTTGAATAGATTTGATCTTTACATATTTAATGGCAACTTCTTGGGATGATTTGTAGGTTCAGAATTATATATGGAACTAAAAATGAATTACTAAGAGTTCTAAATAAAAGATACTTTGGTATGCCACTCCATGTGAGTCTTGACAGGGTGAGAGCATAGTGTAATTAGTGATGTATTCTAAGAACCTACTTATTTTCTGAGCCTCTTTGACTGTGTTACGTAGAATGCACGGCTTGACCGGCAAAGAAGTTTTGAGATAAGATTTTTTTTTTTTGCGAAGGAGCTTTGAGATAAGATAAGATAACAGAATATAAGAAACCAGAAGATATGCCATATTAAAATTCTGGCCAGTTCCAACATTAAGCAGAACCTCCAAACCTCCATTTACAAATAACTAAGTTTGAGTAAAATGGAGGGTACCTCAATTTATGTATCCTCTTCATCAAACCATACGGTATCCAAATCTCCGTCAATCTATCACATGGTTTCTAGCCATACAACGACTGGTCCCCTTTGTTCCGTAACTATATTTGTCTGTACCCTAATTAGACAAAGGTTATTTAAGAAAGTTTATAAGAATGGCGCAACTGTTTGTTTTACTGTATAAAAGTCATTTTGTGCATTGGTTAGCAAATCTAAGGTCCGGAGCAAGTTATATATTCACATTAAAAGTCCAACTTGACGACCACTTGCGGCAAGGTTCAAATCCCCAATGTCAACTGGTAACATGATGCAACGAGTTTCCATAGATCGATGCTCCACCAATGAACCTACATGTTAGCTCACTAGCTTGCAAGGACTTCTATACTTTATATGAATATTCTATGGTTTTCGTGCCTATAAATAGCACTGAACGCTCTGTCATACAGGCACCAGTTCCACAGCTATCCCTTCTCATTTTATCCTAACCTGCCTTCTGTTCCTTCTTTCTTAATACTTCCTTTGCTGAAGCTAAGCTTGCTTCATCGGCCACAAAACCCATAAACACATAAGATGGCCTCCACCGCAGCTGCGCTTAAGAACATCGCCTTTCCTGCCGTCTTCCTTGTGTTGGTTATGTGTTCATTAGCCCAGCAGGCGACGACGACGTATTGCACAGACTATTGTGCCTCGACATGTAACACGACGTGCAACAATGCTGTTAAGTATTGCCATGTGGCCAAGTCGTGAGTCATGAATCAGTGTATGCCCTACTGCTACGGCAACTGCTACAGGTTTTGCCACGAATGCGATTGTAACACAACTTGCTTCGGTAGCTGCGGTCAGTCTGCTGATGAAGCATACATCGGCTGCCGGTCCGGGGTCCTCCAGTTGTGCACGAGCTGCTGCAACGAAGGCTGCAACCGGAACTGCACGAACCCCTGAATTCTGGTGCCATGAGAATATCTGCGTGCCAGATGAACATCTGCCTGCCAGATGAACATATGCAACCATGTATCTCTTTCTTGTGTTTCTTTTGTGAGACTTATTGTGGGTCCATTGTTTTATATTAATTGTCGTGGCGTCCAATGTGTGTAAGGCGTGAATTCCACTTCACTGAATATTTGTCTCATGACTGCATCGTCCCGTACGCATTGAGTTCACATCTGGCACGAAGCTGTTAGTTTTCCTTTTGTGTTGACCTGCGGGCAACAAACTCTGATTTTAAGGAACAAATATAGAAAAAAATAAAAACAAAATCAGAGATAAAAGGGAAACAAATTGAAAGTTCGTTTCTTGCCTTGATCGGGAGGCAAATCAATTGTTTCCATCTGGGACTCGGCCCCGGACCCATAGAGCGACCTATAAGTACAAGGGTTACCCCTAGGGTTTCCCTAACGCCATCTAATTCCACCCCACCGATCAATAAGCGCTCTGGAGGGTCTGGAAGCTCGAGTCCGCCGCCCTGCTGTAGGGCAGACTCGCTACCGTCCGGAGGGGAATCGCTTGAAGACGCTCAAGAAGAAGCTGCGCTACATCCCTGAACGCCATCAAGCTCTCGCCGTCATGGACGCCACCTCTGCTGGTAATGATCTAATCGAACCCTAATTCCGCATTAGTTAGTCTCTGCTAGATGAGATCCCGATTGACTAGTGATCCTGCTTTAAGTTGTTCTCAAATAGATCTATCAATTGGTATCAGTTAGCCTTAAACTAGTCTCTGTGATCCTCTAGTTTAAGTTAATGGTTCGGTTAGGTGCTAGATCAATTCATGTTTTAAGTTAGTTAAGCTTTAATTGCGTGATCTAGCCCTAGACAGAGGTGATTAGTCAAGTTTTATTCATGATTAGGCTCTATTTTATGTTTCTGCGCACTAAGTTCTTATTCATGATTAAGTTTTAGTTAGATTAATGTTTGCGCAGTAGCTAATTCATCATGTTTTAGTCAGTAAAGTAAGATTAGTTTTAGATTAGTTAGTAATTACTTAAGCAATTAAGAAGTTAGGGTTCTAAGTTTTTCATCTCATTGATCATGCCATGTCACACACAAAATTGATGCACAAATTAAGCTAAGCTGGGCTCTAGGGTTGGAACTCACACACCTAACCCTAACCCTAAGAGAGTGGAGACTTACCTCTCTGCTCGCCGCCGTTCACGCCGCGCATCAGTTCAAGCGCGCGCGCGACGGCGGCACCCTCCTCTCCCCGGTCGCCGGCAAGGCGCCCACGGCTCACACCGTGTGCGTGCGTCTCGTCGGCATTGTTGGGATTCTTCGTGAAGAAAACCTAGCACCGGGTGAAGCACGGAGAGAAAACGAGAGAGATAGGGAAAGGCTTCGTGAATGTGAGAGGAAATCTGCATAACACGAAGCCTAGGCCATTGCATTAACAATTATGTTATACAGCAGGGAATCGACCCCCTCTTCTGTGCACGGGAGGGGGTATTTATACCGTGATCAGGGATTACAAATCAATGCCTAAACTACCCCTGATCACGGAGAATAATGTACAGGATATTCGGTACAATAACGTCCAGAGGGCACAATCGACTTTTGCCATCTTCGCGTCGAAGGTACACCAGAAACCCTAGTCGCTGACGTACTCATCCTCCGTGCCGCTCTGGGCCCACCCGCGGATCTTCGGGCATGCGCGAGGCGCCCAGACGAGCTTCGCCCGAAGCCCTAAGCCTTCACGTGGCATTGACCCTTCGGGCGCTCGATCCGCCCTTCGCGCCCAGCATCAAGTTCCGCGGATCTTCGGGCATGCGCGAGGCACCCAGCCGAGCTTCGCCCGAAGCCCTAAGCCTTCGCGTGGCATTGACCCTTCGGGCGCTCAATCCGCCCTTCGCGCCCAGCATCAAGTCCTGCGGAGGGAAAGACAGACGACACACGAAGGGTCATTGGTTAGCATAGCTAAACCCATCGGGTTAAAGGAGGAAGGGAGTCCGGGATCGAAGCCTGCTCCGCGGATCCCCAACAGTAGCCCCTCGCGGGCGAGGTTCAACGCCGATGAGCCGAACCCTCGAAGAATAACCGGATGCGATCGGAGCCGATCCCGGAAAAACTTCCCTCGCTCATTGGGGTTGATGCTGGCTGTAGAGTGCGAAGATGATTTTGTATTGTCCGAAGGTCGAAGACGCGGTGAATGCAACAGCCGTGGTAAGAAAATAAGGATCTTATCCGCACTCACAGTTTTCGAGGGCGCATTAACTGCCCAGTTTTTTACCCCCCTATATAAGGAGGGGAGAGGGCCGGTCATTTTCCGCGCTCACCTCTCAATTTCTTTGTGATCTTCGGGTTTCTGCTGTTGCTTTCGTGGTTTCGTTTTTCGTCGCTTTTGCCTTTTTGTCTTCGTCATCGTCTTGAGGTTCGTTGGTGATCGCTCTTCGGGTTTCCGTATACGTGCACTCACGACGATTCTTACTATAAGCTTTGTCTTCGTACAGCTTTTTGGTGCTTTTGATGGCTAAAACGAAGCAGACTGCTAGTCTCGTGGACGAAGAGCCGGCGATGTCTGGCGAAGAGGCGGCTTTCAGCCAGGAGGGGGCTATGTCCCTTGATGGTGATGGGTCAGAGGAGTTGTTGGACTCCTTGCCCCGAGGCGAAACAGGTCTTCGTGATCCGGAGGATATCTCCGGTAGGCGCGAGCCCGGGGTCCCGGACGCTGCCGAAGGAGGCAGCTCCGGAGGCCAAAAAGCTCCGGAAGACGTTCCGTTTGAGAACCCCTCGGCGGACGATGCGGACGCTCCGGCTCCGGTTAAAGGTAAGGATCTTGGGGCTAACAGGGATTACGAGATTTATATCGAGAACGCTTATGCTGGGGACTTCGGGAGAAAACGCTTTAAGGCCGGCGTTGACGCTGGATCTTCGGCTGCAGAAGGGCAGGGTACTTCTAGTTGTGGTCATTCTTTGAAGGTTACTGACTCCCGGATTCGGACGCCTGCAGTTATTGACAAGACTTATCGTTTGAACCGTTCTCGGGTTGACGAAGCTGAGCTCGCTATGTACGTTGAGAGGGGGTACTTCGAAGCCGGAAGGGCCCGCTATCCAGGCGACGAGGAAATTCCGCAGCCCAAGCCTAATGAGGCAGTTGTCTTTCGGGATTATTTTGAGGCCGGGCTTCGGCTTCCTGCTCTTTTCATCCTCCAGCGAGTGCTTATAGCATATGGCATTCAGATACATCACTTGACGCCGAATGCCTTCGTGCAACTGTCAAAGTTCATCTGGGCCGTAAGAACATTCAACACGAAGGTTAACTACGAAGCCTTTTTGCGCTTCTTCAGTTGTCACTTGCAGAACAAGAAGGTGTACTATGACAATGATGTTCTTCTTCTTCAGTATGGGGTCTGTACTTTCCAGCCGCGAAGCTTCAGTAAGAAGTCGAAGCTCGAGAAAGTTGCTTTGATTGCTGCTTCGAGGAATCGCTGGGACAATGATTGGGTGGACTACTGGTTCTACGCTGAGGTACCCGAAGGGGAGACTGATGATGGGTCTTTGTGCTACCCGCTAGCCAGTTTGCTGGTTCCGGCGGAGCCCACTTTCTCTCCTGATTTCACTGGCCACGGCAAGACCTTCCAGCCTTGTTGCGATGCTTTCAAGAAGGCCTGCAAGATCATCAGCGGACGTACTGTCATTGAGGAGTTTATCGCTGCTGGTATTTGGCCTGTGGAGGGTGGCTGGAAGCCGGATGGCAACGAGAAGGTTAAGCTCGACGGGCGTAAGCTCACTTACCGCCGCCCGAAGTTCAATGGGCTTAAAAGGTCTAAAGGTCTTCGGCCGTTGCAGTTTGTTGAGATGGTCGAGGAGTGTGCTAATCTGCTTTGCGACCCGTTCAGTGCCGCCGAAGAGTATGACGTGGAAAACGGTCTTCTCCCGAAGCGCCGTATCAATCGGATCTTTGATTCGCTGAAAGTCAGCTATGGCAATCATGCCGTGCCCTTGGGTAAAAAGCGGCTCAAGAAAGGGGAGACGCCCGAGATTGCCACGACTTGCTATATCAAGATGAGGGGCTGGGAAAAGAAACTCGAAGCTCCCGCCGCCGGCGCTGGGTCTTCGGGTTCAGGTGCTGGGCGAGGTCGGACTCGGGCGGCTTCGCGTCCGCAGAAAGCTAGCGCTGTCGCTACGACGAGCACTGTGCAGGCCGAGCGCCGGAAGCGCAAGATGGTCGTGTCCTGAGGTTCGAAAGGCTCCGGAATCTCGGATGTTGGTCGAGGCGGGTCGAGTGCCCACTTGGCTTCGGGGCAGACTGAATTTGCCTCAGGTTCTCGTGGTGGAGATGAGTCTGTGGCTGGTGGTACTGGAGTTGTTGGTTCTGGGAACGCGCCTGGTTCTCTTGGCTTGGAGGCGCTTTCCGAAGGTCAGGACGGGGTTCCCGTGATCGAGTTGTCAGATACAGAGGAGCTGCTGGATGGTGCCAGCAGTCTTCGGGTAGATGTTGAGGAGACGCAGGGCATGGAGCTGGGCCGGAGCGCTGGGGACATGGTTGGAGATGATATACTGGGCTCGACCGGCATAGAGCGGTCTGAAGACACAGGGAGCTCCAGTGCTTCGGAAAGCTCTGATGGTTCGTCGTCTTCGGGCGGTGACTCTGTCTCGAGCTCCGACACGGGGAGCTCGTATGGGGCCACAAAGGATGATAACTCTCTCGATGTTTCGCTGGCGATGATGAGTGGCTTAAGGGAGTACAATCCCGAAGGTCCTTAGACTTGTGGCTTTAGTTTTCTTCGCGTTACTGTTATATATATATTTTTTGTTCTCACATGAAAATTGACTTGCGTAGAGCTTCGGAACACGCTGGAGGCGAACTCTGCTCCTAACCTTGCCGATTTGTTGCTCCGGCAAGGCCAGATGGTAACTGGATTGAAGGATTTTTCTTCGTTTATTTTGTTGACCTATTGGTCTTTGTTAACACTTCGCTTCTTTATCAGATTACGCAGGCGTCTCAGGTACTTCGGAAGAAGTTGGAGACTGAGGTGGGCTTCGGAATTGTCCCCCCTGAACTCGTCACGCTTCGCGAGGAGAAAAGTTGCTGGGAGACGAAGGAAGTCAGCTTCGAGGAAGAGATCGCACGCTTGAAGAAAGACCTCCAGGAGAAAACTGACTCCTTCGCTGCCTACAAGAAGGATACCGAAAGGAAACACGCGGCGGCGCTGGAGAAAGTGGAGGACAAAAGGGCCGCTCTGGAAGAAACTTTGAAAGCGGAAGCCGAACGGCTAAGGTCGGGAGCTTCGGGCTTATTTCGGTCTTATTCGGAGCTTCTTGCTCGCTACGGCCGCCAGCCTCGCCCTCTTCCCGCCGGAGATGAGCTGAACCTCGATTCTTTGCTATCTTGGGTTGAGAAGGAACTCCAGTCTGTGCCCAGCTCGTTGAATAACATGTGTGATCATGGGGCGAAGACCTGTCTCTACGCGCTTTTGGACATTCTGGCGAAGAAGAAGGTTGGCGACTTTCATGAGCTTGGTTACTCCACCTTCCCTTTCGAAGCCATAGAGGGTGCGGATCCTAACACCGAGGACAAGGGCGTTAGCATTGTTGCGAAACGCTTTTGGAGGTTCTACTGGAGCAAGCACGGCTCCGCGGCCGCCTGCGCTAGCACCGTTTCTCGCGCGAAGGAGGTAAGGGCTTCGGACGTTTTTGATTTTTTTTCCAGAGTTTTTATTGAGCTGAGTAACCCTCGACCTTTTACAGGCTAAGGAGAAAAAGAGGAAAGAGGCTGGAGGTCCTGTTTCGTCTTCGAATCCTTCTTCGGCCGACGAGCAGGGGAAAGCGAAGAAGGCCAAGAGCGCTGTTGTTGCCGAAGCTTCCTCCGCTGCTCGTTCTCGCTCTGCTACCCCATCGGAGCCCGCCGCGAAGGTTGCTGCAAGCGAAGATGCTTAGATCCTCGGGGCTACTGGATTTTGTTTTTGTTTTGTAATTTTAATGGGCTGTAATTCAGAGACGCGGTACTGTGTGCAGGTGTCCGAAGAGGAGGCTGCTGTTGAACCTTTGTGCTATCAAAACGGTAGGATTTGTGCTACGCGCGCTGCCTATCGTTTGGTTACGAAGATTGTTGGCAATGACGGTCTTGGTCGCTTCTGGGGCTACGTTCTCAATGAGTACTTTGGCGCTCGGGCTGAAGTGACTCAGTTATTTTAGAGGGGTAGGCGCCGGATGCTTCGCGGGCCTCCGTTGGTCATCCCGAAGGCCGAGGCTATGGAGTCTGAAGAGATTTATGACGTTCCGTGGGTGTACGACGATAGCCGTGGGGATGGGCTACCTGGGATGTTTCTTGAACTCTGAATTTCTGTTGTCGTTTTCGTGCTTTAGGCTTGACTAAGTATTGGTCGTTATCCTTGTTGTTAGCGATGATGCAATTCCTATATTGGTTGTGAGCCTTCGGAAAAACTTCCCTCCCCCTGGCAAACGAGGGCGAGGTCGCTGACGCGAAGCCTTTTGATTCGGAAAAACTTCCCTCCCCCCTAGCAAACGAGGGCGAGGTTGCTAACGCGAAGCCTTTTGCTTCGGAAAAACTTCCCTCCCCCCTAGCAAACGAGGGCGAGGTTACTAACGCGAAGCCTTTTGCTTCGGAAAAACTTCCCTCCCCCCTAGCAAACGAGGGCGAGTTTGCTAACGCGAAGCCTTTTGCTTCGGAAAAACTTCCCTCCCCCCTAGCAAACGAGGGCGAGGTTGCTAACGCGAAGCCTTTTGCTTCGGAAAAACTTCCCTCCCCCCTAGCAAACGAGGGCGAGGTTGCTAACGCGAAGCCTTTTGCTTCGGAAAAACTTCCCTCCCCCTTTATTAATCTGGGACGCGGGTTGTTACAACCGTAGTTCAGCTTTGTTACGCTTCGTCTCTGCGGGTGCGGCTCCTGGTCCTGCTCGCGACTCCGGCGTTTACTGGTTCCCATGGTTGCAGATTGTTGGGTAGGTACCTCTTTCTTGGGCGCCCTTGTTCTTCTTCGCCTGAAGAGATGTTGATGAATTCTAGTAGTGCCTCTTCGTTTGGCGGAACGACCTCCAGCGGCTCCGGGTCTTGTTAGTATTGTTGAATCTCTAGCCTTTGCTCTAAGTTTTGATTTTGCGGGTGCTGGTTTTGGCTTTGGTTTCGCTGCGAAGAGCTCTCTGATACCCTCAGGTTCTTCATTGCTTGTAGGTATTTTTCTATGTTCTTTCTGGTTGCGCCTTCGTCGCTCATTTTGCGATGTTGCCAGTGTGCTTTACTAATTTGCTTGAGAGGTGTGGTTTATATAGGGGTTGTTGTTGCTCTTCGCGGTGCCGAAGAGTCAGGTGGCTTTTACTGTGGGTACAGTCGGTAGTGGTGGAACTATGCTAGCTTTAATCGTAGGCTGCTGTTTGTGATGAGCTAGATTCTTCGTACTGGCTGGGCCATGAAGCCATGAGGCGCACTACTGCGTGATGGAGGTTTTTTCGCCACTTGGGCGTTTCATTCTGCTCGAAGAATGTTCTCGCTTTACTGGGCGATTGTAATTTTTCCTGCTTGAGGAATGGCTCGGGATTTCTTTACCCTGATAAGCCGGAGAGATACGCGTTTCTGCGTAATAGCGTAGGTTTACGCTTCGGGCTTTTTTGCCCTTGAGATGTGGCAAACTCTCGATGGAGTTTGCATCGAAGTTGTGATGCTTGAGAGACAAATAGGGGAAAGGAGCTGCATTAATTTGCAGCAATTACATTGGGTCTCACCTCGTTAAAAACCTCACCCCCTGGATGGGGTTCCCCTGTGAGGAAAAGAGTATGAGCCTTTGGTTGCGGAATTTAAATCTATGCTACGACAAAAGTAGAAGAAAGACTTCGCTTATGTTACCGCGAAGCCCTGGTACACTTGCTATGCAAAGTATCTCTTGAGGTTGTCCGCATTCCATGGATGCGGGAGTTCGTTTCCATCCTCGTCACTGAGATGATAGGCTCCGGGTCTGTTGCTCTTGGTGATGATGTAAGGTCCTTGCCATTTTGGCTCTAGTTTTCCCTTGCCCTCTGTTTTTGGGCTCCGGAGGAGTACTAGATCTCCTGGTGAGAAGGATTTGTTTATCACCTTGCGGTCTCTCCATTTTTTTGTTTCGGTTTGATAGCTTTCCAAATTTTGGATGGCACTGACTCTGTCCATCTCCATCATGTCTTTCGATATTGCTATATCTTCGGGGCTTATCTCATGGGCTTTGGCTCTTGGGCCTTTGTATTTGATCTCTTCAGGAGTCATGGCTTCGTCTCCGAAGAGTAGCTTGAAAGGGGAAAATTTTGTTGCCCTTGATTCTGAGGTATTATGGGACCAGATGATCTTTGGCAGCTCATCTGCCCATTTGCCTTTTTTCTGGTTGAGAAGGCATTTTTTGACTCCTGTGAAGATTTGCTTGTTCGCATTTTCGACAGCTCCGTTTGACTCTGGGTGATACACAGAGGCGAAGTGTGCGGTTGTTCCGATGCTTCGGCAGTACTCTTTGAACTCGTAGTTGTCGAACTGCTTGCCATTGTCAACTGTTATTTCTTGAGGTACCCCGAAGCGACACACTATATTTTGCCAAAAGAACTTGCGTATGGTTGACGCTGTGATGTTGACGATTGGTTTTGCTTCGATCCATTTTGTGAAATATTCCAGAGCGACTACTGCAAAGGTGTAGTTCCCTTGTGCTGCGGGTAACGGCCCGACGATGTCGATACCCCATCTCTGGAGGGGCCATGATGGTTGGATTACTTGTGTTGGCTGGGAAATGCCGGAGGGTTTGTTTGCGAACTTTTGACAGGCTTCGCATTTTCTGACTAGGTCTTGGGCATCTGTGAAGGCTGTGGGCCAAAAGAATCCCTGGCGAAGGGCTTTGGCGCAGATTGATTTTATTCCGGCGTGGGCTCCGCAGATTCCTTCATGAATATCGCGGAGCACTTGATTCCCTTCTTCGCGGCTGATGCACTTTAGCAGGGGTTTGCTGATGCTGGATCTGTACAGCTGATCATTGAGTATAACATAGTTTCTTGCTCTTGCTTTCATTCTCTTTTCTTCGGTTTCATCAAGAGGTTCGTAGTAATCCCGAAGGTAAGCCATTATCGGTGATCTCCAGTCTTCGCTCTGTATGATGTTTACGAGCTTGATTTCCTTCTCAGGCGTTTTTATAGATGGCGAAATTAATGTCTCGAAGAAAATGTCTGGCGGCAGGGGTTCTTTTCTTGAAGCTGCTCTTGCTAAGGCATCTGCTTCATGATTATCGCTTCGTTCAAGATGGACGCAAGAGTAGCCTCTGAAATGCTTCTCGGTGCTCCGGATTAAGTCCAGGTACTTGATCAGCTCTGGGTCTCGGGCCGTGAAAGTTTTGTCAATGTGGCTTTGGATGACTTTGGAGTCAGTGTGGATGACGAAGTTGAGGACGCCCAAAGCTCTTAGCTTTCTCAGTGCTAGCAATACTGCTTCGTATTCTGCGATGTTGTTTGTGCACTTGTCAGTTTCTCTGCTGAATTCAAGTCTGACTGCATATCTCAGTTTGATGCCCAAAGGGGAGATGAGGATTGCCGAAGCCCCAGCCCCTAGGTGACCCCATGCTCCGTCGCATCTGATTTGCCAGGGTTGCTCGAAAACTGGGCCCTCGTTGTAGGAGCTGGGATCAGTCCAGTCTGCGATGAAATCCGCAAGGACTTGCCCGTTGATGGCACTTCGGCTTTCGAAGTCGACAACGTGTTAAGATAATTCCGCTGCCCATTTGGAGATTCTTTCCGATGCCTCTCTGTTGCCGAACATTTCTGACAAAGGCTGGTTTGTGAGCACTTTTATTGTATGAGCTTCGAAATAGTGCCTCAGCTTTCTTGAAGCCATGACTACTGCATAGGCGATCTTTTCTAGCTCTGAGTAGAACAATTTTGAGCCGGATAGGGCTTCAGAGACATAATAAACTGGGACTTGAATCTTTACTTCGATTCCCTTGTTGTTTGTCTTTGCTTGGGATTGGACCAGGGCCGCGCTCACTGCTCTGTGAGATGCGGCGACGTACATGTACAGGGTTTCTTTTGCCTTCGGACTTGCGAAGGCTGTCATTTCTTTCAGATACTTCTTCAGGTCAGCGAAGGCTTTTCTTTGAGTTTCTCCCCATTCGAATTTTCCGGAGCCTTTTAACACTTGAAAGAAAGGGAGACTTCTTTCGGCTGATCTTGAAATGAACCTGTTGAGCGCTGCGATTCTTCCGGTAAGCTTTTGCACATCTTTGATGGAAGTGGGTTCTTTCATGTTGAGGATGGCGTCTATCTTGTCGGGGTTAGCCTCTATACCCTTGATTGATACCAGGCAACCGAGTACTTTGCCCTTGGAAACTCCGAAGACGCATTTCTCTGGGTTTAGCTTGAGGTTTGCTTGTCTGAACTTGGCGAAGGTCAGAGCCAAGTGGGATATATGATCGCTTCGCTTATCGCTTTTTACGACGATGTCGTCGACATATACAAGTACTATTGTTCCTTCCATTTCTTGCAGTACTTCTCATGAAGATTTGATGATAGCCGGAGAAACAGTCCAGGAAGGAAAGCAATTCGGCTTCGGCTGCGGCATCTACTATCTTGTCGATGCGAGGCAGAGGGAAATCATCTTTTGGGCATGCCTTGTTTAAGTCGGTGAAATCTACGCACATTCTCCATTTCCCGTTATTCTTCTTCACTGGGACTGTATTTGCTAGCCAGGTGGGGTACTTGACTTCTCTGATGACTCCAGCGTCGAGGAGCCTTTGGACTTCGGCTTTTACAGCTGCGACTCTGTCGTCTGACATTTTTCTTAGCTTCTGCTTCTTCGGTTTGATCTTTGGATCAATGTCCAGCTTATGCTCAATTGTTTGTCTGCTTACGCCTTGGAGGTCCTTTGATGACCATGCGAAGACGTCTTTGTTTTTGCGGAGCAGCTCTATGAGTTCTTCTTCTTCATTCTTCGGGAGGAGATCACTTATTATCACTGCTTGATCTAGGATGAGGTTGTCGAGCAGTACTCTTCTTGTTCCGTCCTTGTGCGTGATGCGAGGGTCTTCTTTGTCGAGCAACTTTTCTGGTGCTAAGTGCTTGTGCCTTTCTTTTTTGTCTGGATCTTCGCTTATGACATACACATTATTTTGCCCTGGGGTTATTCCCTTCTCGATGTTCCTGGCTTCTTGCTGGTCCCCGAAGACTGTAATGACTCCCTTCGGCGAGGGCATTTTCATGACTAAGAATGAATTCCTGATGATAATATCGAAGGTGTTAATAACGCCTCTGCCAAAGATGGCGTTGTATGGGTAGTTCATTTCCACCACATCGAAAGTTATATGTTCGGTTCTGGGGTTTGACGTATCTCCGAAAGGCACTGGCAGAGAGATTTTTCCAAGCGGGTTGATTCTTTTTCCCCCGAAGCCGTACAAAGGTGTGTCTGTAGGTTCAAGGAGTTTCCTGTCTAGCTTTAGACGGTCGAAGGTACTGGCGAAGAGGATGTCCGAGGAAGCCCCATTGTCAACCAATATTTTGGTGACGTCCCATCCGTAGATGTTTGTTTTGATGACCATGGCGTCATTGTGCGGGTGTTTCTTGAGTTCAGAACGTGATAGGTCTTCTTCGGTAAAAGTGATTGGCACGTGAGACCATTTCGTCTTTCTGACTGGAGCTGTGTTAAAGATTGTGTTTACTGCTCTGAAATATTCTCTTCGTTGTCTCTTTGACTCGAAGTTCGTTGAAGATCCTCCAGTGATTGGTAATATGGTGCCGAAGGATGGCAGTGGATCTGCGGAAGTTTGATGGTTTGACTCGGTCTTCGGTGGAATGCATGCCGTGGACGGTGGTGGTGGTAGCTCTTCGCGTGTTGTATAACTGTGTGAAGGTGGTGGTAGCATCTTCGGGATGTGGTTCACTTGAGGCATTGGCAAGAAGTTGTTTGGGTGGAAACTCGAAGGCTGAGGCATTGTGCCTTGATAGTGTTGATGGTAAACTGGAGTGAGTTGCGGATATGCAGGATTATATTGCGGAGATGGTTGCCAGTTGGGGTTTCCGGAAGTATTGTTAACAACTCGCGGTCGAGGTGCGGGTTGTTCTTTTGTCTTCATTATTTCCAGGACTGTTTTGGTTTCGGGGCACTCTTTTGAGGTGTGTCCTTGGTCGGGTCTATGGAAAATGCAATATGGTTTGCGAGGTTCTTGGTTTCTCCCTTTGCCTCGTCCTCTTCCTCTTCCGTTTCTTCCCCCTCTGTAACTGTTAGACTCCGAAGGTGTTTCCGTCTTCTGGCTGTCAATCTGGTTGATGTATTGAGCTTGTTGTTCGTCTTTGTTTCGCCTTCTCGAGGTATTCCAGTCTGATTGGCTTCGTTGGTTGTTTGACTTTGCCGCTTGCTTTTGGCTGTTTTCTGTTGCTTTTCGTCTTCGATAGTCAGAGTCAGCTTTGCTGTATTTCGCTAGCTCTGTGTATAGGTCTTCTATAGTCGCTGGAGTGTTTATTGTCAAATGCGTTGAACAGGGTCCGGCCCGAAGCCCCGTGATTGCTGCATCAATTGCTGAGCTGTCTTCCACCTCTGGTGCCTGAGATCTTAGTTCTACGAATCTTCGGAAATAATCTTGAAGGGGCTCCCGCTCTCCTTGTACGCAAGCCTGCAGCTCTTGAGCTGAGACGGTTTTGCGCAGGAAGCCTTGAAAGTTTTGAGTTAACTTGTCCCTTAGATTTTCCCACGAGTATATTGTACCTGGGCGAAGGGTTGAGTATCAATCCAACGCTGGGCCTTCGAGTGCGGTGATGAGCTTTTTGGCTAGAACGATGTCGTTTCCGCCGGCAGAGGAGATTGCGGCTTCGTAGCTCATGAGAAATTGTCTTGGGTTGAAACGGCCATTATATCTCGGGAGAGGTATTGGCTTGTACGACGTGGGCCATCGCGTGAGTTGAATGCCTTCGGACAATGGTGAACTTTTGTCAAACTTGCTGATTATCCCTTCGGGTCTTGTGGTGTTATAGCTTGGTCTAGCTACCCTTCTAACCATTTGATCTTGCTGTTCAGTATCTTGTTCTTGCATTTCCCGCAATTCTTCTTCCAGCTGAGTGATTGAGGCCTTCGCTTCTTCAATTCTGCTTTGGAGTCTTGTTTTTGAATGTTGGTTGACCTCTTCGAGACGAGCGCTTCGTATTTCTCGGAGCCTTTTCAACTGTTTCTGCAACTTAAGGAGGGCTCTATATTCTTGCTCTTGGTCTTCGCATCTTGCTCGCCCTTGTTGGGTATTACTGGTCTCCGGGTTATCAAAATTGACCCTTCTTGTATTGTCGAACTGATCCCAGTGTTTGTCCGTATCGATGTCAGTATCTTGTGCGAAGGTTGGTTCTTGAGATACACCGAGATAGAGCCAAAGGAACACTAGGATTATCTCAGAAAGCATATATTGAGAAAATGCTTAAGAGGTATAAGATGGATAAGTGTAACACATCCCCTGTCCCATTTCAAAAGGGCGATAAGCTTTATAAAGGTCAGTGCCCTAAGAATGATTTAGAAAAGAAAAGAATGGAGAACGTTCCCTATGCATCAGCTGTTGGAAGCTTGATGTATGCGCAAGTCTGTACGCGTCCAGACTTGGCATTTGCAACCGGAGTTTTTGGTCGATATCAGTCTAACCCAGGATGGGCTCACTGGGTGGCTGTTAAGAAGGCATTAAGATATTGCCAAGGCACTAAGGATTACATGCTCACATACAAGAGGACAAACGACCTTCGGGTCGAATGTTACACGGATGCCGACTTCGCTGGTGATAAGGATGAATTGAAATCCACTTCTGGATATGTTTTCACGCTAGCGGGGGGAGCGATTTCATGGAGGAGTGCTAAGCAGTCAGTAACAGCTGGATCTACGATGCAAGCTGAATTCGTGTCATGTTACCATGCCTCGGGACAGACAATGTGGCTTAAGAACTTTATTCCGGGATTAAAGATTGTTGATAGTATCTCGAGACCTATCACAATGTACTGCGACAATCAAGCCGCAGTTTTCTTTAGCGGTAATGAAAAGATAAGTAGTGCTTCTAGGCACATCGACCTCAAGTTTCTTATCGTTAAAGAAAGGAACCGGGACCGCATAATTAAGATTGAGCATATTGATACTGAGTTAAATATAGCGGATCCGTGCACAGAATCCCAACCTGGAAATGTCGCTTACTGAATAAAGCAGGTCGCTTGGATCTGACCAAAGATACCCTCTCAGTCATTCCGGTGTACCTGTCCATCGATGTCTGTGTGCCTCTCAAGCATGGCAATTGACGCCATCGAAAAGCTAATGAAAGCATTCCTTTGGACAGGTACAGAGGTATTATTTGGCAGGCAATGTGTGGTCGCTTGGTCGAAAGTATGTCGCTCACTTGCCTCTGGGGGCCTCGGGATTAAGAACCTGAAGTTGTGTGGCTATGCACTCCGCATGCGATGGAACTGGCTCGCAAGAACTAAACCGGACAAAGCCTGGGCCTGCATGCATGTAGCCACCACTCCCATGGTACAAGCCTTGTTCGACAATTCACTGTGGATCATTGTAGAGGGTGGGAGATCGGCCCACTTCTGGCAAGCCAACTAGGGTATATCACTAAAGTCCATAGCACCAAACCTGGTTGCGGCGGTCGCCCCCTCCACCCAATGCACTCATTTGGTGCTCGACGCTCTAACTAGTAGGCGGTGGATCAAGGATATAGAGGGTCCCACTACAGTGCAGGTCATTCTGGAGCTCTTCAAGGTCGTTCGCCTACTTTCCGGAGTCACACTGACAAACAAGCCCGATCAATTCAAATGGAAAATAGACACCGGATGGTTGCTTCTCCTCAGCTAGTGCCTACAATGCCTTCTTTATTGGCCAATCAGAGGTACTTGGGGCACGCCTGCTGTGAAAGACTAAGGCGCCTAACAAATGCTGTTTCTTTTTCTGGCTAGTGTTACTAGGTCGTAATTGGACCTCCAACAGGCTCCTCTGCCATGGTTTGCGGGACGACGACACTTGTGCCCTATGTGCATAAGAGCCGGAAACGTTGGGCCAACCTCCTCCTCCACTGCGTCCATAGTCACGAGAATTGGTGCAGGTTCCTACGGCGGTTTGGTATTCACCATGTTTCCCCCTCCTTTGACGAACCCCCTTTCGTGGAATGGTGGTTGCAGTCGTGTAAAAGACTGAGCAAGTGTCAAGGCACGGATTTGATGCCTTGGTAATTTTGGTTGCGTGGAGGTATTGGAAAGAAAGAAGCAAGCGCGTGTTCGAGTTCCAAGCACTACAACCGGTCGCACTTGCTCAAGAAATCGTCGATGAAGCCAACCTTTGGGCAATGGCGGGCTACCCCAAGCTGAATAAGTTGTTCTCCCCGCGCCGGGAGTGGGCTTAGTTACCTTTTTCTTTCTTTGTTCTTTTTTGTAGCACGCATAGGCTTCGGACTCATGTCTCTTTTTAGCTTTGTGTAATCTTTGTTGCTATGGTCGTTTCGTTTTCTTTTCCGTTATCATTTCTATAAGTGGTCGCTTGTATTGTAACCCATTGCTACTTCATGGTCGGCTCTTGGCTAAGTTCCTTAGGGGAATTAGTTCTGGCCACGTTGTAAACAATTTCTCTTCTTCTTAATGAGAAATAACGTGCTCCACACGTTCTCAAAAAAAAATAACATTGCATGAACCTTCAAATATATATACAAGTGAAGAGTACCTCAATTTCTGCATTTAGTTAACCATATTGCTTTAGTTCATTATGTAGTTTACTTATTTTTATTTCCCTACGGCCTTGCAACTTTCAGTATGCTCCACATATAAATTTACACCAGCTGGTGCATATATGTGTGATTTTTTTGTAAACAAGTGCCATGAGATTGATATTCTTTGTAGATAATTTTTTAGAGTCAATTTGCACATAAAGATAAATAATTATTGTGTACCACCATGTGCTCATCTTTTCAAGTCAAACTTGTAGCAGGATTATTTGGGAATTTAGGTCCCACTTTAATATCTTAAAATGATGAAGAATTGTCAATCTGGATCTAACTGTGACATTTTAAACAAACCAAAGAGTTCCCTACTCTTAACTGAATTTTCACATACGTCACACCATAAGCCCATCCACAATTTTGCTTTCACTCTAGTCTCACATTTAGAGGTGCTCCCGGCATGACTAGTGTTTTTGGATTTATGATCCTCAGTTACAGTCTGTCCATATCAGGCTGCTGGGCATCCAAGTCTGTGCCAGATATGAAAATGCGTGAGGATCAAGCAATACAATCACTAATTACACATAAAAACCAGTGGTTCCCTCAACAACTGTAGTCAGTGCTCTACATATGCTTTATATAAAGTATGAATGTATGCCTTATACTATCAACAAGTTTTGTGGGACTCTTATCTGTCTGGCAATGTTTGAAAATCAACTTGCACTGAGGAAAGAAGCAGGATACAGTGTACCCAGGGACACATATCTGTTAAATTAGCTTGTAACGTGGGGCATGGTTCCATATGTGTTGTCTGAACCCCTTTTTTCTTGCAGGGAATCTAAACTTATTGCATAAAAGAAGTATTTGATATGATTCTAGATGGTTCGATTATATAGGTCTGATATATAATGCTCAATAAACCGGCATATGGATCAAATTATAGTAGACTGATAGGCCTGCACAGAGGATTTGTCACGAAGGCCACTAAGGTCTTATTTGGCGTAGCCCCAATTCAAAGATATATGCTGAATTCAGAGTTTGTTGACTAAAGTAAACATTTTAATTTTTACTTCTTATTAAAAGTAACAAGATACACTACTGGAAACCGAAACCGAAATTTCAGCCAAATTTAATTTCCTTGTCGTCATATCCCTGGCGGCTATTGTCTGACGGATCACCCACAAGGATAATTTCCCTGACAGTTTTTGCTATTTCATTGACGGACTTTGGCACACAGGGAAATTCCGTTTTCCAGTAGTGATAGCTCAATTGTTCACCCAAAATTGCATAACTATGAATTTCTAGTGCTAGGGATCGTTGGATGTGTGTCATGTGTTCCAAGGGGATTCGGGGGGAATAAGAAATGAACAATAAAATAAAAAATGATCGGATGGTCCACATTATAATCTACTATGACGCAACTCTTGGGGAGCAAATTATTAGTGTGCAAGCCTACACTCTGAATCTAAAGTACGCCATCATCGATAATGCAATTTCAATTTTAATTCTCTTTCTGAATCTGTGTTTCCCTTAACCTTCCTCACCGTAAGTCATAGGCACACCAATCAGAATACATTCAAGAAAAATAAAACAACCTCAATTGTAGAGCGGGCCCTCTAGATGTGTGTGTTGGAAAAACTGAGTGCCGAATACTGTTCACCTCATCAATTATAGAGACTACAGAAATGAAGGTTGATATCCTAAAGAACACGGTGTTGGAGGTAAAGAAGTTGTGGAATAATGATGACTGAGGCTTAACAATTGATTTTTTTGTTTTTTTTGAGAACAACTTAACAATTGATGGTGGAAGTTTGAAAGTAGAGAGGTTTGAGGGAAGATCCATGACGGGATTTCTATTGATGCTCATGGCATATATGTGTTAAGGCCCATATTATCCAGGCCCATATTAGCCTTCTCTCTTGGTTATATATGCTGTACAGTCTAATGACTGATAATTATCCCTAATCCCAAGGTTAGTAACATGGTAACAGAGCAGGTTAGGGTTAGGGTTAGGACTAGTCAAAATTTCTAATCCCGCCCGCCCTGATTCATTTTTCTGGCCACCATCGCGGCTGTTCTTCCCGGTCGCCGTCGCGGCCCATTTTCCACGCCGCTGTCACGGCTCCTCTCCTGGCCACCGCCGCGGCGATTCCTGACCGCCGTTGCGGCCCTGTCTCAGGTCGCCGTCGCGGCCCTCTACCAGCCGTCGTCGCGGCTGCATCTCAGGCCGTCATCGCGGCTCCAATTTTAGGCCGCCGCTGCCTTGATTCTTCGTCGTTGTTGCAGCTCTGTCTCCAAGCCATCATTGCGGCGTCTCCTGACAAGGTCGCTGCCACATCAATTTTGGCTGCCGCTGTTCTAATTCACGCCACGGTCGCCCGTCAATTTTGGATTCCGCTGCTCAAGATCTGTTGGACTGGGATTCTGCTGCCCGTCCAATTTTGGGCGCATTGCTGCTGGATTTGAAGCAGTCCTGTTCGTGTGCTCTCCTGTTCGTCATCCTGGTGCTCTCCTGTTCGTGTGCTTGAAAACAAAGCTGCAGCCTTCTGCTATTTCTTCACAGTGGTAACTGAAGCTGCTGCTCCTTCTGTTTTCTTTCGTTGTTCTTTTGTCCAGTATCAGTACAAGATGTCGCAGATTAATGCCATTGCAATCAACATCACTCTCGATGATCAGAATTACCGAGAGTGGGCTTTTTCTGTCAAAACTGCATTGAGGGGTTTTGGCTTAGCTTCTCACTTGGATGAGGATCCACCTGCACCTACAGCGAACAATAGTAATGTCGCTGATATTAAACTTTGGAAAACCAATGATGGTAAGGTGATGGCTGCCATAGTTAATAGCATGAAGCAATCTATGATTATGAGTCTCTCTAATTGTGAGACAGCCAAAGCCATGTGGTCTTGTTTAAAGGAGCGGTATGTTCAGGACAGTGGTGCTCTTCTTCATACCCTCATGCAGAAAATCCATTTAATTGAGCAGAGTGATATGTCTGTTGACGAGTACAACTGTGCTTTTGAGCATCTGATGGGACCTAAACTAGACTCGATAGACATGGGACTTAAACAACCACTATTTATTAATGTGGACAATCGAGACCCACATAAATTACCCAAACGATGATGCCACTTGGCGAAAGATGAAGTGGTCGACCATGCAATGGAAGACACACGGGCGGTCGAAGGAAGGCGCAGGTTGTCCAAGATATAGAGGCTAGAGGAACCTCTATGGCGATGGCGAGTCCCAATCACTGCCCCTGTTCGACGATCTTGAACAAAACAAGATGAGTCATCAAATCCAACAAAACAATTTTGGTCGGTGATTTGACCAACTGAAAGAAGATTCATAGATAGCTGAGGTACAATTGAGATATCAGGAACTGAAAAATGAGAAGTGCAAAGAGCACCCGTATGTGATATGGAACAAGAAGTACCATCAGCTGTCTGTATAGAGGATCCATCGTTGACAGGCTTTGCAATCAACTAGTTGGGACTGATCTGATGTAACATGAAAAGAAGCCCTTGAATCGAGAGCCCATGAAGATGTACAAGCTCCAATAGGTGCAGCAGCAGCAGCAGTGGCAGCAGAAACAGAGCCTCTTGAAGGTCACCACGTCCTTGGGCAGCGCGATGAGTACGATATTCAGCTAGCTTCTCCGGAAACTTGGCAAACAAATACAGCTACCATATTATTATATTCTAGTGATTCTCATTCAGCTAGACCTTTTGATCTTATTCATTCCGATGTATGGGGTCCAGCCCCCCTTTGCTACCAAATCTGGTCATAAATATTATGTCATTTTCATTGATGATTATTCTCGATATACTTGAATCTATTTCATGAAACACCGCTCTGAAGTATGTTCTATTTATCAATCCTTTGTCCGCATGATTCATGCTCAGTTTTCCACTCCTATTAAAGTTTTTCGCTCTGGTGGTGAGTATTTGTCCCACAGGTTTCGCCAGTTCTTGACATCTGAGGGTACACTTGCTCAACTCTCTTGTCCTGGCGCCCATGCTCAAAATGATGTTGCTGAGCGGAAACATAGACATCTCATTGAGACCGGACGCACACTTTTGATTTCATCTTTTGTCCGCTCTCACTTCTGGGGAGAAGTTGTTTCTACAGCAGTTTATCTCATCAACCGGCAACCATCTTCCAAACTAGCTAACAAATGCCCAGGTGAAGTCCTTTTTGGTACTCCTCCAAAATATGATCATCTTCAGGTCTTTTGCTGTACATGCTATGTTTTGCTTGCACCTCGTGAGCGAACTAAATTGACAGCCCAGTCGGTTGAGTGTGCCTTTCTGGGGTACAGCCCTGAACATAAAGGTTATCGCTGCTATGATCCTTCCACTCGTCGTATACGTATCTCTCGAGATGTCACCTTTGTTGAGAATCATCCTTTCTTCTACAACTCTTTGACACATTCCACCTATTCTCCCATAGAGTCCACGTCCTTCTTGTGTCTTCCATCTGTCCCATCTGACGATCCACCACCATCTCCCCCACTTCCTCCCATTTTTATATCGCCACCTGAACCACCGCCATCAACATATTCATCCAAACCACCTGTCACACAGACCTACACACGTCGTCCTACACAAGAAATAGAGCTTCCGCCTAATCCTCCATCTCCGGCCAGTCCCCCTGCTCCTGCTTTTGATGTTTCTGCTAACAATAATGAGTCAAATGTTGTTTCTAATGAGACATAGGTTAATGATGGCTGTTGGGGGATCAAAGGTCTTTGTGGGACGGATCGAAGCCCTCCAACGGTTGATTGAAACGTCCTGGTTCTGGCGAAGCCCTCGAAGGTGATTGACGCCTTCGAATCACCTCGCGAAACCCTCCTTGTCCGTCGTCGTCGCCTTCTTGTTGAAGCGAAGCCCACCTTCCTAGTCCGCGATGCCGGACGAAGGTGCTCTTACTCAGGTTCCCTGCAGTCTGTTACGCGAAGCACTCCTTCACCCGCGATGCCGGGCGAAGGGGTTGAGTGATGAGAGAAGTTTTAGTGCGGTGCAAATGATTCCTTCTTTGGCTCGTGGCCCCAGAAACCAGATGTCATTACAGGATCATCTCCCTCCATATTTATAGGGGGTGAGATGATTATATTTACAAGTGTGCCATTGGCTGCTTTAGCATGGCTTTCAGCTTGGCAACTTCGGGTTCCTGCGCCGTCTGCTCTTTCTGATCTGCTTCACTCGTCCTTCGCGTGGTTCCGGGTGGCTTCGGTGTGGTTCCCAACGTTGCATTCCCCTTCGCGTGTGTCTTCTGGTTGTGGTTTGTCCCTTGACTTGGATCGCAGCTGTCTTCCCAACATTAGCCCTCAACTATTGAAAGGAAGTGAGCGAAGGCGTTTCCTTGAAGCAGTTATCTCTTTAGCTGCGATTTTTTCCTTATTTTATTTCTTATTGTTTATATTTTAATATATTTCACTATTCTTACTTAAACCCTTGGTTGTACGGTTTTTCACTTCAATGTCCCCAGCTTTCGGCAGGTCTTTAAATATGTGTCGCTTTCACCTTTTCCGGTCCGTATCTTTTTACCGCCGTGGCTGCTTTGTTGGCATCTCTTCTTTCGAAGGTACTTCTTTTCTTCCTTCGATGGCTAGGTAGAAGTCGCCAGCGTTTCCTAGGGGTTTCCATTCTCTTCGAGCTGGTTATTATTTCACAAGGTCTATCTCCGCCTCCCGTTATAAGGGTATTTTTTCGCAGTGCTATTCGGAGTCTGGTCTTGTTGATATAGATTCAATTCGTCTTCCTTTGTATGGCACGAAACAAGTTCCGGAGATCCGCCTAAGACCTCGAAGCGATGAGTTTGTTGTTTTTTCGTCATTTCTGGATGTCGGTCTATCCTTTCCTCCTTCGAGCTTTGTCCTTCGTGTTCTTTCTTTATACCATATCCAACTTCATTATCTTACTCATGTTGCCGTCGCAACCATATCAGCCTTCGCTTGGGCTTGCATCAGCGAAGGTTTAAATCCTGAGCCTCATGCTTTTTATCGAGTATACCAAGCCCGGCACACACCTACTTATGATCATGAGAACCATCTCAGCCCTTGCTTCGGAGTTGTTGGTTTTGAGGCTAGGGAGGGGTTTGTGACGCCTCTTGGTAGCTTCGATCCTCCACCCTTTGATGAATGGGTGAAAGATTGGTTCTACTATAAATACCTTGCTATCGATTTTTATACTGGGAAAGCCGCTGGCATATGGATTACCAATGACTTCGAGCCTCCGCAGAATGGCTTCATTTCTCAATGTGTTGATGCTTTCCGAAGGGTTAGTCAGAGGATGACCCTTCGTGATATTCTGGAGGAATGCTTCGCTGCTGGTGTTCTTCCCCTCGCTCGTCGCAGTTGGAGGCCCTCTTCTTTTGGTAGAAATAAGTTTGGCTTAAGAATGCCAGTTTTTCCTTCGATATCGGGACCCTGTATGACTCTTCCTTGTGCTTCGTTGCCTTTGATAGCTTCCTCTTCTTTTCCCTTTTTTAATTTTTCTTTTTGCTTATACTTTGTTACTTTTGCAGGTTTCAATCTCTGGTCACCTCAAGACCGAGTTACTTCTTTTCTTGGGAAGTTCTCTCAGAAGGAGTGGGTTGAAAGCACTCGAAGGGGCATCAGTGTTCGGATAAATCGGTTTTATCTGAGCTTCGACTTGTGTCTCCACAATCGTCCTTTTCCTGAGGACAATTCGTGTGAAAGAGATATTTTTCCATACTTCAGTATTTCAGGCTCTTCGACCGTTGAGATGGATCCTTCGCTGGCTGTTGTTACTCCCGATGTTGAGTCCATTCCTAGGAATGCTGAAATTCCTTCTCCGCCAGGTTCTCTTCTTGTGCCGACTTATTCTCTTATCTTTGAAGAACCGTCTCCTAACGATCCTTCGAATTCAGCTGTTCCTCCTGTTGTGCCTGATACTGCTTGCGGGAGTTCTTCGTTGATACCTTCGGAGGGTTTACAAAGGTCTCCAACTATTGCTTCGGATGTTGTCTGTATAGATGGAATTGCAAAAAGGTCTGAGTTAGTCGATTCTTGTCCGCTGGTCCCTGAGGGTTCGAAGGGCACTTTTGGTTTTCCGAGGAAGTCTTCGTTTTTTGGTTTACTTGGCAAGCGGAAGCTTTCAGAAGTTTCAGATCCAAGCCAGGATATTACTTCTTCTTCGGGCACTGCTTTGCCTTCGATTAACGTCGCTGTTCCGCCTTCGCAATCTTCAAATCCTGGTATTCATTTTCAAAGAATTGCTTTGCCTCCTTCTTTTTTTTTTTATTATTATTATTCTCATGATCCTTCGCTTCTCTTCTTTTCTTTTTTTTTAGATGCTTCGAGCTTAGGGTCTCTTGAACTGGATGTTGAGGCCATGCTATCGTCTATCAATGACGACGTTCAGGCTTCGGGTCCTCTTGAATCTGTTGCCCGTAAGGTCCGGTTTCCGAAGGTTGAGCTTGGCCTGTCGAACCTTTCGGGTGACGTCCTCTTCCGTTCCTTGGTTGCTCATCAAGTTAAAGTTAGTATCTCACTTCTCCTTTTTTTTTTTGTACTTCGTGTTTTGTTTTTCTAACAGCTTCGCTTCTTCCTTCTTGCAGTCTATTATTCTTACTCGAGCTTGCGCTCGTGAATTCCAAGATTCTTCTGGTGATTTGCTACTCGCGTCATCTCTCCAAGCCTCTCTTTCTGCGAAGGATGATTCCCTGAAAGCTTTTTCTGCTGCCATGTCTGATTTGCTAGCTGAAGTTGAGGTTCTTCGAAGCCATAAATCTAACGTTATCTCTGATCTGTCTGTCCTTGAAGAAAAGATTCGAGAAAAGAAAGCTTCACTGGAGAAGGAGAAGTTATTTAATGAGCATCTTTCGTCTCGTCTGTCGAAGGCGTCTCAGCTAAAGATCGCTTCTGTTGATAACTCCTTCGCTAAATCCCTTGCCCTTTGTGATCTTGTCAAGGAGCTGTTTCAGGCACTTGGTGCGAAATATGACGAGGTACCGGCGGATGTCTCTTTGGAGGTTTTGAACGAGTGGCTTCGCCTGAACTTAGCTGGTCTTGCCGAAATATGCAGGAGCTTTTCTTATGATGCTGTGGTACTTATGATTCGAGATCTCCTCCATAGCTTTTCTTGCGAAGGCAGCGATGCTGTTAACTTGGTCAATCGTTCTGATTTTTCAATGAAGCCTTCGGATCCTTCTCATGATTTCGGAGCTGTCGAAGGCAAGTGTATTGGCCTGATCAATGACTTCTGGTGGAACAGGGTCAGGTGTCTTGTCCCTGACTTTCCCGAAGGTTCTTCTTGAACTCTTTCGACTGGTTGTAGATAGCCCTTTTGAATGTTCTTTGATCTGTATCTATTTTGGATACGCTTTTTTGATGTAATATTTGCTTTATCAAAACTCTGAAGCTTTATTGCATCAAATACCTTATTCATGTACTTCATGTTCTGCGATGACTTCGAGCTCTGTATTGAGCCTTCGAATTTTCGTAGTCTTGTGTAAGCGCACCTTGTGATTATTTATCTGCCTTTGCTCTTCGGTAATTAACTTTATTGCCACTTTCATTGCTTCGATGACTAGATGTAATGGGTTGCTTCGTAACTTCATTGGCCTTCGTCTACTTTTGACGAAGTAAGCCTAAATACGTCTTGTTTTCCTATTTCTGTCTTCGCTGTGTGCGAAGGTATACTTTTGTTCGTCGTGCTCTCCTTTTTGGCTTACTTGGCCTTTTTGGAGGATGATTCCTTCGCTATTTTTTGCGGGTTCCTTTTTGAGTTTTTATGATGACTCTTTTGAGTCCCTTCTTTCAATGTTGGCTTCGCTTTTCTGAGCGAAGACCTTTTTGGTTGGCTTTCTCATAGCCCTTAGATGGTAATTTTGCTTCTGACGAAAAATTACCGTTTCGGCTCTTATGCCTTTAATTTTCACTTCGCAGTCTTTGCGAAGATAGAGACATTTTTCCTGCCTTCTTGGCGAATTTCTGTTCTTAAATTGAATTCCTTCCTTTCTGTCCTGTATTACGACGAAGCTTCGTCTTCTTAAGGATTTGACTCTCATGATTCTCTTTTCGAAGGTAGATGCGATTTTTCCTGCCTTCGAAAAAGCGAATCTGAGCCGTCTACCTGTAAGGCAAGTATTTACCACCTTGTCTTGTAATTCGACGAGGGGGTTTTTTTTTTAGAAGCTTTGCTTCGATGATATTCGTTCGAAGGTAAACGTGTTTTTCTGCCTTTTATCGGCGAATTCGAAGCGTCTGCTTTTAGAGCAGGTATTCGTCATCATGTCTTGTAATGCGACAACGTTTCATTCTTTTTATAGAAAAAAGGGGAGATATTTTTGTAGGAGTCTGGAATGTTCTTCCTTGGTGTATATATACACGAGGTGTCTCTGTCTTTTTATTCAATTTCTTCAGTCTTCTTTGCTTCATAGAGGCTTTGTGGGATCGACTTCCTCGAGGCATAGTGAAGGATCTGACGCGTCATGGTTACAAGCGTGGAGATGCTCTTCCACAAGATCTTGTGGATCACTTCGACGAGCTTGATCGATTGAGAGTGAGGAATGCTATTGTCGAAGTTCCGCCGCAACCGGTTCCTCTTGCTGTTGTTCCTCCTGATGTTATTATCATCAGTGATGACGAAAGCTCCGAAGTTCATTAAGTTAGGCCTTCGCCGCCGGTTGGGGTGGCTAGTCGAACTCGTAGTAAGTCAAAGAAGTAGGTGTTTGTGTCTTCATACTTTTAGCTTCGAAAGTTTCCGATTAGTCTTCGGTTTTGGTCTGTACTTCTGTAACTTCGTGCTGAATGAAAAAGAATGTCTTTCGCTTTGTGTGTCTTGTTATACTCTTCTTTTCTAAGATTCTTCTCGTTTCTTCAACTTGTTGTGAATCCCTTGCTTTTTGCTTCGATTTTTCTTTTTGTATGTAGCCCTCGGTCTTATAATCTTGGAGAAGGCTTCGTCATCTTGGTGAAGGCTTTATAATATTGGAGGGTGCTTCTCTATGAAAGAGTCAAAAAGGGAACGAAGATTAATATGCAGCATATATAAAAGAGAAAATACATCAGACATAATATGTGTATGAAAGGCTTCGTCTATGAGATTTTATTTTTGCAGAAAGCTTCGCTTCGCGTTGTGCGGTCATGGGTTTGTCGTGGGTTCGGCCCACGGACGGCGCCAAATGTTGGGGGATCGAAGGTCTTTGTGGGACGGATCGAAGCCCTCCAACGGTTGATTGAAACGTCCTGGTTCTGGCGAAGCCCTCGAAGGTGATTGATGCCTTCAAATCACCTCGCGAAACCCTCCTTGTCCGTCGTCGTCGCCTTCTTGTTGAAGCGAAGCCCACCTTCCTAGTCCGCGATGCCGGACGAAGGTGCTCTTACTCAGGTTCCCTGCAGTCTTTTACGCGAAGCACTCCTTCACCCGCGATGCCGGGCGAAGGGGTTGAGTGATGAGAGAAGTTTTAGTGCGGTGCAAATGATTCCTTCTTTGGCTCGTGGCCCCAGAAACCAGATGTCATTACAGGATCATCTCCCTCCATATTTATAGGGGGTGAGATGATTATATTTACAAGTGTGCCATTGGCTGCTTTAGCATGGCTTTCAGCTTGGCAACTTTGGGTTCCTGCGCCGTCTGCTCTTTCTGATCTGCTTCACTCGTCCTTCGCGTGGTTCTGGGTGGCTTCGGTGTGGTTCCCAACGTTGCATTCCCCTTCGCGTGTGTCTTCTGGTTGTGGTTTGTCCCTTGACTTGGATCGCAGCTGTCTTCCCAACAATGGCTATAATCTTCGTGATCGCACCATTATGCAGCCTCCTGACAGACTTGGGTTTCCACATGTGAAAAGGCAACGTATTGGTGCTATCCTTCATGAGCCAAAAACCTATCAGGAGGCTTCCAGCATGTTAGAGTGGCAGCTTGCTATGTCTGAGGAGCTTGCTGCTCTTGAACACACAGAAACTTGGGATATTATACCATTACCTTCACATGCGGTAACTATTTCAAGTAAATGGGTGTTCAAAATTAAAACCAAGTCAGATGGTTCCATTGAGCGATATAAATCCCGTCTTGTTGCTCGAGGCTTTCAGCAGATTCATGGACTAGATTATGAAGAGACTTTTGCTCCACTTGCTCACATGACAACTGTCCGTACTATGATTGCAGTGGCTGCCATTCGTTCATGGACTATCTCTCAGATGGATGTCAAGAACGCTTTCCTTCATGGGGATTTGAATGAAGAAGTTTATATGCAGCCCCCTTCGGGAGTTGATGCTCCTTTAGGACATCTTTGTTGGTTACGCCGTGCATTATATGGCCTCAAACAAGCTCCACGTGCTTGGTTTGAGCGCTTTGTATCTGTCATAAAAGCTGCTGGTTTTTCACCTAGCGACCATGATCCTGCCTTATTTATTCATCTTTCTTCGTGTGGTCGCACTTTACTTCTTCTATATGTTGATGATATGCTGATTACAGGAGATGATGCAGAGCATATTACATTTGTGAAGGAACAACTTGGTCAACAATTTCAAATGTCTGACTTAGGCCCTCTGAGCTATTTCTTGGGCATTGAGGTCACACATTCAACAAAGGGTTATTATATTTCTCAGTCCAAATATGTACAAGATATTATTGATCGTTCTGGTATCACTGATAGTCAGACAGCTACAACGCCTATCGACCTTCATTTGCAGCTTCGACCTGATGATGGTACACCTCTTGAAGATCCCTCTCGATATCGACTTATTGTGGGAAGTCTGATCTATCTCACTGCCACAAGACCTGATATTACTCATGCAGTTCACATTTTAAGTCAGTTTGTTAGTGCTCCAACTTCACTTCATTACAGCCACCTCCTTCGTGTGCTGAGGTACTTAAGGGGTACATCTTCTCGAGGCTTGTTTTATGATCGAAATAGTTCCCCTCAGCTTCTTGCTTATTCAGATGCCACTTGGGCAAGTGATCCGACGGAACGTTGTTCTGTCACCGGTTATTGTATTCTACTCGTTTCCTCTCTTCTTACATGGAAGACCAAGAAGAAAACTGCTGTCTCCAGATCTAATACCGAGGCAGAACTTCGAGCACTTGCTTCTACCACAGCTGAGATTATATGGCTCCGTTGGTTGTTGGCTGATTTGGGTATTACTTGTGACTCCGCCACACCTCTTCTATATGTGACAATCCTGGAGCTATACAAATTGCCAACAACCCAGTGAAGCATGGCCTTGCGAAGCATATTGGTGTTGATGTCTCGTTTACCCGTTCTCATTGCCATCAACAAACAATTGCTCTTCAGTATGTGCCTTCAGAATTACAAGTTGCAGATTTCTTCACTAAAGCACAAACTCGAGAGCAACATCGGCTTCATTTGCTCAAACTCAATGCTTCGGATCCGCCTTGAGTTTGAGGGGGGTGTTAAGGCCCATATTATCCAGGCCCATATTAGCCTTCTCTCTTGGTTATATATGTTGTACAGTCTAATGACTGATAATTATCCCTAATCCCAAGGTTAGTAACAATATGTAGTACGAGGGATACAACAAACCCTAGGAAGGGTGACTTAGTTCATTAGTTGAGCTGATCTTTAGAAACTAATGGCTTATGGACGGGATCATTTATTAAAGTTTTTCAATAAAAGATACTTATGCATGCCACTCCATATGTGAGCCTTGAAAGCGTGAGAGCATGATGCAATATATGTGAGCCCCTTAACTGTTTACAAACATGGAGTACATGGCTTGAAGGGCAAAGGACATTGTCTGGAGGTATGCCAGATTACAATTAAATTCAGGTTGGTTTCACCACTAACGAAGAACCTCCAAAACTCCATTACAAATATCTAATTTTTAGTAAAGCACAGGGTATCTCAATTTATGAAGTCCATTCACCAAATCTCCATCATTCCATCACATGGGTTTTAGTCATACAACAACTTGTACTGTACCCTAATTAGCAAGGTTATCCAAACCAGCTAAACAGAATAGCGCACCTCTCTGAGGATAGGAGCAAGTTGGATATTCATGTTAAGTACTCCACTTGATGTTAATTTGCGGCAGATAGCTCACTAATTGCCATATAGGGAGATGCTCCACCTATGTACCTACAAGATAGCTCACTAGCTTGCAAGGGCTTCTATATTTTATATACATGCATGTGCTCTGCAAATATAAGGGATTGGGAGGTGAAGTGGGGCCCACGCGTAGCTTTTTTTTCCTCTCCTCCGCCCGACCGCCCATCTCCGTCCCCCGAATCGCATCTCGCTGCCGCAGTCGCGACCAGCCCGCTGTCGCCGCCCGCAGACACGAGCCGCCCACAGCCGCCGCCCACCGTCGCGAGCATCCCGCCGCCGTCGCTCGTCTCCCGCATCTCCCCGCCACAGTCGCGAGCAGCCCGCCGTCGCCTCTCGCCATCGTGCGCAGCCCACCGTCTCTTCTCGTCACGAGAAGCCCATTGTCACAGCTCGCTGCCCGCATCTTGCCCCAAATGCATTGCTCGCAGCTCGATCGCAGCCCGCCGCCGCCGTTGCAGCTCAGGGAGGAGGGCGAGCAGGAGGCGCCAGAGGAGGAGGAAAGGGACCACGGAGGCAACAGCTAGGGGGCGTCGTCGCCCATGGCAAGCAAGGCGCAGGCGTCCGAGCGGCACGAAGTCGGCATGTTGCCCTCTGTGTTCCGAGGAGGCGACCCGCTCCCTTCCTCCTCCTATCAACTCCCATGGCGCAACCAAATCGAGCTATCCTGCGATCCCCTCCAAGCCTTCGCTGCGCCGAGCCATCCCGGCCTCCGCCGTCTGTCTGTCTTGGCCTCCGCCGCTCTCTCCGTGGAGACTCGCCGTTGCACCTCCGTCCGAGTGCCGGGCGCCAAGGAGGAGCGGGTTGCCACCGATGAGGACCCGGGCGCCATGGAGGCTAGCTAGGGGCAGGGGCGGGGACTGGCGAGGAGCCGGCCGCAAGCGTGCGGAGGAGGCCGGCGGCGTGGCGGGCAGGAGCAGGGGAGGCTGGCTGCGTGGCAGTGAGGAAGCTTGGAGGCTGGCGGTCGCGCTGTGTGGCGGAGGATGTGCGAACGTGGAGGGGCCGGCCATCAATTCGTGGGCGTGAGCTATGATGATGAGGGGCAATTTCGTCCTTTCATTTGGCTGCTATTTTGCGTTTTGAATCCCTCAATCCCTTATATATTGGGACAGAGGGAGTATGTTTTTCTCATGTTTCTGCTTGAGTTAAGTCTAATATGTTATCGTACTGTCGTATCCAATTGGTGCCTAAGAAATTCGTGCGGCTACACTAGAAGTTTGTATCATGTTTCCACGGTCTCATGTTTCCACGGTCTCCTGTACATGCACGTTGTATCCTAGCATGTACTACTAAGTCGGTCCTTGTGAGTTGTGTTTTTATTATAAAATGAATTCAGTTGTGTAATAAGGCAATAAACATATAGGAAGCACGTGTGTTCTGCTTTGGGTGATTAAGCTTCATATCAAGTATTAATCTTAAGCGTCCATCTCACACTTTTTTTTTTGGCATTTTCAGAGAAGGACGATAAAAATGACGTTGCGAATGATGAGCCAGATGACAACTCCTCTTCAACCTCAAACGCACCAGATCCGTATGATGTTGTTTACAGCAATCTCCCTAAAGAAGAGCACATGCTCAAGCCACAAGATAACTGCAAGAAATGCGATGCAAAGCGATTCGAGTATGAATCCAATGGTTTTTGCTGTCGTGGTGGAAAAGTCAAACTATATAATCCTGAGACGCCGCCGGAGCTTAGGAGGTTATGGACGACTGCAGACACTGACTCCAGGCACTTCCGTGACAACATCAGATTCTTCAACGGCCATTTCTCGTTCACCTCCTTATACTGCACACTTGACAACAAGACAACCAACACAAAAGAGCATCCAATCTACACATTTCGTGCCCATGGCCAAATATACCACAACATACGATCATTTGGTAAGCAGGATGGTGTGGAGCCCAAACATCTAGAGCTTTACTTCTATGACAACGATCATGCCCTAGAACATCGGTTTCATAAATGTCGTGAAGAGCAGATGGAGAAAGACAAAGAGGTCATCAAAACTCTTGTCGACCTTCTGAAAGAAAACCCGTACTCTGAACAACTTCGGAGTATGGGACAGCTTGATGACGTTGAGGATTACTGTATATCACTAAACCTAGATCAGAGGCTGGACCAGAGAGTATATAATGTGCCAATAACTTCAGAGGTCGCTGCTGTATGGGTTGAAGGGAACGAGCAGCGAAGACAGTTTGAAAGCAGCGTCATCTTGCAAGGAAAAAATCGAGAAATTTATGGCATCAGGTCCTATCACGCAAGCTATGACCCACTTTCATACCCTCTCTTCTTCCCTAGAGGTGAACTTGGGTGGCACAGAGATATTCTGAAGAAAGATGCCACCGACGAGGAAGTGACTGCATCTCGAAATGCTCGTAAGGCTCGCGCAGATAATAATGACGACGACGACGACGATTCAGGTTAGTAATCAAATAATTTCGTTTCTGCATTGTACAGTCTTTGCATCATTATTTTCCTGTTAAATACACTAACAATTTATTAAAATACTACACACAGGTTCTGGAGGCAGCTTGCTGTGTGTGTCAGTGCGGGAGTACTACTGCTACAAATTCCAGATTCGTCCAGGAATATTTAATCCGATTCTCTACGGCAAGCGGCTTTTCCAACAGTTTGCGGTTGACATGTATATCAAACTCGAGAACACTCGGCTGGACTATATAAGGAATAATCAGGATGATTTAAGGGCAGACCTCTATCAAGGCTTGGTGGACAGCATACAAGCAGGCGATAGCAACGCAGAAGATGTCGGTAAACGAACAGTGTTGTCAACCTCATTTATCGGAGGACCACGAGACATGAGGCGTCGATACATGGATGCTATGGCTTTAGTGCGGAGATATGGTAAACCGGACGTCTTCCTTACGATGACGTGCAACCCGAATTGGGATGAGATCAAGCAGGAACTCTTCCCTGGTCAGGTGCCTATGGATAGGCCAGATCTCATTGTTCGTGTCTTTAGAGCAAAGCTGGAGGAGCTAAAGAACAAATTGCTCAAGAAAGACATACTTGGCAAGGTTAAGGCTTACGTGTATGTGGTGGAGTTTCAGAAGAGGGGCTTACCACATGCCCACTTTTTGCTTATAATGGAGGGAAGGTACAAACTCACATGCCCCGAGCAGTATGACCGCCTCATCTCGGCTGAACTTCCTGACAAGAAGTACCCGGAGCTGTACAAGATCGTAGTAAAGCATATGATGCACGGCCCGTGCGGCGCACTGAACCGTAATTGCCCCTGCACTAAAAACCGTCCGTCTTGCAAAAATCATTACCCGCGTCCTTTCAACGCGGCAACATCACAGGGCAAAGATTCCTACCCATTATACAGAAGACGTGAAGACGGTCGTAAAGCAACAGTTAGAAAACACGAGCTAGACAACAGATGGGTCGTCCCTTACAATCCTCATCTCCTCCGGTATTTCAATTGCCATATGAACGTCGAGGCATGCTCAAGCATAAAGGCCGTCAAGTACCTGTTCAAGTACATATACAAGGGCCATGACAGGGCGTCTATTGTGGTGACCGAGTCCGGCAAAGCAGACAAAAACGGAAATGTAGATGAGATCAAGCAGTACAGAGACGCGAGGTGGGTCACACCTCCAGAAGCCATGTGGAGGATATACGGCTTTGATTTGAGCCAAATATCACCACCCGTGCTGCAGCTACATCTTCACCTACCGAACATGCACATGGTTGCCTTCTCGAAACGCCAAGATATCCGACGAGTGGTAAAAAACGAGCGTGCTACAAGGTCTATGCTTACAGCTTATTTTGAGGCAAACGAAAAAGATGAGGAGGCTCGAGACATCTTGTACAAGGACTTTCCTGAGTATTACACCTGGCAAAAGAAAGAAAAAAAATGGCAAAGGAGGAAAAATGAAAAGATACAGGTTGGAAGAATAGTTTCAGCTCATCCAGCGGAGGGGGAGCGCTACTACCTAAGAATACTATTGAACAACGTGCCAGGCGCAACATCTTACAAAGACCTGAAAACAGTTAATGGTGAGGTGCTTCCAAGCTTCCGAGAAGCTGCAGAGAGAAGGGGACTGGTCGAAGGAGATAACACGTTGGATGATGCCCTCACCGAAGCCACATTTTATGAGATGCCTCATTCCCTGCGCAGGCTATTCGCTACAATCTTGGTGTTCTGTGAGCCGACCGACGTGCGCGGACTATGGGTTAAGCACCTAGATGCGATGTCTGAAGACTATCATCGCAGAATTCCATCCAAGGTAACAATAGAACAGATGGTGCTTAAGGATATCAGGAACATGCTGCAATCGATGGGCAAAGACATCAAGTCGTTCCCTCTTCCTGATATCGACGAGGCAAATGACACGGCAGCCGGTATACCTAGAGAGGTATTCGAGGAGTCCACTATCGAGGTTGCAGTTGATGACACGAATCTATTAGACCACCTTAACACAGAGCAGAGGGAAGCCTACAACGAGATCATGTCGGCCGTTGACAAGGACGAGGGCAGAGTGTTCTTCGTTGATGGCCCTGGTGGCACCGGGAAAACTTTCCTATACAGAGCGCTGCTCGCAACAATACGTGGGCAGAATAAGATCGCCGTGGCGACCGCCACGTCAGGTGTTGCGGCATCTATCATGCCTGGGGGAAGGACCGCGCATTCACGCTTCAAGATACCGCTCAACATTGACGACGGTGGGTACTGTAGCTTCACGAAGCAGTGCGGGACCGCCAAACTCCTACAGACGGCTTCTCTCATCATTTGGGACGAGGCATCTATGACAAAGAGGCAAGCGGTGGAGGCTCTAGACAACAGCATGCGCGATATCATGAGCCGTCCAGACTTGCCATTCGGTGGAAAAACAGTTGTGTTCGGTGGAGATTTCAGGCAGGTCCTCCCTGTTATCAGAAAGGGGTCGAGGGCTCAGATAATCGACGCTTCGTTGCGGAAGTCGCATCTATGGGATTGCATGCGACACCTTAAGCTCGTACAAAACATGAGGGCACAGAGCGATCCGTGGTTCGCTGAATACCTGCTGCGTATCGGCAACGGCACGGAGGAGACCGATGGTGATGACAATGTCCGTCTTCCAGACGAGATCTGCGTACCATATACCGGGGAAGACAAAGATCTCGATGCACTTATAGACTTTGTGTTCCCGAGTCTCGACACCCAAATGTCTGACCCAAACTATATCACCTCCAGAGCAATTTTATCTACACGAAATGAGTGTGTGGATAGGATAAACATGAAGATGATCGATCGTTTCCAAGGAGACGAAATGGTGTACCATAGCTACGATTGCGCGGTTGACGACCCTAATAACTACTACCCTCCAGAGTTCCTCAACACTTTGACACCAAACGGCCTGCCTCCTCATGTATTGAAGCTTAAGATCAATTGTCCGGTAATACTGCTAAGAAACATTGACCCAGCAAATGGACTTTGCAACGGAACAAGGCTCGTGATCAGGGGGTTCCAGAAGAATGTCATCGACGCGGGAATAGTTCTTGGACAACATGCTGGAAAAAGAGTCTTCCTACCAAGGATCCCTCTCTGTCCCTCTGACGACGAGATGTTCCCTTTCCAGTTCAAGAGGAAGCAATTTCCTATTAGGCTAAGCTTCGCCATGACGGTAAACAAGGCCCAGGGACAGACTATCCCCAACGTCGGTATTTACTTGCCGGATCCAGTGTTCTCTCACGGACAGTTATATGTGGCGTTATCTAGAGCCACAGCTAGAAAGAACGTGAAAGTCCTCGCCGTGCCGGTAGGTGAAAGCAAAAAAAAGAGGCCAAACAACAAAAGAAAGAGGAGCACGAACAGCACCAAAGAAAAGAGACCACAGTGTACTACAAGCACATATACAAAGAACATCGTGCATAAAGAAGTCCTCACATCTTAGATGACAAATTTATGGTTTCAATCGATTCATTCTATGTCTATTTAAGATCTCAAATGGAACCATGATTTAATAAGTTTCGCTTTTGTTTTATGTTAGAAGGATTCACATTGAACGCATCACAAGAAACAATGTTCACAGAAGAATACACTGAAACATTTAATTTTCAATTTGTAAATAACATTGTATTGTAAAGTGGACAAGCTAACAACAGATATTAAATCATGATATGACATCACATTTTTTTAATTAATAAAAGAAGTTGCTGAATTCAAATAGTGCTTACCAAGATACTTGGTAAATCCCAATATTAATAACCAGATGTAGTTCATGACACCTTTCCTCCGAAAACTTTCTTCAGATATCCGGTAGACAAAATATTGCACTAAAAGTTAGTACTACCTGAGCCAATAGATGAGGAGTTTACACTTTAGCAAGATGACATGAATTACAGTCATGCGTGACACATAAGAAAAACAGTTACATTCTACAAAAGATACCAAAATCTCACCTTTCTTCAGCTCAGCACGGCAATTCATCAAATCATCAAGCATGATACGTGCGTGCGGCAAACATTATACCCAAATCTACCTCCCAACCTGTTTGTGGAATTAGACATACAAGCAGAAGTTTCCCCAAACTGATCATACTCTTCAAATGTGCGGTAGTGTCCTTCCTTCCTGACATGAATAACTAACCAGTTCTTATACTATCCAAACAACACAAGTAGACAGATTGAATCAATACACACGGAAAAACAAACCTTTCTTCCGCTCGGCGCGGCAATTCATCAAACACTATGCGTGCGCAAGGTCCTCGGAGTGGGAGACGTACCCGCCTATACATCCTCCCCTAACCACGCCTGCTCCTCAACCCGGCGGCGGTGCAGCTCGATAAACCCAACTCTGACAGAAATGAGGGAAAGGCATAACGCGCGGCACCGCCGGCGACACGCGGCTGAGGACCGCCGAAGAAATGCAGAGCACACCGCCCAGGAGGAATAGCTGCGGCTGGACGGAAGGAAAAACACACGAACTGGGAGAAAGAGATGCGCAGACGTGTCCGCCTCCTCCGCCGCTGCTTCATCCGCCGCCGACAGCTTGCCGTCACAGCCGGTCTCGGCGACGGCGGTGTTGAACGGCGGGAACTCGATGCTGAACAGGGGAGATGACGAGTGGAGCTTCAAAATTCCAGCTGAAGCCGCGAACGGCGAGACCAGGAGCGAGAAGACGAGCAGCAACCGCGTCGCGCGCTGCTACATGGCTGAGAAACAATGCTTTGGTGGGCAGTCAATGGCGGAGGCTGCCCGACTGTTTCACTGAGCGCCATTCGGCAAGCTTGCGAATGAGGGCGAGAGTGAGTAGCTTCAGAGCAGCTATAGGTACATACGGATAAAGGAGACGGATACTTAAAAAAAGAAAAAGAATAAATATTAATAAAAAACTGAAAAGTATTAACTAAACTGGACTCCGATTCTCTCACGCCTTAATCTCTGATTCTGACTCTATCTCCCTGCCAAAAAAAACAACACGTATGCAATAAAAAATATACGTACAGGACATGGAGACAACGTACAGGAGAGAAAAAAAATGTAAAAATATACGTGACAAAAGTTTGGACAGCTCATTTTTTAAAGAATGAAAACGTGTAATATAAAATTAAAAGGAAACAAAAACCCGTGGCAACGCACGGGCAAATTACTAGTGTACTACTAAGTCGGTCCTTGTGAGTTGTGTTTTTATTATAAAATGAATTCAGTTGTGTAATAAGGCAATAAACATATAGGAAGCACGTGTGTTCTGCTTTGGGTGATTAAGCTTCATATCAAGTATTGTTTCTACTACAGCTACATGTATTTGTCATTGGAGATGCTGGAATATCAATTAATATATTCTGTTTTCTGAAATTTTCATCACTACACGAAAACCAGGATTTTGCAGCTGGTTTTCTGAAAAAAGTGAGAAGCATATGTAATTGCAAATTCTATTTGGTCTTTACTATTTAGTTGGGTTTCTCCAAATTATTAATACAATCCAAAACCAGAGACCCAATCAAACAAGGTCTGAATATGTTCTCAATCACAGTATGCAACGTTAGTGCCAGACACGGAACCTGTAACATTTGAAAGGGAAATTCTCCCTCAGCCATGGAGAAAACTTGTAGCTCTCAATTAGGAAATACTCCTACATTTTTGTTTCGTTTTAGCAATTGCTTCTAACAACCAATCATGCTCCATTGGTAATGCAAACCGAACACCCTAGTGGTTCCATTGGTCTCCAATATATGATCTTGAAGCCCCTGTATCAGTCGTACTGTAGTACTTACCGTGCATCACGGTGGGCAAGCAGAGCAAGGAACCTAGAGGTCAGAGAAATAGGTATAAAAGTCTTTCTCTCGATCTCTTTCAGTCTTCGTTGCTATGCGGTTACGTCAAGTGCAATTCTACAGGTGGATACATAGGTGTCATCAAACAGCAAAGCCATGGCTTCCTTCCTTGCGCCGATCAAGAACAAGAACTGGAGAGGCGTTACTTGCATGCTGGTCCTGATAGCGGCCTAGCTTCGTTCTGCTATACTGCCGGTGGCGCCAGCGGTGGCCACCATGGACTATCCTGCCAACGGAGTCCTCCGGCTGCCGCAGCAATGCCCGCATCCGTGCCCGACCCACAAGTAGATTTGCATCGCTAGCACGATGGGGTCACTTGACGGTTGTTGTAATAAGTATTTACTTCATTTGTTCGTTGTTGCAGTTTACTGTGTTTCTAATTTCGTCTTGTGCATTGCTTTCCTACCATGCAAAAATAAAGTTATCTCTCCACCTGCTGGTTATTAACATTACTTTCATGTCGAAGAAGGGAAACTATGGTCTAAAAGAACATTCCACGGCTTACCTAATACACTCGAATCAGTGTTTTTCTGTCATTTCTTTAATCTGGTTGTTCAAGTTCCTCCCATGATATCATTTCACCCAACAATATCATATAATGACAATCAAAAAGGATAATCTCTATATCTCTATATCGGTATGTACATACCCTTGATGACTTTTCAAGATGGGCTAGATATTGGGCCAATATTAGACTGCTTCTTGGGCTTCCAAACCCTCCAGTTGGGCCTAATCCTTGCATGGTTTTGTCCGAACCCTGGCTAGAGAGCACTGACGTTGACGCTTTGAGCCCCCAACCCTAGCCTAAAATTCCTTGGTATGTTCACTGATTATTGTTTGATCACTGATGAGTGTTCCCAAGCTCAAACAAACCATTTGAATCTTATTATGGAGTTTTTTTTCATGGCACACTTGATGTATCACATATTTGGATATAGAAATGACTTAAATCATGCAATGCAAATTCTCATATTTGGATATTCCCCAAAAAAGATTCTCATATTTAGATATAGAAATGACTTAAATCATGCTATGACATAGAGGGATCAAGACTCCATTTTACTTAATATTCTGTAATTTATATCTTAATTAATTCAGATTGCGAACAAGTTATCCTTAAATTAACTATTGTGGGATATTATATTTACAATGTGCGTTTGAATTTACTACTATGGACTGCTTGGATTCTGTTTTTTGCTTTCCTGTCCGGCTTGGTAATACCCAAGTTTTAAGTGCGGCGTCCGTCACTGAAATAACCCAACAAAATATTTTACAGTGGAAGTAAGCATTGAGTGTGGGACAGTTAATTGAGCCTGCTGGCCTGCCCTTTTCGTGTGCAGATTAATTTAAACTGAATGAAAACTGGTCATTGAGTTTTAATCAAGCGCGCGGCTCAAGCAAAATTAATCATCGGGCAAAGAGAGCAATAAAAAAAGGGGATGTTTTGGCGCCATCGAGCTCATTCTGGCGCGAAAACGCTTCCAAAAAAAATTCAGTTCACACAGTGTTCGATCGTACGAAGGTCTAAATTTTAGAGGAGTTTAAATTCTAAATAAGCTATATTAAATAAAGTTTAATTACAAAACTAACTACAGAACCTTGGTCTAATTCGCGAGACGAATCTAATGAGGGTAATTAAGCAATGATTAGATGATGGTTACTGTAGTATTACTGTAACATGACTGTAACAAAACATAGATTAATTAGGCTCATTAGATTCGTCTCGTAAAGATGTATCCATCTGTAAAAAGGTTTTGTCATTAAATTTTATTTAGTACTAGATTCTCTTTGTTTAGAGGCCTCTAAAATTTAGGCTAAAAGAACAGGGCTATAGGTGTGTGTGGAACAGAGGAATCTCGAAGGACGCTTCAATTTCACAAGAAAAAAACAGAGGAATGGAACCGTCCGCGAGATTTGGGAGCCGCCGCAAGATGAAGCCGGACGCCTCGCCGGCCACCACCGTGGCAGTCCTCTCCAACGACGACCTCCTCGGAGAGTTCCTCATCCGCCTCCCCGACCTGCCGTCGCTCGCCAGCGCCGCGCTCGTCAGCAAGCGTTGGCGCCGCGTGGCCTCCGACCCCGCCGTCCTCCGCCGCTTCAACCTGTCCCGCCGTCCCCGACTCCTCGGCGTCATCTTCTCCGACCGCGGCGACATGCCGTTCCCCTGTCGCTGCCCCAAGCTACGCTTCGTCCCATCCCACGGCGGGAATCCCCGCCTCGCCTCCGCAGCAGAGGCCGGCGACTTCTTGTTCGAGCACCTCCCGGACGGGAGCGACGGCGCCGCTGCTTCCGGCGCCTCCCGCCGCCGTGACGACAAGTGGCGGCTCCGCGGCTGCGACGGCGGCCTCCTCCTCCTCACCCGAGGCGGAGACTCGCGGGATCTGGCGGTGTACGACCCCTTCGCGCGGACGGCCGTCTTCTTCCCCCCGCCGCCCGACGCCCTCCCACTCCGCAAGTGGTGGCACGTGGTCAGCTTCGCCTTCGTCGTCGACGAGTCCGACGGCTCGTTCCAGGTCATCGCTGTGCATTTCTCGCACGAGCTGGAGGCCGCCATCTTCTGCTCCCGCACGCGGGACTGGGCTGCCGTCCCAACCGACGGCCTGGAGTTTGATCACTGCGGAGACGGCGACGGCGTGCGCGCCGGCCGGTTCGCCTACTGGCGGTCGGAAACCAAGAAGGTTCCGTACAGCATCTGGGACGATGCAATCTACATTGGCGGGGAGGACATCCTGGTGCTTGACACGGGCACAATGGAGTGGTCTGTCATCGCGGCCCCTTTTGCAGTCGGTGAATCATACTGCGTCGCCGACATCGCGGAGCTTGGCGGCCTGTGCCTCGTGTCCAGCAAGGAGCAACTCCTGCAGATCTGGGTTCGTGAGAACGATGATGAAAAATGGGTGATCAAGAAGGAGGTGTCGCTGCTGAAGGAATTTGGGTTTCTGAAGAACATTCGGCGCGACGAATGGATGAAGAGAGTGCGTCCCCTGGCCATGAGGGGAGACTATGTCTTGATGGAGTTCTGGTCCATAAGAAAGTCACATTCCTATCTTCTTTTGCTTAATCTGAAGACCATGAAGCTGGACATGTTTCGCAATGATGCAACACAGCCTTATAGAGGCCCTGCATTTCCTTTCTTCATGTCGTCAGAGTGACACTTCATGTTCAAGGTGCTTGATTGAACGGTAAGGTGTTTCTTATCTCGACAGCTTTGCATTGAATTTCTGGTTTATAGATGATATGACTATTTTAGAAAATTCAACATGTAGCCTTGAAATGATCAGAGGGACTACACTTGACAAATGGAGTAAAACTGTCCTCAACGGCAGAGTGTACTGCTAGTATGTTTCAGAAAAATAGGTCTTGCTCAATCATAGTTGTTAAACTATTTCCAGTTATCAAATTTGCTCTTGCCAGTGATGTTTATGTCGAATTGAGATCTCTTTACATATAAGTACAGAATGAACCATGTTCTACTTTACTATCTTTAGCCTCTTCAAGTTTGCACCATGTTGTTGGCTATGCTAGATGACCCCCTTGTAAGAATCCATATCCCCTTGCATCTTTAAGTCAACCTCCGTTTGTTATTTTCTTATTTTTCTCTTTTCAAATTAACGAGGGCATTTCTAGGCTCTAGCTAACTTTAGTTTTTTCAAAGTAAATTTCTCTGGCCATATGGACATATTTGACACATTTCTTTGTTTTTTGTCATCCATCCCAAAAGTTCTAATATAGTCTTATCTTCTTTCTTTTCTCTTCATGCATATCATATCAATTTGTGATATTGTGGGCTGCTCATAATTCTGTTTCTCTGAGCATCCTTCTATGCTACCATATAAAGATACCGATGTAAATGAGTCTCCTTGATAAATCTTTATATCCAGTGATTAAACTATGAATTTCTAGCTTTTTTTGTTTAATCCACTTGGAAGCTTCTGGAAATCTAGAGGAGCCGCTGATTATAGTTGTAATAGCTAGAAGTTCTGTTATTGCTTTGAGATTAAACACCATACTTGCAAGTTATATCAGCTCTAAGAATGCAGACAGATGAACTATGAGGGTTGTTCAGCCCATTACCATTACGTTGCGGCAAACAAAAAAAATTACATCCTTCAAAGTGCAGTTTACATAGGTACTTTGTTTCATATAGAATGCCACTGGCCCGACTTTATTGAAAAAGCAAAATATTGTTGCTGGGATTACCAGCTTACAAGAGATCACACACCATCTTTCATACAATGCTTATGCGCTCTTTGTTGCACTAATCTAGTTTGTAGTATGTTGCATTCACTTCTAAATCTAAATGCAAATGTTCCTTTCATATGCTGCACTATTTAAGTTCTTTTTCTTCCTAGATTACATACTTAAATAGAGCTCAGATATATGCATCGCTTTCAATCCAGAGTATACAGTAGAATTAAGAGTTCAACAACATAACAATATCAAATAGTGCATTTAGTTCTCTTTCTTTTGATTCAATTCACATTGATAATACAGTTGTGCTCAATATTTTCTTGTGTTCAAATATCTTTTTCTCATTGATCACTGATACTTCTTTCCTGACTTGAACAGATAGAATGCACGAGTACTCATTATTAAAGTTGAATGACAGTATGGAGCCTGCGAATTCCGTCATCGACTATTACTTTTTTCAGCAAGAATCTTTTAGTCGACCTTCTTTTGAATGCAGCTGTAGCATCTGAGTGTCTCATGCCATGTATCAGTGATAATGACTTAGTGTTATTTTGCTTAATGAAACTTTGTTGGCAGATCTGAAATTAATGGGTTCATTGATTTTTTTTTTGTATATGCTTGTTCTTTAATTTCTTACGCATGTCAGCATGATAGATTGAAATTCCTTCTTAATTTGAACCCGGTCGTTGTGATTGTGAAAGATTGCTCTCTTGTTTAGCTGATGTTTAGTTAACTGCTTCAGCCCGAAAATTGGGATGTCTGGTCTTTATTTAACTGGAACATGGATAGATTCGTTCAGTTTCATACAATTTCTAAAGGGTAAGTGAATGATGAGTTGCTGGAGCACGCCATTGAGGCTCAGGGGATGCGGTCATGAAGAGATGCCATTTTGGAGAATGTTCTGTTCCAAGCTGATTTATTGAGGCTAGGGCGATTTGCCATGGGTTTATTCCACTCTTTGCTGCCTGTTGGTGGGTGACTGCCGCTGCCTAATGCTGCTCACTGCTTGCTGATTCAACCAGCGTGCAGCATTGCATCACAACTCCTTTAACCTTGCTTAATACCAATCATTGAGGATAATTAATAAAATCATAAATGTTGAAGACACAGATGGTTGCAGTTGCCAAAAGGCTATCTTTTCTTCAGATAAAGGGAAAACAAAAATTTAAATAGGGTGCCATCAAACTTGGTTCTATGGAGACAATGAAGGATGCATGTCCGGATGTCCCTCCTACTCTCTTAATTTATAGAGAAAAGAATTAAATAAAATCTTTGTTTTTATTTAGCGTCTATGCCTCGATTATCTTATCCCTGATCTAGTCTACCTTCTCGATATGTTTTCCGATCGTATCTGGAGAATGATTCTCGCATGTAGACGCGCATGTCATATACGATTGCCTTCCTTTAAAGGCCATCCGTACATGGCATACACTTCAAGACAGGTACAACGTTATATGTAGGCAGTCTCATAGCCCGTCTCATGCAACGCCACGTAGGATTTTTAATGAGGTGGAAGAGAGAGAGGTAAAAGAAAGAGGCGGTTGTTTCGCGAGACAGCCACCTCAAGCGCTAAAATTTAGGAGTATGAGACGACTTATACACCATTGCATGAGTTATATTGCCATGCAACTCATAAATATTTTTTTTATCATCCATAAATTAAGAGAATATGCAATTACTACGAGACAACTAAAACAATCATCCATTGTATGTGCTGTCTCATAAATCGTCTTATTTTTACGTGTCATACATGAGACGACCTATCACACAACACCTTTGTACCTACCCTCAGAGTTGTCTATTGAGATGAGGACGGTAACTAGGATTACCTTGATTACCATTGCACAACATGTATGTATCTCACACTAACCCCCATGTGTGCCATGCTAACCATGCGCATGTATTTCACCATGTTAGAATGGTATGTTATTTTATTTCTTGACACGACAAGAACAGCAACAAATCAGAGACGGTGTAACTGTCGCTAAGGCGCATCCCCCTTGTGGTGGTTGTAGTCAGGCATCACAACGTCGATTCTCCGTCAAATCGATTTATCCCTCTTATCGAAAGATCGGGACACCCATGTCTTCATCATAAAAGACATTTTTTTTCAGCACCTACAATTTCATTGAAACCCTTATTTACATCACAAAAAGAATTATATGGATGTCATTCAAATGCAATTTCTTTCCCTTCTATGTCATCGTTGACAAATCAAACCATAACTGACATGTGAAAATACCAAAGAAATTACTAAATTATGCTTCTTTTTCCTCCTGGCCGAGCTTGCCCGCGGCACTGCTGTTGCATAAAGTAGCAAGGTCCCGACGCTCAGAAAGAAGCCGATGCACGGGTGCTGCAGTGCCCGCAAGTAGCCGGCGTCACTCACTCAAGGTAGGGACCGCGACTGCGTGAGGTTCAACGCGGCAGTCGATCGACATTGCCGGCCTCCTCAACACCCTCGCACTGCTGCTCTACAACTCGATTCACCACTTCCGACATGGGCCAATTCATCATTGAGCCCTCCCGACATAGGCTTCTATTCCGGTGTAAGAGCTCACCGCAAGGCTGATTTCTTAAAAAAAAAAAAAAAACTGGTTAGTTGACTTAATATTTGAAGAGGATCCGTATCCTCTGCCTTTGAGCTGGTATGGCAAATTTTGCCTTACCCAATCCTCACCATTAATCCTGGAAGCAACGCCGAGGAGGTGAAGCCGTAATTCCCTCTACTAATCTCATCTGGGCGTTTAATCCATTTGTCTGTACACAAGCCAATAGAAATTGCTGCGTGAAAAATCTACAACGCCAATCTGGATCATGCATCTGGGCGTTTAATCCATTTGTCTGTACACAAGCCAATAGAAATTGCTGCGTGAAAAATCTACAACGCCAATCTGGATCATCATAGAAAACAACATATTCGGAGAGGCAGAGGACACAAATCCATCTCGGGCCGCGGCAGCGGCGAGGCCAAGCTAGCTAAGCACACACCCCCCAGGGCAGAGCGGCGAGGCCCTGAGCTCGCCATGTGCTTCAAACCATTGAGGGGGAAAAACAAAAATACAAGAAATTGTAACCCACAGAGACATAGAGGGGATAAGTAGTTTTGCAATGGCAACAAAGGGTACAGTAAATTGCAACGACACACAAAAATAAGCCCATTTAAAGATTAGTAGTTTCCCTAACGTTGCATACTGAAAGCTTGAGGGAGCACATTAACAGGAAGATAACAGATGCCCAGAGAAGCAAGACGTGCGAGAAAGCTACTGAAACAAATTAACAGCAGACTGGCAACAAAGCGACGATAGGATATATTAGTTGATAAATAGATGAGTCATGACAGCCAAAGTACCCAAATCCTGCTAAACATGTTCTCTAATATCCTTCGGCAATGGTAGATATAGAGCCATTGCTTCACAAGTTCCTTAGAATTATTAGCCTAACTCACGCCTTAGCATAAAGCAAGGCTGCTGCTACAGCTTTTAGACAACTTGCAGGAAACCTCCGGTCTGGTGAAGCATGGCATCAATCTCATCACCATCCTCCATCTCAAGCTGAAATGGTAGCATAAGAGTTGCAGGGTTTAGAAACACCATCCATGAGTTTATAGTGCGGTAGGTAGGACGTCAGTGCAGGGGAGAAAGCACCACATATACCTGGTCTGGTGTCTGCTCGCTGTTGAGCCTACGTCCATCAAACAGGAATGCAATGGACTTGATGTCAACAGATTGACGGTCACAATAGGCGTTCATCAGCTTCTTCAGTTGGGTAGATCTCTTGATGCGGAAGAAAACCTCATTACCATCCTATGACACAACAGGGAAATCAAAGATATCAGCACTGGGAGTAGATAGATATAGTATTATTATTCTACAGGGAAATCAAAGATCTCTCATTTGCATCCTATAACAGGAAAATCAAAGATCTCAGCACTTGGAGTAAATAGATTTAGTATTCTTATTCTACAGAGAAATCAAAGATCTCAGCTCATAGCATCAGTTTAATAAAAAATAATTATCACAACCCAGTAATACAGATCATGACCACAGTTTAACTATATGTTTCACCTTCATGCTTTTGTTTAGTATACTTTTTGGATACACTATTTAAATATCGCAATTTGTTGTATACCATTTTCAACTCGGCAGACAAAGAAGAAATGTTCATACTTGTGGTATACTGTTCACCTATAACCATTTAAAATTCACAGTTTGCATTTTGCCATATTCGCAATGGGATAGCCAAAGACAAAAAAAATGCATTATCACGTATATAATCAATTTTTTAATGCTTGCTGCAAAGGGCACAAACAACATCCTATACTCAGTAGTCACAACACACAAAAATAAAGCAACTATTTACACCATTGCAAAAAGAACACATGAAGGTTCAGCAATAATCAGTAGAAAATCTGTGATTGAGACTTCATGGATTCCCATCAGAGCAAAAAGTGGGATATGAATAAACCATTGGATAAAACAACAGAATTAAATACTTGTATCAACATCCATATATTCTCCTCTCCCACGATGCTAGGTAAAAAACTATATTTTAAAATCAACAGGCATATATGCTGACAATCCAACCTGCTGCTGAGAAATAATGAACCTACCATTAACAATCTACGATTGAGTAACTCCAATAAAAATCGATTCCGCAATTGTTTGCAAACATCTAAATCCACTATAAATCAAACATCAGATTGTCGAAGGAATAAACCCCACAGTGCATCGCCTTTTACCGTTTTCATCAACTTTAGACAGATACGAATTGATCAGGAAAATAGCAGACAAACCGATCAGATCTAATCACCTCGACGAAACAGATATCCATCGCGAACGTGCAGCGGTACGAAGTACGAACCACGAACTAGCAATCCCGATATAAGGAAACCTTAGGCCGAAATCCACAACAAGATGGCGATCGCCGAAACTAATTTAGCCAAAATCTAATCCTAGCAAGATCTACAGCAGCCACGAGAACAAAGTAACATTACGAATCCCCGACGAGCACCAGGGGCGCGGAATTCCGCGGCGGGGAAGGGGAGGGAGGGGAACGGGACGCGTACGTACCTGCGACTTGACCTTGAGGTTAATGTGGGCGCCGCCGTCGCCCGCCGGCTTCTTCTCGTCCTCTCCAGCGCCCGACATCGTCGACTCGACCTCTGGCGGCGCAAACCTTGGATGATCGTGGAGTAGGGTTTGCGGATTGTGAAAGGTGCGGCTGAGAGCCAGATTTAAATAAGGGGCTCACGTCCGCCACCAGGAAACGTGTGGGCCCGTGCGGCGGATCGCCTTCGGCTACCCGCGCCGCTTCGTTTGGCAACACGCGTTTGAACGCGGAATAGGTCTTCGAACTAGTATTTCACTTCCGTGTCAAAAAAAAATATTCAGTTTTTTGTGGGTTCCTAATACACTAGTTTTTAGCTTTTTGAAGAATTATATCACATGAAAACACCACCGCTAAAAGAAAAATTAACATCCGCTACAAATATAATCAAGCTATTTTTGTCAATCTCTTTTGTGCTAATAGACTGTAGAAGTGAGGCTAAGACCCGCCCCTACTTTAGTAGGAGTGAGGCTAAGGCCGTCCCTATTTTATTGTCACTATTAATGAGCATCAAGAATGACGGTTAAAACACCACGACTACAAAATCTTACATCAAAAAACAATCAATAGCGAGTGCATTCATTTTTAATGACGGGACAAAAGCCGATATATAAATTAACAATGAGATTAATTAAAAGAACATAAAGAAAATGGGCCCAGAGTCATAAAGCCACCCAATCGCCGCTCAAGGCCGCCGCACGATTATCTCGCGCTGCCTCCGTGACGTCGTGTGGCCTAATCATTGGCGTAGCCAGCTCGATGGATGGATAGATGGGCCATCATTAAAGGTAAGAGCATCTCCAAGAGCCTTTCTAAATCTCACTATGTAAATCATCATTTAAAGAGTCATTTGCATAAAAATCACTCTTTGTATCTTTTTACTCTTCAGTAACTTTTCTATATCTTGTGCGTAGTCTATAGAGAGCCATCCTCGCTCTTCATATTTGGCTAGCGAGAAATCCGGAATAGACGATATCTATATTTGAATATCCAATTGAAGAGGGTGTTGGAGGGTGTTTCTTTAACAACTTTTTTATTTTGGTAAATAGAGAAAGACGTAGAGTCTCTTGGAGATGTTTTAAGACACAATCATTTTAGTTTCATCAGTCTGTTTTCCGTCGCATCGTCGCCCAATCTTTTTTGTCGCCACCCTCTTTTCCACGATTAGGGCTGAAAGTGGGACGGGAAAATCCCGTCCCGACCGACTACCGTGCCCCGTTTTTTCCTGCCCGTTTTCGAATAGCCGGGAATTATACAGGACAGGACGGAAACGGGATAGAAAAACAGGACGCGGGATCGAAATCGGTTCGACCCTTCTCCTACCCGTATCAACGGGATCCTGTTTTATCCCGGTATCTTCCCGTTTTTCTCCCGTGTACGGGTAATCGGGAACCAACTTGGGCCATCATCGGAAGCCCACCACGGCACCGCATGCTAACAGCAGTAGGTCCAGACTCCAGAGGCTCCACATCGGCATCAGGCCATCAGGTCATGCAATCTGACCTCCACACTTTGTACTTTGATTAGTGGTTACTTCTAGCTGTCGTGTGCCCGATATTAGACAAATCCATGGTGTTTCATGGTACTACAAGATTAAACAAATTCACTAGTACTGCTCCAGCGTGCTGATATTAGAACAAATAAAGTTTAGATCTACATGACTAGTAATCCTTTACATGCTCTCAAGGCATCTGCATATTTGTATTGCATTATACTCAGATCCTCACAAGCATGAACTCATGTGTCAAAATCTTTAGCTGTGAGTTTATTCTGTGATGCATGTCTGTTGTTAATGATTTTTATATTATATTGTGTCAATCAATTTGTTTATTTGTTGAAAGACATGGTATTATGGGTTGGTGTTCCCGACATAAATTACCCGTTACCGACCGTTACCGTCATATGTCCGACCGATTATTCCGTTTACCGGAAACCCGTTTTGTTTCCGATCGTTTCTGTTACCGGCTTTCCCGTTTCCGTTCCCGTCCGTTGATGCAAATGTGAAAGTGAAAACGGTTGAGATGTTTTCCCGACCGTTCCCATCCGTTTTCAGCCCTATCCACGATCTCACTTTGCCTTTACCTATGATCTTGTCGTCCCCGATTTCACGTCAACATTATTGATTTTTTTTTTTGAAATATCCTAGTATTATTAATACTCCTCAAAAATACTAATGGTATTGATCTGGATCGTCGAATTTTAAATTCCACTAGTATATACTAATGGTATGCAGGATACCACTAGTATAATATTAGTGGTATTAGACACATTAAAACTTCTCAAGGGATGTTTGGCAAGTGAGAAACAGAGGTTGGGATAGGTATTGGGAAATGTGTTGAAAGTTTAGATCATTCATTCATACATCATATTAAATCCCAGCCTCTCATTCCCTCAAGACTATCCCACCCTACATTTTCAATTTGGCAAACATCACCTCATAAATTTTTTTTAATCGTGCTGATGGGCTTCACGATTTAGACAATTTAGGAGCCCGACACGTGAATTTGTATATCTCTAAACCTCCCTCTCACGTAGGCTGTCCGAGGAGAATCATTCAAATCTAGCCCCATATTTGTAGCTACGTAGAATAGATGGCGCAGATTCTTTGGCGCAGATTCTTTGAAAGCAGAGACTCTCCTTTTCTTGATCAAATATCGAAGCACAAAATTTCAATATATATAAATCTCTAATGCTCCCAACGTGGCCGCGTTCGTCACTCCTGAAGATGTCCACGTCAGCCGGAAAAACTACAACCGTTATAATTTGATCTCACGGTAACTCTTGACGAAGGACAAAAAGTTCTAGAATACGCAGGCACAGTCGCATCGAACGGCCGCCGAATGGCCGTTGTCAGGTGGTGGCGACGCCGGCGACTCACCTGAACCACGCGAGCAGGCAGCCTTCAGACGAGATCTTGGGCGGAGTCCAGCCCAGGCTTCTCATGCAGCTCACCAGGATGCCGGCGGCGGGTTGAGCGCGAGCCCCAGGCGGACGCCGCGGCGTGGTCTGCAACACCAAATCAGGCGAGGCGCTCACGACCATGGAGCAACGTGCGTGCTCATAGTTCTTGCTCCCTATTTTTCCCCTTTGCCCTCTATTGACTATACAGGAAATAAACGAGATGAGATAGCATCGAAAGGATGATGGGAAAATCTATCCGGCTTCCCCTCGTTCCAATCTATCAAATAACTTGTTCCACCAGAGAAAATAATTTGTTCCGGTCAACTAAAACATTTGTTTTAGCAGAGAAAATAATTTGTTCCGGTCAATAAAAACATTTGTTCCGACAGAGAAAATAGTTTGTTCCGGTCAATAAAAACATTTGTTCCACAAGAGAAAATAGTTGGTTCCGGTCAATAACAACATTTGTTCCACAAGAGAAAATATTTTTTTCCGGCCAATAAAAACATTTGTTCCACCAGAGAAAATAATTTGTTCTAGTCAATAATTGTTCCAACAGAGAAAATAGTTTGTTTCGGTCAATAAAAACATTTGTTCTAGGAGAGAAAATAATTTGTTCATGTCAATAAAAACATATGTTTCAGCAGAGAAAATAATTTTTTTTCTAGCATATGAATCTAATTGTTCCAAGCATAAAAAATCATCTCTCCCGAGCAAAACAAATGGATTTGTTGTTAATTATGTTTTTGGTTAACTACACAAACAAAAGTGCATAGGCTAGACAGACTTAAAGGCCCACTGATTTACTGTCTATTGTGCTAGACACGTTGAGAACATAACAAATAAGTAGTGACACTTATAGTCTGGATGCAACGCTATGAATCAGTCTTCTAGACGATGCAAACAAAGAACCGGTCGCACTAAAGCAAACAGCTCTAATAGCATCCGAATGAGAATTGCCACCAGTGTCGTTAGGCAATGAAACATCACAGCTAGTCCTGGATCAACATAGTAGGTATTCACACATTGCAAGTGAAATGCAAAGAGAAAACACTACAGCTCTCTCCTCCGGAGAGGCAAGTGAATTGCATAGAACAAAGATAAGCATCTAAAAGCATATCAATTAGAACAATTCAAAACAATTAAAAATTGGTGTAGAACAATCAAAAGTAGTCAATGGAACAAATTCAAAAAGGATCTAGAACAATTTGAAAATTCGTTTGGAACAATGTGAACCAGCAACTGCAACAAATATTTAATGATCAAGCTATTTAAGTAGAAAAATGAAAATAAGTTGGAACCATTCATATATGAGTTGAAACAATTTAAAGCAGCTTTGAAACAATAGGATTAGCTATCTCGAACAATTTGAAAAATAGCCTGGAACAATTTCAAATAGCACATGGAACAATTAGAAAAATAGGATGGAACAATCCGAAAATGTAAATAGAACAATTTAAAATAGCACCGGGAACAATTTGGAAAATAAGAAATTTAAAATAAATCATACAATACAAAATTACATTAAGACAAAAAAAAAATGAAATTTGTCACGGATTAATTTTTTTAGGAGACGTCACGGAATAATGGAACAGAGAAACTAAGGCCAACCAGTCATGGGCCAAAGACGAAATAACAGTAAAATAGTAAAACAGATGAAATAACAGAGAAACTAATCAGGCCAACCAGTCATGGGCCAAAGATGAAATAATTAAGAATCCTGGGCGGACCCGAATAAGGCCCGATTCGTGGAAATGCGGCGCAATAATAAAACAGAGTTAAGGGGGAGGCGGGTGGGCGGAGACGGGCCTCGTGTTGCCCTGGGCACAGGCAAAGATTCGCACATGTAACCGGTACCTGAAGTGAATTTGCATCGTATAATCTATTTGCTCCTACACAAGGAAACTATTTAAACTGCCGATGGAACTGCTCAATCTATCAAAGGTGTGGGTACAGTTCAATAACTGCATTAATTATATATATTATCGTCGATTTTATATGTTCCCTCTTTTCCAATTAATCTAGTATTCCTAAGTGCTTTGGTGGATCATATGGATTGTCATGTTAGTCTTGATCTAGAGAATTGCTTAATTGAGGATAGAAGGGATGGAAGAATGCTTGGTAGTGGCATGAGGCGTAATGGCCGTCTTGGATAGAAGAAAAGATTATGCATTGTTCTGACAGTTGCTACGTGTGAAAAGGAGGCCAAGATAATTCTTGAGCATTGTCGACTAGGACATTTGTCATTTGATACTATGGCCAAGGTATTCCCTGAGATCATGAGTATGGTGAACAAAAGAAAGCTTGTTTGCGATGATGTGAGTACGGAAAGCATACAAAATCAGTGTATGTAAGCAAGGGGTTTAGGAGCATATCTCCTTTTATGCTTATTCACTCTTACGTCTAGACATGTCCAGTTATCTCGATAAGTGGAATAAAGTATTTTGTAACATTTATTGATTGTTATTCCCGCGCGACTTGGATATATTTTATGAAGCAGAAGAATGAGGTTCTCAAATGTTTTCAGGATTTCTGCTCACTTGTTGGGAATCAATATGACGCTCGAGTTAAAATATTAATTAGGATAGACAATGGAACAGAGTATGTGAACAATGAATTTGGGAGTTATCTGTGTGCTCAAGAAATATTGCATCAAACAAGATGCCTTGATACACCTCCATATAATGGAGTAGCTAAAAGGAAAAAAATCGTTGTATTATTTTGGAAGTTGGGCGCTCACTCATGTATACTATGAATGTGCCAAAGTTTTTATGAGTGAAGCGGTGATGATAGATGTTTATTTGATCAATCGCATGCCTTCAAGATTGCTTGTGTGGAAAACTCCTGATGAGGTGTTGAAAGGAGTGAATGGGTTTGTTGCTGTGATATCTTGGCCCATAGCTTAATAGGATTGATAGAATACACATACCAACAAGTTGCAACTTCTTTTCTGAAAGCTTATCTCAAAAGAACTCTGAGGTTAAGTGTGCTTGGCATGGAGCAATTTTGGGATGGGTGACCGACCGGGAATTCCTTTTCGGGTGTGCACGAGTGAGGACAAAGTGCGCAGAAAAGACATGTGGTTGTCCGTGAGGAAAGTCTTGATTCCTAGAGAGCTGTCAGATATGCGGACCTGACCTGGAAGAGGCGGGACGCTACCGTTGTTCCACCTAAGGTATTCGGGTGCACTTGCTTTAATTGTTTAGGGACTAAAGGCCTTCACTTGATAAGTTGGATCCTCAAGTGGTTAAATGCATATTTGTGGGTTACTCATCAAGTCAAAAATGGTATAAGTGTTGACGACCCTCTAAAAGATGTTTATTTGTTAGTATGGATGTTACCTTTAGGGAATCCTTCCTTTTTTACGGAGAAAAGACAAATTTAAGTTCTTTGTTTAATGGACTCTCCTAGCATAGGAGATGTTAGTCGAGAGGGGGAGAATATATAATGGTGACATGCTAGATGTGTCATATGAACAACAACTGAGTAAGATGGAATTAGAGATTGGTGGTTCGATACCTTAACCGAATAGAGGAGAGGCAGTGTCGGGTTCGACATCTCAAACAAATGACTCAATGGGTGAGAGGTGGAAATTAACATAGTGTGTACAAGAAAAAAGTTCAGATCTCAAAAGGGAACTATAGAGACAATTTCACGACCAGCTCTTGAACAAAGTCCATCAGTTATAGTGTTTAACAATGAGCGAGAAGTAGTAGATATCTTATCATCTTCTGAGACTGGAATTGAGAGCCCCTTACCTGATGATGAACCCATCGTAGTATGAAAAAGTACTCGATCCAATGCAGGAGTGCCTCCTTGAAGGTATGGATTCGAGGATGATATCGATAAAACTATCTTCGTGCATATGGTGGTCTCCAAGAACAGGTGTACATGGAACTTTCACCTGGTTTTTCTAAGCCCGATGCAGTTAGCAAGGTGTGTGGTTTTTCTAAGCCCGTTCCACCTGGAAGTCGTTTCTCAAATCTCCACGTGTGTGGTTTGACAGATTTAAACGTGCGCCATATGCTATGGAATACAAGTAGTGCAGGACCATATTGTATTCTATAGACATTCAGGACGTAAAATCACAGTGTTGGATGTATATGTGGATGATATCATTATTATTGGTGATGATGAAATGAAAATCAAACATCTAAAGGAAAATTTGAGTAAAGCATTTGAGGTGGAGGACCTTGGTGCACTCAGGTACTTTTCTTGGTATTAAGATTGCTCGATTTCCAAAAAGCATAGTTCTCTCACAGAGAAAGTATGTTCTGGACTTACTCACAAAGACATGTATATATGCTTAGATGTCAACCTGCATCAACACCTAGTAATCCAAACCACAAGCTAGCTATGTGTTGAATCTGGTGATACAATGAACACGGGGAGATATATCAAAGATTGGTTGGGAGCAGATATGTACATACATGATCCTAGGACTGGACATCTTGATGCTATTATCGCATACTACGATATTTGAAGAGTAGTCCTGGAAAGGGAATTATTTTCAAGAGCCATCGTCATCTTATCTGAAGGTGGGGGCTTACTGTGATGCAGATTGGGCTAATTGCATGCATATTGATGATAGGAGATCGACTTCAGGCTATTGAGTTTTTGTCGGTGGAAATTTGGTGTCATGGAAATTGGAGAGGCAAGAAGCAAGCAGTTGTGTCTCGTTCAACCGTTGAAGCAGAGTATGGAGCTATGTCACTTGTGGTATGTGAGATGCTATGGGTTAGGAATCTTATATTGGAGCTGATTGTCCTCATAAAAGGTCCTTTGAAGCTTTGGTGTGTTAACAAACCGGCTATTAATATAGGTAACAATCCTGTCCAACATGATAGAACAAATCAGGTGGAGATTGATTGGTTCTTCATCAAAGAGAAGTTAGTGTTGGAGATGATGTTGAAGGTTCCCTGATTCGTCCGAAGGGTAAATGTTACCGAGCGAAGGCATTAGAAGAGACCACAAAGGATACTGAGCAGAAGCAGGGCTAAGCCCACAGCTGAGAAACGTAACAGAATTGACAAAGGGCACCATTGTAATAACGATCTTTCCTCCCCCTATAAATATGGGCGGAGGGGATCCTGTAACGACATCTGTTTTTCGGGCCGCGAGCCAAAGACACTACATTTACTCCGTCCACAAATATTTGTCATCTCAACCCCTTTCGCCGGCATCGCGGGCAGAAGAGGGCTTCGATGTGACACATAACGAAAAACCCAAGGAACAGCCTGGGCAAACAAACCTTCGTCTAGCTCCGTAGACTGGACTAGAGGGCTTCGCCAGGAGGCCAACAGACGTCAAAACACCAAGAGGGCTTCGCCTCAACCAGATCAACAACACGTTCGAGGGCTTCGCTGAGTCCAATCGGGACCTTCGATACCCCAACAGTTAGATGGTGTTGTATTAGAGCTAAGTCATGTAAACTCGAGTAACCAAATAGCCGGCTATTTAACTAATGGATTAGGAGTAAAAGAGTGTGATATGGTGTGTAAAAGGCCCATGAGCCAATCCTATGTATATATCTATGTAACCTGTCAAGGAAGGGAGAGAGTGCTTCTAGAATTTTTCCCAACACCACACTTTTTGATTCAGGGAAGGACACGAGTTTCCTATGGTTTCAAGGTGGCCTTAGTCAACTATTGTTGATGTTGAACCACTTTTGTTTCTAGGTTTATTATTATGATTCAGCTATCTCAGGATTGTAAAATGGAATTTTTTACCAGTGTTCCTAGCTTGTATTTTTTGAAACTTCAATTGCTTGTTCGAGACATGATGGCAAAACTTGCTCCAGGGTATATTGCACTTGTCAATCACCACCAACTTATTTTTTTGGTCGATGAAATACATCTAATAGACTCCATGTTATTGGAATTGGATCCCGAACCCTATGAACCAGCGACACATATTCATGGCCGAGTTTTCTTCTCAGGGGCGGTGGCGGCTGCAGCTTCGTCTTTTGATCTGCTGTGCCGCCCCTGACCTGAGCATGTAGAGCAGTAGCAATGGAGGTCCACCGTCCGATCTTTATGGCAGCGCCCGCTTTTATAACCCATTTCTATGCAAGCGGTATTGCAGTCACGTGGTTGTGACGGGCAGTACGACATATGGGGCGCTCGTTCCTCAGTATAGTTGGTGCTGCCTTCCGTGTCTATTATCATAATTGTAATAAATAAGTTAAAGCATATAATGGATCAAATGCGATGAATTTTGTTTTTACTTACCACAGGCGAAGATGAGTACCAGTACGAACAATGACGCAACTATTGCTGCAACGCGAGCCATGTCTTAACTTGGTTTGAACCAAAGACAAAGGAATTAGGTGTGGAAAGCAAATGCTCGGTGATGTCTTCCTATATATATAACTGAACATGGTAATCATCAAACCCAAGTGGATATATGTATTCTCTATTTTTGGCAGGAATTACTAGTCGCGGTAGTTAATTACTACTTTTTTATACATTTGCGGTGTTCTCGTACCATTTTATTGTTTTAAGGTAGTCCAAGCAAGCCTTGATTGTAGTTGTGGCTCAGAGAATATTATAGCTGGGTGCAATCAACAATTCCACTGAAATTCAGTAACTGTAAGGCTATGTTTGGATCCTCTAGCCAACTAAAATTAGCTAACTAAACATTTAGTCAGCTAATGTTTAGAAGATATTTGTTTGGATCTTTGACTCATGTCTCTGTCTTTTGGACTTTTCTTGCCTTTTTATGTGTTTCTTGTATTTTTAAAATATGTTTAGTCACATTTAGGAAGATTGGGGTGACTATGAGCTAAAAGTTTAGGAAGTGGGCTGGTTAAAAGTTTAGTCACTTTTAGGAGGCCACGTTTGGATCTAAACTGATTAAAGTTAGGGTAGCTAAAAGTTTAGTCACTTTTAGGAGGCCATATTTAGATCTAAACTGACTAAAATTAGTTAGCTAAAAGTTTAGTAGGTAGATCCAAACAAGGCCTTACACCACAACTTTAGAAATTGACTAGACCAGAGGTATAGTGATCCCATTATTAGCTGAATCAGTTAAGTTTTTTTTTTTTCAATAAGCTGAATCAGTGTATAGCCTTTAGTTTCTACGCCGTAAGAATATATCACACTAAATACCGAACTAACAAATTATAAGTCTAGTCGTTAGAGTGTAGTCCTAATGCGCTCCATTGGTCTAGTCTAGTTCAATTAGTACTCAGAAATTATAATAGCATGGTGTAATCGAAGAATTAAATTCTTCTAAGTGCAATTAAGTAGTTCGAATAAGCGATTAACTTCTTAAACTAAACATGGCCTATATATAGAAAAATATAGCCTTTAAATTTCTTCCATCTGAATAGATCTCACTTTATGCGAAACTCCAAAATTAAAAGTCGCTCATGTATAATTTCAAATAAGGTTTTGCTTTTACCATCTGGGTGTGTCACACTTGAGTTTCCTTCATCGAACCTACGAACAAATTTCCCATGAGCCATAATCTAGAAACATGCATCAACTAAATCACGCTTTGCCATGTGCTACGGACAAAGCCATGCTGTTGGAGTTCCTAACAAAACTTTAAATTATATTTTTAATACTTTTCTGTAAATATATTTACATGTTCAAGAAGTTTTAAATACTACTTTAACACATTGAAATATAAAAATGAATACAAACAATAAAGTAAAATTACGAAATATTTTGTAATATATGGTGGTACTTTATCTCTTTAAGGGCGTGATTTAACAAGAATATATAACACATTAACTAGTTATGGGACTTATCATCACGGTCTGGTAGTTCAAGGAGTAAAGGATTTGTTGGGGTATCGAGGGTCCCGGTTGGACTCAGCGAAGCCCTCCAACAGGTTGTGCTTGATTGTCTTACCGCTGCGAAGCTCTCAGAATGCTACGACGTCCAAAGGTCCCCTTGCGAAGCCCTCTTGACGCCTTGTCGCCTGTTGCCTCCGTAGAGAAGCCCTCCTGATGTGTCCGCGTTGCCAGATGAAGGTTCTTCTGCCCAGGCTGTTCCTTTGGTCTTTCGTTATATGTAACCCCGAAGCCCTCAATCACCCGCGATACTGGGCGAAGGGGTTAGAGATGACAGAGAAATATGGACGGAGTAAATGAGGTGTCTCTGGCTCGTGGCCCGAAAAACAGATGTCATTACAGGATCTCCTCTCTCCATATTTATGGGGGGGGATGTCGTTATTACATATGTGCCATTAGCCGACTCTGTTACTACTCTCTGCCTCAGGTCTTGCAGTTGGCTTCGCTCGTCCGTCATGCGGAGACCCTTCGCTCCGCCTTGTACCCCTTTGCATGTTGTTCTTTACCCTTCGCCTGTTGAACACTTGTTGCTGGATCCCCAACATTAGCCCTCAACTGATGAAGTGTCACATGTAACGAGATCCTGAGGTAGTTTCCTGTGATTCTGCAACAAGTTAAATCATCACGTCATTTATTTTAGCGTCGTGTCCTTTCGTTTTTACTGTTTGGTTTCGGGGTGGCTCGTTTCCCGGTGCGCTATCGGTGCCTATAAAAGGAGTGCCGTCTTCAGTGTTTTACTGGAGTTTTGAGTCTTCACTTTTTACTGTGATAGATCTCTTTCCTTTTACGCCTTCGCTTCATCCATTGCCTCCCTTCACTGAAGCCAGCTTGTTTTTGCGAAGATGCCTCCAAAGAAACCTTTGACCGAAAGAATACTTCGTGACGTGTTTGGACATTCCGAATGCACCAAGCCTTAATTTAATAAGTACTTTATTTCTGAGTTTGGCCCTAGGGAGTCGTCTCGTTCTCCAGGCCCCAGTCTTGTTCCGAACCCAAGACCTGATGAAGCTGTCGTTTTTCTTGACTTCTTTAAGTTTGGGCTTCGAACGCCTGCTCATCCTTTTGTTGCTCAAGTGCTGGATGCCTTTCACTTGGATATTCGTCAGCTTACTCCAAACGCGATTGCGAAGCTGGCTATTTACGTTTGGGCATGTCAATCCAAAGGGTTTTCTCCCAGTTTGTTGGCTTTCGCCTTCACCCATCGGGTTCACTTTCGGCCTACGTCATCTGAGTGTTTAGACAGCTTCGGAGTGATCAACTTTGTTCCTGTTTCCCAGGAAAATGTCCCATCATTTGGTCAGATGAACAAAGTTTTGTCACAATGGAAGCGAAAGTGGTTTTATGTGAAGTTTAGCGATGGTGCTAGAATCGTCAGTGCGATGAAGCCTCCAGAATGGTTGATTTCTGTTGAAGTCGAACATGATGATCAGTTCAAAGGTTGTACTGACGCCCTTCATAAGATCAGACCTCTTTTGAGCTGTCGGGACCTTGTGGAAGAGTACATCTCTCCTGGAATCGCTCCCCTTCGACCCAAGTGGAGTCTTCAATTTGCAGAAGGCTTGTATAGTAATGGCCTTCGCAAGTATGTGTTAGATGGCGATGGTCTTTCTGTTGCTGAGGTCGAGGAGCTGGCTAAGGAAGTTGTTGGTTCCAATGTTGAGAAGGAGTTTACTGGTCGCCAAGAAGCTGGTATACCAGCTCGGTTCAACCAGTCCTTCGAAGCTCGCGGCCAACCATATGCTGAGTATGGTGCTCCTGCTCCGAAGCGAAAGAAGCGTTCTAGGGATTTGACATGTGAAGATCCAGAGCCTTTGGAGAAACGTCGCCGCAAGAATACTTCAACTTCTGCTGGGAGACGTCTTCGCGGGGCCGTTTTGAATGTTAATCCCGTTAGTGTTGCCCCTCCCAGGGATTCTGTGGGGAACGAAGGCTCCTCGGGGAACGACTCAGACGAAGATTCTTTGTCTGACGAAGACCCCTTCGCCAAGCTGGCCTGCTTTCAAGCCGTGGATGGCGAAAAGCCTGTGCTGTTTGATGTTGACACCAACTACACTGGGCATGAGCTTCCTTCCTTGGTTCCTTCGGAGGTTTTTCCCGGAACCCTAGTTTCGGAGGATATTGATAAAGTTCTGGATGATCTTCAATTCGCTAAGGAGAAGAAGAAACTTTCCGAAGTGGATAGCCAATATTTGTTCAAGGCGCTCTATGCTAATCATGTCAATGTTCGTTCTTTTATTACTCTATCATAATCACTATTTTTGAATAAAGTTTTCTTTTTTGACTTTCTTCTTTTTCAGGCATTTCCTGTTCTTGGCGCTGTTGAAGATCAGTTTTACTACCTTCGCGACCGCCTTGGTTGGACCAGAGAGAGGCTTCGCGACGTGAGGCATGAACTCAGGGAGAAGACCACCGAAGTGAGAGAGGTTTCATCGCCTCTTTTCAAGGCTTGCAAAAATTTGAGGGATTGCCTCTTATACCTTGGGAGCGAAGTGTCAAGCTTTCCTTTGCCGAACGCCTCGAACCGAGAGCTTGCTGAATGGATTTCCACAAACTCTGCTTATACGAAGGCCTCGGCACAGAACTTTGGTGTTCTTGCTGGTGCTGCCGGTATCCAGGAGGCCTTCACTCAGCTTAGCTTGCCCGGTGGTAAGGTTGATTCCTTTTTAAGTGAAGGTTTTTCTCCTTCTACGGAGCTTCCCGGACCTGTTCCCGATGAGGCGCGAAGCTCTCTTTTCAAGATGATTCTGCACTGGCACGGTGTAGGTTCTGGGCGTGTTTCTTCTTTTGTTGAATCCTTTGGAAATGGCGGGAACACAACGGCTTCGAACGAGTCCGGGGATGACGTTCCTGAGGACTAACTTTTGTAATACAATGTATTTTTAATTTAATCGAAGATGCCTCTTTAACTCATTCGAATGCTCCTTCGATTAATGTATTCAGTTGACCTTTTTGGTCGTTATGCGATGTCTGAGATACCTTTCTTTAGTATTTCATTTTCGCATTTTCTTCCCTTTTTTGGGAGTGTTCTGTTTGGTCAAAGCTTTCATCTTTTGAATGCTCCTACCAATGTGAGTAATCGTCTTTTTTGTTTGCACAATACTCACTTTCTGTCCTTTTGGACGATGTCGAAGGTTATAAGATCTTCTTATTGACCCTTCGATTGATCATCTAATTCCCATTCTCTGGGAATTTTTAGATGTATATTTTTTTCTGTCGTTTTTTGGACGAATATCTCTCATGCTATCGCGATGAAATCTTAAATTTTTAGGGAAAACTTTATTCCTCGGTCCTGCCTCGTTAAAAACCTTGCTCCCTGCGAAGGGTTTCCTTGTGCAAGGAAAAGAGTACAGGTCGGCTTTATTTTACACATAGTATTTTTTTTAGTTTTTCTATATTCCAAGCGTGGCTTACTTCTTCTCCTTCGAAAGTCAGTAGTCTGAAGGCTCTTTCATTGACGGTTGCCTTCGCGATGAATGGTCCTTCCCACTTGCTCTGTAATTTTCCTACAATTCCTTGGTTTGGCTTTCGCCGAAGCACCAAGTCCCCATCTTTTATTCCCTTGGATCTCACATTTTTGTTCTTTCACCTTTTGGTTTCTTCTTCATACTTTTGTAGATTGAGTACTGCTTCGTTACGAACCTCCTCCAAATTTTCTTTTGATGTTAGGGATGCTTCGTCAGAATTTTCTGCTAAGCTTCGCAAGGATTTGTTCTCTATTTCTTCTGGTGTCATCGCCTCTTCTCCGAAGAGTAACTTGAAAGGGCTGAAACCAGTTGATCTTGATGGCGTTGTTCTTAACAACCATAGTACTAGTGGAGTTCTTCCGGCCATTTTCCTTTTTTGATATTGAGAAGTCTTTTTTCTACTGCCAAGAATATTCTCTTGTTCGCATTTTTGACTGCTCCATTTGATTGAGGGTGGTATAAAGATGCGAAGCGTAGGTTTATTCCCAATGATTCACAAAAGTCAATGAACAACTGGCTTTCGAATTGCTTTCCATTGTCTACCACCAACTTCTTCGGAACTCCATATCTGCAAATATGGCCTGCCATACGAATTTTTTCATATTCTCCAAAGTGATCGAAGCCACTGCTCTGAACTCGATCCACTTCGAGAAATAGTCCATTGCGACGAATGTGTACTGAAGATTTCAGGTGTTGCCGGTAATTTCCCAACTATGTCGATACCCCATTGGTAGAAGGGCCATATGGGTTGCATTAGCTGTACTTCTGCTGCTAGGCTTCATTGATGTCTAGCGAAGAATTGACATTCATTACACTTTCTTACTATTTCTTCAGCGTCTTTTGCTGCTGTTGGCCAGTAGAAACCCATTCTATAGACCTTCGCGACTAGTGGTCTCGATGCGATGTGAGATCCGCACATGCCTGAGTGAATGTACTGGAGGATTCGTTTGCCATCCTTTGGTAAGACACACCGTAGCCATGCTTGGCAGACTCCTCCCTTGTATGGTTGCCCTTCTATCAACTTGTAATTTCTTGCTTTTTGAGCTATTCTCTTCGCTTTGACTTCGTCTTGAGCTTCGTATTGGTTATTTAGGTGAGCTATTATTGGAGCCCTCCAATCTTCCCATAGCTGAAAAAGGTGATGTATTTTCCTCCTAGATTCCTCGGCCGTTGACCCATCCAGGATCTCGAAGAAAACGTCTGGAGGGAGGCTTTCGCCTCTTGCAGCAGCCTTCGCTAGAGCATCTGCTTCTTTGTTCTAATTTCTTTTTAGGCTCTTGACGGTGAAACCTTTGAAGTATTTTTGCATTTTGATCACTGCCTTGTGATACTTGATGAGTTCTGAATCTCTTGCTTGATAATTGTTTTCTACTTGGTTGGCTACGACTTCAGAGTCCGTGCTGATAAGGACCCTTCTTGCCCCCAAAGCCTCCGCTTTGTGAAGTCCAAGTAGCACTCCTTCGTACTCTGTTATGTTGTTAGTTGAGTGAAACTCTAACTTGACGGCGTATCCCAGCTTGATACCTGATGGCGAAGTTATTATTGCCGATGCTCCGGCGCCTGCTGCACCCCATGCTCCATCGGTGAATATCGTCCATAGTGATTCTGTCATTGTTATGGACGCTGTCGGAGTTGCAGGGGTCCATTCGGCTATGAAATCTGCCAGTGCGGCTGCCTTGATAGCTGTTCTTGCTCTGAATTCAATGTCGAAGGGTGCTAGTTCTGCCGACCATTTACCAATTCGTCCTATTGCCTCTTTGTTTCGCAAGGTGTCTCGAAGAGGAAAGGAAGTTGGTATGATTATTTTCCTGTCGCTGAAGTAATGTTTCAATTTCCTTGAAGACATGACCACTGTGTACGCCATCTTTTCTATCTCTGAGTATAGAAGTTTGCCTTCCTGATAAGGCTTCGGAGACAAAATATACTGGCTTCTGACTTTTGTCTTCGCTAATTTCGTGTACCAGCGCGGCACTTACTGTCGTTGAAGAAGCCGCAATGTATAAGAATAAGTCCTTATTACCCCAGCTTTTAACATCTTAGTTACTTCGACTGTTGCGGCGGCTTTCTTCTCGTCGGATACCTTTCTGATCTTGTCTGCGAAGGGCCTTATCCTTGGGTTTACTTTTAACTCGTGCTGTATTGTTTCTCTTTTGATTCCTGTGATGTCTTGAGGTGGTCATGCAAAGACGTCAGCGTTGTCTTTCAGAAACCTGATCAATTGTTCTCTCTCGTTTGCGGAGAGGTTCTTGCCTATTGTGACCATCCTTTCTGCCTTTTTTGGCCATAGAATGACTTCCTCTACTTCGCTAGAAGGTTGGAGCTTTGCTTGTTCACCCTTCGCTTGATTGTACTCTTGTTCATCCTTCTTGACTGTTTCTTTATTAGCTTCGCTTGTTTGCTGTCTGATTGGATTGCAACATATGCTTATGATACCCTGTTCTGAAGGGATCTTCATTGTCAAAGGATTTGTCTTCCGAATATAGCATTGTATTGGTTGTCCAAGTCCATAATCAGGAAATTTGTTTCTTGAGTTGCGTCTCCATCTTCTAGGGTTACTTTCATTTTTATAGTTCATATTGAGCTTAACTCCTCTTCGCCGAAGGCCTTCAGCACCGACTTACTTGCACTTGTGTAGCCATCGATCTTCATACATCGATCTTCATGCGCTTTAGAGTTTCCTTAAAAATGATGTTTGCTGAGCTTCCATTGTCGAACAATATTCTATGTACCAGGAACCCTTCGATGTCTGCTTTGATCACGAAGGCATCTGTGTGCGGGTAGTCAGTGACCTTGATATCTTCCGACGTGAAATGGATAATTGATTGTTTCCATCCTGACTGCTCTATTCTTGCCCTCGCAGTTTTTGCTGGGTGATGATCTTGTCTCCTTTTCATCGTGGGTTCGGCCCACGGTCGGCGCCAAATGTTGGGGTATCAAAGGTCCCGGTTGGACTCAGCGAAGGCCTCCAACAGGTTGTGCTTGATTGTCTTACCGCTGCGAAGCTCTCAGAATGCTACGACGTCCAAAGGTCCCCTTGCGAAGCCCTCTTGACGCCTTGCCGCCTGTTGCCTCCGTAGCGAAGCCCACCTGATGTGTCCGCGTTGCCGGATGAAGGTTCTTCTGCCCAGGCTGTTCCTTGGGTCTTTCGTTATATGTAACCCTGAAGCCCTCAATCGCCCGCGATGCTGGGCGAAGGGGTTAGAGATGACAGAGAAATGTGGATGGAGTAAACGAGGTATCTCTGGCTCGTGGCCCAAAAAACAGATGTCATTACAGGATCCCCTCCCTCCATATTTATAGGGGGGAAAGGTCGTTATTACATATGTGCCATTAGCCGACTCTGTTACGTCTCTCCGCCTCAGGTCTTGCAGTTGGCTTCGCTCGTCCGTCACGCGGAGACCCTTCGCTCCGCCTTGTACCCCTTCGCATGTTGTTCTTTACCCTTCGCCTGTTGAATACTTGTTGCTGGATCCCCAACAGGATTACTCCCTCCATTTTTATTCACATGATGTTTACAACAAGAAGTTTACACTAAAGTTAGTGTAAACTATTTGTCCTAAACATCATTAAATGAAAATATAGGTAGCACACACCATCTTGATCAGACAAAAAGCCTTCAGAAGGCTAGGTGTATAAAATAAATGAACAATCACTATTGTCATTTCCCCTTTTTTATGATTTTTGTTTTTTTATCTTTTAATAGAAGTTGAACTTGGGATCTAAAATTTTGTATGCATGTTTCCCACCGTGTCCAATACAGGCATGTCAAGTTTCAGGATTTTTCAAAACTTTTAAACTGGTTTTTTAAGAGGTTTTTATGATTCCATCAAAAATGAGGTCTGCAGTGAATATTTTCCAATGAAACTGATGGTTCGATGTGTTACATTAGTGCATATCAAAACCTTGTTGAGTTGGAGCTGCTTTGTGGTTCCTGGCTGGCAGTACGTCATATGTGGCGCTCGTACCTCCTTGCAATTGGTGTTGGCTTATATTGAATGATGAATATATAATTTCCCTATCAGCTAGTGGTTGAAATTTGAATGAGTGCCAGGAAGAACATTGATACACCTGTATTGCCGCAATGCGAGTCATTTTTAAGGCTTCAACTTGGGTTGAATGAAGGCGAAAAGAATTTGATGTGGTCTCTCTCTCAACTGAAGCGGCTAGATGTATTCTATCATTTTTGGCAAGAACCAATTGGTAGTTAATTGTTACCCATTAATACTCTTATGTTTGGCAGAAATTAACTGATAGTTTTTTTATGAAAAATTAATTGATAGTTTATTGCTTCCATTTCATAAATTGGATGGGTAGATGTAGGCCCTGTTTGTTTCAGCTTCTGCTGGTTTATCAGCTGAAAAAGCCAAAAGTTGAAACAAACGGAGTTCTAAAAGCTGGATTTTGGAACCCTGAAAAATTAGTGTTTGACGAAATGAACTAAAAGCTGAAAAGCACACCCAGAGCTGCTTTTCTTGCTTTTGGTGTGCAGAAAAGCTAAAAATATATTACAAAAGTCAACATTTAAAATTCAAACAACCATCTTTTCAACATTTAAAAATAGTTAATTGCTACCCTTTCATAAATTTGATGGGTAGATGTAGGCCCTGTTGTTTCAGCTGGAAAAGCCAAAAGCTAAAACAAATGGGGTTCCAAAAAGCTGTATTTGGAACGTTGAAAAGTTAGCTAATTTTGAGAAAATGAACTAAAAGAAAAAAAACTCAGAGCTACTTTTCTTACTTTTGATATGCAGAAAAGCTAAAAATATATTACAAAAGTCAACATCCAAAATCCAAACAGCCAACTTTGCAACTAGCCAACAGCCAGCTAGCTTTTCTAATAGCTCCAGCCCAAGCCCTAACAAATATGGCCGTGGTCTAGTCTATCTTGAAATGAGAAAATCTTGGTGTAATAACTTTATTACACTTCCCCCCATTTACTCTCTCTCATTTAGCCTAGTCATTTAGGGCTCTTTTGGTAAGGCTTCTTTAATGGTTTCTTCAGCGGCTTCACATGATTCTCAACCAAAAAGAGTGATTTCTTAGGTGTTTTACCTTAATAAAAGAAGGAAGCCACATCCGAAAAAAGGTGAAGCAAAAAGCTACAATATGGTAGCTTCACTGGCATCACTTCCTATTGCGTTCTTTTTACATATTTGTCCCTAAAAAAGAAGAATCTGCAGAAGAAATTGTTTTGCCAAACGTTTTAGGCACGGCCACATACACAACCAGCACATCTGTTTTTTGAAAGAAACCACAGCCGAAATCAGCACAGACACAGCCCTACCAAAGAGGCCCTTACAGCTATTTGTACCTTCTAAAATAAGCACGGTTTATCCTTTCCCCCATATCTAGCCTTTAGTTTCTGCCATCCAAAGCAATCCGCTTTATGTCGAATTACTAAATTAAAATTTGCTCAAGTATATTACTTTATATTAGTGAACACTTATACTTAACTGCCAACAGGCCAATAGCAGGTTCAGAGCCCAACAAGATGGACCGTAGACCCATGTAAGGATAGGAGTTTCCTCAAAAGAAAAAAAAATAATGTAAGGTTAGGAGTTTATGGATACCATCGGTATATCCCACTTGATGTCAAATTACAAAATGGATGCTACATATACCTCCTAAAAACATGCTTTTATTTTTATTATTTCTTCATACCATTTGTTGTTGTCTTATCTGAAATTCCTTGGTAGGAGCAATAACGTTATGTTGATCAGTATACCCTACATTACAAGATATTTTAGTACTTTTCCATAATACTTGCATATTTTAGGTGCATGTAAGACTCGTTTGACTTTTAAATGAGAGAAAAATGAAAGCAAAAATAAAGGAAAATTATGACAATATTGATAACAAAGGGACAATATGTTTTCTAAAGAAGAGTTATATGGCTACAGGAATTAAAATCCATTTTACTCTCCCAAACAATATTCTTTTTCTGTTTCAGACCATAAGAAAATTATGGCTCCATTCCTTGCGGCAATATACACGCCAGTGAAGTTTTTGATCACGTACCTGAAGATCGTGGGTCACACGTCGTTGTAGACCATCACTGATCGTATTCGTACAGGAGGTATTTTTTTCTCTACCTGCGTGCTATAAAGGGCACAGAGCTGCGGCGGCTTTCGTGACATGGGTACGCATTGCGGCTACATGCGTGTGTGTCTAACAAGGGCCGGAACTAACCCACCTAGGTTCAAGTCCCACACTTGGCACATATGTTGCATATTGAGCTATTCATTCTTTTAGTGGGAGGCGACGTCTCCGTCGACACCGAGGTGACCATGGTGACCTCATGAATCTCAAGATTAGCCGACCCAGTCTTTCGGAGATGCTCATAGATTCCGTGTGTGTTTAAAAGAGTGAGTACTCATACGTGTTTGTAAATGTCTGCGTTTGTACCGTGTTTAAAAAAAAACAAAGGCTGGCTAGAAAAAGAGTGCGGCTTGGCCCAGATTACCTGTGGCAAGGGCTGGGCAGGGCAAGGCACACATTCAGACCATGGGCATGCTTCTGATAGCTGCTGTTGTAGAGCCGTGAGACAAGGAGGGCAGAAGAACGGAGAATGGGAGAAGGAAGGAGAAGAAGAAAAATTCACGGATTTGCCAAAATTGCATTGCAAATTGGTGTTCTTTACCTCAAGAGTAACAATTGAGAATGTTTCGTCGACGTATGTCACGTTCACTCTTTCAGTTCTCTAAATAATGCATTAATACGAAATGCGGTACTAATTTGTCAGGAATTGGACCATAGTAAGCCAATAAAAAAAGTTGTAGACATAGTTTTCTATCTTCCAAAAAGCTTTTTCCGGAACACATCTGTAGAGATTAAAGTGTACTTTTTGATTCAGGGGAGGACACGAGTTTCATATGGTTTCAGAGGTTGCCTAATTTAGTCAACTATTGTTGACGTTGAACTACTTTTGTAGTTCTAGGTTTAATATTATGATTTAGCTACCTGCTTTGTGTTGTAAAATGGATTTTTTCCCTAGTTTTTACCATAGTACTCCTAGCTTGTATTTGTGAAACTTCAATTGCTTGTACGAGACATGATGGCAAAACTTGTTCCAGGATATATTGCACCAATCACCATCAACTTTTTTTTTATCGCCAAAGCTGTACTTGGATGATCGACGGCAACGGGATGCTTATGTAGAGCAAGAGGAGACGCCTATTGCTGAGTGTTCTGAAAAATTTTCTCCTGCTAAAGAACAGAAAAAGGTGCTTGTTTCTGTCAAGGGAGATGAAAAGAGAATTGTTGCTGGATGTATTTCTTTCCCTAACCAACCAGAAGATTGTTCCATTGGTGCCATTGAAGTGAAAAAAGAAGCCCCTACAGGTTATTCAAAATTGCTCATGAAGCATGGTGCACCAGAGATAATTGTTGCCGTGAGCACTCCCATGTCTATGACACTAGGGATGCCTACTGAAGTGCCTAAGGAGCCACAGATGGAAGAACCTGATGAAACCTCAAATGGCTTATCTTTGATGTCACATGAAGAACATTGTGATGGCACAGTAGCTGATTTGAAAGGGCAGCGATGCAACATTTTCCGATCAGAGTGCAAAATTAAAGAAAAGGTATGCAAATTGATTATTGATGGTGGAAACTTTACTAATGCCATAAGTTTAGATCTTGTGCATGCACTTTCTCTATCTACACGAAGGCTTCCTACACCTCGTTATGTGCAATGGATGAATGCAAGTGGTACACTAAAAATTACTCATAAGGGCACGCGTAAATTTTTCAGTGGGAGATTATGTTGACTCGGTGGACTGTGATGTGGCACCGATAAGTGCGTGTCATTTGTTGCTTGGGAGGCCATGGCAGTTTGATCGTGACGCTACACATGGAGGTCGCTCCAATATTTATTCGTTTGTGCACAAGGGAGTTTCTCATGTATTGAAGCCAATGAAAGAAAACGATATTAAAGCTGAGTTGTTTGTTCCTGTGAAAAAGAAGAAACTTGCTGCAGAAATTATCTCAAAGCCGAGGACGGCTTTGCTTCAAGGGGGAGGGAGTGATGAGACAATCAGCCATCCATTAATTTCTGTTGATGTCACTAAAAGTGTATCTATACACACATCTAATGCTTCTGAAAATTCTTGCATGGATACGGAAAATGCACGTAACATGGAAAAGGTGGTTCTGGTCCCTCCTGCTGTACCAGCTTCATCAGCTCATATTTCTCAAGTTGTTCAAAATATGGCTTCTTAATACAATCCCAATAATTACAAAGCCACTGTTGATGATTAGTGCCAACAGATTTCTGCTCATTCTAGTGGTACTGCTGATGAATCAAATAAAGAGAAGGTTATTCATGTTGAAAGCATGACAACAGCTGGAAGCTATGATTCAACCACAAATAAAGCTTCTCAAATTATGTCAAAGCCGAGGACGGCTTTGTTTCAAGGAGGAGAGGATGATGAGCCCATGGCTCATCAGATCAATTCTACTATGTACCCTAGAAATAATTGCAAATATTCAGTAATTGAAGATGATAATTGCAAGAAGACTTCCATTATTCAGTTTGGGATTCTTCCTATTTATGTGAATGAAGGCATTGGAAGAGAGAATGACTTATCTTCTGGTATTCTATATCCTTGGAGCAAGAAGACATTTACTGGAGTTGATATGCTTAGGAGGAGGCAAAGGAAATTTATATTTATTGGTTCTATACAGGTTGAGATCAAGGAGGAGGCGCCATTTTGATAATCTGGGTGCATGTCTATGAATTGAATACAAGTACGAGAAGGAGACCTAGCTATAACCAGATTGTCTAAGTATTTGAATTAGGCAAGGTGTCGTATTATTTTATTCTTTCTCCTGTGAGTCTTAGACGGTTACTTAGTCGGTCAGGTTAATTGTTGGGATTGTATTGAGAAGCCATATTTTGAACAACTTGAGAAATATGAGCTGATGAAGCTGGTACAGCAGGAGGGACCAGAACCACCTTTTCCATGTTACCTGCATTTTCCGCACTACGGGAAACCCATGCTTTGCCGAGTGCCAGAGGCACTCGGCAAAGCCCTGTTTACACTCGGCAAATAGTTTGCCGAGTGTAACACTCGGCAAACTCCACTCGGCAGCCAGCTCTCGGCAAAGCCGAGTTTGCCGAGTGTTTTCTGTCGGGCACTCGGCAAAGATTTTGCCGAGTGCCAGGAAGACACTCGGCAAAAAAAAGTAACGTGACGGCAGGAAAACAGCGTCAGAAAAGTTTGCCGAGTGCCATGACGTCTGGCACTCGGCAAATTTTTTTGTTTGCCGAGTGCCAGGAATTTGGCACTCGGCAAACATCCTTGGGGGAAAAAAAGATTTTGGGCCCAGCCCAATCATGTGGACCTCAGATACAATTTTTTTTTGCACCAAATCACAGATTCTTGCATTTCATATATCACATTCATTCATCAGGCCGCAATCAACAGACAGAAAAAAAAAACACTTCACATTGGCCAGCTGTTCATACAAGTGAAAATCACATATCCAAGACTCATGCTACATTACAAAATATTTTCAGAGGCATATATCTAGGTTACAACATATCTCCAAATGAAGAAATGTGGACAAACAATGGCCTGGCATGTCACAGGTGAATACTGAACTCACATTTTCTTGAGATGATCTGCACAGAAAGAATTTTTGCACTGCTGGCAGATGTAAAGCTCAAGAGTGCGAGGTTCACCAGCAGCATGTCCTCTTCACTCCAGTACTTCCTGCGATCCGGAAGACAGTGTCAAGTCTACGTACATAAACAATTGAAATAAATATACAGGGAGTTCATGTAGTTTGTGAGCAGGACATCAGCGTGTAGTTTCTGAAAATAGAAGGCTGACTCGCTGACTAATTTTTGTCTAAGGAATTATTAGATAACCATTTCTAGGCTGACTCGCTGACTAACAACGAGATGATGTTTTGCAAGGCTCTGTATAGATCAATAAATAATGGCGAATTAAAGAAAATCTGGTCTACAGCAAATTAACACATTCTACTAGTACGTCTAGTACTACAGTTTTCATTCAGCCTGAACTTATACGAGGGCAAAAAAGATGTCACACAAGCATCAATTCACCATCAGAAAGAATAACGGCATGAAAATGTTAAGAAAGTCTGCATACACTAGATGCTGGACCATCTCATCTCATGGATGCCAAATTGCTTCTCCTTGCCCTGACCATCGGCAGTACTGGTGACGGGGACAGGGAGAAGCGCAATAACATAAATAAAATTCATGAGTCATCATAATACTAACTAGTACTGGACACAAATGAAACTCTGAAATACAGGGACCATGCATATTAGATTTACCTCAGAAAGCAATCAAGCTTCCATGATTTTAGTCAAAATTTTACCAATGTAGCTATACCTGAACTGCAAAAAGTGTGAGGATCAGAGCTTGATCAGATAATGGTTGTGGCTAAAGCAAGAAGTGTGAGCTACTCGTTTTCATTACAGCTAGTGATCGAGCTTACCAACAAGTACCAGAGAACAAGTTAGGCAGCGCAGGACATGAATACAAGAGAAGCACCAGAAGCGGAGGAATGCAATTACCATCCAATGACGAGCCGAGGCATACTCCAGCTTGAACGAGCTATTGCCTCCTACCTGAATGAGCACAAAAGCAAAGCAAAAATTAACTTAGCCGCACATCTATCCAACAGATAGGCAGGAACTATGAATCAATTGAGACTATCCTCACAATCTGGGCCGTATTGTGAAGCGACGCGACACTACAAAATCGGTGAGATAGACGAACTGCTCTTGCGTCCCTGGAATCCAGCGCAAAGGAAACACAAAACAGAGACCACTTGGTCCAATTCAAACAACCAAATCACTTGGCCCAATTTTAATTTTCAATTTCAATGACATACACAATTCTTCATTTCATAAGCAGTTCATTTGATATTTTATTTCATATTTCACAAGCCTTCTATTTCATAATCGAATTTAAAATAAAAAATATGATATTTCATTTAACAATAACAGAAAAAGAAAAAGAAAAAAAAAAAGAAGGGGCGAGCTCACCTTCTACCTCACGGCCGGGGGAGGAGGGAGGGAGGGGCGAGCTCGGTGAGGGAGGGCCGGGGCGCCTGCTGTGGAGGAGGGAGGGAGGGGCGACCTCAGAGGCGGCGGTGGTGCAGCTCCGGCGGTGTGTGGAGGGGCCGGGGCGAGCTCGAGCAGGCCGGGGCGCGGGGAGGAGGCGCGGGGAGGGGGCGCGGGGAGGAGGCGTTGGCCGGGCCGGGGCGCGGGGAGGAGGCGCGGGCCGGGGCCGCGGCGGTCGCCGGAGTGGCGCCCCTCGGCGCTGCTGCTGCTCCTCGCCCGTGGCCTCGAGGAGGGGGAGGGGGAGGCGCCGCGCAGCCCGGCCGAGGGGGAGGGAGAGGCGGCGCGCAGCTCGGCGGAGGGGAGAGCGAGGCGGTGCGCAGCTCGGCGGAGGGGAGGCGCGGCGGAGGGGAGAGCTCGGCGGAGGGGAGAGGGGAGAGGGAGGCGGCGTGCGGCGGCTTCCGGCGGCGTGCGACGAGCGGGGAGCGGAGGGAGGGGCGAAGCGGCGAGCGGGGAGGCGCGGGGAGCGGAGCGGCGAGCAGGGAGGCGCGGCAGGCGGCGAGGCGCGGCGGCGCGGAGCGGCGAGCGGGGAGAGGGGAGGCGCGGCGCGGCGAGCGGGGAGCGGGGAAGAAGAAGAAGATAAGGCGGCAGTCGAAATTTTTCATCCGATGATTTCGCCTAAGTCCCAATAAAACGTTTGCCGAGTGGTAGATCTGAAAGCACTCGGCAAACGTGAAGCACACGGCAAAGTCTATTTGCCGAGGGCTGTGGGGCCGGCTCTCGGCAAAAAAAATCTCCAGAAGCTAAAAAAAAAATTAGAAAATCAAAATAAATTCAAAAAATAGTCAAATTTTGCCGTGATACATTTCATGTGATCCTTTACCTATAAAAAATATGTTTAAGGTGAAACTAAATTATGTCCGTCGTTTTGGTTCGAAATCCAAACGATCACTTCATATGTTTATGGATCTTCTTCGAGGATGCTCCTGTTTGTAAACAACGTACGTCACAACTTTAGGGAAACGTTTTCTACGATTTATCATGGTCTCCACGTATGATTTCATGATACCAGCGCGAGTCTCGTAATTTTTGGACTTTGTTTGAATTTTATAAAATTAAAATACTATTCAACTGATTCTTTTCGCTTATATTTTATGTACAATATTAAGGAATTATCAGTTCATTTCATGGTTGACACCTTACATTGGACTCAAGAACATGAATATCAACTTTCGTATGAACATTTTTTTTTTTGAATCACCTAAATTTCAAATTTGAATTATTTTTAATATATACTTTATATGTCATAAACACCTTAAATATACCAAACGGATTGAAAAAATCACCAAATTTTCGCATGAAGCAACATTGATACATACATCCACCACATAAATGGAAAATGTGGGAAAAAACGAAAAAAAAAAATTTGTTTGCCGAGGGCCCACGTTAGGCACTCGGCAAACAAATAGTTTGCCGAGTGCCACTAACGGAGGCGCTCGGCAAACTTACTTGGCACCGTGTGCCAGGAGTTTGGCGAGTGCCTCCACTTCTGGCACTCGGCAAACTCTCTGTTTGCCGAGTGCCAGGTGCTTAGCACTCGGCAAACTCCTGTTGTGCCGTGTGCCAGGAGTTTGCCGAGTGCCGAGCCCCTGGCACTCGGCAAACAGGGAGTTTGCCGAGTGCCCGAGGAATTGCACTCGGCAAACCCTCTGGCACTCGGCAAACAGACGTTTTCCCGTAGTGCCGTATCCATGCAAGAATTTTCAGAAGCATTAGATGTGTGTATAGATACACTTTTAGTGACATCAACAGAAATTAATGGGATCAGTCAAAGTAATAGTCCGCAAAGCAATCAAGGCAATAGATGACTCAGAAAAATACCAGAAGATGGGAATCGACCTACAGTAAGGTCACTGCACGCCAAATCCTGATAGAACTCCCACCCGTAGCACAGGCTGCACTACGACCAAGAGATGAGGAACCAACGAGGATTCCAAAGCTGCACTCGAAAATAACAATATCCGATCACAACTCAAACACAAATCCGCACAAGGATTGGCATCAATTCTCGGTAGGAGATGGCGGCGCCATCTAGGGTTCTGGAGCTACGCTCGACAGGGAGGAAAAATCCACGATAATACAAGTCTAACCTGACCACTTGGGTTTTTACTTACCACAGGCGAAGATGAGTGCCAGTACGAACAATGACACAACTATTGCTGCAACGCGAGCCATATGTCTTGAACTTCGGTAGAACCAAAGAGAAAGGAATTAGGTGTGGGTAGGGAAATGCTCGGTGGTTTCTTCCTATATATACAACTGAACACGGCAATCATAGAACCCAAGTGGCTAGATGTATTCTCTATTTTTTGGCAGCAATTATTAGTCGGTAGTTAATTACTACTTTTTTTACACATTTTGTGGGTTCGCGTACCATTTTATTGTTTTTGTCCGAGCGGGCCTTGATTGTGGTAGTGACCCAGAATATTATAGCTGGGTGTAATCAACAATTCCACTGAGTTTCAGTAACTTCTATGCATGGCTTATCTTTTTCCCATATATAAAGAATATATAACAAATTCCTAATGCTCCATTGGTCTAGTCTAGTTTCAATTAGTACTCAGAAATTATCACAGCATAGTGTAATCGAAGAATTAAATTCTTCTGAGAACAGTGACTGCTCAGTGTGGGATGCAACTAGTAGCTCGAATAGTGGATTAACCTCCTAAACTAAGCGTGGCCTATATTTAGAGATATATATATAGCCTTTAGTTTCTTCCATCAGACTATATCTTACTTTATGCGAAACTACCAAATTAAAAGTCGATCATGTATTGTTTCAAATAGGGAAATTTGTCTCTAGGACACTGGTTAATGTTGGTTTTGTCCCCTGAACACTATATCTCTTCTTTTGGTCTCATGGACATTGAGAAAACACGCCTTTTGTCTAAATTTTTTAGTTCAATGCTCAAAATACATTGCAACTTGAAATTTGGCACAAAGTTACATTGTTGCATTTTCTGTCCATGTGATTTTTCTTTTTGCTGATTGTTTCCATAGCTTGATTTTGAAAATAAATATTTTGTTAGTTAAAAAATTATGTAAACAATCAACAATAAATTTGAAAAAACTACATGTAGGGAATAAAGTAATGTTTGCTTTTGCAAAATTTCAAGTTGCAATGTATATTGCGCATTGAGATAAAAAATTTGATAGTCACTTTTTCTGCTATAGTGTCCTGCAGACAAAACCCTTGTTTTCTCAGTGTCCAGAGACAAAAGTAAGAGATGTAGTGTCCAGGAGACGAAACCGTTGACTTTTTTGTTAAACTTTGACCAACAATGTACATGTAAATAATTAGTTGCATAATGTGAAATGTATATTGTTGGATCTATCATCAAAAGCACTTTAAGATTCACTTACATATTTAGCTATTTGCACAAAAATTTATGAATAAGGCGAATGGTCAAAGTAGCAAAAAAAATCAACGGCGTCATATGACTAAAAACGGAGAGAGTATGTCATCTTTTTTTTTCTGTAACCATTTGTGCTGTGTCAGTTGAATTTCATTCATCAGACCTATGCAAAAATTTCCCAAGAGCCATAATTTTGCAATGTGCATCAACTAAATCATTCTTTGCCATGGGCTCGAGACAAAGCTATGCTTTTGGAGTTCCTAACAAAACTTTAAAAGATATTTTTATACTTTTTCATAAATATTTGCATGTTTAAAAAGTTTTAAATACTGTTTTAACACATTGAAATATAGAAATGAATACAAACAATAAATTAAAATTATGAAAATATTTTGTAACATAAGGTGTACTTTACTCTTAAAGGGCGTGATATAACAAGAATAACAAATTACCTAGTTATGAGACTTGTCGTCGCGGTCCAGTAGTTCAAGGAGTATAGGAGTACTCCCTCCGATTTTATTCATATGATGTTTAGGACAAGAAATTTGCACTAAAATTAGTGTAAATAATTTGTCCTAAACATCATGTACATAAAAATATATGTAGCATACACCATCTGGATCAGACAAAAAGCCTTCAGAAGGCTAGGTGTATAAAATGAACAGTCACCATTTTGTCCTTTCCTCCTCTTTTTTATGATTTTTTTATTTTTGTATCTTTTAATAGAAGTTGAATTTGGATACAAAATTTTGTATGCATGTTTTTCACGATTTTACTGAATGAAGTTTGCCTGATAATTCGATGTGCTACATTAGTGCATATCAAAAACTTGATTAGTTGGATCTTATTGACTGCTATATTGCATTCTGGATCCTACGTAGATAAAGAAGCAATCAGCTCATACTGGTGTTTATATTGGTATTGGTTACAAAAATAAAAAAATTATGCTCTTGGATAAAGCAAGGGATTGTGTTTTTATGGCAGCGTCGGTACCCATTTTCTTTGCATACATGAAACCAATTTTTCGTTCCTGGCTGGCAGTATGTCATATGCGGCGCACGTACCTCCTTGCAATTGCTGCTGGCTTCACTATATATCTATCATAATAGTAATAATGAAAGTTTTAACTGGATGATGAATAATTTCCCTAGCAGCTAGTGGTTGAAATCCTAGAGTAAGTCCACAGTCGGTCCTAAACTTTTTCGGATGCATCACATATGTCTCTGTACTCACAAAATATTGAATTGACATCCCTAAACTTGTTCGGTTATGACACTTAGCTCCCTCTACTTATCTTATCATCCGTAAACTTTCTCGAATGTGTCACTTTAGCGCCAGCCCTGGGGGAGGGCAAACGGGGCAGCCGCCCAGGCCCCCCCCCCCCCCCCCCCCCCCCGAGTTCGAGGGGCCCCTCCCCATGGCATGTCTGTATACATGTGTAAGCAGGCCCATGGCTTTGTCCAAGCAAAACAAATCCACCCAAACTGGCTATAGCAGGTATTAGCGCATGGTAAAAGCTCCAGTGTCTAGCAGTTTGTACATGTAGCCCACCTCTGTAATCTTTTTACCTGTAACCAGCCTCCCTGTTGTCATCCAAGCCCAAGCAATATGTCAACCAACAACAGGTAAACAGAAAAACAAAGGCATCCAAAATAGCTAGTCACAATTTACAATTGTTGAGTAGCGATTGCCGAGATGGCACGCCTGCTACTTTAGTACAAAGAGAGTTGTTCTCGTGCTACCCTCATGTCCCGCCATCCAATGGAAAAGTCAGCTATACAATCTGACTCCAGCTACGACCCTAACGGCATGAATATGACTACATGGTCGATTAATTGATTTGGCAACTCAAAATCATGCGTCCAACACTGAAAAAGAATGAAAAAGACGGTAACGGGTAGATGAGCTGATAAAATCACAAAAATGAGCCATGTATAGATATGTTTTAGGAGACGGTGAATTCACATCTAGAAATGTAAGCAACCTTAAAGATCGTATGTACAAATAATTTGGTATGAATATATTTCTTGAATATGCTTTTATTTTATAATAAATAAATATAAAGGTCAAATTTAAATTTTATATAGAGGGGCCCGGCTTTTAGATTCGCCCCGGGCCTCCAAAATCTAAGGACCGGCACACTTAGGTTCAACTATGGACTCAAAAAGAGCTGACATCGATCACTCTGACAAAAAAAAATGCATGGCATGCAATTGTGCAGTAATGTAATGTGATATATTTCACATCAGTTCTTTTATTTGTTCTTTATACCTTTTTTCTTGTGTGAGTTGAATTTTCTCTTGGGACCAATAACTTTAAGTTGATTATTATGTCCCACATTACAAGATATTTTTAACATTATTTCATAAATATTTCCTTTTTTAAAGTGCATGTAGTTTCTACCATCCGTATATCCCACTTGATGTCAAATTACAAAATGGATGCTACATATATATATACCTCCTAAAAGCATGCCTTTGTTTTTTTCCTTTAATTACTGAGCATACAAGTTGAATTAGCAAATTTCCAAACCTTTCTGAGTTTCGATCTTAATGGCTGCTTTTACATTCACCATTTACTGATAGATAAAGAAGCGATCAGAACACGGCCGACGTTGGCTTCCAAAAAATGTTCTGCGTCACATTCGTTGCGTGTCACTGGATGCAACAAAGTATTGCTTTTGTTCAATTCGATGCCGCCCTTTTAAAAATAAAATTCCCTCCGTACATTCGTATATATTCCTAACTTGAAGTTTGAGTAAAGAATACCCGCAAAAAAAAAGGAAGTTTGCGTAAAGAACAATACGAACATACCCTTGACTGATATCGCATACGCGCGCGCGCGCGTGGTGTTGCAACACTGCAACACAGCAGCTGAGCAATCCGGTTGCCTGGGCGCTATGCAGAACGCACCCACTCCATCCACACCCTTGCACCCGGAGCTTCTCCTGGCGGCAAGTCACGGCGACCACGAGCTGCTGACGAGGCTTCTCAACACTGAAGCATCAGCGGTGGATCGTCTCCCCAGCCGACCAACATCCCAATCCGTCATCGTCGAAATCGAGCACACCGCCACGAGCTCAGCATCGGCGTCAATTCTTCTGCAAGGTGTGACTCCAGACGGGGATTCCGCTCTCCATGTCGTTGCAGGCGCCGGAGACGGCGACGGGTACTTGAAGAGCGCCAATGTCATCTACGGCAAGGCCAGACACCTCTTGGAAGCACCCAACAAGGGGAGAAGCACGCCGTTGCACCGCGCTGCCAGAGCGGGCAACGTCAAGATGCTCTTCCTTCTCATCCGTCTGGCCGGCGAAGAAGATGGCGGGGACGAGAGGGTGGCTGCGATCCTGAGGATGCAGAACGGGATCGGCGACACGGCACTGCACGAGGCTATCCGTGCAGCCGACATGCGCACGGTGGCCGTGCTCATGACGGCGAGCCCCCGTCTGGCTCGCCTCCCGGAAAACGGCACCTCGCCGTTGTTCCTGGCTATCTCGCTGCGCAGGTATGACATTGCACGGGAGCTCCATGCAAGGGATGACCAGCTGTCTTACTCCGGACCGGAGGGACAAAATGCGCTGCATGCCGCAGTTGTTCGTAGCGAAGGTACGCAACTTTATTTTCCCAATTTTTGTAAATATTTAAAAATGTAGTTATGCACGTGACTGGTGATCATATCAGTTTAAAATTTTCATTTAATTTGCTCACGCATTTAACATTTTTATTAGTTTGAAAGTCATTTATATGGAAGACCGGTCATGTCCCTGCATTCCACTCATTTTAGAACAAACCTTGCAGAACATCCAATGGTCTCGATGAGTATGCATTTCGGTCTTTGATCGTCCATCCAAGCAACGTTCGGAAAATCTAGTTTTTTTTTTTTTTTTTGTCAAACTCTAGTCTTCCGCCGTGACTTTAGTCTTTCGTTAATTATTTGGGATGTTATAGTTAAGGGTGTGTAATCTAGGCGAACATAAAGAGAGTTAAAGTGAGAGTAAATGTGTCAACTTTCCTATAGTTTCTTGGGGCATCATATTTACTAGATAAATAGGCGCGTCCGATGTGCCCATTTAGCGTGGATTTATTGTCAAACCATCTGATTGAAACGTAATTTTAAGTTCCTTGTTTTAAGTGCAAATGTTATAAGCCAGCTGGGCAATGTGCAGCTCTGCTGAGAATTCAGGTCAAGGGTAATGTGCAGCTCTAACGCTCATTTACCAATGGAGTGCATAAGCCTTTATTGAAGTAGGGCGAGGCCTTACTGCACGAGCGTGTAAGTCAAGCACGGAACGAGCCTTGTCTACGAAGCTTTGGTTCATCATCTTGATTGCTTCTGGCGAAGCTTAACGCACTATAACATAGGCATGCATCATGATATTGTAGGAAAACTCCTTTTAAGGCCAGCCACTACAAAGGAGCGATAGGAAGCCAAGCCATCAAAAGGCAAGGCGAGCAGTGTTTATTGCAATAGAAAACGGCCTAGGCCTACTTATAGCCCTATTTATACCCTTTATCGGGGATGGGCCTTACAAGCTCAATAAATTGCAATTCATCACCTCATACAGTGGGAATGAATTTTCTTACTTGAGTGACATATATGTGTACCACACCTAACAAGCAATATCTTAAATGTGCTTGATGTACCAGCCAAGCCAGCACTTTTTTTCTCCGTTCCTTTATCCTTAGTGCAAAACTAAAAAGAAAATGCAAGAGAGTTTTTTTTTGCAAATGAAAATGAATATGGATCTAAAAAATATTAGATAATCAATCAATAAATAAGAATACAGTAATGTCACGAATGAATGAAGCAAGCACTTTTAGATGGTATCGATCAGAGCCCATCCACCATGTTCTTTACTGATTATTGTCACTTAAATCCCACTAGCTGAAATAGAATCCGTCAAGTAAGAGATAAGCCAGAGATCCAGATCATTAGAATTACCGCCAAGATGTGGGCATAATCGCTAAAAAGAGTATGTTATTCCCGAATTCATTACCGCCAAGATTAGGCCTACATCTCCTAGTGATACTAATCCCGAACAGCACCGAATATGAACAACATACTCCTTTGTGGGGTACAAATATTATAGTAGTGTCCTTGGACTTACAAATGGGTCAAACCAAAATACATAGGCCAAATAAGAAGTTATGGAGCCAATAAGGAGTCGGATGTCACATTATGAAACAAGCACGAAACATGATCTGGAAGTTCAATTTATAAATTATAGTGTTTATCTATAAATATCAAACAAGTGCAATGTTCCAAGCTTCACCCATCTATGAAGAATCTGAAGATGCACAATCACAATGTTGGCAACATTGAATTGAAGTCTTTGTTGTATGATGTTATTGTGTTGTTAAATGGCAATCACTCCAATACAAGGATTTGAAATTAATGAGACTCAAAAGGTACAAGCTGATCTATTTTGTTATAGTTATGCACTTAAAGTTGTTTATGCTATATTACAGCTTCAGGGGACTTTTCTGTGTAGGGGACACCTTATTCCTTTACTTTTCTAAATTCTATGTGTAACTAAACTACACTCACGAATCTGGGTGTACCAATTTGCAGAGATGACGGAATTACTTTTGCAGTGGAACAAGGAGCTGGCTAAACAACAAGATGAAAAAGGAAACACACCTCTACATTTTTCTGTGTCTGTGGAAACTGAGACACGTGGAATGCTTCCCTTGTATGCCGTGCCTGTGAAACAAGGAAAAAGTATTACGACACTTATGAATATAACAGATCCACCATTGGAGCTTTCAAAGCAGTTACTAGAGGCAGAGCCATATTCAGCGTATCAACCTAACAAACAGGGATCATTCCCAATACATATTGCAGCATCAGCAGGCAGACTTTCAGCGGTCATAATTATACTCACGAGGTATTCTGGTTGTGCAAGTTTGCGCGACTCTCTTGGAAGAACTTTTCTTCATGTTGCGGTAAAAAGTAAGAGATATGATATTGTTGCATTTGCCTGTCAAACACCAGCGTTGTCATCAATTTTGAACAAGCAAGACAATGATGGAAACACTGCCCTACATCTGGCTGTGGAGGTTGGGGACTGGTGGATTTTTGCTTGCTTATTCATGAACAAACAAGCAGACTTAAATTTAGCAAACAACAGGCAGGATACCCCGCGAGAGCTTTCTATTAGCAGTATTCCCTCTGGACTATACTGTTTTCTGGTAAGATAGTTAATTCACTGATTTTTTTTCTACGATGTATCATAAGTTGTGGAGGAAAAACTAAATAAAACAATATTTCTGTATACTTTTGCAGAACTCACGAATTTTAATACATGAAACACTGTCATCTGTCAATGCGAATCTTGGCATTTACCGGCTGGATGATGTAGAACAGGAATATAGTCGTCAATCAGAAGCAGATAATGAGGAGAAAGGATCTGAAATAGTATCAAATTCAACACAGTTTCTAAGTGTTGGCTTAGTATTAATTACAACAATGGCATTTGGTGCTACTTTTGCCTTACCTGGTGGTTACAGAGCTGATGACCATCCTCACCCAGGAACACCAACTCTATCCCAATCTAAACAATTTCAGGGATTCATAATGGCAAATACATTAGCATTTTTCTGCTCATCATTGGCTGTATTAAGTCTTGTGTTTGCTGGAACACCTACAGTTGAGTTACCGATGCGGTACATGCACTACAACATATCTATCTGGTTATCTCTGAATGCAGTGGGATCCTTGGCCATAGCCTTTGCAATTGCTGTATATATCATGATTACCCCAGTTGCGGCTAAAACGGCCCTTGCAGTGATTGTGGTGATTGTTTCTGTTGGAGCTCTCCATTCTCCCTCAATCATTGAGAAATTTTCTATACTTCTGATTGTATTATCTATTAAGCTAGGAATACTGCCAGTATTAAAATCTAGCATCTCTAAGGTAATGCTACTTATGTGTTGGCCACTTATAGTAATCTTTGGATGGCAAGAATTTTCATCACGATACCAGTGATTTAACAAATCCTTCAGGGATATTGTAAAATTTACATTTTCCTTATTAACTGAAAGATTTGGTCATATTTAAAACGGGCATTTATTTGTTGTGAATAAGACATGCTCTGTTCTACAGCTTTGAATCTTTAGCGACAGGGGCAATTATGAGTGAGTAAATGGACTTGTATTGTTGACAAGAACATCAGGTCTCTCCATGAATATATGTGACTTTTTCGGTCATTTCCAGCGGCGGGTCACCCATGGAGAAAGGCCTTTTGTAGTGTTGGCCAGTAAGTTTTGCTCGAACAGTGGTGACCCAAATATCCAGAAAAAAAAAACAAGGGGAGAGGTTGGAATTTGGTTTTGTTGGTGGATATTGGCTTCTATGGAAAACCAAGGTCATTCCATAGTTTTTTCTTGATTACATGTGGAATAACGATGGTAGTCATGCTTGCCACTACAGCGGCTTTCAAACCATTGCTACAGTGATTTTTTAAAGTTATGTTTGGGAACAAAATATGATAAGCGTCACTTGTTTAATTCAATTTTCTTGTTGGACTGGTCAACAATAATCATCAAGAAGCTTAACGGTTTGTATTATTGTGCAAAGAGAGCACAGAAGAGGTGTTGATGGCAAACAGTTAGTTACAAAGCCGAAGAGGAGGAGGCCGAAGAGGAGTATATCCACAGACCACGATAGAAAACCCTGACCCTGTATATTTTTAAACCACTTAGAGCGATTTGGATGAACCTAAATGTTATTTTCAAACTAAGTCAATGTGAATAAAACCCTGCTACATCTGTTGGCCACCACACAACTCTTATTATCATGTATGCTAGAACCTAGCTTAATTAAAATTCAAAATTTGTTTTAAAATCATTTGGCTGTAACTGGATCAGTAAGACCTGTTAACTGATTCATATTGACGAGATAAAGTTCTCCAAATGATAACATAATTATATACTGACTGGCGTTTTTCAAAAATTCTTGAACAGTGCATTTGACACTTTTCTATTGAGGCAGACAAAAATTATTACGTTAGGTGATAAAAAAAAGTAAGTAACACAAACAGAAAAAAACAGTTGACAATTTGTTTCGAATACATTGAATTGTCTGTGGTCTGTGTCAGTAAATGTTGTGCAGACTGTACCATCCTTTTTGCTATACCTCATACATGCTTACTGACGAAGTCAATCATAAGTTTATTAACAATGCCAGGGAATTGCTCTTGAACGAAATGGGAACCCTCTGGGATGTAGGTGATCTCGTGATCTGGGGCAATATCTTTCAGCTTCTGACTGTCAATGTAGTCCTTCAGAGCTGGAAACTTGAGGATATAGTCTTTGTCACCCATGATCACAAACATTGGCATTTCGAATCTTGGCTTACCATATTCTGTTTTTGAGGGTTTAGTCCTATGACACATCAACAATTGTTGGTTAACCAGCCATATGGTTTGTAATCATACACCACGATAATATTTAAATGTACCAGACTCTCGTTACTTCAGACAAAATGAAACAAGATTATTATTACTGTTTTGGCATGCCTTACCTATAAGGAATTTGCAGGGCAGTAATGAAGCCTGATTTCTCATACAGGGTGGTGTAAGCTGAGAGGTCTTCTTCCGTGATCCAGTCAGGAATTTGTGTAGATTCTTCTGCAAGATCCATAATCTCTTGTCCTTGCTTGGCAATAGGAACATCACTCTTGGAGATGAGGATGTAAAGTGTCCGCATGATCCTCCTTGCATCAAACCGGCCAAAATCGGCCTCTGCTCTTCCAGGCTCCTATATGGGAAAAGAGTTGCATGAAAATACTTCATTCAGAATCCAAACATTAAGGTGCAAATATTGACTTCAAATAACATGAACTTTGATATAAAGAATAATACATAACTAGGGGAAGTGCTAGTACCCTCCATCTGTAGATGTAAAATCCCTCAGGAAGTCCACTGAAACCAAGGCTCTCCACAAGAGGTGGCACACCAAAGGTCACAACACTACACACGCGATCCGGGTGGCAGAGAGCAAGGTCAAATGCTGGTTTTACTCCAAAATCCTTTGCAACGAGGAATACCTTTCATCCATGGCATCATTAAAGGTCAGAATGTGGTAAATTGTGGTGAACACTCAGGGCACATTTATAACCTGCTCGATATTTGATATCTGCTGATTGATATCAGATAACAATAAATTTACACTGCACCAAAATTTATCCCAATGAAGCTACTACCGCAGTACAAGTTACATCCAGCACGCCAAACTAATATCCATATGACGAAGCCGTCATATTAATTTTTATTGTACAGCCTTGGGACTGTCTCTGTATTTATATTTTTCAAAATAAAGATGTACAGGAGAATTCATTTGCAACTTCGAATCTGAACTGATAAGTGTTGTAGACCATGAACGACACACACTTCCCCCTTTGGACGTACCTTAGAGGTAGATAGGGAATCGAGAATGGCCAGGAGATCTTTCGTCAGGCCTTCCCATGACACTTGAGCCAAGTCAATGGGAGGCTCGGAAAGACCATAGCCAGGGAGGTCTGGAGCAATTGCCCGAAACCCAGCTGCTGCTGCTGCAACCATTTGGTGTCTCCAGGAGTACCATACCTCCGGAAAGCCATGAATAAAGAGCAAGGCCCCGGTTTCTCCTGCAGAAGACAGAGCTAAGAAATCGGTATTGCTGGTGGGATGTATCCTGTGGTAAGAGTCAAACCTTTCCCAATATGCGCTATGTGAAGCTTGAGGCCTCTGATGAGTAAATAGGAGTGCTCTATCTCTTGATTCATCTTTCTTTCTCTCGGGCTTAGTAATTTAGGTACCTATGAGCTCAATTTTTCTCCCCCTTGATGAGGAGTTGTTGGGGAGATTTAGTCAAGAATAGACGGCAGAAAGATAGGGAATAATATGCGTCTGGTGAAGAATCTTTATATTAGTTTTTTTTATTACACATACAACTCAAACACTCACAACGCACGCACACTCACTCCTATGAACGCACATAGGTAAACTCTATCCCTATGAGCATCTTCGAAGACTGAGCCGGCAAATCCTCTAGATTGACGAAGTCACCACTGGCGTCTCGCTGTCGACGGCCACGTCGCCTACCGCTAAAAGCATAAATGCCGTTAAATCCTAGAAAATTCGCTCTCACCGGAAGTCGAACCCAGGACCTCAAAGGTGCTACTCAGATGCCTTAACCACTAGGTCAAGACCCTTTTCATAAATCTTTATATTAGTTAACGACAGCCAATGTGCAGTTGTTTGCTGCACTTTTTTATTTTGTAACCCTGAGCCATTTATAATGTATAATAATCAGCAGATCGAGCCTGTGAGCCATCGCAACGTCAAAAACTACTATTATAGCAGATCTGGTGCAGAAGGGGCAGCAATTGCCTACTCAACAGTGTCACGAAATTTCAACTAAAAAATATATATGTATTTTTGTTTGATCAAAATCAAACAATTTTCGACTTTGATTGTTAACAGCAGATAACAAAATGATGCCTAGTGAAATTAAACAACTATTGTGATACCAAACTCTTTTTATATAAAATATTTATTTTACATATATTATTAGTCAGTTTTTTTAAAAAAATGACTTTGACCTAACAAAAAAAATGCTTATTTCTAGATGGAGAAACTTATACTAACTTGCAGCGAATATTAGTGAAACGACTGTGACTGGTTCTGGCCAAGCAAGTTCAAATAGCATATTGCCGTCTTCGTAAAGTGGCTAGTGGTAATATAGTTTGAGGTCTCTTATGTGTAGGTCAGAATGCTTTATCTTTTCACTCAACTTGCATTTACAGTATGACCTCTTCAAGTTTGCTTTGATCTAGATTTTATGAGTTGAATCAATTTTTACTTATATGGTTTGTATAATGGATCAAACAAATTTAACAACAGGCAGCATCTTTTATGTTTTACTAGGAATTTACCCGTGAGTTGCAACGGGAACCAATTATTTGTTATGCAACTAACTTGAATAACATGATTTTTTTTGGACCACTTTTTTGTGGTTCTTAGACATACGGTTGGCCTCATTACTTTTAAAAATGAATGTGTCCACCAAAGCCTAAAGCTTTCCCTACCCAAAAGTGAATCTGATCAAAGCTCACTAATTTATATGCTGATCATAAGTAATTTAATTAAATAATTTATTAATATTTATATGTTGGTTGAATCGTTACAATTTTTTACGGCTGTCATTTAAAAAGCGGACGTTGTTTTAGCTTGTGCAATGCACACTACTTCCAGTCCATCTAAAAGGAGAGGAAAAAACTATCCACCCGAATGGAGAGGGAAAAGACACCAAAATAAATAAAAAACAAGAGGCACCTGCTAAATGTGGATGTCCATATTTGCGCTAACGTCAAGAATAAAGTTGTAGAGGGTAGTGAATCTCTCTGTTCAAGTCCTGCTCAACAAAAAGAAAAAAGAAACTCAAAAGAAAAGGAAAACAAAAATAATTTGCACTAATGTCAAGAATAAAAGTTGAATGGGGTAGTGAATCTCTCTGTTGAAGTCTTCTTCACCAAAAGCAAAAAAAGAAACACAAAAGAAAAGGAAAACAGAAATGATTTTCACTAACATCAAGAATAATGGAGCAGTGAATATCTCTGTTCATGTCCTGTTCACCAAAAAGGGAAAATAAACACAAGAGAAAAAGAAAACAAGAAATGGCAGCCTCTAAGATTTGAACTCAGGTATTGTGGATGGGAGGCAAGGCACTCTACCACTGGAGCACATGCGAGGCATTGAATAAAAGCCATTCTACAGCTATAAGAAGTAAAATAAACTCGGATTATTGAGTTGAACCTATTTGAATCAAATTCAATTTGAAATCTACACGAATTCAAACGGCAGAGGTCTGAAAATTTTGGGCTGACGACCCACTTTAGACTTACTAAGTAGTAGAGATTTTTGTAACTTAGAAACCAGCTGGCAGAGATGCTTTTTGATCTACTCAATTGTTTCATAAGTTTGCACCAGCAAGCGAAGTATAAATTTTGGGATATTTGTACCATTGCCCCTGTTTTGAGACCCAAATGTCTGTCTGCCCTCACCAAATCACACTTGGTACCAATGCCCCTAAAATTTGAAATTGAAGCTCCCGTCTGCCCTTGTTTTCCCATTCTGTTAGGTGAGGTACATATTTTCAAATTTAAAAAAGGATAAAATCTTGTATAAATGAAACATGGACTAAAATGCCCTTTACTCAATCCTCCTCGCCTCCCTCCCAGCGCCGGGACGCACGCCTCCATGACGCGTTCCTCTCTCGCACTGCCGCACGCCTGCGCCTGCCACTTGCGCACCGCGGCACCGCACGCCTCCCTGTCGTGCTCTCCTCGCATTGCAGCGTCGCCGCGCCTCCTGACGAGCTGGGCGAGCCAAGCGCTGTCGGGCATGGCAGCCATGGTGAGCTTGGCGAGCTCCACCGAGCTCCCGCAGGCCTGCGGCAACTCACCGCGGGTGCTCCAGCTCCACGGTACCCACACGGCACTCAACGGCTCCTTGTTCTCCGTCCAGCTCCACCACATTCCGGCCGCCATTTTGGCTCTCCAGCACCGCCCACGGCGTGAAGCTCAACTGTTCGACGAAAGGCCTACGAGGCGCGCGAGCGAAAAATCACAAGGGACCTGCAGCGGAGAGCAACGAAGATATCTTCCACGTTGTGCTGTCCTTGCTATCGACGGGCACAGGCTGATAGAGATGGAGAAGCTAGTCAAGCATCCTTGCGCACATGCTGATGGAGATGCTTGAAGCAACAGGTCAATTCTTGCAATTTTGTAGTAAGGGCAGCATAGACATTTGTTCATTGACTTGACACCCTTAAGTGACTGTCACAAAGCAGGGGCATCTCCATGGCTCAAATTCAAAAAGTAAGGGCAATGATACAAAGTGAACTATTGCAGGGGCAAATTGACCATTTAGAACCAAAATAGGAGCGACCATGCAAATGACCCTATAATTTTGTAGTAGTATTGAATAGCTGCTTTCGTACTGATGCCGATAGCAATAATTCTCTGACTTAACAATGTAGGTTGACATGCAAATAGGAAAACACTTTTGCATTGTAGTAAATCTGGTCAACCATTCCCTCAAAAAAAAAAATCTGGTCAACCATGGTACGTTAGTTCGTTGATTTTGGTGTTCACAATTAAGGCCTGTCTTGCCTGCGGAAAACACAAAGAAATAAAAAAATAATTAGACAAGGCTAGGTGGAGACATATTTGTGCAACCACCATCGTATCGTACAATAAACAAATAGCAAGAGAAACAATAATGGAAGATGTTCGCAGCAGATTCATGATTGGGCAGATGGACTCCATGCATAGTTATAGTGACCTTCCCGCTGCCATCATTGTTTAAAGCTTGTCCAGATATGATATAAAATTATTTTCCATGACAAGCTTGATAGCAATGCATTTGCGGTGATTTCATCATTTGTCAAAATCATTTCGCTTAGTCATTCGTCGCAGTCTCGCAGACGTTCATAAGTCGCAGATACCATAAGCGTAGGGCGAGCGTATGTTTTTATATGACAGTATGTGTTTATGCCGTCTTTCGCAAGAAAAAACACTTTTTTTTTTTGCGATGACACAAGAGAAACACAAAAATTCATCTATATGCTACCCATCAGAAGGGATTTAATTTCATACCATCTTTTTTACGACAGTATGAGTTGATCTCTTGCTGCCACTTTTCAGTTATAGTGAAGATTGGCTTAAGGATCAAGATAATTTCCTTTCACGTAAACTCGATGTTTCTCTTTGTCTTGCATTTCAGGGTTCGTTTGGAGAACAACATCCATCCTAAAATCGTGTGTCACCTCACCGTTGAGCATATGCCATGTTAGTCTTGTTCGCAACACGCCAAAGGATGAGTCAACGAGACAAAACAGAGGCTCAAACAGGCCAATAGCGTTGTGCACCATTCCCGTCATTTCGTTAGGAAAGATAATCTTCTCTTTTTTTTTGGGCGAGAAGTAGAAAGTTATTCACCGACCTGCCCAATGACTCCTTGCGCTATAAAAAGAAGAAAAGAGCCCAAAGCAAAGCATCGCACACATACAAACTCCTGGAGCAGCAAGCAATGGCACACGAGATAGAGCATGCCCACATCCCCGTCCGTGGACTCAACCTCCACATAGCCCAAGCAGGAAACGGTGAGAACGTGAGCCCGCATTCGTTTTCTGTTGAAACATTTTGTGCCCAACCGAAATTTTTGTGTTGCATATCCATTTAAAAAAAAAAGAAATTTTTGTTGCATATATAGGCGAGCTCGGGACGGTGGTGTTCCTGCACGGCTTCCCGGAGATATGGTACACGTGGCGGCACCAGATGCTGGCGGCGGCCGCCGCCGGGTACCGCGCCGTGGCGCCGGACTGGCGAGGGTACGGGCTCTCGGAGCAGCCGCCGGAGAGCGAGCTCGACTGGGACGACCTTGTCGCCGACGTGCTCGCCGTCCTCGACGCCCTCGCCGTCGACAAAGCCTTCGTTGTCGGCAAGGACTTCGGCTCCATCCCGGCGTTCTACTTCGCGCTGCGGCACCCGGAACGCACCCGCGGCGTCGCGTCCCTGGGCATCCCCTTCAGCCCGGGCCCCTTCGATTTCGCCCCCATGCCTGAAGGCTTCTACATCCTGCGCTGGCGCGTACGTGTGCTTCACTACTACTATCACAATCCTATCTTTCACAACTACGACTATGCTTTATTGAAAGATTTTCCCTCATATGGTCGGTACATGTTTATTTCTTCTTCAGGAGCCAGGCAGAGCAGAGGCTGACTTTGGCCGGTACGACGTGCGGCGTGTGGTGCGCACAATCTACATCCTCTTCTCCAGCCCCGACGTCCCGATAGCAAAGGAAGGGCAGGAGATCATGGATCTCGTCGACGACGAGTCCGCGCCTCTGCCGGACTGGTTCACGGAAACGGACCTCGACGCCTACGCCTCGCTCTACCAAAACTCCGGCTTCCGATGCTCCCTCCAGATGTACAGGTAACTTCTACTTCTATCGGGACATATATCCCCCCACGTAAGTAAGACTCACGTCCTAAAATTGATTCATGGCTGAATATATGATGGAACTCGGTGGCAGGGCTCTGCACAAGATGCCGCACCTGCCAGACGCCAAGTTCCAGGTCCCCGTGCTGATGGTGATGGGTGAGAAGGACTACTGCAACAAGTTCCCCGGGTTCGAGGATACCGTGAGGAGCGGCGCCATGGGCAGCTTCGCGCCGGACATGAAGACCGTGTTCATTCCGGAGGGGAGCCACTTCATGCAGGAGCAGATGCCGGAGCAGGTGAACAAGATTCTCCTCGGATTCTTCAACGACAAAACGGCCGTCGCCGCGTAAGCCTGCATGTCCACCCGAATGGCAAGAATATATAACTCCAAGGTCTGGGTGGTGATAAACTCTGAGACAATAATTTCACCAACGATGGATTGTCGTGTAATATGAAGTTTTCTTTCTCAGCAATAAAAGGGCTCATAACGGTCCTCCAAAAATAAATAAATTTGCTCATTAAAAATGGCTCTAATGTTGTATCTTTTTTTCTGTCTGCTAGTTAGTTCGTTGGTTTGTTGTGGTCGGACTATATGAGATTAGTTTCCAAAAATTCAGAAAAGAGCGAAGACAACCAGTTCAATGGTGGAGTGAGAATGATTGCGACTGGACTGGACTGAAAGCTACCATTGATGGTTAGACACGACCTAGTACCAAGGGTAGTTGTGTAAATGGGCACTCATTCTTGGTTTCTCCGCCTGCTATTAAAGCATCTTCAACGGTGGAGCTTGCTAAGAGTTACCAATCAGTTCTTGTATGGGATTGATGAAGAGGGGGATTTATGTTTAAATCTCTCATTGTTCTTAGAGCGTCCCCAACGGGGGCGTAAGAGTCAGCACATATTATTTTTTTATGGTGAACAGTGAAGAGAGAGAGTGTTGCTGTCTCTTGTTCAAGAGTTAACTCTTAGCATAAATAAGACACTGTCATGTGGTCCCTATTGAGAAAGATTCTTTACAAGAGTTAGCAAGCTACCTCTACCATTAAGCATGCTTTTAGAGACTAACTCTTGAGGTTAGCTGGCTTCTCTCTTTTTTTTTTTTAATAAATAATCCTTAAAGCTAGTTTAGACCCTACCATCAGAGATGAACTCAATTAAATTGGGATGGAGGGAATCGTTGTTTGTGCCGAAACACTGCTCGATAGCAATGCTGACAACTGATGCTTGTCCGTACTAGGTTAGTTGCGTTCATTAAGGTGTTGGAAATTGCAAAGATTTTCCAATTGAGTTGAGAAAAGGTCAGAGACAAGGTTAGGTGGAGATATACATGGAAAGCCACGACTGACTTCTCCTAGAAATGCCAAAAAAAAAAAAAAAAGACACCCATGGAATATATTCGCTGCAGCTTCATATATGGACACATGGACTCCATCCATGATTCTTGTGATTTTCCTGCTTGTGTGATTTTGCTTAAGGAACACATGATGAATATTGAGTTAAGTGAGGGGAGATTGGCGAGATATGATCTGAATTCATTTTTCTTTAAAGCAAAAATATTATGACTTCATATTAGTGGATTAGTTTCCCTATTTGACACAATTATACTCTATAAGTTGTCAGGAAGCACAACTTAGTTGATAAGGATAGGGCGTGCGTACATGTGTATAGGATTGCTTTTGCATGAAAAATGACCAAAAAAAAAAAAGAAGTCATATGTATGCTGCTACCCTCAATCCTCTTGTCGGCCGAACCGTGTGAGTTAATATCGCATCGTTAACCCCCCGTATCCGTCAGAGATAGTGAAGATTGCCTTAGAGCTCATAGTATTTACTTTTTCACAGGATTGTTTTGTCACGTAATTTTTTATTCTTCTTTCGATACATGCTCGTTTGGAATGTGGCTTCCATTTAAAAATCTGGTGTCATCACGGAACATGTCCCATATCAACGCCAAAGGACGCAGAGGCGTAAAAAAACAAGCCAAATGGCGCAGTATCCTGGTTTATAAGATATTAAGTCCATGTTCCACACTGCTCCAACTAAGAGGCCTAGGTTGAAGTTTGATTCTTTCAAATAAACTAAACTGTTTAACATTTTTAGCTTTAGCTTAAATTAAGAACACATCGACTCAACCACTTTTGGAGATAGGAATGAGCAGCTTTATGAATTCCATGGATTTCTTAAAAGACTGAATAAGTCTGATGCACTTTTCCTGGATTAACCAAAATGTTGTCTAACATACAACACAATATCAGTATTATATATCATTAGTGGTGAAAACGGGACGGATAATGTATCTTTCGCAAAAAAAAATGACGGATAATATTATATCCAATGGATTGACTTATCGAAGCACATTAAAATCAATATATGCAGATGCATTAATGATTATTCGACACTATCCGTGCCCGAATCTGAGTCGAAAAATAATAACAAGATAGGATACAGGACGAATGATATATGTCCTAAATCTGAATATCATGTGATTGGAGGATGTCTATAATGATAATGCACCAAAATTATAATGCAAAATCAATTGATATGAATGAATCAAAATGCTCTTGATCATATATATCAACATCTAATATGTTCTTTCTCACTCTAATATTTTTTTGCTATCATTTACTTTTTCATTCTTTTAAATCTTATGATAATATTCGTGTCTGACTCCCCGACTCTGGACAAAGAATATGGGATAAGGTATATGATTCATATATAATTATATGATACTATCTGCTGTAACTTCAGATTCGACTAAAAAATATAGAATAAGATGCAAGATGGGCACTATCCGTCTATCTGCAACTATCTCTGTCCCAGAATAATCGTCATTCTGGCCATATACATGTTCATTGAACATTAATTCTATGATTCTAGACAACACACCTGTCCAGATTCATAGAACATTTTATGAATCTGGACATCCAGAAACATGTTCAGGATGCCAAATAAACTGAAAAGGAGGGAGTAACTTACAGTGTTAGGGACCCGAAGCGGATCAGGCTCCTTAGGGAGTGCAAGGGGCTGACATTGGCGCTTTGCCACCCGCACCGTTGAGGTATCCAATCCGTTTTCACCCCTAGTTAACGTAATTACTGTAATACAAGGTTGAAATAGAAACAGTTTCAGGTCTTCAAAATTCAAAATTGTGTTTATTAGTTTTTTTAGTTCAATATATCCCTTGGACATGGATAGAATGTGGAAATAAGAGACTGTGTATAAAGCTCAGTGTCGCTCGTGGCCACAGCTTCAGCATGTACGGGCTATGGCAAAGTGCTATACAAAAGGGTGAAGCCTGGGACATTGGAGCATCCTGAGCCCTATGACTCTACTACCCCTGATAGGTCCTGACGCATCGCTCGCCACCTTCCATCACAGGATCTGCTGGACAGATGGAGTTCAGCGATGAAAATAGTGAGGAGGCGGCTAAAAACAGGGTCGATCATAAGGAGGATAGGAAAGCAGATTGGTCAACTAACAAGCCATATGTCACGAGACAAACAGAGTAGTAATTTTTTAGTCACGAGACAAAAGGACGGAGATGCCACGAGATAAAAAGAGGCGCAAATTAACAAGCCATATGCCACGAGACAAACAAATGAGTAATTTTTTAGGCAATCATCCAGCGTTGGTTGAACTGCCGAAGCACTCCCCTTGTGCTGATAAAAACAGGCAAGAACTCCGAATCATATCATCAAAACTCCAGGGAGCAGCAATGGCACACGAGATAGAGCACGCCCGCATTCCTGTCCGTGGACTCAACCTCCACGTAGCCCAAGTGGGAAACGGTGAGAACGTGTCACTTTACCTTTGATTCGTTTGTTGTTGAGATGTTTCGTGCCCAAATGAAATTTTCGCTGCTGCTGCACAGGCGAGCTAGGGACGGTAGTGTTCTTGCACGGCTTCCCGGAGATATGGTACTCGTGGCGCCACCAGATGCTGGCCGCGGCCGCCGCCGGGTACCGCGCCGTCGCGCCGGACTGGCGAGGGTACGGGCTCTCCGACGAGTCCCCGGAGAGCGAGATCTCCTGGGAGGACCTCGTCGCCGACGTGCTCGCCGTCCTCGACGCGCTCTCCGTCCCCAGAGCGTTCCTGGTGGGCAAGGACTTCGGCTCCCTCCCGGCGTTCTACTTCGCGCTGCGGCACCCCGACCGCACCCGCGGCGTGGCGTCCCTTGGCATTCCCTTCATCCCCGGCCCCTTCGCCTTCGACGCCATGCCTGAAGGCTTCTACATCCTCCGCTGGCGCGTACGTAGTGTGCTTAGTTGCTTCGCTTAACTTTGGTGTGCTTGCTTCCTCCTCTCAACTCTCATGCGCATGTCTCAACTGTCCGTACTACTTGTTCAGGAGCCAGGCGGCAGGGCAGAGGCTGACTTTGGCCGGTACGACGTGCGCCGAGTGGTGCGCACAATCTACATCATCTTCTCCCGCGCCGACGTCCCGGTAGCAAAGGAAGGGCAGGAAATCATGGAGCTCGGCGACGCGTCCGCGCCTCTCCCGGAGTGGTTCACCGAAAAGGACCTCGATGTCTACGCCTCGCTCTACCAAAAATCCGGATTCCGGGGCCCTCTCCAGATGTACAGGTACGTAGTTGTGCTCCTATCTGCATATCTCCATGCATGTACTCTGATCATTGTTTCATGCCTGAATTGATGTTGGAACTCGATCGGCCGCAGGGCTCTGCACAAGATGCTGCACCTGCCGGACGCCAAGTTCCAGGTCCCCGTGCTCATGGTGATGGGCGAAAACGACTGCTGCAACAAGTTCCCTGGGTTCGAGGCTGCCAGCGGCGCGATGGGCAGCTTCGCGCCGGACCTCAAGACCGTCTTCCTTCCGGAGGTGAGCCACTTCATGCAGGAGCAGAAGCCGGAGCAGGTGAACGAGCATCTCCTCGGCTTCTTCAGAGACCACCACTCAGTCGTCGCCGCGTAGGCTGCGAGTGACCACACGAATAAAACAGAGGGCTCTGTCTGTGGTGAGAGACCCGCCGGAAACAATAATTTGACCAAGATGGATATTGTATCTTGGCCATATATGGCCGTTGCTTCGCTGCACTGCATTCGTGAACTCGTATTTTTCCTTCGAGAATAAACAAATTTGCTCACAATAAATTGCTCAAATGTTCGTATCGTTTTTCTGTCTGCTTGTTAGTTCATTGGTTTATTGTGGACGGACTAGATGAGGTAAGATTAGTTTGCAAAATTTAGAAAGGAAAAGTCTAGAAATACTAACAATTGGTTACGAAACGAGTACGAACAAACCTCAGCCGCCCCCCCTCCTAATTTAGTTTAGCTGAGGTGGCCCCATCATGAACGTGTGGTTCCTTCTCGCTTGCATTTCTCTATCTCCCCCCGAGTACAGCGCCGCTCGGCTCAGATAAAAATGCCAACAAACAAAACAAAGTTGTCCTGTACTCAGCTTATAATTGAGCTCGGTGCAGTCCAGATTGAAGTCCTTGAGCTAAATTCAACCCTGCTGACATTAAGATCCAGTTTCACTCGCAGTCAAGTCCGACGCACACGCTGAGCTAGTAACGAGAGGGCAGGGGAGTGACCTGAGCGGGTTTGCAACACCGAAGCTGCGGCATGTCAGCAGCGCTGGTGATGATCAAGAGCCAAGGGCGGGAAGAGAAGATGGGCCGCGCGCCAGTCGTCGCACACGCAAGCCCAACTCGCTAGTCCATGGGCCAGATTGAGTTGCTCGTTGATGGCGTGCGTGAGTTGTTATCCTGTGCGGTGTGGCCAGGATGTTCTGTACTTAAGTGTGGCGCGCGTGAGAGAGAGCATCAATCAAGCAAATTGTAAACAATACTCTTCCTACTGAATCCTTTCTCTGCTTCTTCCCCAAGCAGAGCAAACTATCTCTTCTCTACTACCTGCTCCCTTCTGGGTTGCTAACATCTTGGTATCAGATTCGTCGGTCCTCAGATCTGGGGGTTGCCCTACTCCGCACAACGCACAAGGATGGCTGGTATCGTTGATCCCGCGCTGAAGATCGCGCTGGAGGCGCAGACGAAGATCATCTTCGCCGAGCTCGACAAGCGTTTTGCGGTCCGTGACGAGAAGTGGGAGCAGCGCTTCATCGCCCTCGAGAAGACCGCGGCGACATCGCCGTCCTCGTCATCAGGCCTGGCCGCAACTCTCACCGACCACGAGCAGCTCCAGGGCGAGATCGACTCCGCGGTGGCCGCGCACATGGTCGCGCTCGAGCTACTGGTCGCCGAGCGCTTGGATCAGTACGAGGCGGCGGTGACGACAAGGGTCGCGGCGCTCGAGTCGGCGGCGGCCGCGTTCGAGTCATGGAGGCCGCGCGTCGAGTCCGCTGTCGACGACGTCAAGCTCTCCGTGGACTCAGTGAGATCTGAGCTCTCCAAGCTCAACTCCGCTTGGAACCGTGACGTGCGGGAGACGAACTCCTCCAAGCCGAGCATCTTCGGCACGCACGAGTCGGCATCCGCGCGCCCATCTGCCGGAGCACACGCCGACGGCCCAAGTGGGCACCGCGTTGAACATGAACGCCGGGAGAATGGCTTTGGGCGTTCCGCACCCCAAACCCTTCTTCCGCACAATGGTATGCCCAACTCCGATTCACCCAAATTTGAGCGATTATTTGGTTCTCCTCATGATACTTTTGGTGGTCGAGGTGGGGCTAGTTCTTATTCTGAACCTTTGGGCAAATTACCTAAAATGAATTTTCCCAAGTTCGATGGAGATAACCCTAGGCTCTGGATTCGCCGTAGTGAGGACTATTTCCAGATGTATGGTGTTTCTCCTTCCATGTGGATTATGGTGTCGACCATGCATTTCATTGATACAGCCGCTCGTTGGCTGCAGTAAGTGGAATCTCGTCTGAAAAATGTGTCATGGACTGAATTTTGCAAACTAGTGCTAGATAGGTTTGGCAAAGATGAGCATGAGATACTCCTTAGGCAAATGTTCACTATTAGGCAGACTGGATCTGTAGCTGAGTACGTTAGTCAGTTCACTGAATTGGTTGATCAGCTGTCTGCGTATGAAAATCATGTTGATCCTCTTTATCATTCTATGAAATTTATTGATGGGTTGTGTCCCGACATTCGTGCTGCTGTTACCGTTCAGCATCCAAAAGACCTCGATACTGCCTGTTTGCTTGCTAAGTTGCAGGAAGAGGTGGCTCCTTCAAGCACCAAGCGTGATATGTACAAGAGTGACTATGCTCAAGGCTCCAAGTCGTCCTCTCGAGCTTATTATGCTCTGCCTGCTCCTCCTAGTGAGCGAACTGAGAAGCAACTGCAGCATCCTCGGCAAGAGGAGAAAAAGTTCACTGAAGCTCCAAGACGTGGTTATGATGATAAGCTCAGTTCCTTGCGTGCTTACCGCCGATCCAAAGGGCTTTGTGAGAAATGTGCAGAGAAGTGGGTGCATGGCCACCGGTGTTCTCCAACTGTTCAATTGCATGTATTGCAAGAAGTGCTGGACTTGTTTCAAGTGAATGACTCTGGTGAACAGGATGATACTCCTCCTAATCCTCAAGAACAGTTGTTTATGGCAATTTCTCTGGCTGCAGTTTCTGGTGTTGAAACACAACAATGCGCCTTATTGGCAACATTATGGGCCAAGAGGTAACTATACTGGTTGATTCTGGTAGCTCCCATACCTTCATCAGTACAGTGCTAGCAGATTCCTTCTCATCAGTCAATGTTCTGCCAAAGCCTTTGTCTGTCAAGGTTGCTGATGGTGGTGTTCTGGAGTGTGCTCAACAAATTGATAATGCTCTGTGGACAGTACAGGGGTGTGAGTTCCACTCTAATCTCAAAGTACTACCTCTATCTTGTTTTGATATGATTCTGGGCATGGACTGGCTTGAAGCCCATAGTCCAATGAAGGTACATTGGTCTGAAAAATGGATGTCTACTCCATATAAAGGCACAACTGTCCTTATTAGGGAATTGTTCCATATTTACCTGAAGGTGCAATAGTACAATTGCTGTTTGAGCTTTCTGAAGAGGAGGACACTACTGATACAAGTGCAGCTCCACCTGAAATTGATGCTCTACTTCATGAATTCTCTCATGTGTTTGCTGAGCCATCAGGCCTTCCCCCTACTAGGTCCTGTGATCATGAAATTCCTTTGGTGGAAGGTGCTTCTCCAGTCAATGTTCGTCCCTATCGTTATGCTCCAGCTGTCAAGGATGAAATTGAGAGACAAGTAGCAGAAATGCTTCGTACAGGTATAATTCAACCTAGTAACAGTCCCTTCTGCTCTCCTGTACTGCTTGTCAGAAAGAGGGATGGAACGTGGCGATTTTGTGTTGATTTTCGTCACCTCAATGCTATCACCAAAAAGTGGAAGTATCCAGTTCCTATCATAGATGAGTTTCTTGATGAACTCCATGGAGCATGCTGGTTTTCCTGTCTTGATCTGAGAGCAGGATTTCATCAAATTAAGTTAAAAGCTGGGGAAGAGTATAAGACTGCATTTCAGACTCACTCTGGTCATTATGAGTTTAGAGTCATGGCATTTGGTCTAACAGGAGCTCCTGGTACATTTCAAGGAGCCATGAACTCCACCTTAGCACCTCTTCTCAGAAAATGTGTGCTAGTATTTTTTTGATGACATACTCATATATAGCAGGAGTTATGAAGAGCATGTGCAACATGTCAAGATGGTACTTGAACTGCTACAGAAGGACAACTGGAATGTGAAGTTGTCTAAGTGCTCTTTTGCCAAGCAAGAGATTTCTTATCTGGGATTTGTTGTCAGTCCTGAAGGTGTATCAACTGACCCCAATAAGATTTCTACCATATCTTCTTGGTCTGCTCCTAAAAATGTGAAGGAATTGAGGAGTTTCCTGGGCTAGCTGGCTATTACAGAAAGTTTGCGAAGAACTATGGCCTCATTAGCAAGCCATTGACTGATCTTCTCAAGAAAAATACATTTTACATATGGACAGTTGACCATGAGAAGTCCTTTTCTGCTCTCAAGAAAGCATTGTGTGAAACACCAGTGTTACCGCTCCTTGATTTCTCTAAGAAGTTCTGTATTGAAACAGATGCTTCAGATGCTGGAGTTGGAGCAGTTTTGTTGCAAAATGTCCATCCATTGGCCTACATCAGTAAAGCTCTAGGCCCTAAGTCAAAAGGATTGTCCACATATGAGAAAGAATATTTGGCTATATTGATAGCAGTTGAGCAATGGAGGTCTTATTTGCAACATTCAGAATTTGATATCTGCACTGATCAAAGGAGTCTATCACATTTGTCAGAGCAGAGACTACACACACATTGGCAACAGAAAGTCTTTACTAAGTTGTTAGGCCTCCAATACAGAATTATCTACAAGAAGGGTACTGATATATAATCGTGTTGCTGATGCCCTGTCTAGAAAAACAGTACATGACTCTCAATGTGCTGTTGTATCTGATGTTATTCCTGTATGGATAACAGAAATTGTATCCAGTTATGGCACTGATGAAGTAGTCCAAGATATGCTTGCTAAGCTAGCAAAGGATCCCGCTTCTGTCCCTAACTTCTCTTTGAAGGATGGTATTCTTAGATACAAGAACAGGATATGGGTTGCCAATGACCCAGCATTCCACTCCTCTGCAGTTGGAGGACATTCTGGAATTCCTGTAACCTACAGAAGGCTGAAACAAGTGCTTGCTTGGAAAGGAATGAAAACTTCAGTTCACAACTTTGTCAAGGAATGCACTATTTGTCAGTTGGCAAAACCTGACAGAACTAAATTACCAGGTCTTCTACAGCCTTTGCCAGTGCCTGATTCTGCATGGGAAATTATCTCCATGGATTTTGTTGAAGGGTTACCAATCTCATCTAATGCCAACTGTGTGCTGGTAGTGGTAGATACATTCACCAAGTACTCTCACTTCTTACCACTGAAACACCCATTCACAGCTTTAACTGTGGCACAACTGTTCATTGATAATGTGTATAAATTGCATGGCCTTCCTCAATCTATTATATCTGACAGAGATAAAGTGTTCACCAGTAAACTGTGGCAAGAGTTATTCAGACTTGCTAATGTGGGGTTGAGAATGAGTGCTGGTTATCATCCACAGACTGACGGGCAAACTGAACGAGTCAATCAGTGTATGGAAACATTTCTGCGTTGTTTCATACACGCTTGTCCTAAGAAGTGGCGTAGTGGCTCCTCCTAGCTGAATTCTGGTATAATTCTAGTTTTTATTCTGCTATCAACATTATATGGTTACAAGCCCAGGCATTATATGGTTACAAGCCCAGGCATTTTGAAGCATTATATGGTTACAAGCCCAGGCATTTTGGTTTGTCTGATGTTGATGTCTGCGCTTCTTCTACACACTGAATTCCTTTCTGCCAAGAAGCTGATGAACCAACTGTTAAAACAGCACTTGGTCAGAGCTAAATCTCGTATGAAAAGGGCCGCACTGAAAGAACCTTTGAAGTGGGTGATATGGTGTTTTTGAAGCTACAGCCCTATGTTCAGTCCTCTCTAGCTCTTTGCTCAAATCAGAAGCTAGCATTTAAATTCTTTGGGCCATTCAAAGTGAAGACCAAGATCAATCCTGTCGCTTATGAGCTCCAGTTGCCTGAATCTTCTGCAATCCACCCTGTGTCACAGCTGAAGCAAGCAGTAGGATCCAATCATTCAGTTACTGCTAATATCCCAGCATCTCTGCAGCATTTTCAGGTGCTGGAATCGATCCTGCAGCGCCGAGTGTGCTCACGAGGTTCTAAAGTCATCCATCAAGTGCTGATCAAGTGGTCCTCCTTGCCGGTCTCGTTGGCGACGTGGGAAGATGCTGAAGCTCTTCGTCAAGAGTTCCCTCGCGCTCCTGCTTGGGGACAAGCAGGCTCTCAAGGAGGGAGGGATGTCAGCAGCGCTGGTGATGATCAAGAGCCAAGGGCGGGAAGAGAAGATGGGCCGCGCGCCAGTCGTCGCACACGCAAGCCCAACTCGCTAGTCCATGGGCCAGATTGGGTTGCTCGTTGATGGCGTGCGTGAGTTGTTATCCTGTGCGGTGTGGCCAGGACGTTCTGTACTTAAGCGTGGCGTGAGAGAGAGCATCAATCAAGCAAATTGTAAACAATACTCTTCCTACTGAATCCTTCCTCTGCTTCTTCCCCAAGCAGAGCAAACTATCTCTTCTCTACTACCTACTCCCTTCTGGGTTGCTAACACGGCAGTATCAACAAGCTCCCGCGAACACAAATTGATTGTCCGGTCACCGCCATGCATGTCGCTAGGGCAACACCGCATGAGAAGTCTTCATTGTGCACCATAGATTAGAATCTCACGTTAGCGTTGTGATCTCGTGCACACTGGATAGAATTGAATTCGAATGCAAAATCCTCAACTTTTGAAGTGGAGATTGGGATTTTTTGCAAATAAGGTGAGGGAAGAGGAAGAAAACACAGCAACTTAGGAATCAGAGTGGGCCCTAGCACTAGCATGTGGATATTCGGTAACATTGAGCAGTTATTCTTCTTCGTATTCTCTTTGTAGTTTGTTTCTTGGTACAATGTAGCACGGTCCTAACAGAAATAATAGGGCAAATTTATCTATACCATAAACGTGGCTCCGTCTCCAACATACTATGTAGCATGATTTTAGCCCTAGAACATCGAAATATATGTCATATAGAAAACGTATATTTTAGAGCGACTCGAAGTAACTCGAGTACCTAGTATCCAGGTTAGTCCTAGTTGGTTAAGTTCTTGTTGCCGAAAACCAAAATCCGGAAAGTTCAAAGTTTGTATTTTGAATTTTCTCACTTTTCCTAAAATTATAAGAGTGCGTCTAAAGGCATTGACTCTTCACGTCATCTAAGAGGCAAGTTTATATCAATTCTAAAGTAGTGACTGGCCCCGGGTCTCAATAAATGTTATAGACTGCCACTTGAAAAAGAGCTAGCAGCCTTCTTACTCTTCTTTTTCTCTAATGAACAATCTAAGGGTTGATTAAGAAACAATCATTAGAGACCCTCTAAGTTTTGTATATGTGAAATGAGCCTAGGGGTAAGACTGGAATAAAATTGTCTGATTTGGAGCCTTTTGGTATTTTGGAGGGTGAGATGTACTCATAGATGATATTGAAGAGAACTCATGTTTACTAATGCTGTTGAGGCAAGAAGAATATTGTCCCGCGAAAGCACAATAGATCATTTGCTTAGTACCAATAAATGTCGTTGACATGAAGTCATCACTTCCCCTGCTCCGCCTTTCGTCTCGAACCACAAATCACACGAATATCTGAACCAAGGACGGGCCACCATGGACATGGAGAAGCAGATTGAGCACAGCTACATCCCCATCCGAGGCCTCAACCTCCACGTCGCCCAAGCAGGCAAAGGTTGGCCTCTGCTCTCTTCCCCTGCTCTGCCCTTCCGCTGCCTTCACGAGGCGAGTCAAGTGTAGCTTGCGACTCTTCTGTTGCCGTTTGGATTTCCTGCAGGCGAGCTGGGCACGGTGGTGTTCCTCCACGGCTTCCCGGAGATATGGTACTCGTGGCGCCACCAGATGCTGGCCGTGGCCGCCGCCGGGTACCGCGCCGTCGCGCCGGACTGGCGCGGGTACGGGCTCTCCGACCAGCCGCCGGAGCCGGAGGCGGCGTCGTACGACGACCTGGTAGAGGACCTGCTCGCCATCCTGGATTCGCTCTCCATTTCCAAGGTACGTCGGGCTCCTGATTCTGGGAAATCGATGTGTTACGTTGCCGGGAAAAATTGTTCGTGGTGGGTGGGTGTTCGTCTTTGAAAGTCGATGTGGGGGTCCTATAATTGTGTAGGTCAGCTAAATCAGAGTTCCTGTGCGTCAGCCCATAATGGATAGAACCGCACTTAAATTACTATATATTTTTTGAATGATTTGTTGATTGCTTAAACCATCGATGATTTGTACGAAATACCAGAATTTTTTGTGTGCTTAGGATGTTTGGATGGGACAAAATATATTAATTTTGTGTAACTCTAAGGACATATTCTCCGTCCCCAAAAGTTATATTAACTAAGTAACCTTACAGGTATTCCACCATTTTCTATTGTACTTTGAATTTATTTGAGACTCTAGATCTAAGAATTAAGGCTAAATGGTAGAAGATCTGCTCGCCATCCTGTATGCGCTCTCCATTCCCAAGGTGTGTATAGTGGTACTGATTTTGGGAAATCGGTGTGTTCCCATGCCAGATTGCTTGGGTCCATTCTTGATTGGGGAAAAGGAGTTCTTGGTGGGTGTTCATCTATAATCATGTAGGTCAGCCGAATCATGTTCCTGTGTGTCAGGGCATAATTGATGGAATCACACTTAGATAGAGGTATATAAATGATTTGTGGATTGCCTAAACCCTCGATGGTTTGTACGAAATATTATACTTTTTTTTATGTGAGTTAGGATATTTGGATGGGACAAACAAATTTAAGTTTGTGTAATTCCAAGGACTCATTCACCATCCCCCACAATTACATAAGGAATCTTGAAAGTATTTCACCATTTTGTATGGCAGTATAAGTTGTTGCATTTGTTTGGAAGTGGTACTTAACTTTATTTGAGACTCCCTGCAAAATTTTAGGCTGAAGAATTTCAGTCCAACAAAAAGGCTAAGGGCACCCTTCGAATCAAGGTAGAAAGGGTAGTCAATTAGAAAATTTGTTGATTTTATTTATAACTTACACTTGGCAATTTCGTTGTCGAACAGCCTAAAGTTTTGATTGGTTTGTTGATCTGTTAGTTCTTCAGATGATCATGATGATGCTTCAACAGGATGTAGGAACCACCTAGAATCACACATGTTCTTCTAGTCAATGTTAATCACCATGACACTTAACATATAGCCTTAAGCTAAGATATAACCATTTCTCCATTTGACATAAAAGTCTTCAGAATTAGTTTCCCCAAAATTAATCCCATGCTTCCAGTTAGCGCAATGTGACATTTTTCTATACTAAAACCATCATTTCGATCAGGCATTCCTTGTGGCGAAGGATTTTGGAGCTATGCCAGTCTATGATTTTGCTCTCCGCCATCCCAGCCGCACATGTGGGGTCATGTGTTTGGGGATCCCCTTCCTTAATGGTGGCTCCTCATTCAACACACTACCAGAAGGCTTCTACATTTTACGCTGGCGGGTCATTCTCTTATCTGAAATCTCCTTGGTGAAATTCAGCCGAGTTGTTGCATATAGTATGATGGGAAAGCTTCTACTTGTAGGAACCAGGAAGAGCAGAGGCTGACTTTGGCAGGTACGATGTCAAGAGAGTTGTGCGCACCATCTATGTTCTCTTTTCTAGGAGTGACATCCCAATAGCAAAAGAAGATCAAGAGATTATGGACCTCGCAGACTTGTCAACCCCCCTTCCTGAGTGGTTCACCGAGGATGATCTTGCTGTTTATGCATCACTCTATGAGAAATCTGGTTTCCGATATCCACTAGAAATGCCATATAGGTAATTTTATCAACCTGTTTGTTAGTAGTATTAATTTGCTGGTCTTTGACAGACACTGTGTATGCCTCATTCATAGGTCGCTCCATAAGAGGCAGCCAATTGAAGATGCAAAATTCCATGTTCCGGTGCTTCTTGTCATGGGGGAGAAAGATTATGTCTTTAAGTTCCCTGGGGTTGAGTCAGTTCTGAAGGATGGCATAATGGACAAATTTGCACCCGACCTGAAGATCACCTTCGTACCTGAGGGGAGCCATTTCATTCAGGAACAGTTCCCAGACAAGGTTAATGAGCTCCTTCTTAGCTTCTTGAGGGACCACCCCTTGTCTGCATAGATGTTTCATCTGAGAAACAGGTACAATGTAGAATTTGTGATCTAAATTTATCTAAATAAATGAATTGTGATGACTGATAGCTTTGGGTGTGTGCGGTTGCCTTGAGCTAGTGATGATTATTTGTTTATTAGAGATATAGAAGGTTGAAGGCCTAATATTATAACATTCAGAATGGTGTCTTCTGAAATCTGATCCTTCGATACACCGTTCAGTTTGAAATGTTGAAACCTATGTAGTATGTACATTCCTTTTGCCCCTTTGAGCGAAACTGATAGTTTGACCTGTTGTACGAGTTTTATGTGATCAAAAGCAGATAAAAGTTTCCAGCTGATACATAATGCCAATGAAATGCTCCGTGATACATACTCCCTCCGTTTTTAAATTGTTGACGCCGCGGCCTTTTTGAGTTATGTTTGACCGTTCGTTTTATTCAAAATATTTCAAAAATTATCATATATTTTGTTATAATTTGTTTTATCACTAAAGAAAATGAAGCATACCTTATAATTTTGCATGTTTGAGCTCATATTTTGAATAAGATGAATGGTGTATCTAAAAAGGTCAATGGTACCAACAATTTAAGAACGGAGGGAGTAATCGTTTCCAGCTGAGCAAATAACGCATGCATTGTCGCTACCTAAAAAGGACATATATATTATGTTGAAATAAATATTACCATAAAAATGCGATTATAAAAAGAAGGTGATAAATTGAACTTGCTACAGTCACCTAACACGTCCCTGACAATTCAATCAATAGATACAAGGAACAAATTGGAGAGATAGAGAATCGACATTGTTCACTAATAAATCTCCAAGCATCATTCATTTAAAAAAATGATGGAACGACTTGAAAAACTTGTAAGTGATCTTGTCCTTATTAGTCTAGAGTGAATGGGCAGAAAGGTCCTATGTGGAGCGGGTCCTCTAGCAGAAGCATAATATCAATGTCGTGTGATCGTGATCCGGTCCATCAAATGCATCTTTGATCAAATAGCGCCCAATTCTACCATGACCCGTATCTCGGTCACTAGAGAGGCTTTTTTCTTTTAAGCTGAAGTACGGCGGACAATTGGAATCCTAAACTTGCTTCATATGCAAGTTTAATATACAAGATTTACGAGTTGTAGGGTAGAAGAGAGAACTCACGAGGCTAACTTACATCAGTAATCCACTAATCCACGCGCTCCATGCCCACAACTCTGCCTGGATGTTGGGAATCTTGCTTATGTGCAGCCCTAGTGCCATGTCAGCCAGCAACTAATGGTTGGCGATTCAACATTTGACTTTCTCTCGTTTGATTTAATATTTGTATACTTTCTTTAACGTGGTGTCAGAAATGGAAACGGAACTCAATTGTTATCTAGATTTGGGAACTGGACTGCAAACAAATCATTGGAGAGCAATGCAATTCTCTCGAGGATCAAAGCAATAATTAGCTTCTTTATCAGCCAAACATGATTTGGATTTTCGTGTGGCTTGATTTCCAATATCTTATTTGTTTGACAACCAAGCAATGCAATTTTAGGCTTGATTTCCAATTGGCTTTGGAGAGCAATGCAATTTTCTCCAAGATTTGGAATTGGAGCCAATGCAATTGAACGTTGTTTTGCCTCTTTCTGGGCTGATGTGCAACCTTACACATATTCCCTTTTCTAGTGTGATGTCATGATCAGCCAGCACAACTTTAGCACAGGTGGAGTTAGATTCTCATTGTTGAACATGATCACGTTACGGGCTTTCCAGATGTTACACAACAGCGCTATGAGCACAGAGGCGGTAATAGTTGTTCTCTAGGAACAGAGGACTATCTGCAGAACTTGCATTACGGTCGACAGCTCTTGCTGAGCAACACCAGAGAGCCAAGGCTGAAGCTGCAAGTTCCAAGCTCCATCTGTGAGTGCTGAGGCCACTGTTATGTTTGGACGTTTAGCACTCCATCTGTTTGTTATTCCTTGACGTTGGTGGCGTGAGGCGAGAAATAGCTGCTGCCTGCCGGAATATGTTCCAAACGACAAAAGTAAGAGAACTAAGTCTGGGATACCTTCCAAAAGACGCATCCGACACAACACTATCGATCTCCGGCAGGCCAAGCGTAGAAAACACAGCCTGCAGCCGCCACATGTGTAAATGACGATGGCGACCTCCTTGGAGATTGGAGACTGGACGGGCGCTCCAACAAAATGATGCAAGTAAAACACGCTACCGTTGCACGCATCCGCCAGCTATCTGGCGACGCCCGTCCGGCCGTCCTGAACAAAGTTGGTGATGGCTGGCGAAGATAACCGCCGCGTTCTTCACGGCGGCACCACCGCCGACGATGATCACGGCAGCTTGGCCGCGCTGGAGAAGCAGCTGAACGCCTTCGCCCGCGTCGTCGCCCTGATGGAATGCGTGGGCAACGCCCTCGGCACGTTGGCCTTCACCTGGGCCACTGTCGTCCTGCTTGGCGGGTACCCGACGGCGCTCCGACCACACGATGACTTTTGGTACGCCACAGTCATGGTCTTCCTTGAAGCAGCAAGGTATGAAGGAGTCACTGATCTCTTCTTAATTTGACAGGATGTAGAATAAGGACTTTTTTTCCAAACAGTACGCAATTAAACAAAAGTGTATACTAGAATCGTCTTTTTCTATTTCTGACTAGCCAAAGGTTCTACCTCAGCCTGACAGTTCCGTTTGTCGCTTGGACAGGTGGGGAGTTCAAAATTGAACTACCACAGCTGTCCTAAGGACAAGCAGAACAGCCGGGAGGGAGAGTAGCTCTTAGGAGCAGCTCGCCCTATTTTGACTCTAGTGGTACTGAAAAATGATGGATAAGACTGTGTGTGCATGTGTTTGATTTGGCAGTAGGTGGAGCCCCAATCTTGGATGATTTTTAGATAGAAAGTTCCTAAACTAGAATTGTATAGTTTAGGGCTGATCAGAGAAATTTGTAGCCTAGCTCCTTTTGCTTTAGGTTGTTGTTCTCTTTTAGTTTTTGTTGTCAATATAATGGACAAGAGGCAGCTGCGATTGGCATGCAACCATTCACCAAATTCCAGCCTCAATTGTATCAAAGTTCCAACAAAAAATGCATATCATTTTTTTTCAAAATGTTTTTTTGACTGGTCAACAGGGGGGGGGGGGGGGGGGGGAGGCTCCCCACCTGATTTCCATTATATTAATGGGGTGGCCCAAACTGGCCCATAATTACAGGATGATAGTATTTTGAAGGTAATGAAGCGTAGACTATTAGTTACATATTTGCCAAAAACAGAGTACACCAAGCGTGGGCGACAGGAGCATCGTCGCGGGGGAGACGGCAGCGCCACAATTGCGCCTCCTCTCGGCAGTTCCGCAGCAATCGGGGGAGGGAGACGGCTTCACCTTGGAAGATGAATTCGTTGCGGTGTTTCCAGATCATCCAACAGCACAGATGGAGGAAGCTGTCATAGTGTCGCTCCGGAATAGAGGCTGGGCGGGGAATCAGCCATGGGCGTCGTGTGGAAGCAGATGACGGTACGTCCACGCCAATGGCGTGCCAGAATGAGGCGGCAATGGGGCACCTGAAAATGAGGTGATCGGCAGACTCTGCTGCCGCCGAGCACAGTTCGCAGACATCATCGTCCACGACGTGCTTGGTGAGCAAGGTTGTCCGGCACTTGATCCGCCCTTGAACCAGCAGCCAGGTGAAGTACTGCACCTTGGGCGGGGTACAGTTGTTCCAGACAAACGCGGCATACTCGCAGGAGAAGTCAGTGCCGGCGACGAGGAGCTTGTAGATTGGGGCTGTGCGGAACTTGTCGTCGGCGTCGAGCAGGGGACTGCATCTTCGATCAGGAACATCGCGCAGGGAGACCGCCAAGAGCCACTCTTCTGCTTGCTGCAGTTCAGTTTCCGCGGCTCTTGTGAGCCGCGGTTGCAGGTGGGCGCGCAGTCCGTCGGTGATCACCGCGCGGATTGAGCTTGTTGGCCGGAGAGCATGGCTGTACAGCGCCGGCAGTTTGTCCGACAAGCGACCTTGTTCAAGCCATGCGTCATTCCAGAAAGAAGTACAGGCCCCATTACCCAGCTTCACAGTGGTGAGCTCCATGTATGCAGGCTGCAGCGCGCGGATGGACTCCCAATGGTCACCACAGATATCACCATCAAGAGACACGATGTCAGCATGTTCGTGCACCCAATTTGCCCATGAGGATTCAGAAGCAGAGTACAGCCGGTGGATGAGTTTCAACAGCAAGCATCGATTCTGGATGTTCAGGTCTCGGATGCCAAGCCCTCCGCACCCCTTCGGTGTCGTGACACGGTCCCATGCTACCATGCAGTCGGCTCCAGACACGGTGTCGTCGCCGGACCACAGGAAAGCGCGGCGACGCCCATTGTAGTGTTTCACGAACCCCGGCGGTAGTAGCATCGCCATCATGGCATATGTGGGTAGGCTGTCCAGTGTCACATTGATCAGGACGGTGCGCGCCATGGGGTTCAGTAAGGAGGCCTCCCAGCCGGACAGGTGCTTATCACATTTGGACATGATCGGGCTGAAGGCAGAGAGTTTCAGTTTCTCGTTGGACAGCGGCAGGCCTAGATAGGTTTGCGGGAAGCCTTCCTGCCTGCAGCCCAGCATCTCCACAAACAATGGAAGTAGTTGATGGTCGACATTCATCGGAACCAGAGTGCTCTTGTGGTAGTTGATCTTGAGTCCGGTTGCAGCAGCGAAGGAGTCGAGCAGCAGCTTGAGGCGTTCCACATCTTGCAGCTCGGCCCGCAGCAGAATCAGCGTGTCGTCCGCGTACTGGAGTACGGGACACGGACGGTCATCCACTGCTGGGTGTCTCACTCCACCATCGTGTCTGATCAGTGTTTGCAAGACATCCGCGACAAGGAGAAACAGATATGGCGACAGTGGGTCGCCTTGGCGCAGCCCCCTTTTGCATTGCATCCATGGACCAGGGTTGCCATTGACAAGCATAGCCGACCTTGAGCTCTGGAGGAGGGCGCGCACCCAATCACACCAGTCTGATGGAAAGCCGCGCGCGTGCATGATGCGCATCAGGCTTTCCCAGTTTACACAGTCAAAGGCCTTGGCGAAGTCGAGTTTGAGCACGAGAGTTGGTGTCTTCCTCTTGTGACAGCATTGAACAAGCTCCATGGCGTAGACGAAGTTCTCGGATATTGATCGGCCGCGGATGAATCCTGTTTGATCGATGTCCACAAGCTTTGATATCTGCCGCTGGAGGGCTGTTGTCATTAACTTGGACGCCAGCTTCACACTGCAGTTCTGTAAGCAGATGGGGCGGAATGCATCCGGCGTGCGCGCGTCGGGCTTCTTCGGCAGCAACACAACATAGGAGCGATTGATGCGCTCGAGGTCCACCTCCTGCCTCTGGAACGCATGGAGGAAGGCCATGATCTTGGGTGACACCTCAGTCCATGCTGCTTGGTAAAAACTTGGGCCAAAGCCGTCAGGACCAGGGGCACTTGCTCTGTTCATGCTTTTGATGGCGGCGAGTGCGGCTGCAGGGGTGAACGAGCTGATGAGTGGCCCCGGGTCAGCCCGTGCTCGATCTCTATAAATTTCATCTAGATTAAAGTCCCAAGCTGCTGTTGTGGCTTCACCTAGCAGCGCGCTGAAATGTGCCGTGAGGGCTTGAACTTTGTCGCAGTGTGCTGTGACAGTAATTCCTTCAATCTCCAGGCTTCTGATTTGGTTGGATCTGAGGCGGTGCGAGGCTCTCGCATGCAAGTATTCTGTATTGGCATCGTCCTCTCTGAGCTTACGGAATTTGCCTCGTTGTTTCCAGTGCACCGCGCGCTCCCGGATCGCCAGATCGAGGCGGGCCTGACATAGTTGTCGCAGCAAGAATTCTCCTGCAGACAAAGTTCTTGTTTCCTCGAGCAGATCAAGCAACTGAATAACGAACTTGCAATTAGGGATTATGGTGGGTGGTGCTCTTTTTACCTTGGACCATACCTTTGCCTCACATCGAACCGCCTTGAGACTTGCGACCAGTGAGCCGGCAGCGTCGCCGCCGTCCGACACGGAGTGCCAAGCCGTAACCATTGCCGGCAGGAAGTCAGCGTGGTGCAACCATGAGTTCTCAAAGCGGAAAGTGGAAGGTTTAGGAATGTCAGTGGAGAGTGTGAGGAGGATGGGGGTGTGGTCGGAGCGGGAGCGTATCGACGACGTTAGAGAGGTGTTGGGATAGAGCTGGGACATACGCGTGTCAAAGAAAGCACGATCAAGTCGTGCAAGGATTGGGTTAGCGCGCTTATTCGACCAAGTGTAGAGGCGGTCAGTGAGTGGAAGCTCAATTAGCGCCAGCTTGTCTATGGTTTCGTTGAAGGCATTGCACAAGCTGCTGTTAGCATGGTCGTTACTTTTGTCCTCAGCCGAGCGGACGAGGTTGAAGTCGCCGATCACGGTCCAAGCTCCCGGCACATGAGTGCGGAGCTCGACAAGTGAGTCGAGAAAGCTTTGTGAGTCCCGGTGATCAGAGGGGGCGTACACGTTTGTGAGTGCGAACTGGGCATCAGTGTGGTTGGAGGCGAGCGTGGTGGTGAGCGAATTGAAGCGAGTGACGAACGATTGGATGGTGAAGTTAGAGGGGTTCCAAGCAGTGAGTATACCACCGCGCGTGCCATTTGCATCTACACACATATAAGAGGAGAAGCCGGGGGGTAGGAAGGAGGCCGCCTTGAACTTGTCCATGGTGGCCAGCTTAGTTTCCTGGAGGCAGATGATGGAGGGAGTGCATGAGGTTAGGGTGTCTCGGATGCTAGAACACTTGTCAGGATCTCCAAGCCCTCGAACATTCCAAGACAAGACACGAAACACTTTAACGTTGCTACTCATGTTAACAGGTAGTACACCAAGCTGTTACAAGCGGCTATGGCCGCCACATGACGACTAACACGTCCACGAGGCAACGACACAAACACAGCGACTCGGGTAGGAAACTGGAGAGTGCAAGCACGCCCCAGGATCAGCGGCACACGACCGCGACAGGACACAGATGGCCGAATGCCATGAGCTAACACAAGTGGCATGAGGCCACCGACAACGAACAGAGACAGACTAGCGGGATTAGCGTCAGCAACGAGCACACTAAGACGGACCAGTGCAATCACAGCGACGCAGCCACCATTGTGGTCGTTCTTCATCCCTGGGAGGCGAGCACCGAGTCCATGGCATGGGCGGCATCGCCACCCAGGCCAGCGGAGGACGCCATCTTGCGGAGGTCTTGGGCGGTGAGGTGCTTGGTCTTGGTCATGAGCCCGCGCTTGTTGACATGCTCTTTCAGCTCGCGCGAGCAGCCCTTCAGAGAGTTCTTGAGCTTGGTGAGGTGGATCGCTTTGTCGGTGGTGCTGATGAAAGTGGAGGACTCCTTGGTTGCCAGGCGCTCGCTGTAACGCTGGGGCGCCGGGCAAGCGACGGAGTGGCGGGCGCGCGGGCGACGGCCCGCTTGCGGGGCCAGGTCAGGTGTGGCAGCGGTGGGCGGCGGTGCTGGCACGCTGTCGCCCCCCTCGCTCGTGTCAGCGACGGCGTCGCCCGTGGCGTGCCAGGTAAGCTGTGGCAGGTTGCAGCGATGGGCGGTGGTGAGGTGCCAGGGGTTGGCGAGCCCCGCAGCCGTCTGCGTGGCGGCGGCGATGGTGATGGTGATGGGGAGCGTTGGCAGGGGGGCCAGTGGGTAGGCTAGGATGGGGTGGACGATGCGCAGCAGCGTCATGGCGTCGGCGACATCGCCGAGGGCAGCAGCGGCCGCGTCCGGTGGTGCGGGCCCCACCGGAGGGTGGGAAGCCTGGCCGCCGGCGCCATGTTCCGGGGCAGGCGGTGCCGGAGCGAGGCCATCGTGGCCCTCCGGGGCCTCAGGGAGTGCAGGCGGTGGAGGTGGTGGCGGTGGCTGGAAGAAGGGCATGAGCTGGCCGTTGGGGCCGACCTGTGGCGCGCGGTGCCACACGTGCATGACGATGACACGCACGATGGCTCCACACCCGTCGGGCCCGGTGACCCACACGTCCTCGGAGATGACGGCAGGGTCGCGGACTTCGACCACAATCCTCATAGAGGAGAAGTCGTAGCCGGACAGGCACATGGGATCGATCTCGACCACCGTGCCGAAGCAGCTGAAGGCGGCGCGGATGTTCTCGGGGAACCAATGCTCCAGCGGGAAGTCCTCGACGGAGAGGAAGGCAAGCCACTCCGGGTGATGCAGGAAGCGGTTGCCGGTCTCCGCCGAGTGCTCGAGGTCCAGGCGGCTGCTGTGCACGAAGATGGGGCTGAAGTTGACCACGAACGCGCAGATGTTGGCGGTGGCGAACCGGACGAGCATGGATCCGCGCGACGAGGGCAGCAGCTCGACGATGGTCCCAGGCGCCACACGCTGGATGGCAGTGTGGATGAAGGGGGCAGGGTTGGCGGCGACGTCGTCGGAGAGGTACGCATACGCGTAGCGAGCCGCCGTCTGCCACCTGCCCGGGCCGACGTAGATCTGCAAGATCTCCGGATGCCCGGGGAAGTGACCGTCGTCGGAGATGACACTCTCCTCCTCCTCCTCATCGCTCTGGATGGAGTCGTCAGCGGTCATGGAGTCCAGCCACGCCGCAGTCGCCGCCGTGGGGGTGAGGCTGGGTGTGGCGGGGAGGCGGGCTGTGGTGGTGGCGCGGCGGGCGGTGACGCGGGCGCGACGGGCGGCGGCGAGGCAGGCAGTGGTGGAGAGTGGGACCCGTATGGGGACCCCGGCTGTGAAGCCGAGGAGGCAGCCGAGCGCGGCGAGCTGGGGGCTGCCGGCTCGCCGAGGTCGAAGGTGACGACGCGCGGGTCCCGAAAGAGGCGCTCCAGGTTGAGCGAGCCCAAGGAGCGCGAGCGGCCGAGCGTGGTTTTGGTGTGGTGGTGCGTGGGGGTGGTCGGCGCCGAGGCGGGCAGCGGTGGTGGAGGGGAGCGGGTGGTGGATGGGCTCGGCGTGGTCATGGTGGTCAGAGGAATGCGGTGGCGAGGCATCGGCGTGAGGACGCGGAGGATCGGCATCCTGCAGTCCCGCTGGCGGTGGCCGCTACCACAACACCGGCGGCACCGGATGGGGTCGCGGCAGTCGCGGACGTGGTGATCCAGAGCCAGACAGCGGAAGCAGCCGGCAGTGGTGGTGATGGGTTTGGGGGTTCTGGGAGTGTGGTGGGGGGGGGGGGGGGGGGGGAGGTGAGGGGGAGAGCGCGGCTTGTAGGTAGGTTTTTGGGCAAGGCGGAGTGAATGGCGATGTGATAGTGGCAGGTGGTCGTTGCGGGTCGTCAGGCTTGGGGGGCTGCGTGTCGATTTGTGGGAGGTGTAGGAGAGGAGGGAGCAGGCTGGCCGGCAGGGAGCGAAGCGGGCGTATCTTCCTTGGTTCACCTTTTGCAGCATTGGTACAATCTCTTGAATGCGGCTTGCCTTGAGCCCCGGGCCGGCATGGCGCCGAACACGCAAGTTCGGCAGTGGCTGGCCTGGCCAGGCTGGTGATAGGGACGGGGGGCGTTGGGGCATTGAAGTCGTCTCCTTCCGCTGGGAGCGCAGCGGCTGCCTCCATGGCCATGGCCATCGAGGGATGAAGCTTGAACACAAACGGACCAAGACGGAGAAAACCGCGCACTGTGATTGCACTGGCAACATTCGCATTCGCAACAAGAGCCGAGAACACGAACTCACTAACGCAAAACGCCCTAAGCTTGTAAGGAGGCGCAGTTAGTCGAAAGTTAATGACGCTAGAAATGTAGGAGGAGTTGAACTTGGGGGAGCGTGAGGGAGGAGTGATCCAGATGGGGGATGGTTTGGAAGGGAGGAAACCTGGTACGGCAGTGCAGTGGAAGTCATGGAGCAGCTGATCTTGCACGGCGGCGCCGGTTTCGGCCTCCCGGTCTTGCGGCAACGGCGCGCCGGGCTGACGCAGAGCTCCAAGGCGGAGCCGAGTGTGCGGCGCTGGTTGGTCGCAAGGGGGCGGTGGTGGCTGGGGTTGCTGGAGGGAGGGAGGTGGCGGGTCTGGGGGCTCGGCTTCGCCGGTGGCGCGGGGTGCGCCGTCGTCGCCGCCTGAGTCGCCCGCGTCGCGAGAGGCGAGCGTGGGCATCATCAATCGATTGAGAAGGATAGGTTGCAATCCTATTGCTGGCTCCCTATCCATATTGGTACGGTTACAACTCGGAAGAAAAACTGACTTTCAGATACACAATGGTACTCAAATGGACAGCATTCCTCCTACTTGTAGTAGCAGTTCTTCTACTTACAGTTAGCAGGCTGCGATATCAAGGAATCATCAGAATAGTAGATAGTACACTGGGTAGCAAACAGGCGTTTTGGCGACAGGTAATTCTGAATGTATGCATGTTTGCTGCGCTTGTTATGCTGGTATTTATGCTTGAAGATTCAAAGAAGCGGTTTGTGATGATCGTGAACGAAGTGTATGCTTTAGTGGTTGTATCAATTGGCAACTTACAGTTTCCTGCAGCAGTCCTACGCGTCGAGCTCTCTCTATTGCGTCTTATATTTCATAATTACTATGGTGATGGTGTGCATCCCGGCAATAAAACCCTTGGAGACGAGACAAATCTTACACCATCCCTGATTATTTTCTACGGTACGGTGCTTGGCCAAGGAATACTCTACATTGTAGCCTGCATACTCCAGATCTTTTCATTTATCCCTAGGCGGTCCCTTGTCCATCTTGGTGGATTCAGAGGTCAGTTGGGAGTGGAATCTGTTGATTTATACTATGAATACGCATTCTCAAAATTTATGGCAGGAGATGTGCTTGCTCCAAAGAAGATCAACCTCATCACCTTTGCTGTCGATTTCTTAAATTCAGACTCATCCAAGAATCAGCTCTATGGGATTCGGATAATGCACAGCCTCCTGCAAAAAGAGCAGACAAAGACAAGGCTACTTTCGAAACTCTCTAGATCGACAAAGACTATGACCAGATTGATCAAAATGCTTGACTGGACAAATCCTAGCGATGCAAAAATCAGATTACTTGCTGCAAAGGTCACGGTTGAGGTTGCAAAGAACTATCGAGTCGTGATGATCCCTGGGACAGTTCAAGTTGTATCTGGACTTCTAGACTATGGTCCCCCAAAAAAGTTACAAAATCCACTTCTGGACACAGATGTGGAACAAGAGGAAATACATGGTCTGGTTTCAAGTGCTGACAGCAATGAAGTAGAAACGCACGATGTGGTTCATGATCTGCTGGATACACAAACTCGCACAACCGAACAAGTTGGCACTGCCAAAGAAAACTCTTGGACAGTTATAATCCGGGAAAGAATTTTAGCCTACTGGTCAGCCCCAAAAGAAGAGCCACTGATGGACCATGATATCCTCCCGGCGCTGGGCATGTCAATTATTCACAACCTTGCTGGCAGCAGTGAGGACAACTGCCAGGAGATTATCAAGCAAAAGGGCCTTATCCCAAAGATCATAGGATTCTCAAGAAGTGACACAACCAACACCGATACAAAACGAAATGTTCTGGTGAAGTCATCACTGAAGGCACTGCACAAGCTCACAAACATTGAAGGGGTCATTGGCATAGAACTTCGTCATAGCATATCCATTCATCCTTTCCTACTTGGAAACCTAGCAGGGATCTTGGGAGACAGCAGGAGCAGCCAAGAATAATGTAATCTGGTGGCAGGCATCGTCAGAAACCTTGCCGCTGATAGGAGTACAAGGGAGGAAATTGGGCACATTCAATGTATCATTACCAAGTTGATGGAGGCATTTCTCAAGCCAGAGGAATCCTTGATTGCAAATGATGAGCGCTTGCTACGGAAGGCAGCTGGGCAGGCATTGGCAATGCTGGCAATAGATTGTGCCCGCAACTGTGTAGTCATGCTACAAGAAGCAAATCATGTATTCATTAAGAAACTAACAAGCATGATCCACGATGATAGCTACAGATATGTGGCGGCAAGTCTGTTGCGAAATGTGTGCCTGCACGCTCGATGCGAGCTGAAAGATTCAGATCTAGTGGTACTATCATGTTCCCTACGAGAGGTATGCATATTCCTAATAGTTTCAGTTCATCGTTTGCCTCAAAAAAAGTTTCAGTTCATCGCACCATAAGGAAACTGATGGACATATTAGATTGATACTTAACTATAAATGTACATTAATAAGTCTATAATCATTGCATCCATAAGAAATTGGTGTTTTGATTACAGGTGCTGGAAAGGATAATGGATGCAGAGGGGGCAGAATTGGAGATCCTAATCGGCCTTAGCTCACAGATGTGCAAAGTCATCCCTGCTGACTTCATCCTGGAGCTAGAGCATAGTCAGACTAGTGCAAAATTTGTGAAGAGGCTTGTGGATGTGCTGAATGCAAATATGGAGCCCAGAGCTCATTGTCCAGGTATTAGGAGGTTGATACTCGAGCAAGCCATACATATGATGGAATATGATCCCCGTTATGTGAGCTGGTTCAGTGAGTGCAGCATGATGGAATCATTATCTAAGGTGGAAGAGACGGCTTCAAAGGCTGAAAACTACATCATGTTCTGGGGCGATGCAGGACTGATGGAGTACAGCGATCTGCTGTCCTATCTTGTGGTGAAGACTAAACAGTTGTTGGCTCTCAGCCACCATAATCAGAGAGTTCAACACTAGGTAAAACTGTTGCAGAGCAGGCATGCCAGTGATGTCGTTTCTACTTCATGGATGAATAGGTGTCGTTTAGGCCGTTGGCTGTCTAACTAATGTGTAATCTCAATTAGTATCCAGGGCTTGACGGTTTGTAGTCTTAGTATGAGAGATCGTTGTGCATACCTGCACTGTAAAAAGAGAACTGAAAGGACTAAAGTTCTTAGGTCTTAATTATTTGCATTATAGTATAACATATGTAAAATATCAAAAGGTGTCATAGTACAAACTTAAGTCTTTTTTTTATGCCAATGGCCAATGTTTTGGGGAAAAAAAAAAGACGGAATTACACAGAAACAATGCTATTGAAGCTCTGGAAAACTAGGTTTCATGAAAACGCACAAAAACACTTTCTAAAACAATGCATAAAATATATTTTTCGTTTCCATAAACCACCATTTAGGTTAACCAGATTGCATGATAATACAAATCACACAAATGTATTTCATATTGCAAAGCTCAGTAAGATATTTAAAGTTTAACTGGACCTAGAAACGAGCACAGAATGTGATAGATACCAACTATATTGACCTGACTCTAAGAATAACAATTACAGATCCATTCATGTTATAAATATAACTATGGTCGATATAAACTGAAGAAAAATATGGAAATCATGTCTGCTCATAAGTACTGAAGAATTCAGATGCATGGAATTAAGTTCGAACTATAAATACAGTTCTCCTAAAATCAATTGTGACATAATTTTTATAACATATAAGGTGTCTAAAAAAGTTTTAATTTGAAAAAGAAAACAAAGCCTGTGCATAACTCCATTTTGCGTTTAGCAGAACTTTGGATCTGACTTATCTTGATGTATGCTAGTGGTTGCTAAACAAAGGAAGTCATCGTAGTCTTGATAATGAGATATATATTGTAGAAACTTTGAGTAATTGAAAAAAAGTGAATTACAACTTTAAACCTATATACAAGCAATGCAGGGTTTAGCGTCACCGGATAGGTATATTTCAAAATTTTACCCCGCAGGATTACAATTTCCTATTGTTCCGCAGCCATAGTATCATTTTTACTGTGTTTATGAGGTTAATTTGAAAAGGAAGTAGGCCGGAGGACAGACAAACTTAATTCGATTCATCGTTATATTATACCAAAGGGTTGACATTGTTACCTACCAATAAAGAAGGGGGTCATGCAATGATGCAAGGATGGACATGAGTGTCGATTCTCTTACGGAAGATCTTTTCAAGCTTCCTTGTTTCCAGACAGAAGGAAAGGAGCCAACAAGATTGATTAGGGTCCATAACTGTCTCCATAGTTGACAGGTACATAATGCCATGAAGCACTGCCACCACCTCCAGCCGATGATCACCCAATGAGCCCTTGGTCGCACGAAAAATCTCTTCCTCCAATGGGATCTCTCTGTCAGGCATCCATTTCTTAACACCGTCAGCATCTTCTCGCAGGAACCAAATCGACAATTTAAATTCCCGTGTTGAGACCATACAGAGGTGGCCTAGCTTGGCCCTTCAAGTACTCTGGCAAACAGTTGCAAAAGAACAGAGGCGTTGAGGTGTCCAGCACCACCTTAGATGCCTGATCGGCGTGTGACCCATGAAGGTTCCCATTCAGCCTGCCCTTGAGAACCCAGTATTCCTTTCCTGTCTACTGTGCTGGCGCGTCGTCTGTCCAGGGCGGAATCTGCCGCTCACTGGTACTGGAGGAGAAAAGACAGGCAGGGCAGCGTGCACGCGAGATTCGTCGTGGCAGACCGTGACCACGCGGGATGACTCGGGGCCCTCGAAGGCATTCCTGTGCCGTTGGAGTCGAAGAAGAGGCCGAAGAGGGGTGGCCTGTGGAGCGGCGGCGGAAATCGGGGGAGGCGCGGACGGCGGCAAGGAACGCGCGGCAGCGGAAGGATGCGCGTACGTGGCTCGGAAGAGATACGATGCGGAGGAGGTCGCCGGAGATGGCGCTTATGGTGGTGGAGCTCGGTGCCTGGGGTGCCGCCGGTGGTGGAGGTGGCGATGGCCGCCGCCGCCGTGAGGCTTGCGGAGAGGTCACGGAGAGTAGGGGTGGAGAGTGGATGCGGATAATCCGTATTATTCGATATTCGTATCCGATGAAATGCAAATGTAGTACGAAACTTGCTATTCGATTAATATTTTTACACTATTTGAATTCGTATTCGAATTCGATTAGAAAATATGGATGTGGATATGGTTTGAGGTTTTGACATCAGATATTCGACATATCCGCATTCGTATTCGTATCCGCTACTATATTATAAATATACATATATTATATAAAAAATATTATAAAATTGATTCAATTTTGATATGAACTAGTGTAGATCATGTGAAATAATTCTATTAAAGATACTTTAGAGAGAAAAAATATAGTAGTTGTCTTAACAACAAAGAAATTAGATGTATTCGTATCCGTCCGAATTATAGAGACATTCGTTTTTGTATTCGTATTCGTTTAATATTCGATCTGTATTCGTATTCGAAAACATTCGTATTCGTATCCATATTCGTTTATAAATATGGATATGGATGTGGGAAAGGCACTATCCGATTCGTATTCGATCCGTTTCCACCCTTAACGGAGAGTAGTGTGCGTCAAATGGAGACGGATGAATGGGCTTCCTCTGGCCCGGGCAAGACCCAGTTAGTATGTTTGGTGGGTGTCTCTCAGTGTCTGGCAACGGGCAAGGTTCGCATAATTTATTTTTTTCTTTTTTACAAATTCATTGAGTTTTCCTAAAATAAATATCGTTGAGCTCTACCTAGAGGATTTGAAAACTACTACTAGTTCGACTTCATTCCCCATTTATACAGTCTAACTTTTTTTTTTGGAGCTCGGCTCCTAATTTTCCTTCTCTTTTATAATAATCTACTTTATTTTCCTTCTTTCCTTTGGTAACCTGTAAACTAACCACGAATTGATAAAAGCACAATGCCCCTCCTGTTACTTGTTAAGAAAAAACAAATGAAATCCACGAAATGCCACTCTGGCAGAGTTTTGACTCCAATAAATATATTAATTTTCTTAAACAATGGACTGACGATGACGGTGTGACAAAAAAAAAAAGCCTTTGTGACTGATTTGTTTTTGACAAAAAATAAAAAGATTAAACTTTTAATTCACCTTATAACCCAGACACACAAGGATATTTGATTGATTCAATCTATTCTTATTTCGGGACAAAAGTAGGAAAAAAAAAGCACTTCATTATATCTCATAAGCTCAAAATCCAGCTTCAAGCAGAGTTTTAGTGAATGAAAATTATGGAAGTAGGACTATCAAGTATGACTATCTGCCTTAACTGAAGCACTTTCCGGATCCTGTGATAAACGTTCATGTGAATTATAACTTTTCGATAAGAAAGATAGCATAAAACCTTTGCTGAAATTTGTTTTCTAAAAACACTTATGAAACATACGTAGCAACATAAAAGTGTGGATGCAGAGGGGTGTAACGTAAAAAGCCTGCATGGCAGACCATATAAATATGATTTTGGAAAATAAAGTCGTGGTTGTATTATGGGTGGAAACTTACTTCGGCATGGCGTTTTATTTGGGGAAAATGCAGTTTCTTTTTTCTGAGACCGGAAAAATGCTGTTATCACATTGGCATGTGACCAATTTCTGATTGGTACTACTAGCATATGCATATGGTACTACTAGCATATGGTTCCAAAGATATGTCGTGGCAATCCAATCCATTGCGGGCGAAAAAATAACACGGCGAAGCACTTCTGTTTTTTGGGCGCCAACTCAATGTTTTAGCGCGAAAGAATAGAAAAAAAATAAATCCCAACCCTATCCGCGTGTTCTAGAGGGAAGCGGGGGAAAAATGGATCCGTCGGAGGGAACCGGTGGCGGCGGCAGCGGCGCCAAGAAGCCAAGGACGTCGCCGGCACCGGCGCCGCCGGTGACCGCCATTGGCAACGACCTCCTCAGCGAGATCCTCTTCCAGCTCCCCGACATGGCGTCGCTCGTTAACGCCGCCTGCGTCGACAAGCGCTGGTACGGCGTCGCCTCCGACCCCGCCGTCTTCCGCCGCTTCGACGCCCTCCGCCGCCCCCCGCTCCTCGGCTTCATCCTCACTGACCGCGGCGACGAGTTCTTCCCCCGACGGTGCTCGGAGCTGACCTTCATCCGCGCCACCCGCGGGTACCCCCATCTGGCGTCCGCCGCCGCGAAGGCCGATTTCTACTTCCGGGACCTCCCCGTCGATCCGGATGCCGTCGATGACGAGTGGCGCCTTCGCGGCTGCTCCGGCGGTCGCCTCCTCCTCTCCCGCGGCCCCATCGGGCGCGTCCTCACTGTCTACGACCCCATCGCGTGGACCGCCATCTTCCTCCACCCGTGCAACATCGACGTCTTGCGCTACTCGACGCACTTGGTCCGCTACGCCATCGTCGTCGATGAGGCCGATGGCTCGTTCTTGGTCATCCGCGTAGTCGACGTCAAGGCCGCCGTGTTCTCCTCCAGGTCAGGCAAATGGGTCGCGTTTAAAGGGGATGCCTTTCTAGAAAGACGAAATAGCCACAAGTTCAACTGCTGCGCAAGGACTTCAGCGTGAACGGAGCGAGGACGGACGAGCCGATCAAAGCCAGCGGCGTAATCCGACGGCTCACAACATTCTCTACAGCACTACAGTCAATTTTGAACAGTAGAGGCATGGGGCCCGCCGGTTGGACGTTAATTGTGGCTTTCAGGCCCGAATGATTTTTTTTTTTTTTAAATTACACAGTACAACTCAGACACTCACAACGCACGCACACTCACCCTTATAAACGCACATACGCAAACCCTACCCCTATGAGCATCTTCGAAGACTGAGCCGGCAAATTCTCCAGATTCCCGAAGTCACCACTGGCGCCTCGCTGTCGACGGCCACGTCGCCTACCGCTGAAAGCACAAATGCCGTTAAATCCTAGAAATTCGCTCCCATCGAGAATCGAACCCAGGACCTCAAAGATGCTACTCGGGTGCCTTAACCACTAGGGCAAGACCCTTTTCACAGGCCCGAATGACTTTATACGGACATTGAAAACGGTTCATCCATGTAACACGTTGATTTTTTTTTTTAAACGAATACCATTTTAATATAAAACATTGTAGGTTTGGGACATTTTTAAAAAAAAAAAAAAGAATAGGCGCCTTACGACTGATAGGCCTTGATAGCGTCTGACGTCGTGTCTTCGCAAGAGCCAAGAGGTGGGACGAATCGGTTCCTAAAACAGACCAAGAGGTGGGACCAATCGGTTAACCTAAAAATGATTAGGGCGCGTTCGGCGTCTTCCCCTCTAAAATTTAGAGGGGTCTAAACAAAAAGAATCTTGTCTTAAATAAACTTTAATTACAAAACTAACTGCAGAACCCCCTCTCTAAATCACGAGACGAATTTAATGAGGGTAGTTAAGCCATGATTAGACGATATTTACTGTAGCATTACTGTAGCATGACTGTAGCAAAACATAGATTAATTAGGCTCATTAGATTCGTCTCGTAAAGATGTACTCATCTGTAAAAAGGTTTTGTCATTAAACTTTATTTAATACTCCTAAATAATAAAATTCCCTTTAGAGCTAAATTTTAGAGCCTCTAAAAGAGGGCTGCCGAACGCGCCCTTAGTCCTAATGACTTGGATGGAAGAAGGCTTTGGTCAAAGAGGGAACGATAAGTACTAATCGCTCACTCCATGACCTATAAGTACGAGTGGACGTATCTCAGGCATGCAGCAAACAGCTTGTCGAGTTCTGGAAGACCGATTTACAGCAATCAGTTTTCCTGCGTGATCAACATACACCTAAGAACCACAACTTTTATTAAAATATATTATTTCAGAAAAAAAAAACATGTTGGGGTTCATACAATTTTTACCTCGATTATCTCAGAGCGAGAGAGGGCTGATCCAAAATTCCACATAATCAGCTGAAAATTATTGCTGTAACTTAATCCAAATTCATAGCGAAAGATGTAATCAACCGTGGAGGATTGTTTCAGTTTTCCTAGTTCCTTCTTAGCGCGAACCCAAAATAAATTGGCGGAAAAGATGTAATCAGAAAAGGGGGAAAAAATAAGAGTGAGCACGAACCCAATCCACTCGCTGGAGAAGGGGGAAAGATGGATCCGTCCGAGGGAACCGGCGGCGGTGGCGGCGCCAAGAAACCGAAGACCTCGCCGGCGGCGCCGGCGCCGGTCGCCGCCCTCGGCGACGACCTCCTCCGCGAGATCCTCCTCCGGCTCCCCGACATGGCGTCGCTTGCGTGCGCCGCCTGCGCCTGCAAGCGCTGGCACGGCGTGGCCTCCGACCCCGCCGTCTTCCGCCGCTTCGACGCCCTCCGCCGCCCCCCGCTCCTCGGCTTCATCCTCACCGACCGCGGCGACCAGCTATTCCCCGGCCGCTGCTCAAAGCTCTCCTTCGTCTCCGCCACCCGCGGCTACCCCGATCTGAATTCCGTCGTCGCGGACGCCGATATCTTCTTCGAGGACCTCCCCGACGTCGATCCGGATGGCAACGAGAAGTACTGCTCGCATGAGTGGCGTCTTCGGGGATGCGCTGGCGGCCGCCGCCTCCTCTCCTACGGCCGCGACGGGCTCGTCCTCGCTGTCTACGACCCCATCGCGCGGACCGCGGTCTTCCTCCGCACGCTCGACGTCTTCAGCTACTCGACCCACATGGTCCGCTACGCCATTTCCGTCGATGAGGCAGATGGGTCGTTCCTGGTCATCGGTGTAGTCAACTGCAGGGCCGCCGTGTTTTCCTCTAGCTCCGGGCAATGGGTGAAGTTTGAAGAGGATGCCTTTCTAAAAAGATCGAGAAGGATCTTGTATGAGGAGTGGCACTGGGGTGCGTATGATGAAGATGTAATGGACAGCACTTACCAGCCCCCAGGCGACGGCATGGCAGCAGGCCGCAGGAATAAGGAGTGGGATGGGTATGGTCAAGATGTAATCGACAGCATTTACAAGATCCCAGGCAACGGCATGGTCGCAGGCCGGTTTGCTTACTGGCGGTCAGACACTAAGAAGTACAGGCACTTCTATGATGTTGAGCGAATCTTGGTGCTCGACACCGGCACCATGAAATGGTCAGTCATCACTGCTCCAGTCCCTCCAGGGGAATCATACTGTGTTGCTGACATGCCGGAGAATGGTGGGCTGTGCCTCATCTCTAGTAAGGAGCAAAGCTTGCAGCTCTGGATCCGCAACAGCATAGCTGAATGGGTGCTCAAGGAAGAATTCTCCTTGATGGATGAGCGGATGAAGAAACTTCGTAAAAATGAATGGATGAAGAGGGTGCGCATCCTGGCAGTGTGGGCTGGCTATGTCTACATGGAGTTTTGGCCCTTAAGGAAATCTCATTCCTACCTTCTTGTGCTTAATCTGAGAACCAAGAAGCTGGATATATTTCGCAATGATGCGGATGAGCCATATAGAGGTCCTGCATTTCCATTCTTCATGGCATTGGCCCCTTTGGTCGGACCACATAATGATTAGAAAGCTCGTCTTAACTGAGTTTGATGGAACGGTGTAGGTAAAATCTTCCTTTTGATATGCTCATTAGATATTGTTTTTCTATTTCTACTAACGTTGATCTACCCATTAAATCACAAACCATAGAGTAGCTAGCTTGGTTAAACACTCATATGTTGATGCATACTAGCCATATGCCCGTGCGTTGTCACGGAAAAAAAATCAACTACCATCACCTGGTTTGTACATATTACTAACTTATAAAAACTGCACGTTACGGAAGGGAAAGGATTGTTCTTGTTGGATAAAATAGTAAAGGATTGTCCATGTTGAATAATAAAGTAATCAAAAGAAAATTTTCTAACCATGATTCTATTTCAAGGAAGTATTTTTTCCCTTTGCAATAAATAAATCATGGTAAGCTCAACTCTGCATGTTCTTCATGTTCGAGCCAAAAGAGTCAAGTCTACACTTTGTCCAAATTGTTTTTGCTAATACATATTGACTTCGCAAATTTATAGAACTAAGTCTTGTAAACATTTTTCATTATGCTACATGTGTTAAAAGTAAAATGAAATAGAAAAAAAAGTTAGCATATCTATTTGGGCCATCATTTGCTGGCCTAGTATCCAGCCTATCATCTATACCACAATGCAGCGGCAGCACTTTGGATTCTCGCGTCATCGCGTCGTTGTAGACTGTAGCAGATCTAGAAGCTCCCAAGGGCATGCTTTTCATTTCTATTTTCGTGAGGGTGTCTCTGTAAAGTAGAGAATCACCGTCAAGGCAGCCCGCAGCAATCGGTCTGTTCTCCATGGCTCGTCGCCGCCGCAACCAAAAATTGCTCGCTGTTGACCATCAATCCTCGATTCCTCGAGCACCAGTACATGCGAGGTCGTGCGCCACACTCCTCATGGTTCCCAATCTCTTTTCTCCAGTTTCTTCTTCTAGCCTAAATCTTCGTTCTCCACCACCTCGTCATAGCAGGCAAGAAACTCGATTTGTGCGGGAAGCTGGTCCGGTCGAGCATGTCCATCTAATTTGGGCGAGGATGTCGCGGTGGAGCTCGTGGCTGGGCCGGGGATGAGGACACAGGCCGCAGAGGTGGGAGGTGGAGATGGGCGTCGAGGCGGGGAGGCAGAGACGGGCGGCGGCGGGGATGCGACGCGACGGATCTGCCGCGAATCGAGCCGAGGGCGTTGGGGAGAGCAGAGTGATGCGACTTGCGAGAGAGGATAGGGAGCGGAGGGGAGTGGAGTGGAGGCGTGCGACGGGAGGAGGAGGGTGAGGCAATGTTTTCCTTGCGATTTTCTTTTTTTCGAGAGCAGACGGGTGGAGGGCCTCGAGGCGAGACCTGGGCCCACTTGTCGGCGCTACGGGCGGGAGGCGGGCGGGCATGGCCACCAACGACCATGACGACCACCAACTGCCTTTTTTAAGTATGGTAAAGATATACTAATCCCTAAGGAAATCACAGTTTTTGTTTCCTATAATTCACTTTTCATGTGGAAATATTGGTTTACTCAGTGATCGTAGCTTCCTTTTGCCTAAGTGATTGGTTTGTGTATGGTTCATTTCTAGCCTAATGTCACAGTGAAACACGGGAATAAAATGCCACATGCACACACAAAAAAAAAACATAAATACAAGAAATTCTAGGTGGACAAAGACTGTGTGCTCTGTAGACAGTAGTTGACTGTTCTTGATTCAGTCACATAGAAACTTAAGGGTCTGTCTCTCTGCTGCCGAATTACCTGTTGAAAGAAGCTTTTAAGTTTCAGATATTTATCACGAGGTGAATTTGTGTTTATTTTTCAATCTTCAGTATGCAGTCGTATTCTCTATTCTGCAAAGTGCAAACTCAGTGTTACTGCATTATGTTCTTTTTGACTTAAATTTCCTGTGTTGGACAAACTAAAATTTTGTTTGTTTTCCTAATCTCGATAACTTTAAAATGCTTTTTCAGTCATGTGACTAGCTGGTCATCAAAAGCCTTACACAGCATTAGACACACTATCACTTGTCCTCACTGCGGCTTCAGTCTTCTTGTCTGATATGCATGTCGCTTGCATTTGTGGAGCTCCGGCCCAGGATAGCAACCTCCCCTGCTTTACCATATGAGCCTTCTCCCATGAAGCTGATCCTACCTGGCGTGGCCTTCTTCTTATTTAGTGCTGAAATATACTGCTCTAGTTCTGAAAACTTGCCCATGGAGCAAAGTAGCTTCTGTTGATGCAGCTTTGGTTTCACCTCTTGCCGAATCATAGTTATATATCTCCACTGACCATGCTGGAAAAAAAAATTCATTGCTACCTTTCTGGGGCCTCAAGGGATGAGTCTTTTTCTCTGCAGGCTACAATTACCAAAGGATTCACACTGAGTAAAATTTGTCGAGCATTAATCCATTTACTTTGGAATGAGTATCAAGAGATGTTGTCTGTTGACTGAAAGCTGATGCTTTTCGTGCCGTGTTTCAGGTTATTATTACTCTCAATTCTTGACTATGGAGGACATCATTTTCTGCAGGTAGTTAGTAAAACTCAAAATTCTGAAGTTTACCCTTGTATGACGTGGAGGTGGAGAGCGCGCGGTTCTGATGCGCGGCTCCGGCGACCCGGCATGGCGACGACGAGACGTCGTGCGCATGCGGGCTCCCGCGCAGCGGGGCTGATGCCGTGCGGGCTCCTCAGTCCGGCTGGCATATGCACGGCGGGGACGACCCGGGGCGGCGCGGTGACGACGGCAGCGGCGAGATGCCGTGCGCGTGTCGGCGTCCGCGCGGCGCACTGATGCCGCGCGGCCGGAGCTGATGTCGGCGACCGAGAACACGAGGACCTCGACGTCCGTCGGCGAGGAGTTGAGGTAAAAACCTCATCTTAAACTCAACTTAGATTCAATCTTAGAGCTGAACTAGACTTAGGGTTAGGGTTCATGGCTATGAATTAGAACAACAACTAGAGTAGCAACCCAGAAACTTAGCAAAAAAAGGTTCGCATCTAATGTGTGACACGGCAAACATAGCAGATTAATAACCCAAACCCTAATTTCTTAATTATCACCTACACATGAACTTATCTTAGTCTAACTTAATCTAAACATGACTAATCTTATTGCGCAGTGTACCTTACTGATCTTAGTGTCCAAACTAAAAACTTGAATAAAACTGAATAAAGCGTACTATTCTAGTGCTAAAACTGAATAAAGCTTACTGAAAACAAGACTAGAACATTGAAATATCACCTCTGAATGCTTGACTAGATCATCAGAACAGGACTAAAGAACTTAACTAAAAAACATGATAAGGTGTTCGTTTCCACCCCTCTAAATTTTAGACCTCTAAAATGAAAGAGAATCTTATCATTTAGGAGCATTAAATAAAATTTAATGACAAAACCTTTTTGACAGATGAATGCTCATTTCAAGACGAATCTAATGATCCTAATTAATCTATGTTTTGTTACAGTGATGTGCCGTCATCTAATCATGGCTTAATTACCCTCATTAGATTCGTCTCGCGAATTAGATCCGGGGTTCTGCAGTTAGTTTTGTAATTAAACTTTATTTAATACTTCTAAATAACAAAATTCTCTTTGATGTGACCCTTCTAAAATTTAGACCCCTGGAAACGAACACCCCAGATCTAGTGCTCACTGAAACTTAATTAAGCAACTTAAAACTTAAACTAGGGGATCATACAGGACTAGTTTAAGGCGTCTGGTACCAACTGTTAGACCAAATTGATCTAGACTTAGAGTAGAAAACTAAACAGGACTACTAATCACAAGTAGATCACGCCTAGTACTTAATCTAAGGCTTAGATCTGATGAAACTGAGGTTAGTTACCTGTCGTAGCATCATCCATGTTGATGATCAGTCTTAGATGACGCAGTGGAGGTTGTTGATGTAGAAGAACAGCAGATGTCGATGTAGATCTAAGGGACACCGGGCTTCCACACTTTCCAGCACTCTTCCTAATCGGTTAGGTTAGGGCTTGAAGCACCCTGACGGCTAATTCGTGAATTAACACACGATTAGGGTTAACCAGGCGTTTCCCCTATATTTATAGTGCTGTAGGCGTGGGGCCGGGCCCTTAGATGAGTTGAATTCTGCCTCCCGATCAAGGCAGCTAATGGGGGTTAGGATTTGGGCCTTTTGGCCCACGTCTTGACCGAGGTCAATTCCAACAGCGTGTACAGGTGCGGGACAGGCGCGGTGCCGAGGAGGCCGCCGAAGAGGGCGCTTATGGTGGTGGCGCTCGGTGCCTGGGGTGTCGCCTTGCCAGTGGAGGTGGCGATGGCCGCCGGCGCGCCGCCGCCGCGCGGCTTGCGGAGAGGTCACGGAGAGTAGTGTGCATCAAATGGAGACGGAAGAATGGGCTTCATCTGGCCCGGGCAAGGCCCAGTTAGGCATTCCGGTTCGCATAATTTTATTTTATTTTTCTTTTTATAAATCCGTTTAGTTCCCCCTAAAGGATCTGAAAAGTACAACTAATTTTGCAAAAAAAAAGTACTATTGTACTACTAATACGACTTCATTTACATTTATACAGTCTAACATTTTTCTGGAGCTTGGCTCCTAATTTTCCCTCTATAGTCTAATTTTTTGGGTACTTTAGACAGGTGGGTGCCCTATTAGGCATCCTATACCCGAAATGGGTCACCAAACCCGAAATTCAACCCTCCAACGGCTGACCCATACGTGTAACCCACTTTTGGCGCTCATTGCCCTATGACCAAGAAATGGGGCGGGCGTGCACCGCCGACGCCTCCCCTCCCCCTCCCTACCCAGTCATGTCCGCCGCAGCTCCCTCACCCCCCTTGCGACCTTCGCCTCGCCCAGGCGGGCGCGCACGCCACCGATGCCTCCCCTCCCCTCTCCGACGACGCATCAGCTCCCCCAACCCCTCGGCCCTCGCGACCTCCGCCGCACCTTGGCGGGCTCACGTGCGCCGCGACGCCTCCCCTCCCCAACACAGGCACAGGTCCGGTCGCGGTGGGCGACCCCCTCGGGTGGCGGCGACGCCACGCGGCCGTGGATCCGACAGTCGATGTGACGAGTAGCCCGACGAGGAGCGTTGGTCGCACTGGCCACCGCGCCGAGATGTCATCGCCTGCGCCTGCGTACGCCGCTGAGGTGGGCTATGCGAGAGGACGGAGAGGTATTACATGTTTTTTGGGTGTTCCTTTGGAGATAAGAGTTTTTTTGGCCTTCTATGTTGAAGCTTTTCACCAAATTTGGATTTTAGGTCTGCTCCATCGTTGGAGTCATTTTTGGGCCTGTTCGTTTCCTGCCCTCTAAACTTTAAGCTTGTCACGTCAAGAAAAATCTTTTCATTTAAGAGCATTAAATAAAGTCTAATGACAACCTTTTTGACAGATGGATGCTAATAACAAGATGAATCTAATGAGCTTAATTAATCAATGTTTTGGTACAGTGATGTTACAGTAACCATCGTCTAATCACGGCTTAATTATCCTCATTAGATTCGTCTCGCGAATTAGACCAGAGGTTCTGCAATTAATTTTATAATTTAATTTTATTTAATACTCGTAAATGACAAGATTTTTTTTAATTTGACAACTTTAAAATTTAGATGCCAGGAAACGAACACACCAATATAATAATACAATCTAACATTTTGTAACCTTCAGCACAATGCCCCCCATGTTCCTCGTTAAGAAAAATAGAATAGAAAACCCTCAAAATGGCCCTCTGGCAGAGCTATGAGTCTAAAAATCTATATAATTTCTTAAATCAATGGATTGATGGTGTGACAAAAGGAGCCTTAGGGTGTGTTCGTTTTGTTTAGGACTAAAGTTTAGGTCAAAGTTCTTGCTATTTAAAGATATTAAATAAAGTGTAATTACAAAACTTTTTACAGAAAACTAGGCTACTTTGCGAGACGAATCTAATGACGGTAATTAAGCCGTGATTAGACGATGGTTACTGTAGCATCACTATAGCAAAACATAGCTTAATTAGGCTCGTTAGATTCGTCTCGTAAATTAGCACTCATCTGCAAAAAGGTTTTGTAATTAGACTTTATTTAATACTCTTAAATAGCAAGATTCTCTGAACTAAACTTTAGGACTAAAGGAAACGAACAGGCCCTTAGTTTCATTGGTTGATTGATTTTTTCTTGACCAAAAAAAAAATCAAAAGCTTGACCTCTTAATTGACCTTGTAAACTCAAAATCCATCATGTATCTCGAAAGTGGAGCACGGACACACAAGGATATTTGATTGATTCAATTTATTCTGATGACAAAAGTAGGAACAAAAAAGGGCACTTCATTTTAACTCATAAGCTCAAAATCCAGCTTCAAGCAATAGAGAATATGACTATCAAATATGACTATATGCCTTAAAGAAAACCTGAAGGGCTTTCCGGATCCCGTGATAAACTTTCATATGAATTATACTCTAACTTATTCAAAAGAAAGATAACACCGAACCTTTGTTGAAAAAATTCTAAAAACAATTATGAAACGCACAAATAGAAACATAGAAGTGTGAAGGCAGTGGGTGTACCAAAAAAAAGCCTGCATGGTAGACCATATAAATATGATTTTGGAAAAATAAAGACGTGGTTTTGCACTATGGGTGGAAACTTATTTCGGCATGGAGTTTTATTTGGGAAAATGCAGTTTGTTTGTTTTTCTGAGACTGGGAAAAATGCAGTTATCACATTGGTATGTGACCAGTGTCTGATTGGTACTAGCATATAGTTTCAAAGAAATGCTGAGTATACTTATTAATTCTTAAGGAAATCACAGTTTTTTTTTTCCTACAATTCACTTTCATGTCTGTATTGGTTTACTCACTGATGGTAACTTCTTTTATGCCTAAGATTCTCAATTGTTTAGCCTAATGTCACACTGGAACAAACTAAGAAAATGCCACAAATACAAGTAATTCTAGGTGAAAAGTAACAACTTTTTGACAAATAAAACCACATTTTTCTTTCTTCAGTCACTTGAAACTTAAGGGTCTGTGTTTCCACTACCGAATTACCTGTTGAAGGAAACTTTAAAGTTTCAGATGCTTATCATAGGTGAATCTGTGTTTATGCTTTCAATGTTCAGTATGCAGTTGTATCTTGCAAACTCATTGTTACTACATTATTATGTTCAATTTCACTTAAATATCTTGTGGTCAACAAACTTAAAATTCTGTTAGTTTTTCTAAAGCGACTAAATATTTAGAGTTTTGGTGTCGGTGACTAAATTATGTGTTTATGCTTTTCGTGTTCAGTATGCAGTCATGTTGCACCACTGCAACGGAACATACAGGTCTTAGGTTTACAGCACAATCTTAAAAGCGTTTTTACAGTCCTGTGGCCACCTGGTCATCAAATGCCTAAAACAGCAGTATCACTTATCGCCACTACAGCTTCAATCTTCTTGTGATGTACATGCTTGCATTTGTGGTGCTCCAGTCCAGGATAGCAAGCTTCCCTGCTCGACCATTTGAGCCTTGTCCCCTTATCTACCTTCTTTCCCTTTGGTGTGCTCCTCCTCTCAAGTAGTGCTGAAATATACTGTCCTAGTTCTGAAAACATGATATGTAGAGAAGTAGCCTCTATTTCTTTGTTTCCGGGACCTCCACAGGGATGCGACTTTTCTCTGAAAATCACCAAAGGACTCAAAGTTTCAACTGAATAAAATTTGTCAAGCATTGATCCATTTACTTTGGAATGAGTATGAAGAGATGTTTCTGTTGACTGGAAGCTGATGCTTTTCATGCCGTGTTCCAGGTTATTATTACTTTCTCTTGTGGACTATGGTGGACATCAAATTTTTCAGGTACTTAGTGTCAGTTCAAAGTTCTGATGTTTAACCTGTTAGCAAGATGGTGTCCTCTGATAAACTAAGTGAACTTTGCATTTTAGGTCAAGTCGCTATTTCTAAGCCTTGCCCAGTTGTTTAAAGGTGGAGATTGAAGAATGAGAGCATCATCCGTATCATTTTGAGTTGCCGGAGGCAGCAACTGGTGCAATACCTGTATTGCTTTTACTTCTAATTAATGTTCTTCTCCAAGGTTTACATGAAATTGCAGTTATTTTGCATCCATTAGATCTTTTGTTACGACACCTTTAATATTATCTGAAACTAGACTTTTAAGTTGGTGTTTGCTTTTGCTGATATTTAAACGAGACTTGAGATCTGAAATGATTAAGCCCCAGTCGTTTTCATGTTGTTACAGCGTTGTGCAGTGCCGTAGAGCTTGCCTTTATCGTTTTCTACACTGTTTCTTAACCTGTGGATTTCTGTGCATGATTGAATAAAACCTCAATAACAGGGGCTGCGGCCTGGAACAGAGGTGCTCTGTTTTCACTTATTGTGATTGTTTGCAGCATTCTTTTCTTGACTTTGCCATAAAAGACGAGATGACATTCAACTTGGTGTTTAGTTGATTATAATCCTGATTTGTTGATTTCAACAACAACCGAAAAGGAAGATTTCACATTTTTTAGTGAAATTTGAATTTTACTTTCTGGGGAAGGCCTGAAGTATATGATGCCACGCACCATACTTTTTGTTTTTGTTCCTGTGGATGCATGTGTATGTACTATGCAGATTTGATTGCGACATGTTCATCAGAAAAGAAATTGCTGCAACATTGCAAATTTCACCCGAAAGTACAGTTTTTTTACTATTATATCAAGGGAAACAAAAGTGTACATCTTCTGTTAGCTCTATCTTTTTAAAAAATTTTGCTTAGAATTTCCTTATCCGATTGTATAAACTGAATTCATGCACCAAGTAGGTCAGTAATAATGCTTTAAGTTATGTCAGAGTTTAAATCACAGTCCTAAAGATAAGAATATTGGTCGGGAGGTAGTTTACAAAATTTCATTTAAAAGATATGTATATGTTGGCATGACACCTGGAGCTCCAAGATTGCCATTTGCCTGGAAGATAACTGAATGTTAGCTAAAAGTTCTTCAGAATGTCAGGTTGCCCAACAATAGTCCCATGCTTCCAATTTGCGTAATATAATGTTTTTGTACAACTGAAATGATCATTGGGACCATGCATTTCCTTGTGGGAAGGATTTTGGAGCCAATTATGATTTTTCTCCCCGCAACATGTGGGGATCCCCTTTCTTCATGATGGTCTTCACCACACTGCCAGAAGGCTTCTACATTTTAAGTTGGCAGGTTATTCTCTTATCTGAAATCTCCTTAGTGAAATCGAGCAGAGTCGTTGCATAAGTATGACGGGAAAGCTTCTGCTTGTAGGAACTAGGAAGAGCATAGGCTGACTTTGGCACGTACGATGTCAAGAAAATTGTGCAGACCATCTATATATGTTCTCTTCTCCAGGATCGAGCAAAAGAAAATCAAGAGATTATGGTCGTCGCAGACTTGTCAGCGCCCGGTCCTGAGTGGTCCATGGAGGATGACTTTGCTGTTTACACATACTTTACGAGAAATCTGGTTTCTGATATCCACTGGAAATGCCATATAGATAATTTTATCAACCTAGTTGTCAGAAGTATTAGGTTTTTAGTCTTTAACAGACACCACGTGTATTCATAAGAGGCAGCCAATTGAAAATCCAAAATTCAAAGTTCCGATGTTTTGATTGTCTTTGAAGTTCTTGGGGGTGAGTCTGTTATGAAAGATGGCATAATGAAGAAACTGGCACCGGACCAGAGATATCTGAGAGTGTTGTTTTTGCTATTTTTGACCTTTTCAAAAAGCATTTCATAGAGGAGAAAATGTTTATTTTAAAGGTCAAAAATAGCAAAAAAAAAAAAATACTATCAGAGGGAAGCCATTTCATTCAGGAGTAGTAGTTCCCCGAAAAGGCGAACGAGTTGCTGCTTAGCTTCTTGAGGGATCACCTCTTCTGCATAGATGTTTCATTTTAGAAGTAACATATACAATCTACAATTTGTAATTACAATAAGTTCTCGCAACTCCCAGAATGGTGTCTTCTGAATCCGATCCTTCAATACACCGTGCTCCGTGCACTTCAAAATTTTTAAGGCTTTCTGTACATTTGTTTTGCCCGTTGTTACTTGGACCTTTTTGAGCGAAATTGCTAGTTTGACCTGTTGTAAATGTTTGCCAGCGCATCAAACAACCAGGGCATTCTGGTCACCTAATTAATAACAACCTATACACTATTTTTGAGCAAATATTATCATAGAAATGCACAAACACTAAGATGCCCCTGGCCTCAAATCCAGGAAAACAATTCAAAAATTAAAAGTGATGGATTGAACTAATTGGAGTCGCTTGACGCGTCCCTGAGAATTCAGTATATAGAGCCTGGTAAAAAATCGACCGGCGGGGGTAAGAACACCCCAACAACTTTAAAGAAACTTATCAAAATGACAATTCTACAAAAACGATACGAAAATGACAATTCTGGTCTCCTCACGTGAGACAACAAGCAAGCACTGCATACCGCCTATCAATCTCCGTCCTGCCAACACAGAAACCATCCTGCTAGTAGTCTGTTTCCAAGATCTGGACGGACACTCCAACCAAATTAGGCAAGTAAAGGTAGCTGCCCTCGCGTCGAACAGGATGAGCTTCCGCTGTTATCTGCGTGCTGCCGCGTGCTGCGAACGAGTCCCATCGTGATGGCGGGGAGCACCGTATCGGCCGCTGAAAAGCAGCTGAAATCCTTGTTCGCGTCGTGGCGCTGATGGAAAGCTTAGGGCGTCGTCGGCGGATACCCAACGGCGCTCCGCCCACAGGACGACTTTTGGTACGCAACAGTCATGGTTTTCCTGGAAGCTGCAAGGTACGAAGTACTGCAACTGGTCTCTTTAAGTAGGATATTTTTCCCCCAAACAATAAGCACTTAAACACTAGAAATTCGTGAGTGTACTAGATTCATCTTTCTTGTTTCTAACTAGCTAAGTACTAATACCTACGGACATATTCATTCGTTGTTAGTGGGTTCAGAATTGAACTGCCGTGAGCTGTCCTATTGACAAATGAAAACAGTCCGGAGGGAGTAGCTCTTACGAGCATCTCGTGATTCTTTTTTAACTCTATAGGCATGAATAATGCATTAAATTTGCTGCAAAAAAGATGTTAATGTATTTCCCAAAACAGGGTACGATGCCTCTGTCTCCTCTTCAATGTCATGCTATTAGCAATGCAACGTCGAAGCATGCTTATTTAGTTTTTGTGACATTGGCAATTTACAATTTTCAGCATACCTTTGTGGATTGCATTCTGCCATTTTATTTATTTTTGTTCTACACAATACAGGATGTTCAGCCGCAACAACTAGTTCAACTTCATTTTCCATTAGTTAAAGCAGATCGTTACAGAGTTTTAACAAAATACATTGAGGAGGCACATCATACCAAACTGACTCATACAAATGATCGGCTGACTTAGCCAAAGCATGAGCTACCTATTTCTGTTGACATGAATAAAGGATAACACAACAGTGGAAACTTTTTTTTTGTCTTTTTAATATCTCCGGTGATAATCCCCGTATGAGAGCGATCCAATCGTTCTTGAGCATAGTTTGTTAATAAGTGAAAGGCAGTCGGAAGCCGCTACACCACCTGGTTGTATGGAAGTTGCATGGCGAAGTGGATTGCGTGCCTGAAAGCAATCGTCTCCGCCAACTCCAGGTTTGTGATCTTGTCAATCCCCCGTCTGGCTGCCGCCTAGAAGTCTCCTCTATGATCTCGGATCATCAAACCCAAGCCCATACGGTTTGCCCCTTCAAACATCGCTGCATCGACATTGACCATTACCCATCCCTCCGGTGGTGGACTCCATATATTCGGCTTAGGGGATCCACATATGCAAGAATTTTCTCCACCACACACCATGGATATATTTCAGTTTCCCCATTTCGAACTGCATTTCTAGCTTCCCAAATATGCCAGAATGAGATAGCTAGAATTGTGGCCCTTTTTGCGCACCTGAATCAGATGGCCAATTTCTTGCCGACACAGAACAGTTCTGATTGACCTTAAAACCACTTCTTTTCTTTAATTCCTTCTATATTTGGGCCACATAATGAGAACCTATAAAAGAATGATGCATTTTCTCTTCTCTACCACAATGACAGCAAACATCTGACGCTGGAATGTTTCTGCTCTTCAGTTTTAAACCCGTACGAAGACATACATGTGCAAATCTCCATATAAGCATCTTGGGAGGTGCTTTAATAATCCACAACTTCTTCCAATCTTTTGCAGTTTGGTCTTGGTTTGATGTTTCTCCTTTTCCAGTAGCACTAGTTTTCAGGTGCACTTTTTCGCATTTAACCATAATATATGGTGATTTTACCATGAAAGACCCTGTCTTGGTCGCGGGCCATGAAACACAGTCTGAGATCTTATTGCAGCTCAACGGGAACTCGGCTCTTAATTTTCCTTCTCTCTTTTTATATTTTTTTTGTTGGAGTTTGGGGGGGGGGGGGGGGGGGGGGGGAGGGGGGGTACCTTGTACAATCTAACCTTTTTGTAACCTCGTTAATAAAAATAGAATAGTTCATCCACAAAGTGCCCCTTTGGCAAAGTTATGACTCCAATAAATCTATGATTTTTTTAAACCAATGGATTGACGGTAGGACAAAACGAACCTTAGTTTCATTGGTTGAGAGATTTGTTCCTGACAAAAATAATAAAAAAAAGCTTAAACGTCTCAAAGAGGTCGTCAGTCAAAAATTTCAGACCTCTGCCATTCGAGTCCATGTCGAGACTTGAATTTGATTCAAATTCAAATGTCCAAGTTTGTTCTTATAAAAGTCCAGTCGAATATAAACAAGAAGAGCATCTGGTTTCGGGTTCGATTCCCCCCACTCCCCACCAAACATAGGTATTTCTTTTCTTTTTTTCCCGTGGCTACGTGGGGTTGGGTCGCGCGGACGCCTCATTGGCCTTCATGGGCTGCGGAATGGGCCGCAAGCTAATAATTCAGCCCTGCTATCTGGTTTGGTTCTGCTAAGAGAAAAAAAAAAAAAAACACAAGCTGGGCTTAACATATGGACTTGAGTTGTAGAGAATATCGCACTGGGCTGGCCTACTGCATAATTGAATCAATGAGATTTCAAATTCCTAAAAATCAACGTTTTGATTAAATATTTTAGCACGGGCAGATGAAAATTTTAAAAACAAATCAATAATGTTTTCTAGAAATTATTAAGCAGTAGAGATTTATAATTTGCAAGTTATTGTTGATGTATTGATTTCTAATTTGAAGATTTTTATATATTTTCACGTGAAGAACATTGGGGCATCATTTTTTGTCTGCTCAAATACATGAAAATAATAGCGTATATTCAGATGTGAATCTATGCTTGGGTGGCATTTTTTAAACTCTCCAGCTTACATAGTGCCTGGTAGCATTTTCAACGAGACCTTACTCTTAGCTTCTTTTAAAGAAATGTTTACATGTAGATCCCACTTAACCCATGGTTATGGGACCATGCATGAGAGGTGGACAACATAATCAAGTAGGAATGGCATAAATTTGTAGCATTTAAATTTGCAAATTCTCATTGTTTCCGTAGCAACGCACGGCAATTTACTAGTTCACCTTATAAACTGAAAATCCATCATGTATCTCAAAAGTGGAGCACGGACACACAAGGATATTTGATTGATTGAAATTTATTCTTATTTGGGACAAAGTAGAAACAAAAAAAAAACACTTCATTATATCCGTAATTAAGCTCAAAATCCATCTTACAGCAGAGTTTTAATCAGTGAAAGTTATCAAAGTAGGACTATCTGCGTTAAAGAAAACCTGAAGCGCTTTCCGGATCCAGTAAACTTTCTGATGAATTATAACTTTTCAAAAGAAAGATAACATAAAACCTTTGTTGAAAAAATTCTAAAAACAATTATTACATAGCAACCTAGAAGTCTGAAGGCAGTGGGTGTAGCAAAAAATAATCTTGCATGGTAGACTATATAAATATGATTTTGGAAAAATGAAGTCGTGGTTGTACACTATGGGTCGAAATTATTTCGGCATGGAGTTTTATTTTGGAAAATGCAGTTTTTTTTTTCTGAGACCGGGAAAAATGCAGTTATCACGTTGGTATCTGACCAATTTCTGATTGGTACTAGCATATAGTTTCAAAGAAATGTATGTTTCCACGCAATCCAATGTGTTAGGGGTGCCAAGAAAAAAAAATCACGGCAAAGCACTTCTCATTTTGGCGCCAACTCAATGTTTTAGCGCGAAAAAATACAACAAACTCAACGTTTTGGCGCGAAAGAATACGCCAAAAATAAATCCCAACCCAATCCGCGAGTTCTCCAGGGAAGTGGGGAAAAAATGGATCCGGGAACCGGGGGCGGCGGCGCCAAGAAGCCAAGGACGTCACCGGCGGCGGCGCCGCCGGTGGCCGCCCTTGGCGACGACCTGCTTCGCGAGATCCTCCTCTGGCTCCCCGACATGGCGTCGCTCGCTAACGCCGCCTGCGTCGACACGCGCTGGTACGGCGTGGCCTCCGACCCCGCCGTCTTCCGCCGCTTCAACGCCCTCCGCCGCCCCCCGCTCCTCGGCTTCATCCTCACCGACCGCGGCGACCAGCTCTTCCCCCGACGGTGCTCGGAGTTGACCTTCATCCGCGCCACCCGTGGATACCCCCGTCTGGCGTCCGCCGCCGCGAAGGCCGATTTCTACTTCCAGGACCTCCCCGTCGATCCGGATGCCGTCGACGACGAGTGGCGCCTTCGCGGCTGCTCCGGCGGTCGCCTCCTCCTCTCCCGCGGCTACAATGGGCTCGTCCTCGCCGTCTACGACCCCATCGCGCGGACCGCCACCTACCTCCACCCATGCAACATCGACGTCTTCCGCTACTCGATCCACATGGTCCGCTACGCCATCGTCGTCGATGAGGCCGATGGCTCGTTCCTGGTCATCGGCGTAGTCGACTTCCAGGCCGCCGTGTTCTCCTCCAGGTCAGGCAAATGGGTCGCGTTTAAAGGGGATGCCTTTCTATAAAGATCAGATAGGCGCACGTTCGAGGATGAGAACATGTTCTGGAGCATTTACAACATCCCAGCCGACGGCATGGCTGCAGGCCGGTTCGCTTATTGGCGATCGGACACCAAGAAGAACAAGCGCTACGACCTTGTCGAGCGAATCTTGGTGCTCTATACGACCACGATGGAATGGTCAGTCATCACAGCTCCGTTCCCTCCAGGGGAATCATATTGCGTCGCTGACATGCCTGAGCATGGCGGGCTGTGCCTTTTCTCCAGTAAAGAGCAATGCTTGCAGCTCTGGGTCCACAACAGCACAGGTGAATGGGTCCTCAAGGAAGAATTCTCCTTGATGGATGAGCGGATGAAGAAACTTCGCAGAGATGAATGGATGAAGAGGGTGCGCATCCTGGCAGCGAGGGCTGGCTATGTCTACATGGAGTTTTGGTCAATCAGGAAGCCCAACTCCTATCTTCTTGTGCTTAATCTGAGAACCAAGAAGATGGATATGTTTCCAAATAATTCGAATGACCCTTACAGAGGTCCTGCTTTCCCATTCTTCATGCGGTTGGCACCTTTGCTCGGACCATCTGATGATTAGAATGCTCATCTCGGCACAGTTTGATGCAACAGTTTAGGTAAAATCTTCTAATTGATATGTTCATAATATAATTTTGTATGTTTCTACTTCCCTTGATTTGCCTATTTGATCTGAGCCATTGCCATAGATTACTTCACACTTAGTTAAATCATCAGAAAATTCACATATGTTGAAGTATATATATTAATCCTTAAGGAAATCACAGTTTTTATTTCCTAAATTCACTTTCATGTAGTATTGCTTTACTCACTGATTATAACTTCTTTTTGCCTAACTGATTAGTTCATGTATGCTTCATTTTTCAATTGTTTAGCCTAATGTCACAGTGGAACACATTAATAAAGTGTTACACACACACACACCAAAAGATACCACAAATATAAGTAATTCTAGCTGAACAGTGATAACTCTTTGAAAAACAAAACCACATTACAGTGCTCTACAGACAGTATTTTATTTTTCTTGCTTCAATCACCTGAAACATAAGGGTCTGTGTTTCCGCTGCCGAATTACCTGTTGGTAGAAGCTTTTAAGTTTCAGATGTTTATCATGAGCTGAATCGTGTTTGTGCTTTCATTGTTTCAGAAGTCATATTTTCTATCCTGCAAAGTGCAAACTCAATGTTACTACACTATATCTTCAATTTCACATAAATTTCCTGTGGTAGACATTATTTCCTAAAGTGACTAAATATGTAGAGTATTGGTGTCAGATGTCCCCAGTCTTGTTGCTAGCATAGCAACGGACATACAGATTTACAGCACAATCTTAAACGCGTTTTTATTGTCCTGCAACCACGTGATCATCAAATGCTTAACAAAGCATTAGACACACATTATAACTTATTCCCACTATGGCTTCAGTCTTCTTGTGTGATGTGCATGCCTGCATTTGTGGAGCTCCAGTCCAGGAAAGCAAGCTCCTCTGCTCTACTAGCTGAGCATTGACCCCTAGTCTACCAGCTGATCCCCCATGGTGTGCTCCTCCTCTCAAGTAGTGCTGAAATGTAATGTGCTAGCTCTGAAAACTTCACCATGTAGCCTCTATCTATGCAGCTTTCGTGTTGCCTTTCGTGTTCCCCATAAGGGTGCAAATATGGTGAAAATAAGAGGGCTAAAGCTGAATTTTCAACTTGCCATGGGCGCAGCCGCAACTACAGCCACTAACGTGGCTCCGCCCTTAACTCTGAGAACAAAATTCATTTCTATATTTTCGGGACTTCCACGGGAATAATACTTTTCTTTGTAAATCACCTAAGGATTTAAAGTTTAAACTGATTTTTTTTTGTCAAGCATTGGTCCATTTACTTTGGAATCAGTACCAAGAGATGTCTCTGTTGACTGGAAGCTGATGCTTTTCTTACCGTGTTCCAGGCTATTATTACTTTCTATTGTGGACTATGGTGGACATCCAATTTGCAGGTACTTAGTACTCCCTCCTTCCTTGAAATGATGACGTTAGGACAAGATTTTTTAGCTTGTGGCTAGTACAAAACGATTGTCTGAAACGACATCAAAAAAAGAATGGAGGGAATATAAATTCAAAATTCTGACGTGTAACCTTTTAGCAAGATGGTGTCCTCTCATAAAATACGTGAATTTCTTTTCATTTTAGGTCAAGTTGTTATCAAGCTTTTTCCAGTTGTTTGAAAGGTGGATATTAAAGAATGAGAGCAGCTCCATATGTTTTCTACATTGAATTGCTGGAGGCAGCAGCTGGGGCAATACCTGTATTGATTTTCTTCTCCAAGTTTTACATGGAATTGCAGTCAGTTTGCAACCATAAGAGGTCTTTTGTGACGCTACCTTTAATGTAATCTGAAATTAGACTTTTTCTGTTGATGTTTGCTTTCGCTGATAGTTAAATGAGACTTCAGATCTGAACTAATTAAGCCCCAGGCGTTTTCATGTTTTTACAGACATGCACATTTTGCCGTAGAGCTTTGCCTCTGTCTTCTGTGCATGATTGAAACAAAAACATCAATAACAGGGGCATCGGCCTGGAGCAGAGGTGCTCTGTTTTCAACGCTTGTGATTGTTTTCATCATTCTTTTCTCAACATTGCCATGAAAGACAAGATGGCATTCGACTTGTTGCATAGTTGGTAATAATCCTGATCTGTTGATTTCTAATCATCAACTGAAAAAGAATTCCCTTTTTGTGAAATTTAAATTTACTTTTTGGGTAAGGCCTGAAGTCACATTTTGAATACGTTGAAATTTTACATTCTGGGGAAGGCCTAAGCATATGATGCAGCACACCGCACTTTGTTTGTTCCTGAATGCATGTCTCTCCTATGCAGATTTGACTGAAAAGGTCATCAGAAAAGAAAGTGCTGTAAAAGTGCAAACGTCACCTGAAAGTACAGTTTTTGGAGTATTATGAAGGTCAATTGTGTACATCTTTTTGTTAGCTGTATCAATTTCTGCATAGAATTGCCTATCCGATTTTGCTTGTGTAAACTGAATTCATGCGCTAAGTAGGCCAGTGAATAATGCTTTAAGTTATGTCAGAGTTTAAAATGTACGTCCTAAAGACAAGACTATTGGTCCGGATGTGGTTCTATGATCAACTACTTTCAAAACATGTCATTCAAAAGATATACTCCCTCCATCTTTTTTTATATGACGTCCAACGTCATATAATAAAAACTGGAGGTAGTACATAGTCCTGGCCACTTGGCCCGGTCCGTTTGGCATGGCCCGAGCACGGCCCGGGCCCGTTGATAGACGGACCGGGCCGGCCCGTAGTCCGTGACAGGCCGTGCTCGGACCTGGCCATAAGCCCGTCGGGCCGGTCCGAGCACGGCCCGTTAAAACCAGCCCGCATAGCCCTTGATGGCACGGCCCGGTCCTGGCACGGCCCTTATAGCCCGTCAAGGCATTCCAACGGTCGGCCTGCTTCGCCAGCCCATTAAGGCCTGCCCCTTGCCCAGTAGCGTATATAATCGGATCCCCACCCCCGCCGAACCCTAGCCGCTCCATCCACTCGTCCCCATCCCGCGCCGCACCGCCTCCTCTCCTCCTCCCCGATTCCCCATCTCCCTCGCCGCCTCACCGCCTCACCGGCGTTGTCCGCTCCGCAACGCAAGCCTCGCCTCGCCTCTCTCCCCGTCTCCCTCACCTCACCGCCTCCCTCACGGCTTAGCCTCGCCTCTCCGCCGTCGTTCGTTTCGGAACCCTAGCTGCCTCCTCGCCGAAGCTGTTCGCCGGAGCCACTCCTCCTCTTCGATGGCCGGTAGCCTCTGACACAACCCAAATCCGGTAGCCTCCAGTTCTACTGACGCTGCGCAGGTAGCAGATCAGGCGTCGTCGACGGCGTCAACTCCGATGGAGGGCGGATCGATCAACGACGACCTGCGTCTCCAAGGTGAGCATGGCGATGATGAAGACGACGACGTTGGTGCCGACGGCGAGGCCTTGTTCGGGAGTGGCAGCGCGTCGTCTCCAGTGGACGTCGACGGGGAGCCTAGCCCAACGAGCACCGGTTGCAAGAGGCAGCGGAGCAGGGCGAGGACCTCCAATGTCTGGAAATTCATGGAGGAGCTGAAGAAGGTCGTCAATGGTAAGGAAACCAGGTGCGGTGCTTGCTGTAACTACTGCAAAACCGTTCTTTCTGCTAGCTCAGGGGGTGGTACTGGTCACCTGCTTCGCCACGTTGCATCATGCAAAAGAAAGGCTTATGCTGCTAGTTCATCTTCTCAGTCTCATCTGCAGTTTAGTCCTGATGACCGTGTTAAGAACTTTGTCTACTCTCCTGAGGTTGCTAGAACTGAGCTTTGCCGATTTATTGCTAGACTTGATTTACCTTTATGCATTGGTGAGCAAGGTGATCAAGGATTGGGAACAAGGTGATGCTCGACAAGATGGTGATGCTCGACAACAGCACAACATCGAGAACGATGAACTTGTAGACAAGATGGCGAATATGTTCTTGGATGGAGATGGAGAAGGGCTTGCTGATGTGATGCTAGTGCAGGACCTGCTGGTTCTGGTGCGGCTGGAGGTAAGAATCTGTCCAAGTTAAATTGATCAATGAACTTCCTCATGTTGTAAATTGATCAATGAACTTCCTCATGTTGAAATAGGATGAGGAGGACAGCCGTCGACCGGAAGAGATCACTACGAGAGGAGGGGCTGTACTATTTTTTCCTTTAGGGTTTTATCCTCATGTAGTTGATATGAGGTTTTACCTAAAGGTTTTTAACGAGGCAGCTCATTTTGTAACTACTCCTCTTTCTAAAGCTTGGTGATCTCTATTTTGAGACATGAACTTGTAATATATTAGTGTAAGATCTAAGAACTTCATGTTGCTACTTGCTTGTTGAATCTGGGAACTTATGTCTTATTGTGAAATCATGTTGAATCTGTGAAATTATGTCTTATTGTGTATCTGTGTGGAGTGTTGAATATTTGAATATGTGAACTCAAGTACAAGTTATGATCATGTTCATTTAATCATGTAATCTGTGAAGTTGTCTTGTGTTTGTGAAGTCAAGTACAAGTTATGTAGCTTCTAATCTGTGATGTTCATGTAATAATGTTGAATTTGTGAAATTGTGTGTGAAATTGTCTTATGTCGAACTTTGCTTGCTCTTTTTATGACTTTGTGCGTGACATATAGCTGGATTACAATTTTTTCATCAAAATGAGGTTTTATTTGTGTCATGCATTTGCCGTGCTGCAGACTGGCCCGGTCCGAAAGGCCTGTGGGCTGACGGCCCGGCCCGATCCATTTATACCTGGCCGTGCCGTGCTTGGGCTTGGCTACAGGCCCGTCGTGCCGGCACGGCACGGCCCGTTAGTCATCAGGGCCGTGCCGGCCCGTTAAAGAAACGGCCCGGCCCGTGACGGGCTCGGGCCGGGCCGGCACGGCACGGCCTGTTGGCCAGGACTAGTAGTACATAAGTTGGCATGATACCTCGAGTTCCAAGTCTGCATATATGGTTCATCTTATAATTAAGCAACGGATAAAATGCACAAATGTGTAATGCGAATCAATGTAAATAAAGGGATTGGGATGACTGCTAGCATTTTGATGTGCGATTGTGCAATAACTTTGATAATCTTCGGTTTGTGAAAAAAATAGGTGGTCCGATATTTTTTGAGTATTGCAATTTCCGTAAATATATCTTACAGAGAGAAGAAGTCATTATCCGGTCCATCAATAATCCATATTTGATTAGGATAACATACAATTCTACCTCGACCATCAGAGAGAGGTTTAGCTAGCAAGTCAAATGTCAGAGAACTAAGTCTGGGACGATATGTTCCAAATGATCCAAGAATGTGGGCATCATCGTTGCTCACAAACCCGACACAACCCTGGAGCACTTCTGCGCACAGCCTAACAACCTCCGCCCAAGTTAAAAAGGAAAACAGCTTGCCGCGCCAAATGTGTAAACGACGGCGGCGACCTCAAGGAGACTGGGCGGGCGCTCCAACCAAATCAGGCAAGTAAAACATGCTCCCGTTGAACAGGAGCCTTCGCCACAAGTGTTGTGCCGCTTGCATACATGTCCCGCGTGATGGCAGGGAGCGTCGTGGACATACATGTTCCCGGAAAACAGCAGATCCTCGCCGGAGAAGCAGCTAAATGGCTTCGTCCGCGTCGTCGCAATCATGGAAAGCGTGGGCAATGCGCTCGGCACATTGGCTTTCACCTGGGCTACGGTTGTACTGCTTGGCGGATACCCAACGTCGCTCCGCCCACACGGCGACTTTTGGTACGCCACAGTCCTGGTCTTCCTAGAAGCAGCAAGGTATGAAGTAAGGATCACTGGTCTTTCCTTAATTTGACAGTTTTTCTTTTCTCTCCCGACAGTTCTATTTGTCGTTAGGATGGGCGCCGGAGTTCAAAATCGAACTTCCTAAGGTGTCTTAACTCCTAAGGACAAACTGAACAGTCCGGGGGAAGTAGCTCTTAGGAGCATCTCGTGCTATTTTGACTCCATAAAGGCATCAAAATGCATTAAACTTGTTGCAAAATGTTCTAAATGCATTTTTCCAGAAAAGGGTATTATGTATTGCCCTCTCTATTTCTTCTTCTTTTACATAATATATTACAATGTGATTTTGATATGCATGTACTTTTCACTCTGGATTGTGTGCTTCCTTCTTATTTATTTTTCACTCTACAATTGTCAGGATGTTCAGCCGCAAAAACAAGCAAGATTACCAATTGTTCTTCCACACCAGAGGAGCTTTTAGACCTTTTGGTTGTAATGGGCTGATCGTCATGGTATGCTTTTCGAATGTCCTGGCGCACCTGATCATCTCGTCAAAATATCATTTGGCAGCTTTAGCATATCTATTGATGATAGTTCTATATGTTTCACTTCGCCGGTTTCTGTCTCCACGAGCTCTAAAACTGCTACCCGAACCGCTACGACATGCCATATCTCTTTGGAGCCCCTTAGTTGCAGTCCTATCGCTGGCTCCCTTTCCCTATTGGTACGGTTACAACTCAGAAGTCGAACTCACTTTCAGATACACAGTGGTACTCAAATGGACAGCGTTCCTCCTACTTCTAGTAGCAGTTCTTCTACTTACAATCAGCAGGCTGAGATACCAAGTAATCATCAGAATAGCAGATAGTATACTGGGCAGCAAACAGGTGTTTTGGCGACAGGTAATTCTGAATCTGTGCATGTTTGCTGCGTTAGTTATGTTGGTATTTATGCTTGATGATTCAAAGATGCGGTTTGTGATGATCGTGAACGAAGTGTATGCTTTGGTGGTTGTGTCAATCGGCAACTTACAGTTTCCAGCAGCAGTCCTGCGTGTCGAGATCTCACTAGTGCGTCTTGCATTTCATAAGGACTATGGTTATGATGAGCATCCTGGCAAGAAAAACCTCGGAGACAATACAAACCTCACACCATCCATGAATATATTCTACTCTATGGTGCTTGGCCAAGGGATACTCTATACCTTAGCCTGCATACTCCAGATCTTTTCATTTATTCCAAGGCGGTCCCTTGTCCATCGTGGTGGATTCAGAGGTCAGTTGGGAGTGGAATCTGTCGATTTATACTATGAATACGCCTTCTCAAAATGTATGGGAGGAAATGTGCTTGCTCCAAAGAAGATAAACCTCATCACCTTTGCCGTTGATTTCTTAAATTCAGACTCATCGAAGAATCAGCTCTATGGGATTTGGATGGCGCACAGCCTCCTACAAAAAGAGCAGACAAAAACACGGCTCCTTTCGAAGTTCACTACGTCAACGAAGACTATGGCTAGATTGATCAACATGCTTGACTGGACAAATCCTAGCCATGCAAAAATCAGATTTTTAGCCGCAAAGGTTATGGTTGAGGTTGCAAAGAACTTTCGAGTCGTGACTATCCCTGGGACAGTCCAAATTGTATCTGGACTTCTGGAATATAGTCACCAAAAGAAGCCAGGAAACCCTCTTCTGGACGCAGATGTGGAACAAGAGGAAATACATGGTCTGATTTCAAGTGCTGGCAACAGTGAAGCAGAAACACATGGTGTGGTTCATGTTAATCTACAGGATGAACAAACTCGCTCAACCGAACAAGTTGGCACTGCCAAACAAAGCTCTTGGACTGTGAGAAGCTGGGAAAGGATGCTAGACTACTGGTCAACCCCAAAGGATGAGCCAGCAACAAACCAGGATCTCCTCCAAGCACTGGGCATGTCAATTATTTACAACCTTGCTGGTTGCGGTGAGGGCAACTGCCAGGAGATTATCAAGGAATATGGCCTCGTCCCAAAGATCATAGGATTCACTAGATGTGAAATAACTTGCACTGATACACAACAAAATATCCTGATGAAGTCATCACTGAAGGTGCTGCACAAGCTCACAAATATTGAAGGGATAATTGGGGTAAAACTTCGTCACAAAATATCGAATCATCACCTCCTACTCAGAAACCTCACAAGGATCTTGGGAGACAGCAGGAGCAGCCACGAACAATGTTTACTTGTGGCAGGCATCCTCAGAAACCTTGCTGTTGATGGGAACACAAGGTTGGAAATTGGGCAGATTCAAGGTATCATTAGCAAGTTGATACAGGCATTTCTCGGCCCAGATGAGCCCCCGATGGCAAATGCTGATCACTTGCTACGGAAGGCAGCTGGGCAGGCACTGGCAATGCTGGCAATGGAGTGTGTCACAAACTGTGTCGTCATGGTACAAGAAGCAGAGCATGTACTCATTAAGAAATTAACGAGGATGATCCACGATGATAGCTACAGATGTGTAGCAGCAAGTCTGTTGCGAAATATGTGCCTGCACGCTCAATGTGAACTGAAAGATTCAGATCTAAAGGAACTGTCATACTCCGTGCAACAGGTGATGTTTACTGATCCAAACAACCAGTCCATTATGTATAGTTAGCACACTAAGCAAATTCATGAACATAGTAGATTTACTTCTAACTACAAATGTACAACTAATAAGTCTATAATGTGTCAAAATGTGTTTGACTAACCATTGCATAAATAAGAAATTGGTGTTTTAATCACAGGTGCTGGAAAGGATAATGGACGCAGAGGAGGCAGAACTGGAGATCCTCATTGGCCTTAGCTCACAGATGTGCAAAGTCATTCCTGATGACTTTACCCAACAACTACAGCCTGATCAGAATACAGAAAGATTTGTGAAGAGGCTCGTGGATGTGCTGAATGCAAATATGGAGCCCAGAGCTCATTGCCCAGGGATCAGGAGGATGACACTCGAGCAAGCCATAAATATGATGGAATACGAACCTAGCTATGCGATCTGGTTCAATAAGTGCAGCATGATGGAAGCACTATCTAAGGTGGAAGAGACGACTTCAAAGACTGAAAACTACATTATCTTCTGGGGCGACGCAGGGCTCATGGAGTACAGCAAACCTCTGTCCTCTATTGTGGTGAGGGCTAAACAGTTGTTGGTTCCCAGCCACCGTGATCTGAGGGTTTAACACTTGGTAAAACTTGTGCTAAGAAGGGCATGCTTGCGATGTTGTTTCTTCCTGAAGTCTTAGTAGGTGCCTATTAGGTTGTTGGTTATCAACTCTTGTTTAATATCTCTAGGGAAGCTCAGGAAACTATTTAAGGTTTTACTAGAACTAGAAGATGGCACAGAATATGTAAGATAGCAAATATATTGATCCAATCCTAAGAATAAGTTTACAGATCCTTGCATGTTATAAATTTAACTATGGTCAATATAAAACTGATGATAAATAGAAATCATGGCTGATTACAAAAACTGAAGAAGTCAGCTTCATGTAGTTCTGTTCAAACTAGAAATCAAGTTCTCCTAATGCATTGCGAAGAATTTTCCATAACGCATCAGGTCTCTACCAAAAAAAAAAAAAAAAAAAAAACATGGAACAAAAGGCTGTGAGTGTAGACAGTTGCGTATCAACTATCTTGATGCATGTTATCAGTTTCTAGAAAAAAGGAGTTGTGGAAGTCTCGATAATGGCAGATATATTGTATGAGTAATGAAAATGAGGGAATTACATCTTTAAACATATTCACATGCAATGCAGGGTTTAGACTCACCAGATGGGTGCGTGTAGAATTTTTACTCCGTGGAACTACAATTTCCTATGGTTCCATAGCCATAATATAAATGTTGCTATGTCACTGATTTGAAGAAGAAGAAGAAGACACGCCAGGAGGATGGATGATTCATAGGTGTGTTCCATTTGACCCGACGGTTCTATGCTTCTTGAGATCCTTTTATGTATCCTTATTTTTTATGTCACACGCATGGAACTCCAGGCCCTAGTGATCAATATTGGAAGCAGTTTAAGAGTTCCAATGGGCAAAATATAAAAAGCATGATATTGATGCACCCAATTATATTTATATTCAGATGCATGAATGAACTGCTTGTTTCAAACCACACTTGGGCACACTTATATGCTAGTATAAAACAATTCGTTAAGAGGGAGTGCTGAACCACATATGTATAATATAATAAGATGAACAAGAGCTAATAAGTTACGAGAAAAGGATGGTAAGTATAAGGTCTTACTGGTCCTTGTTATCATCTTCATCCTATGTTATCATATCCAGTTCCATAATTGAACAAGCACCTTGGAGTCAAGGGCTCGCATTGTTACGTACCAAAGAAGGAGGCCATGACATGATGTAAGGATGAACATGAGTGTCATTTCTCTTACGGACGATCTTCTCAAGCTTCCTTGTTTCCAGGCAGAAGGAAAGTAACCAACAAGGTTCATAATAATTCACAAGTGTCTCATAAGTGGACAGGTACACAATGCCGTCCAGAAGTGCCACCACCTTGAGCATAACATGGTCATACAGTGAGCCATCGGTAGCACGAAGAACCTCCCCCTCCAACGGGATCACACTGTCAAGCACCCACTTCTCAACACCGTCAGCATCTGCGCTCCTGAACCATACAAACAATGTAAATTCGACAGCGGATACGATACATGGTTCGCCATCCTTGGTCTCCCCAGTCATGTAGAGGTGGCCTTGCCCCTTCAAGTCCTCCGGCAGATCAATGCTGTAGAATTGCAGCGTCGCGGCATCGAACACCACCATGTAAGCCTCCTCTGAGTGTGGCCAGTACATCGAGCCGTTCACCTGCTTGCCCTTGAGAAGCCAGTGCTCGCTTCCCGACGGCGCATCGCCTGTCCAGGGAAGGATCCGCCACTCCCGGGTGGCCGACGAGAAGACGGCAGCGCGCAAGCTTGATTGGTCGCGGCAGATGGAGACCACGCGGAACGACCCGGGCGCCTCGTCGGAGCAGAGCAGGAAGAAGCCCGCGTACACGAACCTGCCGCGGCAGCCGTCCGATATCTCGTCCGGCGGCGTGGGGAACAGATCCAGGGCCCGCGTGAGGGGATTGTAGACCGCGACCTGCTGGGCGCTGCGGTTGACGAGGAGGAGGTGGCCGCCACGGCACTCCCAGATCCGCCAGGCGTTGTCGTGGTAGGGGAGGCGGGTGAGGAAGACGTCGGCGCCGCGAACGGCGGCGAGCAGGTCCTGGTCGGGGTGGCGGGCGCGGACGGGCGTGAAGGAGGGCATTTCGGAGCCGTCGTAGTCGAAGAAGAGGCCGAGGAGGGGCGGCCGGTGGAGGGCGCGGAAGCGGCGGCGGAACTCGGGGGAGGCGCGGACGGCGGCGAGGAACGCGCGGCAGGTGAGGGCGGCGCGGACGAGGCTCGGGAGCGAAGGGAGGCGGATGAAGATGTCGCGGAGGAGGTCGTCGTCGAGGGCGCTTATTGTCGTGGTGCCTGCTGTTGGGGATGCCGCCGGCGGCAGCCGCCGCCGTCGCGGGGATTCCTGGGAGGCCATGGGCGAGTGCTACAGGATGGCAGAAGGTGAGTAATGGAGATTTTCAGGGGATGGTTGAGAAAAAACAGTTAGCACTATTTGAGTCTGTTTTTTTCGTTCTCTTTGACCGTGCCCGACGGTTTGAAGCAAGAGCTGGCAATTTTTTTTGCCACCTTGTGTAAGAGACATCAGAGACAACAGCTAAAGATATCTCTCTTTTCTGCTATCTTTTGACACATACTTCAAAACACCACGGGACCCAGCCACTAACCAACCAAAATTAATGCCTATGAAAATGCAGAGCCCATACGGCATGCAACAGCCTCGAACAGCGAGCGAGACTGTCTCCTGCACAAGCGCTAGCAAAATCTTTTTTTTTCTCTCCTCTCTCTTCCAGCTCAGCAAAACGACTACGTGGATTCTTAAAAGTTAAGAGTGCGTTCGTTGCATCCGCATTTAGACTTTAGACCTGTAATATTAAAGAGAATCTTATTAATTAAGAGTATTAAATAAAATTTAATGACAAAACATTTTTACAGATAGGTATATTTTTACGAGACGAATCTAACGAACCTAATTAATCTATGTTTTGCTACAGTGATGCTACAGTCTGCCGCACGGCAGGCTGCCGTGTTGCCGTCCATTTCAAATCGAACCGTTCGCATGGTTCCAAGCTCTCAGCAAATGCACCTGCAGGTACAGTGCGCGGCCCAGTGCGGCCCAATGTCACCAGGCTTTCACGCGGTGCTGCTGCCGACGGAGGGAAAAAGGAGCGCGAAGCCATCCATTGGAGGGAAAAAGCAGTGCCCTCCAGCACACTTTGGCGCCCGACGATAGAGAGAGTGGAATTGGCGATCTTTGAATCAAGAAAGCGATTCGTCCATCTCTTGTGAAGATGGCAGATGATGCGAATGAAGAGACCTACGGAGCCAACAAGTGAGTACATCAGTCCATTTCTCTTTCTCATATCAGCAAGTTTTGAGCCATTACGATTGGATGTATATGCGGCAGCTCAGCAAGTTTTAGTAGTCTGTACATGTAATCCTAAACTAAAGTACTAATGAATTTAGCTGTTGCCTTCTATTCGCAGTCACAAATGTACATAGAAAATTTAGTTTTTCCCCTTGATTTACATTCGTTCACGATGTTTCAGAGAGAATATATTGCCCTGTTTGGTGCCACATGTTGGAATGAAATTTAAAAGTCCAGAAGAGGGTTGGAAGTTTTGGTTAGCTTATGGTGTTCAGATAGGTTTTGAAGTTAGAAAAAGGTATGCAAACCCAAGTAAGATTGACGGCACGATCACATCCTGTAGGTTTGTTTGTGCCAAAGAAGGTCTTCAAAGACAGGATAAAAGGAATGACAATGTAAAATGCCATCGAGCTGAAACAAGAACAGATTGTGAAGTGCGTATGGGTCTTGTGAAGGAAAAAGACATCGATGGATATAAAGTGTATGATCTGAATTTGGAACACAATCATGAGCTTCACTTGCCAGAAACTTTTCACTTGATGGTGTCACAAAGAAAAATTTCTGATTTGCAAGCTTTTGAAATTGAAACAGCTGATGATTCAGGAATAGGTCCGAAAGCAGCACATGAATTAGCATGTCGCCAAGTAGGCGGGCCGCTGAATTTGAGTTACACCCTTCGTGACCACAAAAACTATTTGCGAGGCAAGCGGCAACGAGAGATGGCATATGGTCAAGCTGGAAGCATGCTCAAATATTTTCAGGATAAGATGGCAGAAAACCCATCATTTCAATATGCGACACAATTAGACAATGAAGAGAAGATTGCAAATATATTTTGGGCTGATGCTAAAATGATTGCTGATTATGCACACTTTGGTGATGTAGTTTCCTTTGACACTACTTTTGGCACAAATAGAGAGAGTCGGCCTTTCGGTGTTTTTGTTGAATTCAATCAGTTTAGAGAAACAGTTGTTTTTGGTGCTGCCTTAATGTATGACGAAACATTTGAGTCTTTTAAATGGCTCTTTGAGACCTTTCTAACAGCACATAATGGAAAGCAGCCAAAAACATTTTACACTGATCAAGATTTTGCAATGGGAAAGGCGGTTCAGCAAGTATTTCAAGAGGCATGGCATGGCTTGTGCACCTTTCACATAATGCAGAATGCTGTCAGACATTTGCCTAAACAAGACAAGGTCAAAGGCTCTAATGCTCTAGCAGATTTTAGTGCATGCATGTTTCAGTATGAGGACAGAGAAAAATTTGAAAGAGAATTTGCCATCTTGAGGACAAAGGTACAGAAACAAACTTGGTTAGATAGCATTTACAAGCTGAAAGAAAAATGGGCTGAATGTTATATGGAACATGTTTACACCTTGGGCATGCGTAGCACACAACTAAGTGAGAGTCTAAACAATGATTTGAAAATTCATTTTAAATCAGATTTTGACATTCTTCGATTTCTTAAGCATTTTGAGAGGGTAGTGCAAGGAAAAAGAAACAATGAGCTCAACTCAGAATTTGAATCAAGGAAAAAGATATCAAGGGTCATAGCGAAGATACCTATGCTGTTGCAAGCAAGTAAATTGTACACACCTGTTGTATTTGAAGCTTTTCAACGTCAATATGAAAGGTCCATGACTGCATGCACCAAAGCCTTGGATGGAAATAATGAATACCTTATTGCAACTGGATGCCTTGGTGAAGATCTAGTCCTAGAGGAGGAGTATAAAGTTATTGGTAATCCTTTGGACCAAACAGCTATATGCAGCTGCAATTTGTTTAGTAGAGTTGGAATACTATGCGCTCATGCCTTGAAAGTTCTTGATATAATGAATATCAAGTCATTGCCTACACAATATATCTTAAAGCGATGGACACGCCAAGCACGAAGTGGCATTATACAGGACAAGAATGGAAGAGATGTGATTGAAAATCCAAAGTTCGATGCAGTGCATCGCTATAGATATTTTTCTCACAGACTTCTCAATTTGGCACATCGAGCAGCCTACTATCCAGAGTGCACTCCACTGATGGACGACACAATTGACCTCCTTTGTCAGCAGGTTGAAGACAAAATTAGTTTTTGCACAAGCATTTCTAATGATGATCAAAGTGCAGGTCAGCAGCAGGCTGCTGTTGCTCCACCAAATGATGCATTGAGAAATGCACAGTTAAAAGAAAAAGCAGTTCGCGTGAGAAGTTCAAAGAGACAAAAATCTGGGTGGGAAGGAAATCATAAGGCAGGGAATAAAAGACAAAGCAAAATTGAATTGCAGGTACAAGCATCAATGGTATGTCGAAATTTTAAACAAATGAATTATAGCATTATCATTCAGTTCTATGGATATTTGAATCTTTTAACTTTCTTTTCTTTCAAGACACAAGAGGTACGGGAAGAAGCAAGCAATGACAAGGGAAAAGAGTCTGAAGAATATAGTACCATCAGTTCCTTCACCCAGCTACTGACCGGAGCCACCAGTGATGACCTGAAAATTGAGGGATTTTTTTAGTTGTGGAGCAAGTCATGAGTGCTATTTTGTTGATGACAGTAGTATTTTGTTCTTGCCAGTTGTACATGACACTGCAAGTGTGGAGTATTTTGTTGAAAAGCCACACAAATGCAAGATGGAATGTTCAGTGTTGAAGAAAAAAATGCTGTTCTATGACACAAAACATTAGTGATTTGTAGTATGAGAAAACTTCCACTAGCTGTATTTACTTTCTTTCAAAATTCAGTTTACAAATCATCCATCATCCTATTACGTTACAAATATCTCAATTAGCATAAGCACCTTGCTCTGCCATTCAACCGAATTGGCAACACTATGTCAGGCAAGGTGACTGAAATGTACTAAAATTTGCTTCGGCGCGATGCAGAAGCTCGCCGTGTCGGCGCGGCTGCAGTTCAGCTACGACCACTCGTCCACAGCAGCGCCACAGTCGTAGCTCAGCCGTGCATGCGGTCAGCCTGGTCCTGCCGCCACCTCCAATCGTGAGCTCTTTGCGGCCGTCCGGCCGAGGCTCGCCGCGGCAGCAGAACTCCCATGTGGATGGCTTGTCTGCTCTCTCATACGGCGCACGCATGTAACGTGGCTGCTCTACGCACGGACCATGCAGCGGCGGAGGTCCCTTCGTCGGCGTGGTCGAGTCCACCGCAGATACGGCAGCGCTGGCGGCGCACGGCGGCGTTTATCTGAAGCATTTTGCCTCTCGGATTGTGGGCTAGTGGGCCGCTGAGCACACGGGAAGGCCGCTGAGCACAAGGGAAGGAGTCGTGCTTTGGCTGAGAACGATTCGGACGGTCAGATTCAAAACGGACGGCCGCACGGCAGCCTGCCGTTCGGCAGACGATCTGGTTCCAGATTTTCAGGGGATGGTTGAGAAAAAACAGTTAGCATTATGTGAGTCTGTTTTTTTCGTTCTCTTTGAGCGTGCCCAACGGTTTGAAGCAAGAGCTAGCAATTTTTTTGCCACCTTGTGTAAGAGACATCAGAGACAACAGCTAAAGATATCTCTCTTTTCCGCTATCTTTTGACACATGCTTCAAAGCACCACGGGACCCAGCCACTAACCAACCAAAATCAATGCCCATGGAAAAGCAGAGCCCATACGGCATGCAACAGCCTCGAACAGCGAGCGAGACGGTCTCCTGCACAAGCGCTAGCAAAACCTTTTTTTTATCTCTCCTCTCTCTTCCAGCTCAGCAAAACGACTACGTGGATTCTTAAAAGTTAAGGGTGCGTTCGTTGCATCCGCATTTAGACTTTAGACCTGTAACATTAAAGAGAATCTTATTAATTAAGAGTATTAAATAAAATTTAATGACAAAACCTTTTTACAGATAGGTATATTTTTACGAGACGAATCTAACGAACCTAATTAATCTATGTTTTGCTACAGTGATGCTACAGTAATGCTACAGTAATCATCGTCTAATCACGTCTTACTTACCCTCATTAGATTCGTCTCGCGAATTAGACCAGGGGTTCTGAAGTTAGTTTTGTAATTAAACATTATTTAATACTCTTAAATGACAATATTCTTCCCTCTAAATTTTAGACCCCATGCAACGAATATCCTCGTTGAAGTGGAATTGTTAGGATGCTCTTTAGACTATCTGCAGCGGTGAACGGCACACCGCCCTGCAGTCCCATTTTACCCTTTTTTTTCCCGCAACGGGGGCTGTAAAGGGAACGGTAAAATAATGTTTCGCCCTCGGAACGCTATTCCCAGCAGCATCCAGATTTATGCTACAGAGGAGAGAGAGTCCGTCGGCCCAACCACCCACGCTCCTCGCGCCCTTCCACGGACACCCCGTGCTCGCCCTTCCACCGCCGCCTTGCGCTTGCCAGCCGCCGCCACCCCGCGCTCGCCAGCCGCCGTCCCGTGGAGACAGCAGCCCTACCACCTCTCCCTCGTGGCCGTACGTGCCTCATCTCCGGCGCCACCGCCACCGGATTGAACCATCTTCGGCGCGTCGGCATCGAAGCCATCTCCGTCGCCACGGTTCCGCCGCCCTGTATGTCCAATTCGTCGCCGGTGGCGGCAGATCCAGTCGAGGCAATAGCGGATCCGCCCGGGGAGGTCCGGCAACACCCGTTCCCGAGGTCCTTCGGCATCGCCGCGTCCTCCTTTCGATCTGCGCGGGGAAGTCGCGTCGGGGGCGACGGCGGCAGCCCGAAGCACCTTCCGGCCTTTCCGGCGTCTCGTCCACCTCGAGTGCGGCGACCTCACGCGCCGTCGCTGGTGCAGCCCGGGGAGGGCCCTGCTCGCCTCGCCAACCAAGACTGCTCCGGCAACGCCGCGCGGGGAAGCAAGGGGAGGGGCGCCACTGGATGGGGAAAACGGAGGGAGGGCGCCGCTGGTGGGGAATACGCGGGAGGGGAGGGCGCGTTGCTGGATGGCGAAGGAAGACGGGGATGGGAGCGAGACCGGGCGCTCCTCGATGGGGGATAGAGCGACCGAGCGACGGGAAGAAGACGGGAGAGGAAAATGTAAAAAAAAAAAAGAGTCTATCTTGTGGGCCCAAAGTGATGGTAGTTGGTATAGAGGTGCGGTATACAGGTTCACCGGTGCGGAAGAAATTGGATAGAGTTGAGAATCTCCCATGAATATTCTGTTTAGAGTTGGAAATAGAGGTCCACCACTGCGGATAGTCTTACAAATTCGTGGAGCTTTTGGTATGCTTTGAATGATTTGAAAATAGGATTTGCTTGGTGTCAGTCTGACTAAGATCTTGCTCATGTCTCAGTCAAATTTTTCTACCGCATGATCTTGATCAGACGGCGCGGTGCGGTTGGTCTGATTTGAAATCATGTTTGTGCATTGGTTTCCACAAATATGTGACTCAGCGGAAGGCAAAATCTCAGTCAATTCTGTTTTGTTTGTTGTTCATTGGATGCAGATCCAACCGTCAAAAAATTTGACTGAGCCAAATGCGAAAACTCAGTCACCTGAACGTGAGACACCTCCAGAAAATTACACACTCAACTTCACTTTTGCCCATTTCTGTCTCTCCGGCTGTTCAAGAGGGGGGCAGTACTTGAAACGGGGGATTGTGTCAGCACCAATGAATAGAGACATCTCCTCAATAACATCAATAAGGAGACCATCTTTTCAATATCATCTATCAGTCCACTTCTCACTCCAAAATATTAAAAGGCTCTTTATCTCAATTTTCACTTCCGATTTTGCCCTTCCCTGCCATTCTTTCAATAGTTGGCCCATTCCCGGCCACGTTGGCGAGCCGCACACGCCGACCCACCGCCACGCCTTGCCCGCGCGAGCGCGACAGCTCAATGCGTCGGCCCGTCGCCTCGCTCTGCTTGTGCCAACGCGAGAGCTCGTCGCGGTGCACCAGCGCACAAGCTCACTAAGGCTCCATTTGGTTTGCAGAATTGAAACAGCTATCACTACAATTTTCTAAGGTTCCATTTGGTTTGCAGAATTGGCCCCTCAGAATTGGGATGGGGATCAATTTCAAATCCATGTACAACTAGAAATGAGGTCCAATTCAAGTATTTTGTTTGACCGGGAAGGAAATCGTTAAAAGGAAATTGGATCAACTCAATCTAACAGATGTTTGGTTGTGAACATTGAGGACTTGAAATATACGTTACTCTCTCCGTCCCAATATGTAAGGTATCGCATGAGTTCTCGAGAAGAAGAGCAGGAAGGTGTATAGACCTGAATGCCCCTCATCATTGCTCTCTCTCTATCTCTCTCTCTCTCTCTCTCTCTCTCTCTCTCTCTCTCTCTCTCTCTCTCTCCCACCGCCACACCCTCCTCGATGTCAGCTCGCCTGAGGTCGCCCCAACGACTCCTCTCGCGCCACCGCCACGTCCTCCTCGACGCCGGCCCGCCTGAGCTCGACTGCGCGCTGCCCTACACGAGGTTGCTGCATTAGGAGTCGAGGGGCCCCGCTGGCGACATGGTCCCGACTTCTTTTCCCCTTCTCCGCAAGGGGAGTCACTACCGCAAGAGTCTTGATGGCGTCCACGATGCCCTAGCTCGGTCGATGGCGAGTTCCGCCCAACCATCCCCATTCCGCGTCGGATCTTCTTGGACGGAGGCCCAATTACGCGCGCCTCGCCGCCCTAGCTCAGCCGGCGGCGACTTCTGCCCAACCATCCCCATTCCGCGTCGGATCTTGGACAGAGGCCCAGTTGCCGTGCGCGCGTCGCCGCCTTTGCTTTGTCCATGGCCCAGCATCGATGGTGGCTCTAGCTAGGTTTGTGGCTTGGTAGATAAGGAGGAAGACGGGTGAGCTCCCGACTGCAGTGGCAGGGGCGGGCGAGCTTCCGATAGCCGCAGAGGGCAGTCGCACGGTGGTGAGAGGATAAAGGGCCAGGAACGCGTGCGACTCAGTGGGGCGTGGTGCGACAGGGAATCCAGGCGTGTGGACCCCTTAAATGCTCTACAATCCCATATAATTCGGGACATTTAAAAAATACTTGGATCCCTAATAAAACGGGACAGATGAAGTACTACAAGCAGGAGCAACAGGGTAGTGAGGCCTTCCTCCAGCGGTGATCTGTGCGATGGAGAGGAGGAAGACGAACTCGTGTGTGTCGGAGAGGAGCAAGATGAGCTCGTCTTTGCGGTGGCAGTGGCGCTAGACCTCGTCCCTAAGGCGACAGGGGAGCTCGTCCACAAGCGGATCTGAATCTCATCCCCGCAGATTGGCACTGGGTCTTGCTCGCATAGCGATGACAGCGCGCTGGACCTCGTCCACACGTCCAGGCGTAGCTGTAACCAGAGCACGCAACGTGCTGGAGCAGCGTCAAGGGCACGAACATGGCAGCATGCCGAAGGCGAGGAAGAAGTGCATGGCCCCAATGGCGCGTCGAAGAACCCAAACAAACCCAAGCCAACTGCGGACAAACAACACGAAAAAATATATATGATGAAGTTGACAGTCGTGGTAGAAAATCAGTCGATTGAGACTGATCAAATCGGATAAACAAAAGGCTCGATTATTTCACAGTGAGAAAGAGTTGATCCAAAATTCATATAATCAAATGTAAATTCAGAGTGCAAAAACTCATGGAAGTATTCTAGCCTAGCCCAGCTTCTTCAGCCGGCCCAACCCAGTTTGAGTTCACTTCATTACAGCAAACCCTAATCCAGTGCCACTGGGCCATCCCTACCCTCCCACCACTCGATCCCGCCGCCCGCCGCGCCGCCGCCACTGCCACTCACTGAATCGCGTCGCGCCGCCGCCGCATGACCCTGCTTCCCCGCTGCTCGCTCCGGCCCGCCCCGCCCCATCCCTAAACAAAGGATTCTTTTCCAACGCCACGACATGTGCTTCCACGCCCCGAGCCCCAGCAAAGGGGAAAGATAGAGCAAAGGCGAGGGACACAATCCAAGCAGCCATTTCTCGAAGGTGGAAGGATGGATCCTTCCGAGGACCTCGCCGGTTGCTGCCCTCGGCGACGACCTCCTCCGCGAGATCCTCCTCCGGCTCCCTGACATGGCGTCGCTCGCTTGCGCCGCCCGCGCCTGCAAGCGTTGGCACAGCGTGGCCTCTGACCCCGCCGTCTTCCGTCACTTCGGCGACCTCCGCCGGCCACCGCTCCTCGGCTTTGTCGTGGCCACACTGGCTGCCATGGGCATGGCGCCGGCTGCCAAGAAGAAGTGTAAAGGAAAAGGGGAGAAGACGGGAAATTAGAAGAGTTGGGCCGGATGGGCCGAGTTGAGTTGAGTGGGCTTTGTCCCGTGTGAGTCGGGCTGCGTCCCGAGGCTATATAGCCAGCATTGCGGCTTGTAACGAATTATCGAAAATGATGAAATAGTTCAACCCCTTCCCCAAGCTCTCTCCTTCTTCCTCGTGCTGCTTCTCTCTGAAACTCTCTACCCCCACTACCTTCCTCTCCAACTACGGCCAAATCCGGCCATGTTATCGTCGTCCACGACAGTTGGTATCAGATTCGGTTCGATCCGCGACGAATTCCTCTGAAATCTCTCGGCCTTGAGGCGTAATTCCACGATTGGTTTGTGACTGCTTTTTAGTGGTCGTTGTAAATCCGAGACTGGTTGCATCGGTTTGGAGGAGGATTCGACATGGCGCCTCCGCGGAACTCTGCTGTGGTCCGCCAAGTGCTAGAAGCAATGGAGACGTTCGAGGACAAGGTTATGAACAAGTTGAAGCTTCTGGACGAGCTTCAAACGAAGATGACAGAAGTGGGCGTGCAGATCTCCACCCAGGGGGACAAGCTGAATCAACTCGAGACTAAGGTGAATCTGTCCATGACGTCTCTGGGGCAGGTCCAACAGGAGCAGTCGCAGTTGGCTCAAGCGCTGACGAAGACGCGGCCACCACCTCCACCACCGCCGCCTCCACCACTACCTCGGCGACCCCCTCCGCTCAAGCTTCCAGTCACAGATGGGGCCGGAGTCATGGGGCCTAAACCCTCAGGTCCACCTCCTTCTTCTTCTTCGGGTGTTCCTATTGTTACGTTTCCTGCTCCTACTCCTATGGGTTCGTCAGTACCTTCTTCGCCTGCGATTCATACTGTCACTGTATCTGAACCTGACCATGCTGAAAATAGTGCTCGTAAGCAGTGGATGCCCAAATTGGATTTTCCAAAGTTTGATGGTACTGATGTCAGGATCTGGCTAGATAAGTGTCAGGCCTTCTTCAATCTCTATCAGATACCTGCTGGGTTTAAGGTGCAAGCAGCTTCGATGCATCTTGTTGATGGTGCAGCCCATTGGTATCAGTCCTTCAAGATGTTGAATCCCTATCATGATTGGGAGATTTTCAAGCTGTCTGTCCTTGATGAGTTTGAAGTCAACACACACAGAAACAAGTGCACTGAGTTATTGACAGTTAGACAAACTGGTTCAGTGGAAGAATATAAGAAAGCCTTCGAGCAACTTATGTATCATGTCAGGTTGTATGACAGCTCCCTCAACGAAACTCTTCTTGTCACTCAGTTTATCTTGGGACTGAAAGACGAATTACGAGGCCTAGTTGAGGTGCAGGTGCCTGACACTGTTAGCAAAGCAGTTCAAATTGCTTTCATTCAGGAAGCAGTACTGGAAAGGCAGAAGAGACTCTCTTTCAAGCCTCATTACACCAAGTCCACAACGGTGCACAAGGGGGAATCATCCAAGTCTGATGGCAAGTCTAACCTGCAGCCTGGGGAAATTTGGAGGGCTAAACAGCTGCATGACTATAGAAAGCAAAATGGATTATGTTATAGGTGTGGTGAGAAATACATACATGGGCACAAGTGTACAGTGCCAGCAACACAAGCTAATGCTATTCAAGTGGTGGAAACACAGGAAATTCTCTCTGATGAAGTGCTTGATATGATAGTGGCAAATGCTATCTGTGAACAGGAGGAGATGACTCTATCCCTCAATGCTATCTCAGGCTCATCAAACAACAAGACAATTCGAATTCGATCTATGGTGAAGAACCAGGTGCTGGTTATGTTGCTTGACTCTGGTAGCAGTCACAGTTTCATTGACCAGTCCTTTGCTTGCAAGTTGGGCAGTGTGCAAACTGCAATCTCTCCAAGAAAAGTTAAAGTGGCCAATGGGGATATTATTCATTGCAACTCTGAGATCAAGGATTTCACTTGGTGGGTACCAAACCATACATTTCAACATGACATGAAGGTGTTGCAACTAGGAGGTTATGATGCAATACTGGGTATGGACTGGCTTGAGAAATGGTGCTTAATGAACTGTCAGTTTGCAGAGAGATGGGTTGAGCTGACAGACAATGACAAGGTTGTTAGGTTGCAAGGCATTATTGACCAACCAACCTGCAATATCTTGGAAACAACAGCTGAGCAAATTGTGAAATGGGATAAGGGAAATGACATATGGGCTTCTGTCCTGCTAACACCACACTTAGAGAATGAATCTGCTGCTGTTCCTGACCAAGTACAGTCAGTGCTTGATGCTAACAAAGATTTGTTTCAGAAGCCTACCTCTCTTCCACCACACAGAGAGTTTGACCATGCGATTCATCTCTTACCTGGAGCTGCTCCAGTGAATGCAAGGCCCTATAGGTATTCTCCACAACAAAAAGACGAGATTGAGAGACAAGTCTCTGAAATGTTAGCTGCAGGTACTATTACCAGGAGCGTGAGCCCTTTTGCATCACCTGTGCTTCTGGTAAAGAAAAAGGATGGCACCTGGCGATTTTGCATTGACTACAGAAAACTAAATGACATCACAGTCAAGAGTAAATTCCCTATGCCAGTCACTGATGAGTTGCTGGATGAATTAGCAGGAGCAATATGGTTTTCCAAACTGGATCTCAGTTCTGGTTTTCATCAAATTCGTATGGCAGAAAGTGATGAATACAAAACTGCATTTAAAACTCATCATGGGCAATTCCAATTCAGGGTGATGCCTTTTGGTTTAACCAATGCACCATCTACATTCCAGTGCTTGATGAACAGCATTTTTGCTCCTTATATCAGGAAGTTTATTCTGGTGTTCATGGATGATATTTTGGTGTATAGCAGATCATTGGAAGAGCATATTCATCATCTGGAGCTGGTGTTTTCCATTCTCAGAGAACATCAATTGTTTGTTAAAGAATCTAAGTGTTCTTTTGCTCAAGGCCAATTGGAATATCTGGGCCATATAATTTCTGCCCAAGGAGTTGCTACAGACCCTGCTAAGACTGAGGCCATGCTCAGTTGGCCAGTGCCTACAAATGTTACTGAACTCAGAGGGTTCCTTGGTCTCACTGGCTATTATAGGAAATTTGTTCAGGGATATGGTACAATTGCAAAGCCCCTAACTGTTCTCTTACAGAAGAAACAATTTGAATGGAATCCTCAAGCTCAAGATGCCTTTGTCAAGCTCAAGAAAGCTATGAGCCAGACACTAGTGTTAGCTCTCCCTGATTTCAACAAGTCATTCAGTATAGAAACTGACGCATGTGACACAGGGATTGGAGCTGTTCTGTCTCAGGATGGCCATCCAATTGCTTATTACAGCAAGGCATTGGGAGTAAACAATCAGAAACTCTCTATATATGAAAAGGAGTTCTTGGCCATCATGATGGCAGTGGATAAGTGGAGATCCTATTTGCAGAGAGGTCCCTTTACCATCAAGACAGACCACAAGAGCCTTTGCAATCTTAGTGACCAAGTCCTTTCCACTGAACTGCAGAAGAAAGCCATGACAAAATTGGTTGGACTGCAATTCAAGTTCCAATATAAGAAGGGTGTTGATAACAAGGCTGTTGATGCCCTGTCTAGGGTGGGTCACTTATTTGCCATGGAGTCAGTGTCTATCATTCAACCACAATGGGTTCAAGAGGTGATAAACTCCTATGCAACTAACCCAAAGGCCCAAGAATTGCTTACACAGTTGGCTATCTCTGGCACCAACTCTGATGGGTTTTCATTGAAAGATGGCATCATTAGACATCATGATAAGCTATGGATTGGATCTAACACTGCAATACAAACCAAACTGATTCATGCATTTCATTCATCACCAATTGGAGGACACTCTGGTCGACAAGCAACTTACCAGCGTGTGAAGAAACTTTTCTCTTGGTCAGGACTGAAAACAGCAGTGACAAACTTTGTCCAGCAATGCCAAGTCTACCAACAAGCAAAGCATGAACACTGTCGACTACCAGGGTTGCTACAACCTCTACCAGTGCCCACTAGTGCATGGCAAGACATTTCTCTTGATTTTGTGGAGGGTTTACCCAGTTCTGAAGGCTATACAGTCATACTGGTGGTAGTTGACAGGTTTACAAAGTATGCCCATTTCATTCCACTTAAGCATCCATACACAGCAGCTTCTGTCGCAAAGGTCTTTCTCAACCAAATTGCTCGTCTCCATGGCATTCCAAGTACAATGGTGTCTGACAGAGATAAGATTTTCACAAGTGCACTCTGGACAGAACTGTTCAAAGGATGGAAAACAGAACTTAATATGAGCTCGGCCTATCATCCCCAGACGGACGGCCAAACAGAGCGAGTTAACCAGTGCCTCGAGATGTACTTGCGCTGTGCAGTACATGAAACGCCCAAGAAATGGTTGCAGTGGCTTCCTTTAGCGGAGTTCTGGTACAACACCACCTATCACACGTCTCTGGATTGCTCTCCATACAAGGCATTATATGGTACTGAGCCCAATTATGGCCTCTTGCCTGATATGACCCATGTGTCTCAACCAGAAGCTGTTGACTTGTTTAAGGAGCGTGAATTGTTCTCACATATGCTCAAAAACCAGCTTCAGAAGGCTCAACATCGCATGAAACAGTTCGCTGATAAGAACAGAAGTGCTCGTGAGTTTCAGATTGGCGAGCAAGTGTTTCTGAAACTACAGCCTTATGCACAGAATTCAGTGGTCAACAGGCCTTGCCCAAAGCTCTCATACAAGTTCTATGGACCCTTTGAGGTGCTATCTCGTGTTGGTGATGCAGCATACAAGCTGAAACTACCAGAAGGAAGTCTCATCCACCCAGTTTTTCATGTGTCTCAACTGAAACAGCATGTTCCTGACCACTCGCCTGTATTTGCGTCTCTGCCTGCTGTTGAAGATCTGTCATCCCTGGATACTCAACCAGAGGAAGTTGTTGATCGCCGCTTGGTCAAGAAAGGTAATTCTGCGCTTCTACAAGTGCGCGTGAAATGGACTTCTCTGCCAGAAACTTTCTCTACCTGGGAAGACTACGAAGTGCTGAAGAAGCGCTTTCCAGCTGCACCAGCTTGGGGACAAGCTGGCACTGAAGGGGGCGGCAATGTCGTGGCCACACTGGCTGCCATGGGCATGGCGCCGGCTGCCAAGAAGAAGCGTAAAGGAAAAGGGGAGAAGACGGGAAATTAGAAGAGTTGGGCCGGATGGGCCGAGTTGAGTTGAGTGGGCTTTGTCCCGTGTGAGTCGGGCTGCGTCCCGAGGCTATATAGCCAGCATTGCGGCTTGTAACGAATTATCGAAAATGATGAAATAGTTCAACCCCTTCCCCAAGCTCTCTCCTTCTTCCTCGTGCTGCTTCTCTCTGAAACTCTCTACCCCCACTACCTTCCTCTCCAACTACGGCCAAATCCGGCCATGTTATCGTCGTCCACGACAGGCTTCATCCTCAAGCGCCGTGGCAACCGCAGCTCTATCTCCGTCTTCATCCCTGCTGCCGGCGGCTACCCCAATCTGGCCTCCATTGCTGCGGAGGCCGACATCTTCTTTGAGGACGCCCCCGACGTCGATTTGTCCGGGTGGCTGCTTTGCGGCTGCTCCGGCGGTCGCCTCCTCCTCTCCCGCGGCGCTGACGGGCACGTCCTCGCCGTCTAAGACCCCATCGCGCGGACAACCGTCTTCCTCCACCCACACCAAAACGGTCTCTCCGGCTACTTGACCCACATTGCCCGCTACGCCATTGTCGTCGATGAGGTCGATGGCTCTTTCCTGGTCATCGGCGTGATGTCCGCAGTTAGGATCGAAGCCGCCGTGTTCTCCTCCCGCTCTGGCAAATGGGTCAAGTTTGAAGGGGATGCCTTTCTAAAAGGATCAGATAGGCACATTTCCCAGATCCTTGGCGATGGCATGGCTGCAGGCCGGTTCGCTTACTGGCAGTCAGACACCAAGAAGGACAGGCGCATCCATGCCGTCGAGCGAATCTTGGTGTTTGACACGAGCACCATGGAATGGTCACTCATCACTGCTCCGTTCCCTCCAGGGGAATCATACTGTGTCGCTGACATGCCAGAGAATGGTGGGCTCTATATCATCTCAAGTAAGGAGCAAAGCTTGCAGCTCTGGATCCGCAACAGCACAGGTGAATGGGTCCTCAAGGAAGAATTCTCTTTGATGAATGAGCGGATGAAGAAACTTCGGCAAGATGAATGGATGAAGAGGGTGCGCATCCTGGCAGTGAGGGCTTGCTATGTCTACATGGAGTTTTGGTCCATAAGGAAATCTCATTCCTACCTTCTTGTGCTTAACCTGAGAACCAAGAAGATGCCAATGTTTGACAATGATTCGAATGAACCTTATAGAGGTCCTGCATATCCGTTCTTCATGCGGTTGGCCCCTTTGCTTGGAGCACATGATTAGAGTGATCATCTCAACGGTGTTTGGAGCAATGCTATAGGTACTCTTCTTTTTTATATGTTCATTAGATATTTCCTATCTGTTTCTACTTCTGTTGATCTACCTATTTAATAACAAAATAGAGTAGTCAAAACTTTGTCAAGTCTTCAGAAGTTTAACATGTGTTAATGCATATTATTAGTCCTTGCGAAATTCACAGTTCCCCCCCTATAATTCACTTTGATGTAGAAATATTTGATTACTCATTGATTAACTTCGTTTTGACTAAGTGATTGGTCCATGTATGGTTCATTTATCAATTGTTTAGCCTAATGCCACAGTGAAACACGCGAATAAAATGCCAAAGGCACACAAAAAGATACACAAATACAAGTAGTTCTAGGCAGGCTGTGATAACTCTTTGAAAAATAAAAACTCAGAGAGTAGTTGATTGTTTTTGCTTCAGTCACTTGACACTTAAGGGTCCGTTCTCCACTGCTAAAGGACCTGTTGAAAGAAGCTTTTAAGTTTCAGATTTTTATCATGAGGTGAATAGCTATTTATGTTTTTGATCTTCAGAATGCAGTCATCTTCTATGTTACTACATAACATTCAATTTCAGTTAAATTTCCTGTGTTAGACAAACTAAAATTTTGTTAGTTTTCATAAAGCAAACAAATATGTAGAGTTTTAGGGTTAGATGACCCCAGATTTGCTGCAAGCGTTTTAATGGACAGACAGGATTATAGCACAATCTTGAAAGCATTTTTACAGTCCTGGTCATTGAAAGCCTTGCACAGCATTAGAAACACTATCACTTGCCCCTGATACGACTTCTGTCTTCTTGTGTGATATGCATGCTGCTTGCATTTGTTGATCTCCAGCCCAGGACAGGATCCTGCCCTGCTCTACCATATGAGCCTTCTCCCCTGAAGCTGATCCTACCTGGTGTGCTCCTCTCATGTAGTGCTGAAATATATATACTGCTCTAGTTCTGGAAATGTGCCAATGGAGCAAAGTAGCTTCTATCGATGCACTTTGGTATCGTCTCTTGCCATATCATAGTTTTATATCTCCACTGACCATGCTGAAAACAAAATTCACTTCTATCTTTCCGGGGCCTCCATCCACAGGGATTAATCTTCTCTTTCTGCTACAATCACCAAAGGATTCATAAACTGAGTAACATTTTTTAAGCATTAATCCGTTTACTTTGGAATGAATATCAAGATATGTTTCCTGTTGACTGGAAACTGATGCTTTTCTTGCCATGCTCCAGGTTATTATTACTTTCAGTTCTGGACTATGGTGGACCTCATTTTCTGCAGGTAGTTAGTAAAACTCAAAATTCTGAGGTTTACCCTTCTAAGAAACTGGTGTGCCCTTATAAAAAAAAATAAAATCTGCATTTTAGGTAAACTCATCACTTCTAAGCTTTGCCCATTTGTTTAAGGTGGTCATTGGAGAATGAGAGCATTCCATATCTTTTCTACATTGAATTGCAGCAGGCAGCAGCTTGTGCAATACCTATGTTGCTCTTAGGAACCAATCTTCATGCTTCACATGGAAGTATAGCAACCATGAGACTGCTCTTTTGTGACAGTACCTTCAATGTAATCTGAATTTATGACATTTTCCAGTTGGTGTTTGCTTTTGCTGATAGTTAAATGACATTTGAGATCTGAACTAATTAAGCCCCAGTCGTTTTCATGTTGTAACCTTGACCTGAGTCTTGTGCCGTGGAGCTCTGCCTTTGCCTTTATGTCTACACTATTGCTTAACCTGTATACTTATGTTCATGATTGAAACAAAACCTCAACAATGGCGGCAGCGTCCTGAAACAGAGGTGCTCTGCTTCCACCACTCCCGATTGTTTGCAGCTTTCTGTTCTCAACTTTGCCATAAAAGCCAAGATAGCATTCGACTTAGGCCATAGTTGATTATAGTCCTACCGTGTTGATTTCAAGCATTTTACGAGCCTTGTATTTTACATTCCGGGGAAGCGCTGAAGTCTATGATTGAACGCATAGTAGTATTCTTTCTTCTTATGAATGCATGTATAACATACCCGGCGTAAATATGCCCTATGCCCTCTTCTTGTGGCTTGCTTACGCTTTGTGTATCTTCTGTGCAAATTTGATAGCGACATGTCATTAACAAATAACTGCTACAAAATTGCAAACTTCGCCTGAAAGAACAATTTTTGGAGTATTATCAAGGAAAACCTGAAGTGGTACAACTTTGTTCCTATCCACTCTGTTTGCATAAGCTGAATTCATGCGCTAAGGTGTGCTCTGATAAAAAAAAAAGTAAACTTCTTTGCTGTTTATGCCGTCTTACCTCTAAGCTTTGCCTATTTGTCTGAAGGTGAAGGTTGTAGAATGAGAGAATTCCGTATCTTTTTTACAGAATTGCAGCAGCCAGCAGATGGCGCTGTACCTGCATTGCTTTTATTTCTTCCGAACCAATCTTCATCAAGTTTTACATGGAAGTGTAGTTACTTTGCTAATATGATAATGGTCTTTTATAACGGCATCTTCAATGTAATCTGAAATTAGACGTTTTCAGTTGGTATTTGCTTTTGCTGATAGTCAAATGAGACTTCAGATGTGAACTTATGAAGGACCAGTTGTTTTCATGTTTTTACCTAGCCTTAGCTCTCTGCCCTTATCTTTGTCTACACTGTTGCTTAACCTGTGCACTTATGTGCATGATTGAAACCAAACCTCAACAATAGGGGCAGCGGTCTGAAACAGAGGTGCTCTGTTTTCACCACTAATGATTGCATCTTTCTGTTCTCAATTTTGCCATAAAAAACCGAGATGGCATTCGGCTTAGGCACGATTGATTAATAATCAAACATTCTTAGAACTTGAATTGTACATTCTGGGGAAATGCTGAAGTATTTGATTGCACGCACAGTAGTTTTCTTTGTTCCTGTGAATGCCTTATGTCCACTCACATTTTGACACATGCAGTGGACCACGCTGTAACTCGCCTGCACTTTGTGTTTCTTCTGTGCAAATTTGATGGCCACATGTTCATCAGGAGTGAAACTGCTGCAAAATTGCAAACTTTGCCTGAAAGTATAGTTTTTGGAGTATTATCAAGGAAAACCGTAGTTGTACATCTGTTCCTATCCAATTTGTTCGCATAAACCGAATTCTTGCGCTAAGTAGGTCAATGACTAGTGAATAATGCTTTAGGTTCTTTAGTGTTTAAAGCATAGTAGTCTTAAAGACAAAAATATTGATCCGGAGGTTACAAGCTTGCCCAGTGAACTTTTTGGGTTGTAGCCTCTTGTGAGGTCAAGGTCAGAACCTTTTTCCATTATCTAAAAGGACCTCACAACAATGAGCAAGAGAACCTTACATGTTGTTTTCATGACTATTTAGACACCCAAAACTGTCTCAAAAGTTGTTCTCATCCACGCTGGTTTTGATTGGTCCAAGGAATCTCATCAACGCTAAGAGCAACCATGTTATCCATCAAATTGAGTCACCACTGTACATTGCAATGTTTTCCGTCATGATCCAGGGGATTGGACTCTTAAGACCTCTGTTATATGAATTCTGAAGCAACAATGAAGACGCCCAAGTCACTGTCCAAAAGATACACAGAAGCCGCAACTCTGCGGCTCATGGACTAGCGAGGCCAGCACTTTTCTTCTCAGACATAGCAGTGTCACCAAAATCAGTGTCGTGTTCTAGAGACGTTCAAACATGTATCCTAAGGCTCAATCACCCCTTTGGCTGTAACTTGTCGCTGATTCAATATAGCTAAGAATTATTGAAAAAAAAAACATACTTTGGGATTGCAGTCCCAAATATATGTGACATGTTCTCAATGGTATAGCATAAATCCTTTTATTCATAAAAGGAATAAGTCTAAATAACACCCCCAACTATTCTAGGTAGTTTATTTAACCCCCCAAACTATGAAACCAGATATTGAACCCCTCAAAGTATTGAAAACCGTTTAAATCACCCCCTGGGTGGTTTCAAAAGTTGTTTCGCCGATGTGGCGTATTATATGGTCCCACAAGTCAGTTCATTCTCTCTCTCTTTTTGCCTGCATCTCGCCGACGAATCATCAGCGCATGCCTGAGCCGCCGGAGACAGTGCGGCCGAGTCCGTGAGAACGGCTCCTCTCTCTCCTCAGCTTAGCTAATAGCTAGTCGCTTCGTAGTGGTAGCGTTAGCTGGTTCCTGCTACTAGTATTCGTATCTAGTGGTTGTTGTTGCTTTGCTAGCTTGCTGCTGGGTGTTCGTCCGTCCGTCCACCAGCAGCATGGAGATGAGAAGCTCTAGAAAGCTGCTGCAACATCGTACTGCCAACTTTTGTGATGTGCACAGGTCGACGCCTCGATGCGCGGAGATACGGGAAGCATGGCGGGAAGATATGGCTTGACGGCCCGACGTACTCTTGATGGAGGAGAGGCTCCGGGTGGCTCATGGCGGAGCTCCGACGCGTCGCGGCGACCACGGCAGAGTGGCACCCCGGCTGCCCTGGGCAACGAGGCCATGTGGCGGCGCGATGATGAAGCAGCTTGGCTCGCAGTGGCCGCACGATGCCTTCTTAGAGCAGGGAAACCGAGAGGCTCAAGTAGATAGAGGGGAAAGAACTGACATGTAAGGCCCACATGCCACATCAGCTAAAACCACCTTCTGAAACAGTCTGGGGGTGATTTAAACGGTTTTCAATACTTTAGGGTGTGAAACATCCGGTTTCGAAGTTCAGGGGGTTAAGTAGACTACCTATGATAGTTTGGAGGGTCATTTAGACTTATTCCTTCATAAAATTCCAAATTTTTGTTTTGTGGGTCTAAAAAGGCACCAACTTCGACCTTTTTATTTTTAAAAAATAGTAATTTGCCAGTGCATTGCAACAAAAATTAAAAAAAAATGCCACCAACTACAAATTTACTATAAAATATTATAATATTTGCGTAATTAGGAAAAATGATTTTTAATATAGCGTGCTCGTTATATCGATTCCTTTAGATAGTTTTGCTAATACTACCATGAAGTCTTTGACAGATCTCCATATCTAGTAGCTGAATGGAACATAGTTCTCTTAGACTGACTCCAACCCGGCTGCCTACCCAAAACTTATATTGGGGAATTTAGGGGTGGAAACAGTGTTCAACAAACAACATCCAAAAACCTGAATCGCCAACCGAAGAACTCAATCCCAAACCAAATCCCGTCGGCGGTGACACCCGCGCTGCCGTGGCCCCTGCCTGCCCCGACGCCGAAGCCGAGGTCTCAGCTTGGTGGTTGGGAGCACACGAACGTCTCGGCATTGGCGTTGGAGGAGGTCTCGAACCGGAGGACGAAGACGGCGGCGGCGGCATCGGGGTCGCCGAACTTCCACCGGAGGCGGCGCACCTAGAGGGCTTTCTCGCCGTCGACGGCGACCCACATCCAGCAGGAGGCCCACGCGCTCTGCCCAGCGCGGAGGGAAACTTGTCTTGGCCGCTCCAGCTCCTCGTAAGTGAACAACAGCAGGGTGGTCTCCTCCTCCTCGTCCATGGTGGCCGCCTCCGCGAGCGCCGTGTGAGTCCTCCGGTTCACCCAAAGCAGCCGCGCCGCCGCGACGAGGGCCACCAAACTCCCCTGCTTGGTGGTGGTTCTTGACGAAGAGGGTGTAGACGCCGCCGGCGCGGCTGTAGCGGAGCGGAAGCTGATGCTTGGTGCACGTGCCGTCGTTGCCGTCCAGCAGCACGGCAAAGCAGAGGCAGTCGGACACGCGCTCTGCCTCGCCCCGCCCGCCACGCGAGCACCAGGCCCGCCCCGCCGTGTCGTCTGGCCACGCGAGCCGCTGCAGCCGCGGGATCCGGTGGCCGCGGCCACGCTGGGCCGGGTCCGGAGGGAGAGAGGGAGGGGGAGGGCGGCGGCAGAAGCGACGCGTCTCGCGCGAGGCAGACGCAATTGTGCGTCGCGGGGGAGGGGGGCACGGAAAATGGGCAAGCGTATGGGTGTTCGGTTGGAGGAAGTTTTTTAACGTTTTAGGACCCATTTTATGTATAGATCACCCATTGGGTGATGGGTTGGAGCCAGTCTTAGATCACACAATTTGGTAGTAATACTTTTTTTTTCTAAGGGAATTTAGTAGTAATCTCCAATAGAGAAAAGCTCCGTGTTACTGAGATTGCTCCAAACTGAAGCAAGAATTCACCTCTATTGAAGCAAGAATTGTTGCAAGAAACAAAAGACCTCGCCGGTCGCAACTCTCGGCGACGACCTCCTCCGCGAGATCCTCCTTCGGCTCCCCGACATGGCGTCGCTCTCTTGCGCCACCCGCGCCTGCAAGCGCTGGCACGGCTTGGCCTCCGACCCCGCCGTCTTCAGCCATTTCAGCGACCTCCGCCGCCCCCCGCTCCTCGGCTTCATCCTCAGCGACCACCGCGGCGACCAGCACTTCTCCCGCCGCCGCTCGAACCTCCTCTTCGTCCCCGCTGCCCGCGGCTACCCCGATCTGGTGTCCGCCGCCGCGGACGCCGACATCCTGTTCGAGAACTTCCTTGACGCCGATCCGGACTTCCCCGACGTCGATTTTGACCAGTGGCGGCTTCGCGGCTGCGCCGGCGGTCGCCTCCTCCTCTCCCCATCGCGCGGACCATTGTCTTCCTCTACCCAACCGGCGTCTTCCGACACTCGACCCACAGGGTCCGCTACACCATTCTCGTCGATGAGGCTGATGGCTCGTTCGTGGTCATCGGCGTAGACGACTTCAAGGCCGCCGTGTTCTCCTCCAGCTCAGGCCGATGGATCAAGTTTGAAGGGGATGCGTTTCTAGAAGGGGCATTTGCATATGCGGTCCACTTTTGGATGTCAATTACGGATTCGGTCCTGTTTTTTGGACTTTGCAAAAATGGTTATGTTTTCTGAACTTGAAGCTGGAAGGAGGTCCTATTCCGTTATCAGCTGCTAACGGTGTTAAATGGCTTGCCAAAAGACTAATCTGCCCTTTACAAAATCGGTCTTGTTTTTTAGAATGAATCGCAAATCTGGTTCTGTTTTCGACACCACATCATGGAGCTTAAAAAATATTTTGAAAATAAGTTTATGCAATATAAATAATTTGAATATGAATAATTTCGAAAATTGTATTAAAATTTTGACAGCATTTCGTGGGACCACACTTTCCAACGACGCGATGATGACGAGTAGCCGTCTCTCAATGCCTCTTTCCTGAATCCTTTGGCCAACAGTCATTTTCCAGTTAGGACAATTCCCAGGATTTCTTTATCCACATGCAAAATGATGTTCACAGCCACACCACCCTCGCAGCTAGTGCCCAGCAGCAAAAGTCGCTCGCATCCACGGCCATGTTATCTGCTAATCCACCACTATGCAAAACGAAGCTAACAACCGAATCCTACTACAAAACACCATATCAACAAAGCATCATCGCCCTCGATCTTTACAAGAAAAATCTATCCCCAGCTGTTCATCAGCCAAAGCACGAAGCCGAGGAGCGCCGGTGGCGGCAACGGCTGAGCTCTCCATGCTCGTGTACTCGAACTGCAGAGAGTCGACGGCCAGGGGCATGTTCTCCTGGTCGGGGCTTGCGCCGCTTGCAGCCCGACCATGCGCCCGCCTGCGCAGCCTCGCACGCCCGCCCGCCCGCCCGGCCGTCGCGGCCCGCCCGCCCGCCAGCCCGCACGCGCAGGGCCTACAGCCTCCCTCGCCGCACCCTCGAGATACGCCGCCGCCTGCTGTCCTTAGGGTTAGGGTTGGGTTGGGAGCACGGGAGAGAGAGACGAACATAAGAACTGAAAGAGGAGCAGAGGAGGTCGGGTCGGGTAGAGAGAGACAAGGGGAATTGGCCAGGGGCAGCATGGTCTTTTCCTCTTTTCCCAAAGGTTTTCTTATTTCTTTTAATTCCAAAAATCCTCTTTACTAGACGGCATCTAAAAAGTAGACCTGACGGCAGCTTCGAGTTCAAAAAATAGGACCGTTTTTGTAAAGTTGAAAAAAGGAGACCGAATCCGTAATTGGCATCTCAAAGTGGACCGTTTATTCAAATGCCCCTTTCTAGAAAGACAAACTTGGTGCACGTACTTCATCGAGAGCACTTACAACATCACTGTCGACCGCATTCCGGTTCGCTTACTGGCGGTCAGAAGTCAAGAAGGACAAGCACTCCGATAATGTCGATGAACACCAGCACCTTTGAACGGTCAGTCATCACTGCTCCATTCCCCTCAGGGGAATCATATTGTGTCGCTGACGTGCCTGAGCATGGCGGGCTGTGCCTCTTCTCCAGTAAAGAGCAATCCTTGCTGCTCTGGGTTCGCAACAGCATTGGTGAATGGGTCCTCGAGAAAGAATTTTCCTTGATGAATGAGCGGATGAAGAAACTTCACCGAGATGAGTGGATGAAGAGGGTGCGCATCCTGGAAGTAAGGTCTGGCTATGCTTACATGGAGTTTTGGTCCATAAGGAAATCTCATTCCTACCTTCTTGTGCTTAATCTGAGAACCAAGAAGTGGATATGTTTCGTAATAATTCGGATGAGCCTTATAGAGGTCCTGCATTCCTATTCTTCTTGCCGTTGGCCCCTCTGCTCCCACCACATGATGATTAGAATGCTCATCTCAACAGACTTCGATGCGGTGTAGGTATGTCTTCTTTTTAATATGTTCATTAGATACTTTTTTTATGTTTCTACTTTCATTGATCTACCCATTTAATCATAGGCATAGAGTTATATGTACATCTTCTTTTTTATATGCTCATTAGATACTATTCTTCTGTTTCTACTTCCGTTGATCTACCCATTTAATCATAGGCATAGAGTAGTCAACATTTCACATATGCTGATGCATATACGCTAATCCTTAAAATCACAATTTGTATTTCCTAGAATTCACTGTTATGCTGACACATTGGTTTACTCAGTGAAACTTCTGTTTTCCCTAACTGATTGGTTCACTTATGTATCGTTCATTTCTCAGTTGTTAAACCAAAAAGATACCACAAATACAGGTAATTCTATTTGAAAAATAATAAGCTTTTGAAAAATAAAAACCGCATCAATGTTCCGTAGGGACATTAATTGGTTGTGGTTGCTTCAGTCACCTGAAACGCAGCTGTTGAAAGAAGTTCTTAAGTTTCAGATGTTTATCATTAGGTGAATTTGCGTTTATGTTTCTAATTTTCAGTTTGCAGTCGTGTTTTCTTTTTCTATCCTGCAAACTCAATGTCACTACATTACGCTCCATTTTACTTCACCTTCTGTGGCGAACAAACTAAAATTCCATTAGTTCAACTAATGCACACAATGAGCCCAGGACAGCAACCTCCCCTGCTCTACCAGCTGATCCTCCCTCCCTGGTCTACTCCCCTCTTGTAGTGCTTAAATGTAGCGCTATAGTTTTGAAAACTTGCCGATAGAGTGAAGTAGCTTCTATTGATGCAGCTTTGGCACGACCTCTTGCCGTATCATAGTTATATTCATCCACTGACTAGGAAAACACTTCCTTTTTTTTTTTGGCAAACTATTGCATTTACTATAGAAAAAGTATCAATAGTTGTTTCCTGTTGACTGGAAGCTGATCCGTGTCTCGTACTGTTCCAGGTTCTCATTACTTTTTATTGTGGACAATGGTGAACAGCAGTTTCTGCAGGTGCTTAATAAAACTAAATATTCTAATGTTTACCCTTGCAACAATATGGTGTGCCCTGACAAAAAAAGTAAACTTCTTTGCTTTTAGGCGTCAAGTCATTATTTCTAAGCTTTGCCGAGTTGCTTAATGGTGGATACTGGAGAATGAGAGCATCATCCATATCTTTTTATGCAGCAGGCACCAACTGATACAATACCTCTATTGCTTTTATATCTATTCTGAACCAATCTTGTTCTTCGAACTCTCCATGGAAGTGGAGTTTGTCTGCAGCCCTGGGAATGGTCTTTCTGACAATGCATTCCATGTGATTTGAAATTAGAATTTTGTTTTCTGTTGGTGTTTGCGTTTGCTGATAATTAAATGAGACTTGACATCCGAACCAATTATGCCCCAGTGGTTTTCATGTTGTTATCCAGACATGAGTGTTGTGCCGTATAGCTCTACCTTTTTTTTTTATCTTTTTTCTATACATTGTTGTTGTTCTGTGCCGACTGAGCCTGAAACAAAGGAGCTCTGTTTCCACCAAGTGATTGTTTCTAGCATGCTGTTACCAGCTATTTGCCTCGAAAATTCCTGAATGCTATTTTGCGGCAAATTTATTGTTGTTTCATGTAAATAACACCAGAAAATTCTCAGTTTCGGCAGTGCATGCCGAAGTTGTAGATTTGAAGTTTTCTCTTATAGTACGAATCTTTTTTTTTTTGAAACGGGAATATATTTCAATATTCCAGCCTCTGCATCGATTGATGCATGTAGCTGTTCATTATTACATCACGAAAGAGGAAAAAAGTAACCAACATAAAAGACAGTCCAATGGACACCATTGTATCAAATAAATTGAAGTCTATTACTAAACCACCAGCCATTGCTAGAAAACAACTCCATGGATGTAGTCTCAAGCATACGACACCCCCATGTAACTTGGGGGCGCTCCACCTCCTTTTGCAACAACGCCCAGAAGCGCATCCAGTATGTACCTCTGAAAATCACCTGCATAGGAGTAAAAGCTTGTGTATTGTTAAAAACCACATCATTTCGACAAAGCCAAATTGCCCAACATAAAGTATATGCTCCTACCAAAATTTTGTACATAAGTTTCTTATCCACCCCTACTAACTAGTCATCAAACATATGTTGAACACTTAAAGGAGGTGTGATATTAAAAGAAACCTGTACAATTCGCCAAATTAATCTAGCAACATGACAATCAAAGAAAAGATGTTGAATACTTTCGTTAACAATACAAAAGCAACAATTTAGACTTCCCTTCCATCGCCTTTTCGCTAAATTATCTTTGGTAAGAGCAATGCCTTTAATCAAGTACCAAATAAAAATTTTTATTTCCAAGGGCAATTTCAATTTTCAAAGGACATGATTATGAGATACAACATCCGGTACAACAAGGGTCCTATACATAGAACGTACTGTAAATTTTCCACTTTGTTGCAACATCCATCTAAAAATGTCCTTTTGATCAGAAAGTTGAGTGTTCATAACTTTAGCTACCAGCTGATGCCATGCTATCAAGTTATTCCCAACTAATGATCTCCGAAAAGCCACATTTAGAGGATCAAATCGTAAAACCGTTGCAACCGTTGCACTCTTTTTCCTTACTATGTTATACAGACCTGGAAATTTTTGGCTAAAAGGTGTATCATCCAACCATGCATCTTCCCAAAACCTAATTTGAGTACCATCTCCCAAGTCGAATTTGCCTAGTCTCAAAAAGTCTTTTTTAACCTTCATAAGGCCAGACCAAAAATGAGAATCACCAGGCATATGATCAGCCTGAGTTATAGTTTTATGTCTCAAATATTTGTTTCGTAGAAGTGTTTGCCAAACACCTTCTTCATTTATAAGTTTAAATAACCACTTACTGAGAAGACACTTATTCTGTAAGTCTAGATCCAAAATGCCAAGACCTCCTTGATCTTTTGGTGTACACAAAATTCCCCATTTTGTCAACCTGTATTTCTTCTTATGTTCATCACTTTGCCAAAAGAATCTCGATCTATAATAATCAAGTTTCTTTAAGATCCCTCTTGGTATTTCAAAGAAAGACAACATAAAGATAGATAGGTTGCTAAGAACGGAATTAATGAGAACCAACCGACACCCTACAGATAGCATTTTCCCTTTCCACCCACTTAGCTTTTTCTGGAACCTTTCTTCTATTTCTTTCCAGTCTGAGTTCCTAAGTTTTCTATGGTGCATCGGAATTCCTAAGTACCTAAAAGGGAATGTACCCATATCACATCCAAAGATTTGCGAGTATTCCCTCTCAAGTTCCTTAGCTTCACCATAACAAAACAATTCACTCTTATGAAAATTGATTTTGAGGCCAGATAGTTGCTCAAAAGCGCATAGCAAAAGCTTCATATTCTTAGCCTCTTCTAAATCATTTTCCATGAAAAGAATAGTATCGTCAGCATATTGTAAAATCGATAAACCATTATCTACTAAGTGTGGGACTACACCTCTAAATTGGCCATCTTATTTAGCACGCATAATTAGAATGGCTAACATGTCCACTACTATATTAAACAAGATTGGTGATAAAGGGTCTCCTTGTCTTACACCTTTCTTTGTTTGGAAGTAGTGACCAACATCATTATTTACCTTAATGCCCACACTCCCCTTAGACGTAACCTTATCGATCCAGGCACAGAATTGTGGATAGAAACCTTTCATCCACAAAACTTGTTGAAGAAATGGCCACTTCACTTTGTCATATGCCTTTTCAAAATCTAATTTTAGAATCACCCCATTTTTCTTTTTTCTATGCATTTCGTGTAAAGTTTCATGAAGAACCACGACACCCTCTAAGATGTATCTACCCGGTAAAAAAGCAGTTTGAGAAGGTCTAATTACTTTATGAGCCACTAAAGTGATACGGTTTGTGAGAACTTTTGTAAAAATTTTGAAACTTACATTGAGCAAGCAAATAGGCCTATACTGTTGGATCTTTGTAACTTCAGCCTTTTTAGAAAGTAGTGTGATAACTCCAAAGTTGAGACTATGGAGTGGTAGATCTCCTTTATGGAACTCCTCAAACAACTCAAAAAGATCAGATTTAATCACATCCCAGAAGTTCTGATAGAACTCAGCTGGGAATCCATCTGGTCCAGGAGCTTTGTTATGTTCCATTTGGAAGATCGCCTCCTTAATCTCTTTCTCACTAAAAGGCGCAGATAAAATTTCATTTTCAGTTTGAGAAACTTGAGGAATATCTCCTATCTGTGATTCATCCAACTGAAAATGATTACTATCTGGTGATCCAAAAAGCTTTTTATAAAAAGAAGTAATGTAATTTTTCAAATTATCATCTCCCACAATGACTCCCTCATCTTGTTCCAACTGGAAAATTCTAGTCTTAGGATGTCTACCATTTGCCAACAATTGAAAGTATTTTGTATTATCGTCACCTTTTAGTAACATTGTTGCTTTAGATCTTTGTAGCCAATATAGCTCTTCTTCTCTAAGCAACTTTGTTAGCTCAGTATGCAGATAAGACTTATACTCCAATTCTTGTAATGGTAGCATCGTTGTTTCTGCCTTCCTATCAAGACAATCTAAAGTGTGGAGCAGAAAATTTTTCTTATTTCTATTTTCACCGACTAGATTCTTAGCCCATCCTTTAAGAAATCTACGCAACGCTCTAATCTTGTTTTGCCATCTCTGCATAGGAGTAGCACCTCGACTTTCTTTCTGCCGCACCTTTGTAACCGTCTCATGGAAACCATCTCTAGTTAGCCACCCCAGTTCAAATTTGAACAGAGCATTATTGCCTCTATGAGATGCACTTCCAGTGTCTAAGAGTAAAGGTGTGTGGTCAGAAATTTCTCTAGTAAGTGCTTCAACAGTAGATAACAGAAATTTTTGTTCCCAATCAGTACTAACTAAAATCCTATCTAACTTCTCATATGTAGGAACCTCAGTTGAACTAGCCCAAGTAAAATTTTGACCTGATAAGTCAAGCTCTCTTAGATTAAGAGTCTCGATGCATGCATTGAAAAGTAGAGACCATCTACTATCAAACCTATCGTTATTCTTTTCAGTTGGGTTCCTAATTATATTAAAATCTCCGCCTACCATAAGTGGACGAGTCTCCATGCTACAAGTATTCACAAACTCTGCTAAAAAGCGATCCTTGTGTTCTGGTTGAGCTGCTCCATATACAGCTATTAGAACTCATTGAAAGCCATCAGATTTGTTTTTTAAGTGAAACTTAACAAAAAACTCTCCCACAAAAGTGTTTTCTACTATAAAAACCGCCAAATTAACACCTAAAAGAATGCCACCTGATCTTCCTTTGGGCGGGATCCAATGCCAATAAAACTCTCTACCCCCACAGAAGTTGTTTAGATTTTCATCAGAAAAACTCCTTCTATGTGTTTCGAGTAAGGCAATAAAATCTAGATCCTTTTCAATGGAAGTATCATGCAAGAAATTAAGATTAGCCAAGTCCCTGAGACCTCTGCTATTCCAAAAAACTCCTCTCATTTAAAAATGATCTGTTTTTTAGATGCTAGACCTCTACGAGACGACTTTGCTTTATCTCCTTTCTTGTTCTTTTTACTATGTAAAACAGAAGCTAGAATAGGTTCTGGACTGTTATCGTCCATTAGCTCTTCAGTTAAGTCCCCACAAAGGCGACCTAGAGCCAAATGATTGATCTCACAATCCGAATCCTCTACGTCTAAAATGCTATCCTGACAGGTTTTCATAAAAGGTACCTTAAATCTATCCTTTTCTATATTCTTAATAAGCATGACAGACGACTGAACGTTTTTCATCTCACTACCTAATGAGATTCCTACTTTCTGTATGTTGTCTGTTATATGCTTATTCGAAAAATTAAGGACAGAATTCTGGTACTCATTACCTTCAATGGTCTCCAGATTCCTCTTGGCCACCAGTCTTGACGCACGTTCTGCAGAATCCTCATCAACTGTGGCCGCTCTACGACTGCTCCTTCTCAACGGCGATGATAGATTACCAATGGGAGTAGTGGCTTTTGAAGGTAGTGTAACCCTCTTCTCCACCGAACTCCCATTTGTGGTCCTATCTTTTACCGATCCTTTTGACTCCTTAAGCTCTTTCAAAGCCTTCTCTAAGAGAGAGCCAAGTGCTAGTGAAGGAGTCTCAGAATCTGCATCCGCCTTTTCACTTGCCTCGTTCAGGATCACTTTGTTCCCAGGTTCCTGCAAAACATGTTCATCGACCAAGCTATTTTCCTTTCCAAAGCCGCCAGCAGTGCATGGCGTCAGTGCACTACCGGCGACAGCAGCATTAGAATAACCACACGCAACATCCTGCAATGCGCGCATGGTCTGGTACTTATCCTGTGCAGAGACGTTCGTGCGCACCCCGTCTTCGTTGACGCCGACAGCGCACGTTGCCTGTGCGCCACCGGCGAGCATCGCATCTTGAGTATCATGCCTAGTCCTGGGACTCGGGCCGTGCTCGGGCCGGCACGGCATGGGCCCGTCGTGCTTCGTGCCGTCTCGTGCCGGGCCGTATCGTGCCGTGCCGGTCGGCCCGACATGGCGAAAATGCGGCCCGAGCACGGCACGCGGCACGCCAGGCCGTCGTCGTGCCGTGCCAAGCACGGGCACGGCCCGGTTTCATTGACAGTGCATCTCATAAATACATTTTCATCAAGAGAATACATTTTGTAGTGCGAATTGATTCTTTCTATAGTGTTACATGGATTAAAAACATTCAAAAATTTCAAAAAAAGTACTCTACTTTAGGAAAGCTATATTACATGTGTATATAAAATTTGAGTTCCAAAATCATTATACTTTGAGTGTAACAAAAAAAAAAGAAATGTGAGTTTTGCATTTTTTTTATCTCCAAAAATATATTGGATTTTGAACTCAATTTTGGTGTGGTGATGTTACAAGTCAACACCAACCTCTACAATTTATGGGGAATTTTTTGAATAATGTTTGCATGAAAGTGTGTTCAAATTTTACTAAACAACATAGAAGTAATGAGGTTTTGTGATAAATGAAGAGCAATTCGAACTTACACAAATGTAAATGCTTCAAAATAATTATACAAAAATTCTGTATGTAGATATGTAGAAGTTGTACGTCACACAAAAAATCATTTAAAAATTTAATTCCTTTGGTGAATTACAAAAAGATAAAAAAATGTTAAATAGTGACCATTAATGTGTTGACTCATCAGTATAAACATGAACTAGAAAAGTTTGATTAAAAAGATTCCACATGATAGATCTTATTTTTTTAAAGATTTTAGAAACAAAAATCAACTCATTTGGACTTTGTATGCAAATTCTATACAAGTTTGAATTTCTAAATACGAATCAAAATACAAAATGAACCTTGGCTCAAGAATATTATCCGTGCCGCCACCGTGCCATCGGGCCGTCACCGTGCCGTCGGGCCATTTTCATGCCATCGGGCCGCCATCGTGCCGTGCCGGCCCGAGCACGGCCCATTCGACCGTGCCGTGTCGTGCCGCCCGTCGGGCCTAAAATCTAGGCACGGCACGGCCCGTCAGCTCGGGCCGGGCCGGCACGACACGAAACCCCTTCGGGCAGTGCCGTGCCACGGGCCGTGCCAAACGTTCAGGCCGCGGCCCACCCGGATTTGGCCCGGCCCAAGTCCCAGGACTAATTCATGCCCCATCTCCTGTACAGGTGTATCAGCCTGCACCTCATGGAACACGCCGCCGGCAACGCACGCCGCTAGTGCATGGCCGGCGAACATCCTGTCGCTTGCATTGCAGCTACTCTCCTGAAGAGGAGTATCCGCCCACGCCGCATCTCCGTTGCCGCCGGCGATGCACATCACAAGTGCTCCACCGGCGACAGTCGCAACTCGAGTCCGTCACCTGCATCAGTGCGTTCGCCTGCACCGCGACTTCATCGCCGCCAGCGATGCACGCCGCAAGTGCGCCACCGACGACCCTCTTGTCGCGCGCGATGAAGTCTGTCCCCTGCAGCTTGACCTCCGCACTCGCCAAACCTCCAATGTTCGTGTCTGTGAGCATTGCATCAACAGCAGCACAGATCGAAACATCATATGACTGGGCTACCCCGTCAGAGCCCTGCTCCATAGTAGGCAAAGGCAAAACAGAGTTCTCTGACACTTCACTTGCTTCAACGCCCAAACCAGCCTGAGTAATTTTCTTCACTAAACACTGATCTCCTTGTTCATTCACCTCCCATTCTTCATCTAACAAATCATCCTCATCGAGATCAATCACCGACTCATTTTCTTGCATCTCAGTCTGTGAGGTATCTTTGCTATTTTTCGGTTGTTGTGCTTGAGTGTTATTTTCACTGGCTGACTGGTCACTTTTTTGTTTCTTGTTACCTTCTTTCCATCCTTTGTCCCTCTGTTGGTTGGCGTTGTCATCTCCATTTCCACCCTTCTTCTTTGCACCCAATGGACGTACATTGTTTATATCAAAAGGTTCAATTTCAAACTGAAGCTCGAAATATCTAGAACCAATGACGACATCCATCTGTGTAGGAACCAGGGTAGGATTCATAACTGCCACCTTGAAACGCCCAAAGGAATTTTTCCTTGTTGTAACCATGTCGACTCTTTGAGTGGCACCAAACATTGTGCCAACCGCCCACAAAACCTCATACGACCTCAGCACCGTAGGTAGATTAACCACTCTCATCCAAACAAAAGGAAGTTCTTCCCCGAAATACTCCTCTTCTTCATACATCTCGAAACTCAGGGATTTTCCATCCTTAAGGTCTGCAGAGCCGAAATTGATTGTACGCTTCAGTTCTGCCTTTGATGGGAAAGGAGCAATCCAAACATCAGGTGCATGCAACTGTACGTCCCAATCGAACTTTGCCGGAATCAACCTTTTCAAATGAGCAACTAGTTCCTTTTCTTTCAACTGTCCCCCAATGACCTTAATTAAGGCTGTGATGCCGTCCTTCTTGGATGTTTGGATCGGACCATGTGGTATATGGTAAAAACCCAAATCATCTACTGCATAGCCCACCGCATATGCCATGGGTCTCGCTTTTCTTTTCATTGGACATTTAGCCGCCACATGCTCCTCACTTTCACAAAAGGTACAGAAGAGATCATTTGTGCACACCTCCTTAACATGGCCCTTGGTACAACATCTAAAGCACCACTTATCTTTATCTTTATTTTTACCTTTGTTGGCTCCAGATTCTAGTTCTATTTCCAGCTCTTCTTCGACCTCCATATGCATCTCCTCATCAGCCTGAAACCCACTAGCATTACTAGTCTGACCCTCTTCCCACTGATTTCCACCAACAGCAACTGAAGTCTTGAGGCGTATTGCCTGATTTGGACGTGTTGGAGCTACAGGAGGCACCACATGAGCCTTGCTCGATCCTGCCCGTGTCTCTGCAGAAACCGATGATTCACCAGTCGAAGCTTTTGTGCTAGCAGCAGCTACATCTTTTGCATCAGCAGTATCTGACGTGGGTAGATTCTCAATAGCATTAGCAACCTCAGGTGCGACCGGCAGCGGAGGCGGTGCTGGCGCATGACGTTGTCCCGCCTGCCCTCTACCAGTCACCGTCTCCTGAAAACGGCCACCACGGCCACCTTGGTTTCTCCCTCCGCGGCTTCCTCTGCCCCTACCGCGATTCCGAGCACCACCACGACCCAGTCCATGAGTCGGACCACCATATCCAGGAGTAAAACTTGAATTGCCTTGATTAAAAGGAGCACCATTACCATATCTCATACCTTCCTGTGAGCTACCGACATGTTGATTATTGGGAAAACCACCACCTTGATTCGGGGGCACAAAACCATTCCCCATCATTTGATTTCCACCAAAGCCTCCAACATTGCCATAAGCCCCACCATGCTGTGGCATGAAACTGTTCCAAGCCGGCGCTCCTTGCATCGGCCCGTTGTTTCCACCCTGGATCATCGGGTGGCCTCCTCCCTGTGCCATCTGCATCCCTTGACCTCGACCACCCCAGCCTTGAGGAGGACCATGGCTATCTCCTCCATGAAAACCATCAGGAAATTGTCCTCCACCACCATTGCCGCCTCCGAAAGAACCTGGAAAGCCAGCTGGATGACCACCCCCATGCGCACCCCCACCTTCCATCGCCGCCGATCGAACAATCGCAGCGTATGTCGGTCGATCGCCGCCGGCAGCAGTGGCTAGGGTTCGCCTCGAGTGATTCTGGCGAAAACAATCAGGCAATTTTCCTTTGCGAGAAAGCAAGCGGCCCAGCGCATTACAGCGGTACCGAGTCCATCCCGTACCGTTCCAAATTGATACTTCTTTTTTCGGCCCAGGTTGGCCCACCTTCGGTTTTTCCGCTGATTTCGAATCCAGATTGGAATTCGAAATTTGAATGGCTTCTTCCTCCTCCGATCGTCGGCCACCTTCCTGACTCCGGCGAGATCCACCACGTTGGTCCTTGACCATGCATGCACCCAACGTCATTGGAGGAGACGTTCTAGGTGGAGGCAAAGGACCGCACCATGGTTTACCCTTTTGGCGTCCATCAAACAGAGTGGAGACGATCTTCCTTGCCATTGACGTCGATCGATCCATCGACGACGGCGTTGAGGTTGCCAAGATTTTGAAACTGACCTTTGGATCCTCGAGCAACCTTGTAGTCTCATCTATTTCATCCACCGAGAAACCAGCTTCATTTGCCTTTTTGCGCAACGACGCTGTGGAAGGTAAGGCCGGACTTGATGACGATGGTAGTTGATCTTCTTCACCTGCATCCCAGAACCGAGCTTTAGATCCTTCAGGCCTTTGGCCCATCAAAGGATCCGTAGCAGCTCGTATGGTTTCTTCCGGTGTTGACCACTCGATATCTTCATTGCTCATCTCCATGGCCCCCTCCGCATCGGCCGATCGCTCTTGATCTCCATTCTTTTCCGCCTCCAAGGAGAAAGCTTCCTCAGATTCTAGAGTCGCCGCCAATCGCCGGCGAATGTCACCGACGGCGGCGACCCGCAGGCACCCTCGCCCTCGCCCTCTCATCGCTCTTTCATCGCCCTCGCAGACAAGATGGTGCGAATTGTGCCTAGTACGAATCTAAGGTATCTTTTCACTTCGAAGAGATTGACCCGATTCATGCATGTTGTTTAAGTTAACGTGAACTTTACTCTTGTAAACCATTAAGAACTAATTGTTTGGTCCTTGTGCCACCTTTTTTTTTTTTGGTGTGCTTTTAGCCATGATTTTTATAGTTAAGGTAAAAGCTAAACCTTTTGTACGATAGCACATATTTTCAGCAGTGTTGAAGCCCAAGATGACTGCGCACCTTGAAGCCCACGAAGCAATGCGTTCGGGGCGGCGTAGACGCAACAGCTCAAAAGCCCCAAAAGGCGTTGGGAAAACTAGTGTCGTTTTTTTTTTTTTTTTATTTGAGGGAAAAACTAGTGTCGTTGGCCTGCTACCCTTTCCCCATCATTGCTTACTGTTGTAATTAATCAGGCTCTAACAGCGCTTAGTTAGTCCTTATTCATGATCATTAGCCCCTAATTACTTAACAGGCCCTGTCTAAGGTTGATCTAGGTTTAAATATGCAAAGTTGTTTCAGATTAAGATGACAGAAGGGGTGGAATACACGAAATGATGTTATAAGCTGTGCATGATTTTTTCTCAAAATCCGAAACCCTAGATCACTAAATTTCCTTTTTTCCCCAACGTCATTTACTTACCTTTTGGAGCTTGTCGCCGGTGTGGGCACCAACGGCGCGAGACTCGCCACTAAGGCGTGGGGATCACCCATGTGGCATCAAAACCGCCGCGCCCGCGCCATGGACCACAATGTCGAGCCACGTGCACTAAGTTGTCGTGGTTGTCGCCATGGTCCTCTTCTCGGCTCGACAGATCTGCGACATAAGATCTTCGCTATTTGGACCGAGACTTGCCTCACAGGTCGGCAACTATTGACGCTAATGAATCTTCATCGCCGCCATGCACAATCAAGCCAACCATGGCTGGATCTCATCGACAGCCACGCGCACAGATGACGAGTCCCCGCGCGCGCAGTTGAAGAGACCGGCCGCCGATGAGACCGTCGCGGCATCCCTGTCCTGTGTGGCATTAGCTCGCTATCGCAGGGGCTCCTTAGCTTGAGTGAGAGTGCGTCACGGGCGCGACCATCAACGTCGCCACATCCGCCGCCGCTCTCCCGCTCTCATGCTCTCTCGGGGCGTCGTGAAAATTGGAAGGAATGTGGATTGGTTTAGGGTTTACCCCACATGTCGTTTTGTTCGAGACTGGCGCATCCTCAGTCGTTCATCACTATTCGACAGCCAGGATTGTATCTTAGCGGGCCGGCTGGGACAATGGGCCATGTGTGCGCCCCTTTGATGACCCAGTGGGCTCCAGGTCCATGCGGGTGCGCGCGCAGACTTAATTGGATCGGGCCAGTTTCAGTCGTCGTTGGGCCATTGAGATAATTTAAATTAAGGCATGCGTGGCTTAAGTTTGTATTTCTTTTTTCTAGTTTATTTTCTGTTTACAGCATCATTTACTTTCACACTTTCAGTTGCTGTTTATTGCTCGAAAATTATGAGAAAATCCATATAGATTCATGAAAATTGCTCGTTAATGTTTAATGTTGTCTCCGAATAAAAAGAACGAATGGGAGGTTTATCTACGTGTCCTGACTATTAATTATGTTTGTTTCGTTACCCAACGGTGATGCAAATTTAATCATGTGCATGTTCTTAATCAAGCCAACGTAAATTAATTACATTTTTTCTCGCTCATTCATCTTATTTATTTTAATTCAGCCATGACTCCCTCTAACATCGTCATCTTATTTGAATGATGTTGAGAATCTTGGGAGCACTAATTTTCATCCTTGGAAGAGTAAAATCCTGGTATCTCTCTTCTTATTATGGACACTGATCACTCTCTCTGTGAAGAGAAACCCACACGCCCAGAAACAAAGGATAATGAGACTACCCTTGCTGAGCAGTTTGCCACAATGACAAAGACAGCCCTCGCAAAAAAAAAAAAAAAAAAAACAAAATGACAAAGACAGGGTGGCACTCCGCACTCATGCCGATACGTGTTTATGTTCTAGGCTACAGATGCTTATGTGATGATCTCCGAATTCAATCAGACGACAGCAGTGCCGACGCTTGAATAACTCGCGTGGCTGCTTGATCTTGATGTACATCAGACAAGACGCTTGAATGTCTTGCAGCAGTTGGCGACGGCGAGCAACGAGTGAAGTAGCAAGGCTGGAGAAATGAAAGTCGAGAATTCAATCATCTGTTCTTTCCATCTCTCTCTCTACCTTCTTTCCATTGCCCGCTTCTTTCTCACGTCTCTGTCGTCTTATCATAGCCCCACACGACCTAAACAATCATCAGCCTGTTCGTCTCGCTACAACTGCGGCTGCAGAAAAATAACTGCGGACACTATAGCTGCTGCTGAAGAAATAACTATGAACACTGTAACTGCTGCAAAGCAGCGGCTGCAAAACAGCTAGACGCACGCTGCATGCTAACTCCGTCCTGTTTACGTAATGACTGTCTTTTGTCGTCTAGGGGCGAAGCTAGAACTACCACATAGGTGGTGCCAGATGTAGTAATTAGGCCAACGCTGGGACGCCTGAGTGGCCCGGGTTCGATTCCCAGCTGCGGCACCTGAGGCGCTGCAGTGAACAGTGCCAGAAATGGTACTGTTCACTGTGGTGCAAAAAAATCCCCTCGTTCTCTCCGGGTCAAAGAACATGGTTAAGACTCGCGCCGAAACTCACAACGGCCAGCTGAATCCCTGTGTAAGATTGGGGAGGGGGTTCGGAGGTTTTCTCGGCTTGCGTGAGAGGCTCTTCTCCTTAACAAAATGCCGTCGGGGGCGGTCTTAACCCCGGCAGGTCGAGTTTTTTTTTAGATGTAGTAATTAGAGGCTAGAACTGATGCCAAACAATAAAATTAAGCTTTTTTAGTGATAAAATTGTGAATTACCCTGGTGCCAGTGCACCAGGGAAGCTACATGTGGCTTCGCCACTGTGTCTAGGAGGGCCACTACAACCTAAACTACAACCCTTCATAAAATAACAAAAAAACTAAACTACATAACTACCGCCTGCCTAATATCAACACGTTGATCTTCCCTAGTGCACGGAGACAAGGGTAAATCAAAGTTTCATCGCTAACCAGCTTAATTCTAATCGTTTACAAGCCTGTTTTGGTATCTAATTTGTACAATTGGCACCACCGGTTAGATGTTGATTCTGGCTTTTGGGCCCATATGATTAAACATGTTTACACGGCCATTGAAAACGGTTCAGGAAAACTCCATGTAACATGTTGGTTTTTTCTTTTAAATAATACCATTTTAATATAAAAAGTTTTAGGTTTGTTTTTTTTTAAAAAAAAATAGACGCCTTACGACTGATAGGCCTCATCTGACGTGTCTTTGCAGGAGCCAAGAGTTGGGACGAATCGGTTCCTAAAACAGACCAAGGGGTGGAACAAATCGGTTAAGCTGAAATGATTAGTCCCAATGACTCGGATGGAAGAAGGCCTTGGTCAAAGGGAGACCCATAAGTACTAATCGGTCACTCCAGGACCTATAAATACGAGTGGACGCTCAGGCATGCAACAAGCGGCCTGTCGACTGGAAGACCCATTTGCAGCAATCATTTTCCTGCGTGATCAACAGAAATCTATTCTTAGAAGAACTACAAGTTTCTATTAAAATATATTATTTCAGGAAAAAAAAACATGTTGGGGTTTATACAATTTTTACCTAGATTATTTCAGAGCCAGATGGCTGATCCAAAATTCCACATAATCAACTGAAAATTATTTCTGTAACTGATCCAAATTCATAGCGAAAGATGTAATCAACCGTGGAGGATTGTTTCAGTTTTTCTACCTTTTTAGCGCGAATCCAAAATAAATTGGCAGAAAAGATGTAATCAGAAAAGGGGGGAAAATAAGAGTGAGCACGAACCCAATCCACTCGCTGGAGAAGGGGAAAGGATGGATCCGTCCGAGGGAACCGGCGGTGGTGGCGGCGCCAAGAAACCGAAGACCTCGCCGGCGCCGGCGCCGCTGGTCGCCGCCCTCGGCGACGACCTCCTCCGCGAGATCCTCCTCCGGCTCCCCGACATGGCGTCGCTCGCCAACGCCGCCTGCGTCGACAAACGCTGGTATGGCGTGGCCTCCGACCCCGCCGTCTTCCGCCGCTTCGACGCCCTCCGCCGCCCCCCGCTCCTCGGCTTCATCCTCACCGACCGCGGCGACCAGCTCTTCCCCCGTCGGTGCTCGAACCTCTACTTCGTCAACGCCACCCGCGGCTTCCCCGATCTGAGATCCGTCGTCGCGGACGCCGATATCTTCTTCGAGGACCTCCCCGACGTCGATTCGGACGAGGAGGAGGAGGAGTACTACTCGGATGAGTGGCGTCTTCGCGGCAGCGCCGGCGGCCGCCTTCTCCTCTCCTACGGCCGCGACGGGCGCGTACTCGCCGTCTACGACCCCATCGCGCGGACCGCGGTCTTCCTCCGCGCGCTTGACGGCTTCAGCTACTCGACCCACATGGTACGCTACGCCATTTCCGTCGATGAGGCAGATGGCTCGTTCCTGGTCATCGGTGTAGTCCACTGCAGTGCCGCTGTGTTTTCCTCTAGCTCCGGCCAATGGGTGAAGTTTGAAGAGGATGCCTTTCTAAAAAGATCGAGAAGGATCTTGTATGAGGAGTGGCACTGGGATCCGTATGATGAAGATGTAATGGACAGCACTTACCAGCCCCCCCGCGACGGCATGGCAGCAGGCCGCAGGCGTAAGGAGTGGGATGGGTATGGTCAAGATGTGTTCGACAGCATTAACAAGATCCCAGGCGACGGCATGGTCGCAGGCCGGTTTGCTTACTGGCGGTCAGACACTAAGAAGTACAGGCACTTTGACGATGTTGAGCGAATCTTGATTCTCGACACTAGCACCATGAAATGGTCAGTCATCACTGCTCCAGTCCCTCCAGGGGAATCGTACTGTGTTGCTGACATGCCGGAGAATGGTGGGCTGTGCCTCATCTCTATTAAGGAGCAAAGCTTGCAGCTCTGGATCCGCAACAGCACAGGTGAATGGGTCCTCAAGGAAGAATTCTCCTTTATGGATGAGCGGATGAAGAAACTTCGCAGAGATGAATGGATGAAGAGGGTGCGCATCCTGGCAGCGAGGGCTGGCTATGTCTACATGGAGTTTTGGTCCATAAGGAAATCTCATTCCTACCTTCTTGTGCTTAATCTGAGAACCAAGAAGCTGGATATATTTCACAATGATGCGGATGAGCCTTATAGAGGTCCTGCGTTTCCATTCTTCATGGCATTGCCCCCTTTGGTCGTACAACATAATGATTAGAATGCTCATGTTAACCAAGTTCGATGGAACGGTGTAGGTAAAATCTTCTTTGTCATATGCTCATTAGATACTGTTTTTCTATTTCTACTTCCGTTGATCTACATAGAGTAGCTAGCTTGGTTGAATCATCTATATGTCGATACATATATATTAATCCTTAAAGGAAATCACAGTTTTTGTTTCCTATAATTCACTTTCATGTGGAAGTATTGGTTTACTCAGTGGTTGTAGCTTCCTTTTGCCTAAGGCTTTTGCTCATTTCTCAATTATTTAGCCTAATGTCATAGTGAAACATGCGAATAAAATGCCACACGCGCACCAAAAAGTACCATAAATACAAGAATTCTAGGAGGACAATGATAACTCTTCGGAAAATAAAAACCATGTTAGTGTGCTCTACAGACAGTAGTTGACTGTTCTTGCTTCAGTCACATAGAAACTTAAGGGTCTGTTTCTCTGCTGCCAAACTACCTGTTGAAAAAAAGCTTTTAAGTTTCAGATGTTTATCATGAAGTGAATCTGTGTTTATGTTTCAATATCCAGTATGCAGTTGTATTCTCTATCCTTGTAAACTCAATGCTACTACATTATGTTCAATTAAATTTCCTGTGTTAGACAAACTAAAATTTCGTTAGCTATCCTAAAGTGAGTAAATATTTAGAATTTTAGGGTCAGATGACCCCAGTATTGTTGCAAGCATTGCAACGGACAGATAGGTTTACAGCACAATCTTAAAAGCATTTTTACAGTCGTGACCAGCTGGTCCTCAAAAGCGTTACACAGCATTAGACACACTACCAGTACCACTTGTCCACACTCGGATTTAGTATTCTTGTGTGATATGCATGCTGCTTGCATTTGTGGAGCTCCAGTTCAGGACAGCAACCTTCCCTGCTACTTCATATGAGCCTTCTCCCCTAAAGCTGATCCTACCTGGTGTGCTCCTCTCATGTAGTGCTGAAATATACTGCTCTAGTTCTGAAAACTTGCCTATGGAGCAAAGTAGCTTCTATCGATGCAGCTTTGGTATCGCCACTTGCCGTATCATAGTAACAGTATATATCTCCACTGACCATGCTGGAAAAAAAAATCCATCTTTCTGGGGCCTCCACAGGGATGAATATTTTCTCTGTATGATACAATCACCAAAGGATTCATAAATTGAGTTAAATTTGTCGAGCATTAATCCATTTGGTTTGGAATGTGTATCAAAAGATGTTTCTTGTTGACTGGAAGCTGATGCTTTTCTTGTTATGTTCCAGGTTATTAGTACTTTCAATTCTGGACTATGGTGGACATCTTTTGCTACAGGTAGTTAATAAAACTCAAAATTCTGAGGTTTACCCTTCTAACAAATTGGTGTGCTCTTATAAAAAACATGAAATCTGCATTTTAGGTAAACTCATCACTTCTAAGCTTTGCCCATTTGTTTGAAGGTGAAGGCTGGAGAATGAGAGCATTCCGTATCTTTTCTGCATTTGAATTGCAGCAGGCAGCAGCTGGTGCAATACTTGTGTTGCTCTTAGGAACCAATCTTCATAAAGTGTAGTTAGTTTGCGACCATGAGAATCCTCTTTTGTGACAGTACCTTCAATGTAATCTGAATTTATGACGTTTTCCAGTTGGTGTTTGCTTTTGCTGATAGTTAAATGACATTTGAGATCTGAACTAACTAAGCCCCAGTCGTTTTCATGTTGTAACCTTGACCTGAGTGTTGTGCCGTGGAGTTCTGCCTTTGCCTTTATGTCTACACTGTTGCTTAACAGAGGTGCTCTGTTTCCACCACTCCTGATTGTTTGCACCTTTCTGTTATCAACTTTGCCATAAAAGCCAAGATGGCATTCGACTTAGGACATAGTTGATTATAATCCTGCCGTGTTGATTTCAAGCATTTTACGAACCTTGTATTTTACATTCTGGGGAAGTGCTGAAGTATATGATTGAACGCATAGTAGTTTGCTTTCTTGTTGTGAATACATGTATAACATGCCGGGCCTTAAATATGCCTTATGCTTTCTCACACATTGATACACATGCAGTGGACCACACATATGCCGTGGCCCGCTTATGCTTTGTGTATCTTCTCCAATGCAAATTTGATAGCGACATGTCATTAATAAAAAAAGAAAAACTGCTACAAAATTACAAGCTTCGCCTGAAAGTTGTACAACTTTTTTCGTATCCACTCTGTTTACATGAACTGAATTCATGCGCTAAGTAGTTCAGTGATTAGTGAATAATGCTTTAAATTATTTGAGAGTTTAAAACTAGTAGTCTGAAGACAAAAATATTGGTCCGGAGGTAGTCCTATAATCAACCACCTAAAATGTCATCCAAAAAATATGTCTTGCTTGGAATGATCGCTGGAGCTCTAAGATTGTGACTTGCTTGGAAGACTGCTGAATCCAGCTAGCTATTTGTTGCAACTTATATAATACATTTCGTCACGTATAGACATATATCTCAATGTCAACGACCATTTTTCTTGTTTTGCCGAATACTCGATGACTCCTACATAGTGATGCATAACATTAGAATAATGGGCACAATTCACAATGTACATAAAGTTTCTGTTGCTGCGGGAGAATGTGTTAATAGTTGTGGGTGTGGCAGTGTTGTTAAAAAACAGGTTGATCACGGGCGGATTTCAATCTGTTGTAATTGAGCCCCAGATTACACATCGGCATATGCATGTACTTACAAGCTTGACCTCAGTGAAGTGCATAACAGGTTCACAGCTCAGAGCACCGAGCAATCAATCTCTGGTGCATTACCGGTTAATATACTAGATGGACAAAATACCATTTGTTCCATCGGGATTGCACGCAAGAGGACTTAGATGTTTTATAAGTTTGAAAGCATACTTCTCAAAATCTCTTTTTCGTAGATCTCTGGTTGGTCAGAAACTAAATCTTTGGCATAAGCTTGTTTCCCGCATTTTTTCATGCACATTTGAATGATGAAAAGGACGTGTTTAGATGTAATATCACACGTATGGGCCTTTTTTTTCTGTTAAATCAATGTACAAAACCCTCATGAACAATGGCAATGTTGCACAGCATAGAGCTCTCTTGAAAATGTCTCTCAAAATAAATATTTATGTTGTAAAATGAAATTGGCATGGGAGTAAGAAGTGTTTTTTTTTTTGTAGTAGAGATGAAACGATTCAACATCTTTTTGTTGATTGTCATTATGCAATGTTACTTTGGAAGGTGGTTCAGTTTTGTTTTGGTTTAAGCCCACCCCGTAGCATTAATGATATGTTTGGTTCTTGGCTGAATGGTAAGTATCAAGAAGTTGGCTCTCTTTCAATAGCTATAAAGATACAACCTTATATTTTGGGACTGCAATCCCAAATATCTGTAGCATGTTCTTAATGATATTGTATAAATCCTTTTATTTTATAAAAAAGCTAAAATTTCCAGTTGTAAGTATAAGAAGGCATCAACTTCAACCTTTTTATTTGGCGTAACATTGGAGGTGCTTGGATGCAAATTAATTCCTCTCATCACAAAAATATGTAGGTAACAACAGACAAATTGTGTTGCATAGTATTTTATTTACGGCTCTGTGCTATTATGTATGCGCCACAAAGACACCGATGGATTTTTGGCAAGAAAACTCAATGACATGTTAAACAAAACGTCAAATTAGTAGTAGTTAACTGTACTTGGCACAAACAGTTTTACAGTTTGGCAAACACGTGCCAACGTAATTGTAGGTTTTTAAAATTTGCTATCGCAATATAAAACTGAGAGGTCATTTCATTTGGGAAGTGAAATTTAAAGTTTAATTTATATACGTCAAGAGGCCTTTTCGAACCCTAATGTGCCCTATTACAGAAAATGAAGGGAGCGTTCATTTTGTAAGAAAGAACTAGTTCACCGTTTGGCATAGGTAGAACAAAATAGTGCTTCAAAATGAAAAGGAAGCAAATAAGCATTGCGTCCAAAAAAGAAGAAATTTGGCGCCAAACGAGATATCTAGCGCGAAAGCCAGCCGAGTTCCACGCCAAAAACTACTGATCCGAGAGCCTTCCCTCTGCACTGTAGCTCCCCATTCAGGTTGCTGTTCATAGTCGCTCCTGCTCCGTCCTGATTGGCCCCCTTCCTCTCTTCTCCAGTGAGCTTGCCGGTGCTGCGAGGGAGGGGGTCCCACCCTGTAGAGCCTGTAGCTTTGTAGTAGTAGATTACTAGCTTTTTAGTTTAGCTCTTGAGCTCCCGGTCTGGCCTCATGTCGCCGTCGCCGACTGCCGTTCTATCGACGGCCCTGTTCCTTATCAGTGCAGGCTTCAACTATTACGGTGAGCTCCTACTTTTGAATAAGCTTTCTCATGTGGATGTAGGCGAGATGCCTTTAACCTTCCCTGTTGGAATCCTCTCGGACGGGCGTTCCTCTTTCATTTGCTTCTCCTATGCTTTGGATTTTCTCGATCTGCTGTGCTGGAGTGTTGCTGCAATATGTGACACCGGGTTTGAAGTTCTCAACATATGGAATGCCTGGTGGCATCAAGTTATGCTCAGGACCGGTCCTGAGGTTTTGGGGGGCCAAGGTGAAACAAAAAGTCGGGGCCCTCTATATAAAAATTCAAATTTTACTTATATAACTTGTTGGTAGTAAGATCAATGGCATATTAAAAATTATTCGGATCACATGATTTGTATGTATGACTATAAAATTTTCTTCCAAAATTTCTAGACACATAGTCACTTTTACAAAGAAAAAAAATCCAAGCCGCTAATTTTACTATATTAACTCAGCTAGTTGCTTCCTATCTTTTCGTAACTGATGCATACTTTTTAGTTGAACATGATCCTTACTGAAAATTGGAAAATGAATTGAATCAATTGACTTGCGATTAGCGCTACAGCCGTTAGCAACTACGGGCATAGCAATTAGCATAGGGACAAGACGTACCTCCTGCTGATGGCGCGACGAGACCATATGGCACTGGAACGGCGGCTCGTCTGGATTACAGCAACGCGGGCTGCCGACTCGGCGTTGCGGCGATCGCGGTCCGCAAATCACCAATTGACTTGCGATGTGTGCGCCGCCGCACAAGAGCTTTGCAATGCCAACCTAATTGGCTGTATTATAGTTGGGCTTTTTTTGCCTTTGAGCAAGAGTTGGGCTTATTAAAATAACAGAGGTGGACTCAGTTTTTAACTTGCACTAGCGCTACAGCCTGCTGCAGCCTTGTTCCGTTGTTCGAGGTGAAGTTTGGCTGGACCAAGGCCACACGCCACGCTTGTACCTCTCTATAAATTTTTACGAGGGCCTACCTCTATACGTACACATGCAGGGAGGGGGCCCTTGACGGCCGCCCCGCTGGCCCCCCCTCAAGGCCGGGCCTTGTTATGCTGGGTAGATCACCAGCGTCTCTTGTTGTTGCTGATCTCTGGTAGATTTCTGAAACCTCCATTCTTGATGAACGTCGGAGGTCCTATGGATCCAGTACTCCATTCTCGTCGTCGCCGTCTGGTCGGGTTGCAGCGCCAGGGACGGATCTGGAGTCTTGTGGAGCAGATGTTAGGTGGGCATGGCTTGCTGTTCTTCCTCATCGTCGGTGCCATCCGCTAAAGGACATGAATGTAATTTCTTTTTTCTCTTATGTTCTTGCTCAGATGTTCAAGGGTCACTCTGTAATTGGTAGACTTTATATGGGCCCTTTTGTAAAAGATCATGCTCCTGTACGGCTGCTACTCCACTCCAGTAATCCAAAAGCTTCTAGCCCTTCCAGTCAAAAAAAAAAAAAAAAAAGCTTCTAGCCTTTTATGGGCGTATTTCCTAAAAAAAAAGCTTACTTTCAGGGTTCCTCCAACTCCAAGAGGATAAGGAATTAAGGAGGGCCCATACGGTGGAAAAGAACAAAGCCCCCCCCCCAAAAAAAAAAGGAAAAAAAAGGATAACGAATGAAGACAGGGATGCCATCCGGGGAGGAGGGCGGCGGCGGCGGCAGGAAGCCGAAGGGCGAGGCGGCCGTCGGCGACGACCTTCTAGGCGAAATCTTCCTCCGCCTCCCCGACACCGCGTCTCTCTGTCACGCCGCCCTGGCCTGCAATCGGTGGCGCCGCGTGGCCTCCGACCGCGCCCTCCTCCGCCGCTTCCACTCCCTCCACCACCCCCCGCTCGTCGGCGTCATCCTCTCCGACCGCGGCGACAAGCCGGTCCCCTACTGCTGCCCCTACCTCCATTTCGTTCCGGTTCGCTCTGGCAACCCCCACATCGCCGCCGCCGCCAGCACCGGGGACTTCTTCTTCAACAACCTCCCCGAGCACAATTTCGATTCAGATGAGGAAGGCAACGGAATCCTGTTGCTCAGTCTCAAGACCATGAATTTGGAGATTGTTAAGAACGATTCAAGTGAGCCGTATAGGGGTTCGGCTTTCCCTTTCTTCATGTCATGGGCGCCTCCATTGCTCAGCCCGGGCATTTGATAGAAGGGGCATTTGCATATGCGGTCCACTTTTGGATGTCAATTACGGATTTGGTCCTGTTTTTTGGACTTTGCAAAAATGGTTATGTTTTCTGAACTTGAAGCTGGAAGGAGGTCCTATTCCGTTATCAGCTGCTAACGGTGTTAAATGGCTTGCCAAAAGACTAATCTGCCCTTTACAAAATCGGTCTTGTTTTTTAGAATGAATCGCAAATCTGGTTCTGTTTTCGACACCACATCATGGAGCTTAAAAAATATTTTGAAAACAAGTTTATGCAATATAAATAATTTGAATATGAATAATTTCGAAAATTGTATTAAAATTTTGACAGCATTTCGTGGGACCACACTTTCCAACGACGCGATGATGACGAGTAGCCGTCTCTCAATGCCTCTTTCCTGAATCCTTTGGCCAACAGTCATTTTCCAGTTAGGACAATTCCCAGGATTTCTTTATCCACATGCAAAATGATGTTCACAGCCACACCACCCTCGCAGCTAGTGCCCAGCAGCAAAAGTCGCTCGCATCCACGGCCATGTTATCTGCTAATCCACCACTATGCAAAACGAAGCTAACAACCGAATCCTACTACAAAACACCATATCAACAAAGCATCATCGCCCTCGATCTTTACAAGAAAAATCTATCCCCAGCTGTTCATCAGCCAAAGCACGAAGCCGAGGAGCGCCGGTGGCGGCAACGGCTGAGCTCTCCATGCTCGTGTACTCGAACTGCAGAGAGTCGACGGCCAGGGGCATGTTCTCCTGGTCGGGGCTTGCGCCGCTTGCAGCCCGACCATGCGCCCGCCTGCGCAGCCTCGCACGCCCGCCCGCCCGCCCGACCGTCGCGGCCCGCCCGCCCGCCAGCCCGCACGCGCAGGGCCTACAGCCTCCCTCGCCGCACCCTCCAGATACGCCGCCGCCTGCTGTCCTTAGGGTTAGGGTTGGGTTGGGAGCACGGGAGAGAGAGACGAACATAAGAACTGAAAGAGGAGCAGAGGAGGTCGGGTCGGGCAGAGAGAGACAAGGGGAATTGGCCAGGGGCAGCATGGTCTTTTCCTCTTTTCCCAAAGGTTTTCTTATTTCTTTTAATTCCAAAAATCCTCTTTACTAGACGGCATCTAAAAAGTAGACCTGACGGCAGCTTCGAGTTCAAAAAATAGGACCGTTTTTGTAAAGTTGAAAAAAGGAGACCGAATCCGTAATTGGCATCCCAAAGTGGACCGTTTATGCAAATGCCCCTTGATAGAATGGCTGAGCGGCTACGGTGAGCTTTCTTTGCTTTTTGTTGGCTTCACTGTTCAATCAAACTATAATATGATCACAGATTCACAGAGTAGGTTGCAACACATTGATTGTTGGTAGCCGATATGGTTTCTAATAACACTCATCATCCCTGTGAAATGATAAAAATGAAAGATTCACATGTAGGTTGGATCAGATGGAGGTAGCCGATATGGTATATGGTTTATAATAACAATCATCATCCTTGTGAAAGGATCAAATATAAATTCACCATGAAGTTCACATGCTTGGCGCCTATTTGTTTATTTAGATATAGCACTATTGCCTAAAATGTTATTTTACTGTTGATTTTTTTATACTTCTATCATTCCATGCTTTTTTTTTTAGGAAATTATCTTTACTGCAATGTTATGGTTGAATGCTGTGGGATCATTTTTATATAATATTTCATTGTGCAAAACAAATCTATGATTCTTTCATGTATGGTTCATTGCTCAACTGTTAAGCCTAATGTCTCACTGAAACACACGGTGCAATGTGGTGCACGCACAACAAAAGGAAAACCGCAAATACAAGTAACTATAGGTAAACAATGGTCACTTTCATTACAGCCAGGAAGTGATTTTCTTGCTTCAGCAACTTTAAACTAAAGGATCTACGTCTCCGCTACTGAATTACCTGTTGATAAAGATTTTAAGTTTCACACGTTTATCATTAAGTCGATATGTGTTTCTATTTTTATCTTCAGTATGCAGTCATATATTTTCTATCCTAAAGACAACTTTAAAAACATTATGTTCATTTTCACTTCAACTTTTGTGTTGGACAAACTAAAAATCAATTTATTTTCCTACACTGGATAAATTTTCATAGTTTTAGGGTCGGGCCCAGGTCACCAACGTCCCTTGTTGTATCACCTGATCCTGTGTAGTCTTCTTTAATTTAATCCTGCTCCATGCTCAAATGTACTGCTCTAGTTCTGAAAACTTGCCCATGGAACAAAGTAGCTTGTATTGATGTGGCATTAGTATCGCATCTCGCCATGTCATAGATATACCTATCCTGCCACTGAGCATTCTTCCAACAATTCATTTCATAATTTCCACGGATCCAAAGGGATGTAGAGTTTGCCTATTTCAAACTTCTTTATAAGCTACATTTAGTAAAAGATTCAAAGTTTTCACTGATATATTTGTTGTGCACTTTGAAAGGAGTATCAAGAGATGTTTTTGTTGACTGAAACCTGATCCCTTTGTTTCCTTCTTCAGGTTATTACTTTCTATTTGCTGCGAACTCAAAATTCTGAGGCTTATCTTCTAACAAAATTGGCGTGCTCTTATAAAAATGTAAATTGTTTGCTTTTTAGGCCAAGTCATACTTCTAAGGTGTGTCCAGTATCCCGGTTGTTGAAATGTGGAGTTTGGAGAATGAAGGCATCATCACTTTTACCGGACTGGAGCAGGCAACAGATGATGCATACCTCTATTGCTTTTATGACTTTAGAACCAATCTTGTTCTTCAAATTTAGATGGAAGTGCATTTAATTTGCAACCATGAGATGTTATTTTGCCATAGTGCCTTCCATGTAGTCTAAAATTATATGTTGTCGCATAATCCTTTGTTTGTAAATCAGCTGAAACGCTCAAGATATCATCCTTTCCGGATGAGTGTTGTTCTGTAGAGCTCTTCCTTTACTTTTATGTGTATATTGTTGTTTAATCTGTGTGTTTCTGTGCATGATTCAGCCAGAAAAGACGGGGCAGCACTCTGAAAAAGAGATGCTCTGTTTGACCACTTGCGATGGGTTGCAGAATTCTTGTTAGACACATAATCATTGTGATTTAGTTTAGCAATTTCCTACTTGTTTCCCTGCAGCTTAGAGAGTAAGGCAAGTAGATCCTACTAGTGTGATCCGGCGCGCTCGATGAGATCGGCAGAACAATAGGGAGCAAGAGCGAGGCAGAGGTAGACCAACTATATAATAACAAATGAGAGCACGAGCACAAGAAATTGTCATGTAGAGCGCGTTAAAAGATGATTACAGAGTAGATCTTGACTAATTAATCATTATAATATGCTCTTGCAGAGCACTCTCAATCACATAGTAAGCATGTCTCAGACCCACCTATGAAGAGTTTCTCTCACACTGCTAAATATTGAACCGTACATTACAATGTCAAGTAAATGCTGCAATTGTTAAAAGAGATTTAAAGCATTCAAAATATATAAATGTACATAGAGTGAGAATAAAGCATGACTTTGCAAAGTCAATTTACTGTCAGCTGCTTCCGTTGTTAAAATTAAAAATGAGTAGTACTTTATATAATCTATGGGTGCTAAAACATATGGTCCCTCGAGGGCATAGGAAGGAGATCATTCAGTCAAACTTTGTAGAGTACAATCTGACTAATTAACCCACGTAAGTCACCACATACCCATAGCTGGTTTGAATAATCATATGAAGTTAGTATTGACATAATATCCTGAGATTAATTTTTGGGATATGCACGTCATTAGAGAAGATCTGTATGGCACCTCATGTGCCTTGGTAGAATACATTAGAGAACATGTTTGACAGTAGCTAGAAAGACCACTATATTTTTTATATATCTAATGAGGCATCGCTCTTACAGTAAATCCACTGACAGTATTGAGTCATTAGCTTTAGCCTTCAATAAAGGATCATTGTGTCAACTTCCAAACCTGAAACTCAAAATGATGTTATGCGCAAACATATGCTTGCAGCAAACTATTTTCATTAAAAAGGTAAAGCTAGCTAGGTCTGATAAAACAGAACGCAGCTGCGGGATCTTCTAAAGAAGAGAGCAAAAATCTGCTATTGTTGCTCCAATGTATATCTGGATCATCAGCTGCCAAGATTACTAATTCAGGTTAACTTATATGATCTCAAGCAACTAACACGTGGACACCAGATTGCTAGCCCACCATGGACCCTTTCATTATATAGCTGATCCAATTAATGAGTGAAGCAAGCCCTGAGCTGACAGCAAGATGCAAAAAATACAGGCTAATCCTCCAATTTTAAACTATATAAAGATGATTTTTCTCTTGTGTCATGAAAAGCCACAGCAACATTCGCAATAACATTCAGTTAAGGCTTCACTACAGCTAATTTCTCTCAATCTAAACAAAAATTGAGACGAAGGGATATAAAATTATTGGGTGGTAAATCCAATCAACAATGCAAATCAATTGACCGAAGAGCAGATGAATTTAGAGGAATGCTGACTTGTCCATGTATATATACCCTCATCTCTCGGTGAAGATGGAATGGACATACACATTACCTATCTGAATCACACTAAAAGTTGACATGGTAAAGATGAATGTTTCTACAGGTGCCCAGTGTAGAAACTTTATGAAAGCCACGACATTGGACCGGCTTTTCTTCTTAGCTATACACGTCGTGTAAAAGACATAGAAGTGAATGTTTTTAGCAACACACACGTATCATTTCTGTCCTGCAAAACACACATGACTGGAAATAGTAAGGAAATAAATTATTCCAACAAACTACACATCACAAATATCATCAGGATTATTTGGAAATTTGCCATTACAATTTTTCCAGTTTTGAAATCTACCACTACAATTATCGAAACCGGTCCAATGCCATTGAAATTTTTCTCAAGTTTGAAATATGCAAGTGGTATACGTATTCTATGTGTATCTTAGCTGTATTGGACAGAAATGCCCTTCTTCTTCCTTATCGTTCTCTCCTCTCCGTCTCCATGAGCCATGGCGTGGAGCTCCAACTCCAGGTGGCCTCGCCGCCAGCTCCCGCCGCTCTCCCCCTTCCCTCCCTCTTCTGCTGCCACTGCCCTCCCAACCGTCGCCGCCGCCCTTCCCGTTTCCTCGCCGTCATCCTCGTTTGGTCTTCTTCCTTCGTTCCATGTGTTCGATGCCACAAGTTAACAGAGAGCATCCATGGCCATCGACGGCGGCAGCAACCGACACACTAAGGCCAACTTCTCCCTCGCCGTCTCCCTCCGCGTCAGCGTCTCGCACTACTCCGCCTTCCGCGCAGCAGCAACAACAGGTCGATTGAAGTCTTATTGAAGGCCGTGCCCTGCTCCTAGCGATGCTGCGACGCGCTCGCCTCACCCTGCTGCCCACGTATCCTTGGCGCGCTGCCTCACCCACTGCGCCGCCACGAGTTCAACGAATTTGGGTGAGGGCAGGAGCACGGCCAGTGGAGGTTGAATGCCGGCGATGTTGCTCCGGACAGCGGCACGACGGGCGCGCGACGTGTATAGCTTTAAGCACCCGCGCGGTGCTGCTGCTCTGGACAAGATGCGCTCGGGCTGGGTGGCAGCTCGGATGGGAAGGAATTGGGGAAACGAATGAGCTGAAGAAGAAGATGGAGGGCAAACCTGTCCGAAACTGTATATAATGGCAGATTTCAAACCCGATGAAAATTTCAATGGCACCAGGCCGGTTTCAAGAATTGTAATGGTAGATTTCAAAACCAGAAAATTTATAATGGCAAATTTCCAATTATCCCTCTCATCATAAAAAGGCTTCATATATCCGAAATGTATCAGCTCCTCCTTCCTATGTCTTCCACTAATAAATAACACAGACTCCAAGGCTTGTAAATTGTCCAAGTGACATTACAATTTTGAGCGAATTAAATTGTGAGAGCAACAGCGCATAAGGATTTAGCTCACTCTATTAAAGGCTGATGATCAAATGTGTAATGAGTTGTCATCAGTAACTGATTGTACAATGTAATGATTGTAATTGTATAAGTAAATCTAGGAACATATGAAATATGTAACAAAAATCCAACAACAAAACTGGATTAACGTAATAATTCTATTTGGTCCGCGAAAGTAAACTGGGCAAGGACTCTGTTTGGGTAGGCTCGTTCAGACACTTCTAATAGAGAGTCACACATAGTATATATGTTTGTCATTGCTACATGGTCATCAGTGATTTGGAAAAAAATCATTTGTAACCAATACTGTAGCACACAGCCAATTGTTAGTGCTTTGTTAGGCAATCCATAAAAATTGAACTTCTTTTTAGGGGGGGGGGGGGGGGGGGGGGGGCGTAAAAATTGAGGTTTTTTTGGTTGCAACAGAGATTAAAAAATAGACCAAAAAGATTAGTGTTAAACTGCAAACTAATTGAGCTTCTATTACCATACGAAAAGGTAAAAGTATCATAATTCTTTGTAAACAGTAATATTCTCAATTATAACTTAGGTATATTTCACCTGGAAATTCATGGAAGAAATATAAGTTGGATAAAGTTCGTGCTAAGATACTAAAACCTTACCTTTCAGACACCATGGTTCATTAAAGTTTAATAGGAGCATTAATTAACAAAAGAAATGAATCACATATGACTGTACTAAAGTTAGCTGTCAACATACGCAAATGTCTTAAAACTTCAAAATGCTTAGATTGCAAAATCAGACTATATTATGTAACTCTATTGTGGTACATCATTCTAATTTCAAAGGCTGACATCATATATTACCATATAATAGTTCAAAGATGAAGACCATACCTTGCAATATAATGAAATCAATTGGTACCTCTCCCCAACACCCATGGCACCATCAGATATACTCTCACTAAAGTCATCTCCTCGAAAGGAAAAAGACCTTGTCAGACATTCTCCTTCATTAGCAAATTGCCTTGGGGACCACAAAAGAAAATGCACTGCACATATCCATGCAATAAAATTTGGTAGGATTGTCTCAAAGTGCCTTATAAGAATTAATACATCTCTTCCTGCTACACGGCTTTTTAGTGAACCTGTATCATGACACAACTCACAGATCAGACTATCTGATATAGACCACAGTCATCCGAATGAAAGATCAGGTTATTTTTTATGCAAAAGCAAAGGAAAGACAAAGTATGGCGTGAAAAGAAAACATATTCAATTACATTAATATGCAAAACTTCAACATTAAAGCTCCAGAGATATCAAACATCAGGAAAACCACCAACTTAAGTCACTATGTTCTTTCCATATTGTATCACGCAGAAATAGTAAACTAGGTAGTGGTATCTGTTGAAGATAATGCCGAAGGCTCCCTGAGTCATGCGAAGGGTGTTTGACATCAAGCGAAGGGTCTTCGACACCAAGCGAAGGCTCCGGAGGATGCAGCGAAGGGCACAAAACAAGAGCTAGTCTAAAGCCCAATCTTGAGAGACGTAACATAATTGTCTAATGGCACAGCTGTAATTATGATCTCTCCTCCCCCTATAAATATGGAGGGAGGAGCCCCTTTAATGACATCTGTTTTTCAGGCCGCGAGCCAAAGACACATCATTTACTCCGTCTACTTTTCTCTGTCGTTTCCCTTACCCCTTCGCCCAGCATCGCGGACGACGGTGGGCTTCGGAGTAACGTACAACGTAAGACCTGAGGAACAGCCCGGGCGGTTGAACCTAATTTAGCTTCGCAGGCATTTCAGGAGGGCTTCGCCAAGGATCTCAAGGATGACAAGGTGTCAAGAGGGCTTCGCGAGGAACCTTACAGACGCCAGAAGCGCCCAGAGGGCTTCGCAAGGACGTAATTATCATCGGAACATCGTTGGAGGGCTTCGCTGGGTCCGTAAAGACCTTCGATCCCCCAACATTTGGCGCCGTCCGTGGGTCGAACCCACGACAGAAAAGAAAACAAGACTTCAACCAAGATGCAAAGAGAAGCCTTCTCCAAGTGATGAGAAGCCTTCTCTATCAGAGAGAAGGGCTTTCTCCAAGATGGCGAAGCCGTCTCCGCATAAGTTATATCTTATATCTTATTTTTTGCATACATTGCATATTAATCTTCATTCGTTTTGGATTCTATCAGAAAGAAGCCTTCTTTATGATGACGAAGCCTTCTGCAAGATGATGAAACCTTCTACTATGAAGAGAAGCCTTTGCTACAAGAAATAAGCCTTCTCCATATGAACAACAACAGAAGACGCAGCATACGAAGACCCCAAAACATCGCTAGAAGAAATTGAATTGTTCAGACTAGATTTACAAACAATCAGCCAAGCAAGGAAGACCGGGCGAAGCCCTTTTTTACACTAATTGAAATCAGCGAAGGACATCAGATTACAAACTATTTCTTAGTCTTGCTACGAGTACGACTTGCAACCCCGGAACAGCGCGAAGGCCTAACCGGCTTCTTATCAGGACCTTCGTCATCACTGATAATGATAACGCCTGGAGGAACAACAGCAAGAGGAACCGGCTGCGGAGGAACCTCAACAAGAGCATTCCTCCCAGTTAGCTGGTCAAGCTCCTCGAAGTGATCCATGAGATCCTGAGGAAGAGCATCTCCACGCTTGAAGCCGCCTCGCATAAGCTCCTTCACAATGCCACGAGGAAGTCGATCCCACAATGATTCCATAGTCAAGAAAAGCGGCGGAAAAACAAGCCAGGCGATCAGGAGCAACTATGTATATATACAGCAAGAAGGAACATTCCAGAAGAAAGTACAAAATGATATTTTTAATGTCTCAAAAAAGAAGAAGGAAGAAGCCTTGTCGTATTCAAAGACAAGATGAAAAAGTTCGCCTGAAAGGGCAGAGAAAGGTGTAGCCTTCGCTAAATGGTAGCCAAGCCGTCACCCACTCAAGGCTACAAAGCCAAATTCAAAAAGAAAAAATAGTACTCTTCGTAAAAGGATTACGGATATTCTATCATTGGCAAAAGCCAAAACATCAAAGAACCTTTGCCAAATAGTTGCGAAGCTTCTTTTCAAAATGTGAAAGATGGCGTTCTTGATAAGCAAATATCAGAGCCTTGACAAAGTCAAGATGGTAAAAATTCGCCTCCGAAAGGCAGAAGTAAAGCTTCGCCAAAAAGGCAGATAAAGTAAAAGAAAAACAACGGCAAAAATTTTCGCTTAAAGATCGTGAAGATATCAACCGTTGAAGGCATCAAATCTAATAAAAGTATAGTATCCTTCGTTCAGAATACGAAGTAACTATAGAGGCCTTCGCTGCGGATAGCGAAGCCTCCCACCTCCATGAAACAAATCAAATCACAGCAACCTCTAAGACTGTATCACAGTTTTACAACTATAGAGGCCTTATCAAAAGGCGAAGCCACGGGCTTAACAAACAGAATCAGGCAGAAAGCCTAGAGCAAAGCGAAGGGTACACCAAAACAGAACTTGGTGTAACCCAGCTTAGGGACAATGTGTTATAAGAAATAACACAAACCTCCCAGATACAAATCAAAAGTATGACAAAAACTTGTTTTCTGGGCTCCAAAGACAGGAAAGCCAGAGCAAGCAAGCGAAGCCATGGCCTCAAAATAGGAGGCCATCGGTTTAAGCAGAAATCGTCAGGCCTAAGGCGTAGAACGAAGGAAAATCAGACGAAAAGTCTAAGAATATGCGAAGGGCAGACCAATCTGGCATAGCCCAATTTCGAGGAGTCTTATCATAAAATGATACCAAACCTCCAATATACAAATCGAAGGCATTAAGACAAGTAAGGGATCGAATCTTTCCCTTAAAGTCTTGCCTCAGAATCAAAAATGCCTTCGCAAAAGAGCTAAGACGTACGAGAAAACAGCCCAGCGAAGGCCTAATCTCTCCCAAAGACTGGGAATTTTTTTTGACAAAGTATACCTTCGCAGGTCAGAGATCTAAAAATCTCAAATTTCAAGCGTGAAAGCTTCAGTCTTCATAAGAAAACAGAAGGTCATCACGCAACAAGCAAAAGCTTCGCAAGGATATTAAAGAAACCTATTCTCTAGCGAAGTAAGCCGAAAGGGTTTCTTCAAAAAACAGCTCAGAAAGCATAATTCATTCAAGGGGAACCATCGTCAGGCTCCTACTTTACAATGAGACCTAATTCTAACAACATCTGATATACGACGCTAAATTTGTCAACGTCATATCCGCTCGAAGGCGAATAAGGCCTTTGAAAAACGGGATCCACTACCCCAGAAGAAACCATTCACTCAACATGCGAAACAGCATCGAAAGGCGAAGAAGAGCCTTCGGTATTAACAGGAGGGTCGCGACGGCGAAGGCCTCCACTCTTCTTCTTCTTGGTTGTACCCCGGCTGCTAGAAGAATCGCCCCGAGGGCGGCGTCCACGGGACCTTCGCATTGTACGACCACGACGCCCTTCGGAAGCATCCAAGTCAGGGCGATAAACTCTGCCAATAGCTACAAGGCTACCTGGAGGAAAGGTGAAAGGACCTTCGCCCCCTTTGACAGGGGACAAAGGATCCGACTCACTAGACAAGTCGATCTCCGAAGGAGAACTAAATATCTCAATCGGAGGCTCTTTACGAGCCAATTCATGAGAAGAGGGCTCCGGAGTTGCAAACTCGCTCAAGGAGACATCAGACGAAGATTCCAAAGCAATACACTTGCCCGACACAACATCAGAAGAAGCCTTCAGAGTCGCGAACTCACTCAAGGAAAAGTCAGAAGAATCCTAAGGACCAAAATCAAACAAACATCAAAGATAGGAGTAATAACAAGTTTACAACACATGTCTTCGCGACAACCTCAGCAAATACAAGTCCGAAGGGGAAACATCCCATACAAATCAAACAAAAACAAAAAAGAAGTTTATACCTCACTCTGAGGCTGCCGGCCGACAGAAGAACCTTGCTCTAGAAGGACTCATCAATATGATCAGCAAACTTAACGAGGGCTCCGACCAGATCAGGAGGCGCGCTGTCAGTAGAAACGAAAGAAAAAGAATCACTGACAGCCTTCGCCAAGGCATCGCTCCCTGTAGCTTCGAGCGAGTGAAAAACATCGCGAACAGCGAGATGCATAGTGTTCCTCGAGAAAGCTCCGCAAGCTTCGATAACATATGGAATATTGGCGGTAAGCCAACCTTAGTAATGCTCAGTCGAAGCATCCTCAGGCAGTGGAGCAGGTGATGCCCCAACAGAAATAAGGGCATCCCGGACTCGACCAAAGACATCAGACAGGCGAAGCCTCTCAGCATCTACAAGAGCGGTGAGCTCTTGACTAGCGGCATCAACCTTAGCAACAAGGCCTTTGTTATCCTGAACGGCCTTCGCAAGAGATGCATCCAAGTCTTCGACCTGTTTATCCAAAAGCGCAACTTTGGTCTTGAAGTCCTCTGCAGATTTACTGAGCACCTGAAGCAAGCTCAGCCAAACGTTTCTTGCTAAGAGTGAGCGCCTCCTCTTTCTCCTTGACCTTCGTCTCAAGGGAGGCAAGGTCTCTGCGAAGAGTGTCTCGATCACTCTTCATCTTCAACAGCTCCCGATATTGGCAAAGGGAAGCATGGGTAATAGCAAGAGACTGCGAAGGAAGAAGGAAAAATCAGATAAACGAGATTTATAACAAAAAACAAAAATGAGAAAAACATACCTTCACTTGCGAAGACAGTAAAGACTTGTACAAGGTATCACCACCCTGTAACATCAGCTCATCCTCCACTTGAGGAAACCGAATCCTATCAGCAGCCGCAACAAAAGGCTCAACAGCCTGAGCACTCATGACGAAGGTGTTAGCAGGAACCTCGTCACAAGCAACCGAAGACCCCTCAGCAGTTTCAACTGAATCAAAAGTCACGTCAAAAGGGAGAAATTCCTCCTGCATCGCCTCAAAAACAGAGTGTAGGAAAAGTTCACCACCTGCCGAAGGGTTGAGAATACCACGGGGTTGAACATGAGGCTCTAGCGGAAGTTGAACCGCGGAGCGATCTGAAAGAGATCCCAAGTTAGCAGCAATCTGGCGAAGCTCAGACATATCAATTAACGAAAGACGACGACTCGAAATAGCACCTTCGTCCACTTCCTTGTCCTGGGGGCCTCACCCAAAGCCTCATGGACCCTAGCCTAGGTCTTGTCCTAGATCTTAGCCTTCGATCCAGGCGCAACGGGCACAATCACATCAGCTTCTGCATCCTTGTCCTGGATCTTAGCTTTCGATCCAGCAGTACCAGGAGCGGTCGCAACAGCCTCCACATCTCTGTCCTGGGTCCGTAAAGACCTTCGATCCCCCAACAGTATCATGCAACCATTTCCATATAAATCTGGAACCATCTAATGCTGCCACAATACAATATCGGCACAATTTACCACTGTCGAGGATTGTGTGCTTGAAAGCTCAAAAGAAAAACTGAACTGAAAATGTGGTAGGAAAAAAATGCAAGAAATAGAAGGGAGGGATGAACCATCACCTTGAACAGATAAACGACAAGCAAAAGGCCACCATCCAAACACCCATAGATCCAGATCTACTTAGGCTTGAAGATGACGCAGATGATGCAGGTCCTCCATCAACCTGCAACTATAATATCAATGGCATGGTGACAAACATCATGTATAACATTTTATATCAACTGTAGGCAGTAAAGGCAAGATGAATTTCTTAACAATCAACAAAGATTAGAAACATTTGTTGGCTCACTGCAAGTTGATACTGCACGTAAATCATTGCTTACATTTACAGAACCAATGACACATGCAAAAGTAGAAATCAGTCAACCTCAACATAGCACTCACATAAATAGCTTACTGACACATTTAGGGACATACACTGAAACAACCCAGAAAAAGAAAACAATGCCATATTTGCAGAGATGTTGATCTATCAATTATTGGTATTCATGCTTATTTTGGCCACATTTCATAGTTTGGTTTTGAAAACCGTTTCTTTGTGGGAAAACAGTTTAGTCTAACATGAAACTTCAATGAGCCAGGACAACTTAGAAAAAAGAAGTCATATGGGCCAGACCCACATTATTTTTATTTTTTTGTACATGCACAAACCTTGAAGAGCATAAGCGCGTCTGGTCTAACGATCTGATGTATCTAGCTTCCCGTCGAGGTTCAATGCTTCTTTTTCTTCTGGAAATAAAAACCAAAATACAGGTAAAAAATAACATTCAACACAGGCCGATCATCTATGCGGCAAATTAAAATCTGACATGCTTATATAGCTCACTTATATTATTTTTAATAGAGTAAAAAATTCATTAATCTTTTTGTTGGGGAAATAGCTGCGACTACGAACAGCGAAGGACCAGACGACATGAGATGGGTAAAGCCTAAACAGCAGACGAAGAAAGAGCCCGACGCGAAGATAGCGAGGGTGGTGCCGAAGGCTCCACGACGCGATCGAAGGGCATGTGATACCACACGAAGGTCACCGAAGAAACAGCGAAGGTGGACAAGCATAAGCAGAGATGAACCCACTAAGAAAGAGTGTAACAGAATCGCCCGATGGCACAGTTGTAGTTATAGTCTTCCCTCCCCCTATAAATATGGAGAGAAGACCCCCTGTAATGACATCTGTTTTTGGGCCTCGAGCCAAAGACACATCATTTACTCTGTCCACTTTTCTTTGTCGTCCCTCAACCCCTTCACCCAGCACCACGGACGATTGAGGGCTTCGGAACAACGCATAACGTAAGACCCGAGGAACAGCCTGGGCAGTTGAGCTTTATCCAGCATCGCGGACATTTCAGGAGGGCTTCGCCAAGGAGCTCGAGGACTTCGAAGTGTTGAAAAGGCTTCGCTAGAGGCAATCTGAGCGCTAAAGACGCCAGGAGGGCTTCGCAAGGACGCAATCACCACACACTTATCGTCGGAGGGCTTCGCCTAGTCGATCAAGACCTTCGATCCCCCAACATTTGGCGCCGTCACGCGGGGCGAACCCACGACCACGTTTACAACGTAAGATGGCCAAAGGCAGATCATCAAAGACAATAGACGCTGAAGTACAACGCACTGAAGATAGAAGAAAAAAGATCAACTGACAAGAAATGAGAAGGCTAGTATTGCGAAGGAACAAGAATCACGACCTGAATTCATGAGGAAAGGGAAACAAAAGATTACAACAGCAAAGCTAAAAGCGCAGGAGCAAACATCACCACTAAGAAGAACACCTTCAAAGACCAAAACAGGCAGCGAAGGAAGTTTGGTATAAACAAGCAAAAACCCAGGGCAGCCAATCAGCGAAGGCAGGACAACAGACAAAGAATATGAGGACACCAAAACATCGCCAGAAGCTGAGTTTTTCAGGAAATTAGATTTACAAGCAATCAGCCAAGTAACAAAGGTTGAAAGAAGTCATACAATTGATATTACAAATGACACCAGGCTACAAGCTACTTCTTAGTCTTACTACGAGTACCACTAGCAACTCCGGAACATTGCGAAGGCCTAGCCGGTGCTTCTTCAGGGCCTTCGTCATCACTAATGATAATTACACCTGGAGGAACAATAGCAAGAGGAACCGGCTGCACAGGAACCTCAACAAGAGCATTCCTCCCTGTTAGTCGATCAAGCTCCTCGAAGTGATCCACAAGTTCGTGAGGAAGAGCATCTCCACGCTTGAAGCCGCCTCGTGTAAGCTCCTTCACAATGCCACGAGGAAGACGATCCCACAAAGACTCCATAATCAAGAAAAGCGACGAAAAGCAAGCCAGGCAATCAGAAGCATCCATGTATATATATAGCAAGGAAGAACATTCTGGAAGAAAATGAAAAATGATATTTCGTATATCTCTAAAAGAAATGAAGCCTTGTCGTATCCAAAGACAAGATGACAAAATTTGCCTGAAAAGGCAGAGAAAGGTATAGCCTTCGGTAAAAGAACCGAAGGTTTCAGCCGGAAAAACAATGACGAAGACTTCACTCAATCAAGGCTCCAAAGCCACACTCCAAAAGGAAAAATAGTAATCTTCGAAAAAGATTATGAAGGTACTATCATTGGCAAAAGCCCAAATCTCGAACAAAAAAAAAACAGAAGAAGAAAGACCTTCGCCTAGGTATATGCGAAGCTCCTTCTCTAAATTCGAAAGATAGCATTATCAAATACCAATCGCCGGAAGAACAAGAACCTTGACAGAGTCAAGATGATAAAGGCTCGCCTCCAGTAAGGTAGAAATAAGGCTTCACCTAAAAGACAGGTGAAGCAGAAAGAAAACAACGGTAAAACTTCCGCGAAAAGATCGCGAAGATATCAACCGTTGAAGGCTCCAAAGCCAATAAAAATACATAGTATCCTTCGTTCAAGAATACGAAGTAACTATAAAGCCCTCGCTGAGAAACGCGAAGCTACATATCTTCAAACGAAAGAAAGCATACACGGCCTCCTTCGCCAAAGAAATGCGAAGCAGCTGACATAGGCCTTTGATAAAGAAATCAAGGTTAAATACATCATAAATAAAACAGATAGTACTCTCTCGTAAAAATTACGAGGGAAGCTATCTACAATATGTATGTTATCGCCCTTCGCAAGAGAAGGAGCAGAAAAATAAACGTTCTTCGATCAAGATCTATAGAGGGGCCTTCAAAAAGCCCGGGTTCTAATAACCTGGAGCAAGTTAAAAGCTTCGACTCAGGAGAGCTCGAAGCGATAACTTGGCGAAGACGACAACCCTAGTAAGAATGGTTCACGAAGTACCTGTTCTAAACAACAGTATCAGAAAAAATTTGAGATTATAGCCTGCTAAGGCTAAATCCAAAATAGCGCTCCATCGCGAACGCAAAGGATGTCAAAGAAAATAAAATGCTTCGCAAGCATCAGCGAAGCCATTTTCTTATGAACAGATACGAAAAAATTATGGTGATGATACAACCACGACGTTAATGCTTCACACGCAGAAAATCATACGGATAGATGATAAAAAGAGCGCGCAAAACGCCCTTCGGACTAAAAGCGCGAAGGCACATCATGCAAGGTTACGAAAATCCGAAAAGCTCAATACTGAGTTCGTAGTCATCGTAAAATAAGACATAAAAATGATATTTGATGCGAAATAGATCGCGAAGGTGATTTACAAAGCATCTATTTCACAAACAAAAAAAGTATCTACTCAGATACAAGCTGAACAACCAAAAGCAATATCTACACGCCAGCGTGGTGAAGATGATCAGGAAGGCCCTTCTGGAAGGTCTGGAACAACAGTTTTGACTCTCTTCCACCAGAACTCATTAATCAGACTAAGGCACCTAGCTTCAATGGCGCCGTAACTGTTGCCAGGATCAGAGACCTTCGCTGAGAAGCTTGGTTGGGTAATGACCTCGATAGCGTCACTACCATGGCAAAGGGAGCTGTGAAGAAGATCCCGGATCATAAGTATCACGGCATCATAAGAGTGATCACGGCAAACTCCCATAAGCCCCTTCAGGTTGACGCGAAGCCACTCTCCAACATCATCTGGCGATGCATCCTCCGAAAGGTTATCATAACCCGCTCCAACAGCGTCAAGTAATTCCTTAAGAAGACCGCAGAAGTGAAGGGATGCAACATAGCCAACATCCAAGAGTTTCACCCTCGATTCAGCAAGGTCAGATAGGCGTGAAGAAAGGAGCTTACGAAAAAGTTCCTCTTTGTCAAGCAACAACTTCTTCCGACGGATGGTCTTCTCCACAAGAGATATATATTCCTTATGTCCTGATTCAATGCTGCGAAGGGATGCAGTCTCATGTTCCAATCTCGAAACAGCAGTAGACGAAACCCTTAATGCTTCATCTGCCTTAGCAAGAGATACCTCAAGAGAAGATTTTTTGGAAATCTCATCTTCCGAAGGCAAGCTTTGACGAGCACAAGCCTGAGTAAGAGTGATAGACTGCAGAAACAAAGCAAGAGCATAAGAGCAAGAAAATAATCGAAGCATCTTATATATATAAAAAAAGACTATTAGTCTAACCTTGACTTGATGAGCAATCAAAGAGCGAAGAAGGACTTCGGAGTCAAAATTTGAAAGGCCAAGTTCAACTTTTGGAAGCCGAAGCTTCTGAGCCAAAGAGCTAAGAGGATCCACATCTCGAAGGTCCTCTTTCAGAGAAGACAAGATAGCCGGGATGTCTATTTCCCCAACCCTAGAATCTGAAGACCCTAACAAAAGAAAAACAAGCAAGCGAAGGTAAGGCTCAAGGAAGCCAAGTTCACATAAAAAAAAAAGAGAGAGAGGAAAAAGAAGGGAAAGAAGAAGAATAATAACAGATGAAGGAACACATACCACGGGAACAGCCGACTAAGGCAAAAGGATGCGAAGCATGTTGTATATCACCCGAAGTTAGTAAAGAAGAAACAGCTTCGCTAGGAATGACATCTGTTGCCACAGGCTCACCAAACTTGCGTTTGCCAAGAAGATTACTGAACGAAGCCTTTTTTGGCAAAGCAAAGATGCTTTTCACTCTAGAGCAAGAAGTCAGAGAACCTGCGAAGGGGTTTTGACAAGCCTTCTCAGAATCAACAACCTTTCCAGTTTGAGCATCAATTGATAAGCCAAAATCGGCAAGCGAGAAGCTACATAAATCCGTCGAAGGCATAACAGAAGAAGCATCTTCATGAATAACGGGATCTTCAGCCAAAGGGGTAGAACCCGGAGCAATAGCAGGCGAAGGCTCTTCAAAGATTGTAGAATACGAAGGGGTCAAAAGACAACCTCTGGCAGGAGATGGAATCTCAGCATCCCTCGGAGAAGAATGAATTTCCGGAGTCTCAATGCGGGTGGTAGAAGAGCCCATTTCAATAGTCAAAGCCGGCGAAACGCTGAAATAAGGAAGGCCACTCACAACTGGCTCCAGAAAAGCTTCGTCGTCAGAACGAGAGTCTTCGGGATAAGGATACTCAGACTGAAGGATATCGAAGCCCAAATAAACCCTGTTTATTCTACGACCAATCCCCCTTCGGGATCGCTCAACCCATTCTTTCTGAGAGAACTTTCTAAGAAAAGAAGTAACTCGATCTTGGACCGACCAGAGGGTAAAACCTGCGAAGAATGAAACAAAGTTAGCGAAGGGAAGCAATAACAAAAATAAAAGAGAAAAGAATAAGAAAGATATAAGTAAGCGAAGGCTAAAAGAGAAAAAAGAGGCCATACAAGGTCCTGGGTTTGAAGAGAAAGACGGCACTTTTAAGCTAAGTATATTTTTTGGTAAGAAACGAGAAGGCCGCCAACCATCTCGAGAAAGAGGGCGAACGCCGGCAGCGAAGCATTCCTCTAGAATCTCCCGAAGGGTCATCTTTCCACTAACCCTCAGGAAAGCCTCAAGAGACCGAGAAACACCAAGATTCATAAAAGGCTCGAAGTTGTTGATAATACGAATATCAACAGCTTTCCCAGCATTGAACTCGAAGGGCGAAACGCGATAGTAAAACCAATCCTTTACCCATTCGCGAATAGGCGGTGGCTCAAAGCTGGGAAGTGGAGTCACGAACCCCTCCCTAGCCACAAAGTCAACAGCTCCGAAGCATGGGCTAACCTGATTTTGGTGGTCATAAATAGGAGTATGACGAGCTTGATACACTCGGTAGAAGGCATGAGAATGTGGATTGACACCTTCGCTCATACAAACCCAAGCAAAAGCAGAAATAGTTGCAATAGCAACTGGGGTAAGATGATGAAGTTGCAGATGGTACAAAGAGAGAACACGAGAAAAAAAGCGCGAAGGTGGGAAGGACAAACCGGCATCTAAAAAAGATGAAAATACTACAACTTCGTCAGGTCTTGGGTTCAGGAAATTATCAGGCTTCTGCTTCGGACCAAAGAAGGGAAGTCGATAAAAAGCAATGTCGAGAAGCCCAGATTCGGAATAGTGTTTCAAATTACCCTTGTCACGAGAGGTATGTATAAACCTCGTGAAGGAGTAATTCGCTCGAAGGGAGTTGAAACCGCTAGGCACAGCCACAGATTTCCGCTGAGCCATCGGAATAGAAAGACAAGTACCTTCGGAAGACGCGACGTCAGCAAAGAAGGCTCAGCAGTAAAAACGGGAGATGAATAATGAACGTGAAAGCGACTCGTATTTAAAGACCAAAGGAGGACCATGGACAAAGAAGTAAAAACAAACGGAACAAGGACATAACCGCAAAAATTATAATGAGTAAAATAAGCCAGCAAAAGAAGACAAATAACGTCGCAGCCAAAACTAACTGTCTCAAGGAATACCTTCGCTATCTCTTTTAACAGTTGAGGGCTAATGTTGGGGAAATAGGTGCGACTACGAACAGCGAAGGACCAGACGACATGAGATGGGTAAAGCCTAAACAGCAGACGAAGCAAGAGCCCGACGCGAAGATAGCGAGGGTGGTGCCGAAGGCTCCACGACGCGATCGAAGGGCATGTGATACCACGCGAAGGTCACTGAAGAAACAGCGAAGGTGGACAAGCATAAGCAGAGATGAACCCACTAAGAAAGAGTGTAACAGAATCGCCCGATGGCACAGTTGTAATTATAGTCTTCCCTCCCCCTATAAATATGGAGGGAAGACCCCCTGTAATGACATCTGTTTTTCGGGCCTCGAGCCAAAGACACATCATTTACTCCGTCCACTTTTCTTTGTCGTCCCTCAACCCCTTCGCCCAGCACCGCGGACGATTGAGGACTTCGGAACAACGCATAACGTAAGACCCGAGGAACAGCCTAGGCAGTTGAGCTTTATCCAGCATCGCGGACATTCCAGGAGGGCTTCGCCAAGGAGCTCGAGGACTTCGAAGTGTTGAAAAGGCTTCGCTAGAGGCAATCTGAGCGCTAAAGACGCCAGGAGGGCTTCGCAAGGACGCAATCACCACACATTTATCGTTGGAGGGCTTCGCCTAGTCGATCAAGACCTTCGATCCCCCAACACTTTTTGCATAAGAGACATAACCAATAGCAGAACTACATCAGTAAAAAAAAAATACAAGGAGAATTTACCTCAGCTGTCTTTCACTTTTCCTGCTATCCTCCCAAACCAAAAACCTTGCCTGCTCTTTATGTAAGGTAAGAAGTAAAACCATTATCTTGCTGGACCCACGCAAAATGTATATGGATGATCGAGAGAGCATGAAGTAATATAAAGCTTAGACAGCAAAAATCCTCGGTTCCCACCTACATCAATGCTGAAGTCGTCTGAGTTCTCTAATTCAGCAATTTCCAGCCAGCAATCCACACTAAAGATGAAAGCAAACCCCAATCTGCAGTCTGCACACGAACCACTGATATCACTTTTCAAGAAACACAAATATGGGAACGAAGGATAAAACGTCGCAAAAAGAATTGCATGCCAGGCGATTGAGGTTTTCTTCAGGGGAAAAACTAAATGCGTAGGCACGAACCTGCAGATGGAACAACACCGAGATGAATGCTGCAATCTGAAAGGAATGAACCATCAAGCCCCCTGGCGCTGCGTCGAGAGGCACACTAAGCTGACATCCTCATCTGTGTCAGCACCGCTGCAAGAGGCTAAGGTGGAATCATTAGGGACTTCAGTAGCATAAGATCAAACACAAGAAAAGAACCCACTAGCCGGCATCAAGAATTGGAGAAAAAGGGACCGAGGGGAAAAGAATCGAGGGAGAAAAGTGGAGGACCTGTGCCGCTTCTTGCTGCAAGACGCCGCCGTCGCCCTTGCCTCGACGTCAGAAGCGGCCACGCCGAGAGGGCTCCATCAGCTCCGTCCAGTCCAGGCGGCTGTTGGTCTCCGCTCCGGCCGCCGGAGCGCACCCAGTACGGCAGGGGGACGAGCTTGTCCTGAGCGCACGCGGCGGAGAGGCCTGGATCACGGGGAGAAGAGGACAGGCGGCCGACGGCAACGGCGGAGGCGGCCGACATCGCGGCTAGGGTTGGTGCCGCCGGAGGAGAGGGAGGGAGCAGAAGGGGAAGAGGCAGTAAAATTGCACCATCCACCATCGCTCAACCACCGCATGAATGCGTACTGCCGCCCGGTCAATCGGGAGTCAGGGAAGGCACGCGTCCATTTCGTACTGGAGATTTTTTTCACCGTGAACTATTTTCACCCAACTCAGGTACACGCTTCGGATCAGGATCTCACGGTGCAGAACTCCAAATCGCTGAGGAGGCATGCTCACGCCCCTGACTAGAGAAGAAAATTGTGTGTATAAATAGGACGCTTAGAGTAAGGCATGCAGAGCACTACCGTGCTACCTAGCTGCTGGCTGGCAGTTAGGACCCTTCATGCTGTGAATAAAGTGCCTTCAGTTCTTGTAACACCCCGCAGTTTAGTACCACATTGCTAGTTTAACATGAGTTACTCTAGCTTATAGGCCTTGTTGGCTCAAGACGTAACACCTCCGGGTTAACCCTTTTGAGCGAAGCAAGGACGAAAGCCCAAGAGAGGTGCTACGCATGTGTGTCCGCCCCGAGGGTGGGCTGGGCTTTTAGCAATCTTTGAGCCGCAAGTGCTACAAATGGTATCAGATCATCGCCCTCGCTGCACGCCACACTTGCTCGTGGCATCTCATGCACAGATGTTGTACGCCACGCTTACGTGGTATTCCCGTGCACCGAGGGTTGATCCCGGGTAGTTCGCTGCCAAGGACGTCAGTCCTTTAAGGGGGGGAGACTATAACACCCTGCAATTTAGTACCACATTACTAGTTTAACATGAGTTACTCTAGCTTATAAGCCTTGTTGGCTCAAGACGTAACACCTCCGGGTTAACCCTTTTGAGCGAAGCGAGGACGAAAGCCCAAGAGAGGTGCTACGCATGCGTGTCCGCCCCGAGGGTGGGCTGGGCTTTTAGCAATCTTTGAGCCGCAAGTGCTACAATTCTAATGGCAATGGCCAAATTCTGGACAAGCAAGCAGCGGTGGCGGAGCTTGCGCAGGACGCGCATGAAGATGAGCAGGCTGCGCGTGCTCGCAACTGCCAAAGAGGCGGCGCGAGCGGCACAAGGCCAGGGCGTGACGGCTGCTACAGAGGGCCATGTCACGCTGCCTGGATAGAATGGCGAGGAAGCGAGCATGCTTGCGGCTCATGAAACTGACACGCAGCACCCTGTGGTGATGGACAACGAGCACATGGCTGAAGACGGCGAGTACGACGACGATGACATGGATGATCTTGACGACTACGACGCCGTAGCTGAGCTGACTCGTAACCGGCACTACAACAGTTGGTGAAGGATCTTGAGGCTATCCCCGAGGCAACGGCTTCCCCATCGCGCAAGAGCAAGAGGTCCGAGGCGTTGGCTGATGTGGACATGCTGGAGCGTGCTGAGAAGCTGAAGGCTGGGAGAAACTTGGAGAAAATTGCGACCAAAGGTAATGATGAGTTAACTATTTGGTTCTTGCATTTTTCGATGCTCAGAATATGTCTAGAATAAGTGTGCTAGGGGTGTCGTTAGGAAATGATGAGGCTTCTGTTTTGCATTCTATTAACATGGTTAGGAAACTAGAAGCTGATAGATTTTTGCTTGATAAACCAGTAGATAAAAAGTTAGATATCTTAGAAAAGGAGGAAAAGGAAATGAGAAGATAAAGAGATCGATAAACTCATCCTGTCTATACTTTGTGGTGACAATATGGATGAAGTAATGGATGTAGATGATGGACACACGTGGGTTCCACATCTGTCCAATAAACAATCCTCTTCTAAAAAGAAATCCAAAGGTAAAAATAAAGTGTTTCATAATGAAGGGAGTTTTCTGGAATAGTTGGCTTTAAAGACCCAAAAAAACATAGGTATATATCAGATCTTACCAGAGAACAGAATTTAAATTTCATTGCCATATCGGAGACTGGATGGAGTGATTTTGTGCCTTCTTTTTTTGAAAAAAATCTTTGCGCTGGTAAGGATTTTTTGTGGCATAGCAAAACTCCTAGAGGCAGGTCCGGTGGTATTTTGTTAGGTATAGATCTACAAAAATTTTGATATTGGTGCAATTGATGAAGGGGATTTTTATGTAAAATTTCACTTATGCAATAAGATGGATGAATTCAAATGGGCGCTAGTAGTAGTGTATGGACCAGCACAAGTAGAACTGAAGGAACAATTTCTTTTAGAGTTAGTCTATCTTTGTAGTCATGAAACCTTATGAACATTAATTGGTGGTGATTTTAATATCATGAGAAATGCTCAAGAAAAAGATAACAATAATTACAATGACAAGTAGCCTTTTTTATTCAATGCAATAATTGATGGTTTAGATATGCGTGAACTTAAGATGTCAGGAAGGAAATACACTTGGGCTAATAACTTAGAAATTCCTACATATGAAAAGCTGGATAGAATTTTGATGAGTACGGAATGGGAGCAAAAATTTCCTTTATCTACAGTGCAGGCCCTTACTAGAGACATTTCGGACCACACACCTTTACTTTTAAATACTGGAGAAGCATCATCCGTATATAACCAGCGCGCGTTCAAGTTTGAACTGGGTTGGTTATTGAGAGATGGCTTTTTTGATATGATAAAGGAGGTGTGGACAAATGAAAATGGTGGGCGTACTCCTATGGAAAAATGGCAGTGTAAGATAAGGAAATTACGGCAATTCCTGAGGGGATGGGCGCAAAATACTAGTGGAACATATGAAAAAGAGAAAAAGGAAATTCTTAACACCTTAGATGCTTTAGATAAGAAAAGCAGAAATATCACCACTATCTTCGGGTGAGGTGAATCTAAAGCAATACTTGCAAAATAGACTTGCCCAAATGCTTAGAGAAGAGGAAATTAAGTGGTACCAAAGAGCAAGAGTTAAGGATCTGTTGGAAGGGAATTCTAATACCAAATATTTTCAGCTTGTTGCAAATGGTAAACATAGAAAAACAAGAATTTTGGACTATGTTTCCTGTTGACTGGAAGCTGATGCTTTTCTTGCTGTGTTCCAGGTTATTATTACTTTCAATTCTGGACTATGTTGGACATCATTTTCTGCAGGTAGGTAGCAAAACTCAAAATTCTGAGGTTTACCCTTGTAACCAAATGGTGGGCTCTGATAGAAAAATAAACTTCGTTGCATTTAAGGTCAAGTCATTACTTCTAAGCTTTGCCCATTTGTTTGAGGTGAAGACCGGAGAATGAGAGCATTCCATATCCATTTTACATTGAAGGCAGCAGCTGGTGATGTGTATTGCTTTTATATCTTCCGAACCAATCTTCTTCTCCAAGTTTTAGATGGAACGGTAGTTAGTTTGCTACCATGAGAATGGTCTTTTGTGACAGTACCTTCAATGCAATCTGAGATTAGAAGTTTTTCAGTTGGTGTTTGCTTTTGCTGATAGTTAAATGAGATTTGAGATCTGAACTAATTAAGCCCCAGTCATTTTCATGTTGTTACCTATACATGAGTGTTGTGCCGTTGAGCTTTGCCTTTATGTCTACAATGTTGCTTAGCCTGTGTACTGATGAGCGTGATTGAAACAAAACCTCAACAATAGGGGCAGCGCCCTGAAATAGAGGTGCTCTGCTTCCACCACTTGATTGTTTCCAGCTTTCTTTCTGTTCTCTACTTTGCCATAACAGCCAAAATGGCATTCGACTATGCCCTAAGTCGAAACATTTGAAACATTTTGCAAACTTTGTATTTTACATTCTGGGAAAAGAGATTAGGTCATTATTTTAGTTGTAGGTGACAAGTTGTAAGTTTTTCAACAAAACGTCAATTTAGTTGTAGTTGACTCTAATTGGAACCAAAATTTATATACTAAGTATGCTTAAGCAAACAATGCTAACGTAATTGTAGGTTTTTAAATTTGCTCTCATGATAGATTTACAAAAAAAAAAAATGCTCTCATAATACCAAACTAAGGAAGAGGTCATTTCATTCGGGAAGAGAATTTTGTTGACACAAACACGTAGAACTACAATCATGTCAAAGAATCCAGATTCCTGAGGGTTTTCTTAATAGAGCATTCATCCATAGGCTGTGATTGAGCACCCAGTAACATAATGTTGGTACTATTAAACAGTTACGCGAATTGTTTGGCCTTTGTATCACAACTTTTCTTGTATCACAACATTTCATACATTTAGCACCGGATCGCATTATGTCCTCGCCCTTTTCAAAGATGGCAACGGGCATTCATTATCCCCGCGGATATCCAACCTGACGGGGCAGTTAGGAATTTACGCTCGCAAGCACTGGCACGGGCATCACATCAAACCTAACGGGCAAAGAAAACCTATGCCCACATCCGCATGTCCATTCTAACATATGGGTCTGATTTTATTAAGTATATATACTCCAGTGGTTTCTTTCCTCCCCGATCCCATTCCATAGCCGCTGCCATCACATCCAGTTATCCCTTTCTTCCTCGATCCAGCTCCCTGATACAAATCTTGCCACCTGTAGCCACTTATTTACTTAGAAAACGCCACCAACCCCGCTTGAGGCGCTATGCTGACCATGAGGTCTACGTTGAGCTCCCAAACAGTGACTTTGTCACCATCGCGTTCCACCACCTTGCCTCTACCATGGCCTAGCCAGCAGGATCTAAGCCCTCCCCGGCACCATCCCCTTCCTCGCCTCGGCGCTCCTGCCTGCCTTGCGAGCGGCAATGCTGAGGCACCTCTCGTCCCCCTCTTCGGCATCACGACGCGCCACCCTCTCCTCACAAGCAGATGAGTATGCCCACGAACAAGATCATCCGTAGACAAACGGGTGCGGGCACTGGCGAAGGGTCCTGTGGGCCAAAGTGGGCTCCGGCCCCCTTCCCTGATGCAAAATTCGTATGTCCTTTTTAGTTTTCAGTTTCCCACCAGCTGGTAGGATAGCAGACTAGCAGCTAAACAAGGGTAGCTAAACAGATGCATGCAAATTCATTCCTCTTTCAAGTTCATCAGTTTGATGGTGTCACTACAAATATTTCAAACGTACTCCATCAATTTTTTTTTTAAGTATTTGGAAAACAAATTTCTTTAATTTTTGATAAACCATTGACCTATTTACACACATATAAAGCGGGACAAATGTATTACAAATTCATATTTCATCGACCTTCCAATACGAGATTGATTGTGCAACCACTGATGAAATATTGTAGGAAAATTTGAAGGTCAATTTATACATTAAGAAGCTTTTTCGTACCATAAAGTGTCCTGTTACAAAAAAAAAACAAATGGGTGGACCCTTCATTTCGTCAGGAACAAGGGTATAGGTGGAACAAAGTGCTTCAAAAAGAAAAGAAAGAAACTAGGGTATAGGTGGAACAAAGTGCTTCAAAAAGAAAAGAAGAAAAAAAAAATTTGGCGCCAAACGAAATCACTTGGCGCGAAAGCCTGGCCCTTTTCCCGCCAAAACCTCTGTTTCAGGTTCCTCCAAGAAGGTGGACGGCGCGTGCGGGGAAAAGAAGCGGCCAAAAAAATAAAAAAGAAAACGAATGAAGATTCCATCCGGTGAAGAGGGCGGCGGCGGCGGCAAGAAGCCGAAGGGCGAGGCGGCCACCGCCGTTGCAGCCGTCGGCGACGACCTCCTTGGCGACATCTTCCTCCGCCTCCCCGACACCGCGTCCCTCGCGCGCGCCGCCCTGGCCTGCAAGCGGTGGCGGCGGGTGGCCTCCGAGCGCGCCCTCCTCCGCCGCTTCCACTCCCTCCACCGCCCCCCGTTCCTCGGCGTCATCCTCTTCAACGGCGGCGACACGCCGGTCCCCTACGGCTGCCCCGACCTCCGGTTCGTCCCGATGCGCTCCCGCAACCCCCACCTCGCCGCCGCCGCCGCTGCCGGTGACTTCTACTTCAACGATCTACCGGAGAGCGATTCCGAATTCGACGACGAAGGCCGCAGGTACATCATCCGCCGCGACCCCTGGATGCTTCGCGGCTGCGACGGCGGTCTCCTCCTCCTGTCCCGCCGCCGCTGCCGGTCGGAGGAACTCGCCGTGTACGACCCCTTCGCGCGGACGGCCGTCTTCTTCCGCGGACTTGCCTTCGATTTCGACGTCGTCAACTACGCGTTCTTCGCCGACGAGGCCGACACGTCGTTCCGTGTGTTCGCCGCTCAGTTCTTCGACGACGGCGGGTACTCCGCCGCCGTCTACTCCTCCGTGTACTGCTCCCGCACCAAGGAGTGGTCGCCGCTCCTCCCATCCTGCCGCGCGCCGTACCCCTGGAACGAGCGCGACGGCATGCGCGCTGGCCGGTTTGCGTACTGGCAGTCCAACACCAGGAAGTGCTACGTCTCCAGCCACAAGGAGCGGGTCGTGGTGCTCGACACGAGCACCATGGAATGGTCCCTCCACCAGGTCCCTTTCCCCGTTGGTCAGTCGTACTGCGCTGCGGACATGGGCGAGTACGGCGGCCTGTGCCTCGTTGGCGCCAAAGAGCAATGCTTGCAGCTCTGGGCCAACACCGATGGCGGATGGGTGAAGAAGAAGCAGGTGTCATTGCTGACGCAGTTCCCGTTCTTGAAGAAGATTCGGCGTGAAGAATGGATGAAGAGGGTGCGCCCCCTTGCAGTGAGGGGTGACTATGTCTTCATGGAGTTTTGGTCCATAAGGAAGTCTCATTCCTACATCCTGTTGCTCAATCTAAAGACCATGAAGCTTGAGATCGTCAAGAACAATTCAAGGGAGCCGTATATGGGTTCAGCTTTCCCTTTCTTCATGTCATGGGCGCCTCCGTTGCTCAGCCCGGGCATTTGATAGAATGGCTGAGCTGCTATGGTGAGCTTTCCTTTTTTTTGTTGGTTTTAGTGTTCTATCGAACTATAACATGATCACAGATTCACAGAGTAGGTTGCAACACATTGATTGTAGGTAGCCGATATGATTTATAATAACAATTATCATCCTTGTGAAATGATAAAATAAATGATTCACAGAGTAGGTTGCATCAGATGGATTGTAGGTAGCAGATATGATTTCTAATAACAATCGTCATCCTTGTCAAATGATAAAATGAAAACTACCATGAAGTTTGCGTTCTTGGTGCCTATTTGTTTATTTAGGTATAGCACTATTGCCTAAACTGTTGTTTTATTGTTGATTTTTTTATACTCCTATCGTTCCATGCTTTTCGGATATTACGAAATTATTTCTATGCTCACATGTTTTTGATAATGAGAAAACTGCCACACTGGTATGATTGATGCTTTGGGATCATTTTAATATAATATTTACAGTATGAAAAACAAATTTAAGATTGGTTTATGTATGGTTCATTGCTCAACTATTAAGCCTAATGTCTCTGTGAAACACGCGGTGTGATGCTGCACGCACACCGCAAATGAAAAAGCCACAAATACAAGTAATTCTAGGTAAACAATTGTTACTTTTTGAAAACTAAAAACCACATTCGGCCACTTTAAACTAAAGGATCTATGTCTCTGCTGCTGAATTACCTGTTGATAGAGATTTTAAGTTTAGGATGTTTATCATCTTGTCGATCTCTGTTTATTTTTTCAATCTTCAGTATGCAGTCGTATTTTTTATTCTACAAACTCAACTTTAAATACATTATGTTCATCACTTCAACTTTTGTATTGAACAAACTAAAAATCAGTTTATTTTCCTAACTGGATAAATTTTCATAGTTTTAGGATCGGGCCCAGGTCAGCAACCTCCCTTGCTGTACCACCTGATTCTTCATAGCCTTCTCGTTTGCTCCTACTCTAGGCTCAAATGTACTGCTCTATGTCTGAAAACTTGCCCATGGAACAAAGTAGCTTTTATTGATGTGGCATCAGTATCGGGCCACCGAGCATTCTGCAAACAGTTCATTTCTTAATTTCCACGGATCCACAGGGATAATATTCACATTATGCAAAACAAATTTCATAGTGTAGGCTGCAACAGATTGATTGTAGGTAGCCGATATGATTTATAATAACAATCATCGTCCTTGTGAAATGATAAAATAAATGATTCACATAGTAGGTTGCATCAGATGGATTGTAGGTAGCAGATATGATTTATAATAACAATCATCAGCCTTTTGAAATGATAAAATAGAAAACCACCATGAAGTTCACGTTCTTGGTACCTATTTGTTTATTTAGGTATTGCAATATTGCCTAAACTATTGTTTTACTGTTGATTTTTTAGTACTCGTATCGTTCCATGCTTTTTGGATTTTAAGAAATTATCGCTACTCTCACATGTTTTTGATAATGAGAGCATTACCACAATGGTATGATTGAATGCTGTGGGATCATTTTTATATAATATTTTCATTGCGCAAAACAAATTTATGATTGATTTATGTATGGTTCATTGCTCAACTGTTAATCCTAATGTCTCAATGAAACACACGATGCGATGCTACTCACAAACCCCAAATAAAAAAGCCACAAATACAAGTTACTCTAGGTAAACTATGGTTACTCTTTGAAAACTAGAAACCACATTCAGCCACTATAAACTAAAGGATCTATGTCTTCGCTGCTGAATTACCTGTTGATAGAGATTTTAAGTTTAAGATGTTTATCATCAACTCGGTCTCTGTTTATTTTTACAATCTTCAGTATGCAGTCGTATTTTCTATTCTGCAAACTCAACTTTTAATACATTATGTTCATCACTTCCAACTTTTGTGTTGAACAAACTAAAAATCAGTTAATTTTTCTAAACTGGATAAATTTTCATAGTTTTAGGATCGGGCCCAGGTCAGCAACCTCCCTTGCTGTACCACCTGATCCTTCATAGTCTTCTCCTTTGCTCCTGCTCTATGCTCAAATGTACTGCTCTATGTCTGAAAACTTGCCCATGGAACAAAGTTGCTTTTATTGATGTGGCATCAGTATCCGGCCACCGAGCATTCTGCAAGCAGTTCATTTCTTAATTTCCACAGATCCACAGGGATGTAGAGTTGACTATTTCAAATTTCTATGCAAGCTACAAATTACTAAAGATTCAAAGTTTCCACTGATATATTTGGTGTGCACTTTGGAAGGAGTATCAAGGGATGCTTCCTATTGACTGAAAGCTTATCCTTTTATTGCCTTGTTCAGGTTATTATTACTTTCTATTTGCTGCGAACATCGGTCTTCGGAGGTACTTATAGACAAACTCAAACTTCTGAGGCTTATCTTCTATCAAAATTGGCATGCTCTTATAACAATGTGAACTTTTTTGCATTTTAAGCCAAGTCAAACTTCTAAGATGTGTCCAGTATCCAGTTGTTGAAAGGTGGAATTTGGAGAATCAGGGCATCATCACTTTTACCAGATTGGAGCAGGCAACAGTTGATGCAATATCTCTATTGTTTTTATATCTGCGGAACCAATCTTGTTCCCCAAAATTTGTTTTTGCTGTAGTTAAATGAGATTTGGCATCTGCACCGAACAAGCTAATTAGTTTCCAGTTATTTTCATGTTGTCGCATAATCCTTTGTTTGTGAATTTAGCTGTAACGCCCAAGATATCATCCTTTCCGGATGAATGTTGTGCTGTAGAGCTCTTCCTTTACTCCTATGTGTACATTGTTGTTTAACCTGTGTTTCTGTGCATGGTTCAGGCCAGGCCAGAAAATATGGGGCATCACTCTGAAGAAGAGATGCTCTGATTTACCACTTTTGATGGTTTGCAAAATTCTGTTTTCGACTTTGCCTTGAAAGAAGGAAGCCATTTACCTTTTTGAAAATCACCCTGATTGTTTCTTTCAAAACATCAACCGAAAAAGAAGACTTTCACATTTTGTGAACTCTGAATTTTTCTGTGAATGCATTAGTTCTTTTCAGATCTGAATGCAACGTGTTTATCGGAGAAAAAATATGCTGCAAATTGCAAACTTCACTAGGACATAAAGTTTTCGCAATATTGATATATGACGGAAACTTGTCACATCTTTTGTTTTATGTGTCGAATGCACATCTTTTGTTCAAATAACATCGAAATGTAGTGAAGGCAAGGCTGTCCCCGTTTTTTTTTTTCTAAAAAAAAACCTAGAAATGTAGTGAAGGCAAGGCAGTCTTCGTCGGCTGGCTCCTCGTAGGCACCCCCGCTTGTATGTAACCTACGGAGCTGGGCGGCGAAGGCAGGATAGTAAGAGAAGGCATGGTACCGACGGGTTCCTGATCCAGATAATTTGGGAAACGTGTGAGGTTGCTTTTGTCATTTACAGAATAATTGTCTTCTCCGTAATCACAATAATTGTCTTCTCTACCTTGATTCAGACTCAGGTCTATGTCTTGTCCAAGTTAGAGAAATAGAATTGTGATAAATAGTAGCCAGTTTTGAGTCAGTTCATAAGGAAATAAGAGTATTTTATTTTTCTTTTTTAAAAAATCCATTGCAAGGCACGTGTATTAGGCTAGCAATTTCAAAAGAAACACTCCATCCATTTGTTTTGTCCATACATTAGCATTTGAAAAACCAATAAATAAATAAATTTTTTATAACCATTGATATGATTATATGCATATTAAGCATGCCTAAAATGTATTAACATATCCATTTTCATCGACCTTCCAATATAACATTGATTGTGCAACCATCCATGTCATATTGTAGGAACATTTGAAAGTTATACATTAAGAGGATGTTCCTTGGAGGGAGGCAAGGTGTGTGAGCTCTTGGAGGGCTTCGACGACGGATGGCATGGACGACCCTCCCGGGCAAAAGGCGGGTCGGAAGAGAACGAAGGGCGAGATGGCCGACTGATAGGATGAGGAAGACGACCAGTCATTGTGCTCGATAAACGAAAGGGCAAATATGTCATCTGTTAGGCAGGCATAGAGCTGCGGTGGCATGGAGCAGATAATTTTTTTTTAATTGCTGGCATCTACAAGTTATAAGTTTTATCCGTGGCGGATGGAGGTTAATTTTGCCAGTGTCACTGAAGGGATTTTGCCAATAATAAAACAATGCTTCGAAAAAAAAAGAAAAGAAAATAAGCATGGTCTCCAAAAAGAAGAAATTTGGCGCCAAACAAAATCACCTGGAGCGCGAAAACCAGCCGCTTCCCCCGCCAAGGTTCCTCGAAGCGGATAAGAACTGCGATTGCGGGGGAAAAGAACAAGCCACCCAAAAAAAAAAAGAAAAAAAAATGAAGATTCCATCCGGCGAGGAGGGCAGCGGCGGCGGCGGCAAAAAGCCGAAGGGCGAGGCGGCCCCCGCCGTGGCAGCGGTCGGCGACGACCTCCTGGGCGACATCTTCCTCCGCCTCCCCGACACCGCGTCCCTCTCGCGCGCCGCCCTGGCCTGCAAGCGGTGGCGCCGCGTGGCGTCCGACCGCGCCCTCCTCCGCCGCTTCCACTCCCTCCACCGCCCCCCGCTCTTCCTCCTCGGCGTCATCCTCTCCGACCGCGGCGACATGCCGGTGCCCTACCGCTGCCCCAACCTCCGGTTCGTCCCGGTGCGCTCCGGCAACTCCCACCTCGCCGCCTCGGGGGACTTCTTCTTCTACGACCTCCCGGAGAACGATTCCGACGACGACCGCAAGTACATCATCCGCGACCCGTGGATGCTTCGCGGCTGCGACGGCGGGCTCCTCCTCCTGTCCCGTGGCCGCAACCCGCGGGAGGACCTCGCCGTGTACGACCCCTTCGCGCGGACGGCCGTCTTCTTCCGCGGGCCCGACTTCCCCTTGCACGCGGTCAACTACGCGTTCCTCGCCGACGAGGTGGACGCGTCGTTCCGCGTCGTCGCCGCTCAGTTCTTCGACGACCGCGTGTACGCCGCCGCCGCCTACTGCTCCCGCACCAAAGAGTGGTCGCCGCTCCCCTCCCACCGCGCGCCGTACCCCTGGAACTCGCGCGACGGCGTGCGCGCCGGCCGGTTCGCGTACTGGCAGTCGAACACCAGGAAGTACTGGGACTCCAACGACAGGGAGCGGGTCATGGTGCTCGACACGACCACCATGGAATGGTCCCTCCACCCGGTCCCTTTCCCCGTCGGCGAGTCGTACTGCGCCGCGGACATGGCCGAGCACGGCGGCCTGTGCCTCGTTGGCGCCAATGAGCAATCCCTGCAGCTCTGGGCCAGCGCTGATGGCGGGTGGGTGAAGAAGCAGCAGGTGTCGTTGCTGACGCAGTTCCCGTTCTTGAAGAAGATCAGGCGTGAAGAATGGATGAAGAGGGTGCGCCCACTTGCAGTGAGGGGTGACTGTGTATTAATGGAGTTTTGGTCCATCAGGAAGTCCCATTCTTACATCCTCTCGCTCAATCTGAAGACCATGAAGCTGGAGATGGTCAAGAACAATTCAAATGAGCCGTATAGGGGTTCAGCTTTCCCTTTCTTCGTGTCATGGGTGTCTCCATTGCTCAGCCCTGGCATTTGATAGAATGGCTGAGCTGCTGTGTGGTGAGCTTTCCTTGCTTTTGTTGGTTCATTGTTCAATCAAAACTATAATAAGGTCACAGATTCACAGAGTAGGCTGCAACATATTGATTGTAGGTAGCCGATTTGATTTGTAATAACAATCGCAATCCTGGTGAAATGATAAATAAACGATTCACAAGTAGGTTGCTTCAAATTGATTGTAGGTAACCTTTATGGTTTATAATACCAATCATCATCCTTGTGAAATGATAAAATAGAAAACCACCTCGAAGTTCTTGTGCTTGGTATTTAGGTGTAGCACTATTGTCAAAACTGTTGTTTTACTGTTGATTTTTGATACTCCTATCGTTCCATGCTGAGTTAAAATCTATGTCGCTGCTGATATTACCTGTTGATAGAGATTTTAAGTTTAAGATGTTTATCATCAAGTCGACATCTGTTTATTTTTTTCAATCTTCGGTATGCAGTCGTAGTTTCTATTCTGCAAACTGAACTTTAAATACATTATGTTCATCATATCAACTTTCGTGTTGAACAAACTAAAAATCAGTTAATTTTCCTAAAATGGATAAATTTTCATACTTTTAGGATTGGGCCCAGGTCAGCAACCTCCCTTGCTGTACCACCTGATCCTTCATAGTCTTCTCCTTTGTTCCTGCTCTGTGCTCAAATATACTGCTCTATGTCTGAAAACTTGCCCATGGAACAAAGTTGCTTTTATTGATGTGCATCAGTATCTGGCCACCGAGCATTCTGCAAACAATTCATTTCTTAATTTCCACAGATCTGCAGGGATGTAGAGTTTGACTATTTCAACTTCTTTATAAACTACAATTACTAAAAGATTCAAAGTTTCCACTGATATATTTGGTGTGCACTTTGGAAGGAGTATCAAGCGATGCTTTTTATGGCTAAAAGCTGATCCTTTTCTTGCCTTGTTCAGGTTATTATTACTTTCTATTTGCCGCGAACATCAGTTTTGGGAGGTACTTAAAGAAAAACTCAAAATTCTGAAGCTTATCTTCTATCAAAATTGGCATGCTCTTATAACAACATGAACATTTTTGCATTTTAGGCCAAGTCAAACTTCTAAGATGTGTCCAGTATTGAGTTGTTGAAAGGTGGAACTTGGAGAATCAGGGCATCATCACTTTTACCGGATTAGAGCAGGCAACCGTTGATGCAATATCTCTATTGTTCTCCAAATTTGTTTTTGCTGTAGTTAGATGAGATTTGGCATCTGCACTGAAACAAGCTAATTAGTTTCCAGTTATTTTCATGTTGTCGCATAATCCTTTATTTGTGAATTCAGATGTAACGTTCCGGATGAGTGTTGTGCTGTAGAGCTTTTTCTTTATTTCTATGTGTACACTGTTGTTTAACCTGTGTTTCTATGCATGATTCAGGCCATGCCAGAAAATACGGGGCATCACTCTGAAGAAGGGATGCTCTGTTTTTACCACTTGTGATGGTTTGCAAAACTCTGTTTCGACTTTGCCTTGAAAGAAGAAAGCCATTTACTTTTTTTGATAATTACCCTGATTGTTTGTTTCAAAACACCAACCGAAAAAGAAGACTTCACATTTTGTGAAGTCTGAATTTTCTTTGTGTAGAAGGCCTGAAATATAAGATGGCATGCGCCCTTCACTTGGCCATTTCCCGTGAATGCATTAGTTCACGTGGAAACCATTTTAGGCCAAGTTTATCCGTGGCGAATGGGGGTTAAGGTTTGTGCCAGTGACAGTGAAGGGATTTTGCCGATAATAAAATAGTGCTTGCAAAAGAAAAGAAAGAAAAGAAGCATTGCGTCCAAAGTAAAAGAAGAGTAACTTCTATTTGTGGCTTCTACTGAATTACCTGTTGATAGAGATTTTAAGTTTCAGACGTTTATCATTAAGTCGATCTTTGTTTTTTTTTTTTATCTTCAGTATGCAGTCGTATTTTCAATCCTACAGACAACTTTAAATACATTATGTTCTCATCACAAATACAAAAGCAAAACATCATGCTCATTTTTCACTTCAACTTTTGTGTTGGACAAACTAAAAATCATTTTATTTTCCTCCCTTGCTCTGTTACCTGATCCTTCATAGTCTTCTTTAATTTGCTTCTGCTCTATGCTCAAATGTACCGCTCTAGTTCTGAAAACTTGCCCATGGAACAAAAGAGCTTTTATGATGTGGCATTAGCATCGCATCTCGCCATATCATAGATATACTTATCCTGCCACTGAGCATTCTGCAAACAATACATTATGTTCATTTTCACTTCTATCATCCCCTGCTTTTCTATACTTCTATCATTCCCTGATTTTCTGTATTTTAGGAAATTATCACTACTCACATCTTTTCGATAATGGGAGCATTGCTACAACGGTATGATTGAATGCTGTGGGATCATTTTGATATAATATTTTCTTTGTGCAAAACAAATTTATGATTCGATTATCTGTTAAGCCTAACGTCTCAGTGAAACACAAAAAAGGAAAACCACAAATACAAGCTATAGGTAAACAATGGTCACTTTCATTACAGCCAGGAAGTGATTTTCTTACTTCAGGAACTTTAAAATAAAGGATCTACGTCTCTGCTACTGAATTACCTGTTGATAGAGATTTTAAGTCTCAGATGTTTATCGTTAAGTCGATCCGTGTTTATTTTTTTTATCTTCAGTATGCAGTCGTATTTTCTATCCTACAGACAACTTTTAATACATTATGTTCATCGCAAAAAACAAATACATTATGTTCAATTTCACTTCAACTTTTGTGTTGGACAAACCAAAAATCAGTTTATTTCCCTGCTTTGCTCTATCACTCGATCCTTCTTCTTTTTGTATTAGAGGAGACAAAAACCGGTTCCTTACATAGCACGGCCACCTCACTCCGAACTGTGCTGTGAGGGGCTGATCATACAAAAGGTTGTGACTTAAATAAAACACACAGAGGTGAGACCTGACCCGGGGCTAGGACAGCTTTGAGATACAACCTGACCCAACATCCGCAACGAGCGTGCACCGGCCAGGTGCCACAGCTGCTTCTCGTTGCAAAACTCATGCATGAGCACTTGAATGGAGGGCTGCTTGCCATCAAACACACAAGAATTGTGGTGTTTCCAGAGCATCCAGGCACCCAGGCACACAAGAATTAGGCCTTTCCTCTTGTCTTTTGGTTCCCGTTTGCGCGCTTTCCCCCACCAATCTGCAAACACTTGATCACGACGACTTGGCACACTTGTTAAGAAGCCCAACGGTGCTAAGATCCGGAACCAGAAGTCACGAGCGAAAACACAGCTGGTGAGAATGGTGTTGAATATCCTCCTCGGCTTGGTCACAGAAGACACAATGTTCAGGATGAGGAAGGCCTCGCTTTGCCAGTGTACAGCTATCCTTCGTAGTCTTCTTTAATTTGCTCCTGCTCTATGCTCAAATGTACAGCTATCTCTACTTCTGCAAACTTGCCCATGGAACAAAGTAGCTTTTTTTGATGTGGCGTTAGGATCGCATCTCGCCATATCATAGATATACCTATCCTGCCATTGAGCATTCTGCAAACAATTCATTTCTTAATTTCCACGGATCCAAAGGGATGTAGAGTTTGACTATTTCAAACTTCTTTATGAGCTACGTACAAATTAGTAAAAGGTTCAAAGTTTTCACTGATATATTTGTTGTGCACTTTGGAAGGAGTATCAAGAGATGCTTTTTGTTGACTGAAACCTGATCCTTTTCTTTCCTTGTTCAGGTTATTACTTTCTATTTGCTGCGAATTGGAGGTACTTAAAGACAAACTCAAAATTCTGGGGCTTATCTCTTAACAAAATTGGCATGCTCTTATAAAAATGTAAATTGTTTTGCATTTTAGCCCAAGTCGTACTGCTAAGATGTGTCCACTGTCCAGTTGCTGAAAGGTGGAGTTTGGAGAATGAGGGCGTCACCACTTTTACCGGATTGAAGCAGGCAACAGATGATGCAATACCTCTATTGCTTTTATATCTTTAGAACCAATCTTGTTCTTCAAATTTACATGGAAATGCATTTAATTTGCAACCATGAGACTGTTCTTTTCGGACAGTGCCTTCCATGCAGTCTGAAATTATACGTTATTCAACTGGTAATTGTTTGTGCTGCAGATAAATGAGATTTGGCATCTCAACTGAAGCAAGCTAATTAATTTCCAGTTATTTTCATGTTGTCGCATAATATATTGTTTGTAAATCAGCTGAAACGTTCAAGATATCATCCTTTTCGGATGTGTGTTGTTCTGTAGAGCTCTTCCTTTACTTTTATTGTATTTTTGATGTTTAACCCGTGTGTTTTTGTGCATCATTCAGGCAAGCCAGAAAATACGGGGCAGCACTTTGAAAAAGAGATGCTCTGTTTTACCACTTGTGATGTTTGCAGAATTCTATTTTCGACTTCGCCTTGAAAGAAGGAAAGCCATTTACTTAGTTTGATAATCATCCTGATTGTTTATTGCAAAACACCATTTTACTGCTACCGAACACGAACCTTTGGGAGCTGGGCGTCGGGGTACGGTGATGAGCATGACAGCCTGTGGTATCTGGTTAGTGACTATATGTGGATTGAAGACCGGGTCGTCAAAACCTCACCAACTTGCTGTAACGGTGGGCAATACAAGACTGTAGCGACCTTTACGCAAAATTGCCGAGTGGCACTCGGCAAACAACTCATTTGCCGAGTATCCCGAAAGGAAGCACTTGGCTTTTTTTTTTTTTTTTTTTTTTTTTTTTTTTTTTGGCAACGCAACGAAAACTCACAGCAAAAAAGGAACAATGTCAAGCTTGAGGTACTCTGCAAAGCGTAGCACGTGGCTGGCACGTGCAACGACCGTTCAAAAAGGCTTGGCAGTCAACTGTTTGTCTAGTGTCTAGACACTCGGCAAAGAGCCTATTTGTCGAGTGCTTCACGTTGATACTTTGGCGAGTGTTTTCTCACGTCACTTGGCTGCCAATTTGTTTTTTGTGTTTCTGGCCACCAATTTTTTTTCTGCAGTCCATATATATTTCTCGATCCGTTTGCTATATTTAAGTAATTTATTTTATTAAAAGTATTTATTGAATTGTATACAACCACAAACATGGGATCGAATTGTATTTTAATTTCATAAAATCCAAATGAAGTCTGAATATTATGAGACTTGCCCTGTTACCATGATATGATATGTGGAGGTTGTGGTAAATCGTAGAAAACATTTCGCACAAGTTATCACAAACGTTGCTTACAAATCGGAACTTTTTTGTAGAAGATCCATATAGTTGGGAAGGGTTCGTTTAGATTTTGAATTAAAATGACGATCGAATTGAGGTTTAACTCTAAATCTTTTTTTATAGGCAATAATACATATAAAATCTATCATGACAAATTTTGGTTAATTTTTATTTTATTTGTATTTTTTTTTGTGCTACAGGTTGAAAATGTTTGTCGAGTGCTGCTGGCTTAGCACTCGGCAAAAACTCCTTTACCGAGTGTGGGGGCCATGGCACTCCGCAAAACTTTGCCGAGTGTCCCAGATCGGGCACTCGGCAAAGTGTTCGTAATAAGACATCGCAGGCGCGGCCTCTCTCTCTCTCTCTCTCTCTGATCTTCCAGCTCGCGCCGCCGCCATTCACGTCCGCCCCGGCCCTCCTCCATTACACGTCCCCACCCTCCGCGCCCGCCACGGTGCCCTCCGCCACCGCACTGTCGCCTTCCGCGCTACGTCACCGCGACTGCCGTGCCGGCGCCCCAACCTCTGCCGTCTCGCCGTCACCCCCGTCTCCGGCTGTCGCGCCGCCCCCGACCCCTACCGTCCCAGCACCGACAACCCTGCGCCCCCATGCCCCCTAGGCTCCGGCCGTCGCGCTGTCCCCGGCCCCTCCCGCCCTGGCCTGGCCGCGTCAAGCCCGGCGACCCTGCCCTCGTCGCCGGTGTCCCGCCCCTTACCACCCAAGCCCAGACGTCGTCGGGCGTGACCTCTCATCCAACTTCACAGCCACCGCTGCCACCACACCTCCTTCAACATCCGCCGCCGTCGCCACACCCATTCAACATCTGACGAGAGTGCTTGCAAACGAGTGGAAGAAGCAACATCTGCCCAACCTCTCTCAACCACCACCACCGGACCAAGTCCTCCCCCCGGTTTGTTTAGATTTTGAATCGAAATGACGGTTTAATTGAGGCTTAACTCTGAATATTTTTTATAGGCAATAGAACATATAAAATGTATCATGACAAATTTTGGTTAATTTTAGAATTTATTTGTAATTTTTTATTATTTTGCACTATAGGTTGAAAATGTTTGTCTAGTGCTGCCGGCGTAGCACTCGGCAAAGGAGTCTTTGCCGAGTGTGGGGCTGCGGCACTCCGTAAAACTTTGCCGAGTGTACAGGATCGGGCACTCGGCAAATTGTTCGTAATAAGCCATCACGGCCACGGTCTCTCTCTCTCTCTCTCTCTCTCTCTCTCTCTCTCTCTCTCTCTCTCTCTCTCTCTCTCTCTCGCTCGCTCGCTCTCCACCACGCGCCCCCGTCCTCCGCGCCCGCCACCGCTTTCGCCACCATACCGCCGCCTTCCGCGCTGCGTCACCACGACTCTGCGTCGCGCCGGTGCCCCTGTCTCCGGCTGTCGCATCGCACCCCGACCTCTCCTGTCCCAGCCCCGACAACCCCGCACCCCAACGATCCGGGCCACTCGACGACCCCGCTCCCCCTAGCATGGCCCCTTGGCTCGGGCCGTCGTGCCACCCTTGGCCCCTCCCGCCCCGGCCTGGCCACGCCGAGCCTTGCGACCCCGCCCCCCTTCGCTGGTGTCCCGCCTCTTACCACCCAAGCCCAGACGTCGTCGGACGTGACATCTCATCCAACTTCACAGCCGCCGTTGCCACCACACCTCCTTCAACATCTGCCGCCGCCGTCGCCACACCCATTCAACATTTGACAAGAGTGCTTGCAAACGAGTGGGAGAAGCAACATCTGCCCAACCTCTCTCAACCACCGCTACCGGACCAAGTCCTCCCCCAGCAGCCGTCCTTCAAACTATAGCTGAACACGAATGATACAAAATGAAATTAACTTGATCCTGATGACGGTTCATTCATTCCATTACTATGTACAGATTTCTCTCTTAACAAATTACAAGCTTGCCATTTAGTTTCTTTGCTGAAATGCTTTGGTATTATTGATACCACTTAAAAATACTAGTGGCATTGAAGGTGGATGAGGAAACAATCTGGACCCTCGAATCGTAAATACCACTAGATAGTATTATATCACTAGTATAGGGCACCGTAAAACTTTTCCTATCAAGACTGTGGGAAGGTCTCTGATTTTGAGGAAGGCTGTCAGTGATCGCCACAGCTAAAGGTCACAAGGCTCCATGCTGATATATGTTCCGGGCATTTCTAATCGGTCATTTCTACCAAGCATAGCGTTCTGTTTGACCCAACGCAGAACCTCGTCAGAGGATGCATCTTGTTTGTGCTCTCGACACAGGTGACCTGACTTCCACGCTGAAGTCTCTTTCAGGTACAGACGCGCGCAGCAATCTGAGAATTACCGTGTCTGCTCGTTTTTGTTACAGAACTGAGAATTACCAATTCATCATGGGCGAATCGCTTCGTGGACCTTATCCTCACTTTCCTGAAGCGTACTAGTGAGATATAGCCCTCCTTGGATTCCTGATACCTCCCAGTCCTAAGACTCCTAACATGCAACTACAGTGTTGGCATGTTGAGTGATTCTCTCGACCATGTACCCTCTTGCAAAGCAGTCACCTGCCTTCTCTTATTCCTCCACTATATAAGCTCTAGTTTATATATGGAACTACGTGCTGCTCCAAGAGGTACTGTACATTGAATTTGTTATAAAGGGGCACTCATGACGCCATGGTGACAGCATCTATATATCGGTCCTCGCGGCCGAGTAAAATTCAGGCTTGCTTTATAATGCGGACCCCGCGCAGCAGATCGACGGTGACAACAAGTGAGCGCGTCGGTAGTGCAAGCTTACCAGGCAGGACTACACCATCAGGCAAAGATCTTAGGACACACACGACACGGTGATATATACTTTTTGATGATTTGACAGCAGGAACAGCATGCACTTTGGCTCTCATCCTCTGCACAGCATACATTCTTTAAGAATGTTTCCATTTTCATCTTACCAAGAATTCAGTTTTCTTGTTTTTGATGTTTACAGTAGTTACTTTAGATGTCCTACTTCAAAACTACAGCACGAAATTAGAAGCTCATTTGCAAAACCAGATGGACGTTACTTTTTTTTTTGTTGTTGTTGTTGAAGGAAGTGACTCAATTGAACTGATGAGTTAACAATTGCTTTCGTCCTAGCCCATAGTTATCTATATATCTTATATAGATGCAACCCACTAACCATCACTAATTGCTATAAAGCTTCTAAATTTAGCCATTATCTTGGCATTTATATATGCCAGCGTATCCTATGAGAACCAGGTTCGTGTGAGAACTATAAGAACTCTAATCTGGGTCACATGATCTTGATCCAATGGTGCGCTTGAATTCAGGTGAGAGGGGGGATTTGCAAAACTATTTTGCAAATCCCCCCTCCCACCTCTCCCTATGTGCCTCCCTTAGATCAAGATCATGTGGCCCAGATTAGAGTTCTCATAGTTCTCACACGAACCTGGTTCTCATAGGATACGTTGCCTTTATATATAACTGACTATATATAGCAGGAATCAAAACAGAGCCATTATATCTGGGCATTTATATTTGGCCGAAAAAAACATGCGTTGATGTTGAAATCATAACGTAAATATGATATTTTGGCTTTTATATTTCACCATAAAAAACATATTTTTAGATAGCAGGAAATTTAAACCTTCCAACTACCACCGTTTCTGCTTCTCTCGATCTCTGTCCTTGCCGTGTGTATATATACAGAGCTCATGTGCTCAGTCACACCATCTCTATTCTTTTAGCCATACCATCTCTATACATACAATAGTATTAATTACATGATCAAGAAGAAAGCCATGGCCAAACCAGCGACGGCAGTCCTTCTCCTGGCCCTCCTCTTTGTTATCCTGCATATCCAGGCCCAAGGTACGTATGTGTGTATGTTGTTGCATCGGTTATACTATATCGCGGCCGAGTAAAATTCAGGCTTGCTTTATAATGCGGACCCCGCGCAGCAGATCGACGGTGACAACAAGTGAGCGCGTCGGTAGTGCAAGCTTACCAGGCAGGACTACACCATCAGGCAAAGATCTTAGGACACACACGACACGGTGATATATACTTTTTGATGATTTGACAGCAGGAACAGCATGCACTTTGGCTCTCATCCTCTGCACAGCATACATTCTTTAAGAATGTTTCCATTTTCATCTTACCAAGAATTCAGTTTTCTTGTTTTTGATGTTTACAGTAGTTACTTTAGATGTCCTACTTCAAAACTACAGCACGAAATTAGAAGCTCATTTGCAAAACCAGATGGACGTTACTTTTTTTTTTGTTGTTGTTGTTGAAGGAAGTGACTCAATTGAACTGATGAGTTAACAATTGCTTTCGTCCTAGCCCATAGTTATCTATATATCTTATATAGATGCAACCCACTAACCATCACTAATTGCTATAAAGCTTTTAAATTTAGCCATTATCTTGGCATTTATATATGGCAGCGTATCCTATGAGAACCAGATTCGTGTGAGAACTATAAGAACTCTAATCTGGGTCACATGATCTTGATCCAATGGTGCGCTTGAATTCAGGTGGGAGGGGGGATTTGCAAAACTATTTTGCAAATCCCCCCTCCCACCTCTCCCTATGTGCCTCCCTTAGATTAAGATCATGTGGCCCAGATTAGAGTTCTCATAGTTCTCACACGAACCTGGTTCTCATAGGATACGTTGCCTTTATATATAACTGACTATATATAGCAGGAATCAAAACAGAGCCATTATATCTGGGCATTTATATTTGGCTGAAAAAAACATGCGTTGATGTTGAAATCATAACGTAAATATGATATTTTGGCTTTTATATTTCACCATAAAAAAACATATTTTTAGATAGCAGGAAATTTAAACCTTCCAACTACCACCGTTTCTGCTTCTCTCGATCTCTGTCCTTGCCGTGTGTATATATACAGAGCTCATGTGCTCAGTCACACCATCTCTATTCTTTTAGCCATACCATCTCTATACATACAATAGTATTAATTACATGATCAAGAAGAAAGCCATGGCCAAACCAGCGACGGCAGTCCTTCTCCTGGCCCTCCTCTTTGTTATCCTGCATATCCAGGCCCAAGGTACGTATGTGTGTATGTTGTTGCATCGGTTATACTATATTGTGCGCTTTATTATTTGCATAATATTGGTGATGACGCGGCTGATCGATGCATCCTTACTGTGCTTGTAGCCATGATGGAAGGCGGGGCATCGGTGATGGTTCCCAGCTGGCCGGAGCAGGTGGCGGCAGTCGGCGCGGCGAATCTGGTTTGCCGGCCCTGCAGTTGCTGCATAGCCAGTGGAACGAACCCGGAGGTCTGCTATACGAGTTGCTGCTACTCGGGATCACGGTTGGCGTTCTGTGGATGCGCTAAGTGTGGAGGGAAGAAATAACCAGACAGTCAGTGTATGAATTGTCAAAATGTCTATCAGCGGTGCGCCACAAATGAATAATGAGAAGAAACAGAAAGGCAAAATCTATCCAATTGGTGCGCCAGTACAGAGTTATTCATTTCGTGTTTCATTATGGAAAAAAGTAAACTACTGATACCTTGTCCCCTCATGTGAGCCATGGTTCAACGACATGAAATTTGATTTACGTTACATTTATTGACTGAAATCGACTGAGATTTCACTCATACACAAATTCCCATGGGACTTAGGCTATCTCCAACGGATACCCTATATGGTGACCTATATCCAAACTAGGATGTAAAATGTAAAATGAGGCCTCCAACCGGTGACCCAAACAGGAGATCCATTGTAGGACTCGCCCACAAATAGAGTAGCACCCAGTTGTTCCCGCATGTCTCTCCTCCTCCTCCTCTGCGCTCCACCCACCCACCCAGGCGCGTCCCCAGCCTCCTCCTCCACGCGCCAGTCGTGCACCGCTCCGGCCTGCGTGGAGCTCCTCCGCCGCGTGGGTGCACTCCACCGCTTGCTCTCCACGCCTACCTTCGTCGCCGCCTGCCTCCTCTTCAGCCTCGTGGGCTTCCTCGCCACCACGCTGGCCGCACGCCCGCTCTCCATCTCCGTCGCATGGGACCCCATGCCTGGGGAGGGCGTCGGCACCGCCAAGCTCCCGGCCAGCCGCATCGCCCCGGTGCGTCCCCTCCTCCTCTGCGCACGGTTCGCCTGCCTGCATTTTGCCTCTCTTGCGCCCTTGAGAGGAGGAAGGAGTTGAGGACCAGTTATGGGCTCCCGTTAGATACATATTTTTGGGTCTTAATTGTATCTTAAAGCCCATCAACACCCATTTTGCCGTTTGCAAAGGACTCCATGGTTGGAGATAGCCTTATAAGGTCTGGGGAGGTAGGCTTGATATTCATAGGGGATGGCTGCTTGAGCGGATCCGGAGCAGTAACACGGCAGGAGGTGACCTAGTATTGAAACAGAGCCGTCACTACACGATGGTAAGGAATCAGTGGCCCCATTCAGTCCGTAAAGGTAGACTATTAGCGATGGATTATGGTGTCGGTATAAGATAACCACACACTACTGGTGGTATTTCTATATGTAACAATGCAATATCGGTCTGTAACTATCACAGCATATAACGTCCGAGTATAAGTTGGTAAAGGCCAGCTTCGGTAACCAACTATTCAGCCGATAAAGTATCACTCGAATCCGTATATAAAGCGTCATCAAGGGGTCAGTTCCCGTTCCAGAGCTTTTCCCCTAGCTATCTACCACAAACGAACGCCATGCGCCTTCTCTTCGGAAATTCTCCGGCGAGCCTCCTGAAAAAGCGGGGTGGGAGATCTGGGGCGATTGGTGATCGGGTTCCCATTGCACCTTCTCTCCAGCTGTAATGGCCGGTGATCAATTCCGGTGAGGTAGATGGCGACGCGCCGCCACCGGCGGCGCAGTAGGGTTTGGGGAGGGGCGCGGCGCACGAGGGAGGCGGCGAGCTGGAGGGGAATAACCATTTTTGTTACATAATCGAATCCGATAACGTGCCACTTTATTTATAGGGGTGACTCGACTTATTGCCCAACCTAATCTAGAAGACTCTAGAAACCCTAGACTTTTCTTCGGATCTGTATTTCATTTGTACACATTAAAACGTATTGTAAAAGTAGCCACAAAGAGTCTTCTAGGCAAATCAAAGTCTTCGGATGTTCCAGGTCCAGAGAACATGCCAACATACAATAGCTTTGACCATATTTCCAAATATTGTTGATTTCTTTTTTAATGTTGTTGATCATCATTATTCACTGACCTACTGTGGGAACATTAATTACCTGAAAATGTTCAATTAATCCAAACTACATGGATAGGCTATTCTATAAAGGAAAAAATGGACAACTAATTAAACATATAAGAGTTTTACTAAAGGTCATTCTTGTTCATGTTAATATTGCGAAAACTGTATGGCCTAGTGAAGTTTGCAATTTGGAGAATGCTTTTTCTCCATTAAACATGTTGCATTCAGATCTACAAAAGAACTGACAAATTCACAGGAAATAAAGAAGTTAAGGGTGAGTGCCATCATATATTTCAGTCCTCCTCCCGACAGTAAAATTCAAATTCACAAAATGTGAAGTCTTCTTTTTGGGATGGTGTTTTGAAATAAATAATCAGGACGATAATCAAACTATTTTTTGCAAAGAAAAAAGATTATTAAAATATGATATAAGTTTATAGCTTCTTTTCTTTCAAGTCAAGGTGGAAAAAAAGAATTCTGCAAACCATCATAAGTGCTAAAACGGAGCATCTCTCTTTCAGATTGCTGCCCCTATTTTCTGGTTTGGCCTCAATCATGCACAGAAACGAGATTGAATAACAATGTACACATAAAACAAAATCAAGGAAAAGCTCTACAGCCCAACACTCAGCCCAACAAAATCAAACAAAATCTTGTGCATTTCAGCTGAATTCACAAACAAAGGATTACACAACAACATGAAAATAACTGGAAATTAAATAGATTGTTTCAGTTTAGATGCCAAATCTCATTTAACCTCAAAGAAAAAAAAACACTAGATGAAATTTTCAGACTACATGGAAGGCACTGTGGCAAAAGAACAGTCTCATGGTTGCAAATTAAATGCACTTCCATGTAAATTTCGAGATCAAGAATAGTTCTGAACATATAAAAGAGAAAGAGGTGTTGCATAAGCTCTTACCTGCTCCAATCCGGTGAAAGGGATGATGCCCTCATTCTTGAAATTCCACCTTTCAACCGGGTACTAGACACATCGTAGAAGTATGACATACTTGGCTTCAAATGGAAAACAGTTATCATTTTTATCAGAGCATGCCAATATTGAGTTTGTCTTTTAAGTACCTCCCAAACCGATGTCTGCAGAAAATAGAAAGAAGTAATAACCTGAACAAGGCAAGAAAAGGACTAGCTTTCAATCAACAGGAAGCATCTCCTGATAGTCATTCCAAAGTGCACAACAAATTTATTAGTGAATGTTTGAAAAAAATGGAAACAAATTTAAAAATCATACTCTACATCCCTATGGATCCATGGAAACTAAGAAATGAATTGTTTGCAGATGCTCATTGTGTCTGGACATAGGTCTAAACGAATCATAAATTTATTTTGCACAATCAATGTTTTATATAAAACAATCCCACAGCAATGTTACCACTATCGAAAACATGTGGGAGTATAGATAATTTGCAAAAAAACGAAGAACAATGAATGATAGAAGTAGAGAGTTAATTTCCTAAAATATGGAAAACCATGAATGAGAGAAGTATAAAAAAAATCGACAGTAAGAGAATAGTTTTGGTAATAGTGCATTAGCTAAAATAAACAAAAAGGCAATATGCACTAAGCATGTGAACTTCAAGTTGATTTTATATTTTACCATTTGAAATTAAATGATGATGATTGCTATTATAAACGATATAGGCTACCTACAATCCATCTGTTGCAGCCTACGCTGTGAATCTGTGACCATATGACACTTTGATTGAACATTGAAACCTTTAAATCTTTTAGTAATTTGTGTCTTATAAAGAAGTATGAAACAGTCAAACTCTACATCCCAGTGGATACATGGAAACTAAGAAATGAATTATTTGCAGAATCTCATTGCCTGGATAGGTATATATCTATGATATGGCGAGATGTGATGCCACATCAATAAAAGCTACTTTGTTCCACGGGCAAGGTTTCAGAACTAGATCAGTACATTCGATTATATAGAGCAGTAAATCTGTTGCAGCCTACTACCTAAATAAACAAATAGCCACCAAGAATGTGAACTTCATGGTGATATTAAATTTGCCATTGAAATTAAGTGATGATGATTGTTATCATAAATCACATCGGCTAGCAACAATCAATCTGTTGCATCCCACTCTGTGAATCTGTGGTCATATGATAGATATATTGAACACCAACAAAAGCAAGGAAAGGGAAAGCTCACCATAGCACCTCAGCTATTCTATATCAAATTCCAGGGGGCAGGAGGCTCACTTAAATTGTTCTTAACCACATGGTAGCCGGTCAGGACGGTATTTTCCCGTTCTGCTTTCACTCCTATCCTTGTGTACGCAAACAAACTTTGTCACAATTGAGTTAGGAATCTGACTTCTTTTGTCAGCCGTTAAGTTTGATGCGCCATTTGTGTGGCAACACACTTTGGAAGTCTTTTTTCACCTAATCTTATTGTCCCTAGCTAAAAATTCTTATCATTGTAGCTACAGTTTTGTCAGTAACAGCATAGTGCACCACACTTTGCAGCTGTGCTACATTTCATTCTTTATTACAATGCTTTGGGCAAATCACAGTCTTCAAATGTTCCAGGACTAGACAACATTTTTCTCAAAAAAAAAAGGTCCAACATACAAATAGCTTTGACCAGTATTTCCTAATTTTGTTGATTTATTTTCTAATGTTGTTGATCATAGCCTGAAAATATTGAATTAATCCAAACAACATGGATAGGGTATTCTATGAAGAAAAATAGGGACACAGCTAACAAGCATATAAGAGTTTTACTTATGGTCATTCTCGGTCATATTACTATTGCGAAAAATGTATGTCCTATGAAGTTTGCAATTTGCAGTATGCCTTTTCTTCCATAAATGTGTTGCATTCAGATCTATAAAGAACTAATAAATTCACAGGAAATGGAGAAGTGATGGGTGCGTGCCATCATATACTTCAGTCCTCCATCAAGTAAAATTCAAATTCACAAAATGTAAAGTCTTCTTTTTCGGTTGGTGCTTAGAATAAACAATCAGGATATATTATCAAAGTGTGCTTTATGTAAATAGCTTTTTTTGTTTCAAGGAAATATAAAAAAACATAATTCTCTGAAAACCATCACAAATGGTAAAAAAGAGCATATCTTTTTCAGAGTGCTGCCCATATTTTCTGGCTTGGCCTCAATCATGCATAGAAACACACAGGTTAAACAACAATGTGTGGAAATAAATAAAGGAAAAGCTCTACAGCACAACACTCAACATGAAAGGATGATCATATCCTTGAGCGCTTGATCTGAATTCACAAAAAAAGGATTACATGAAAACATGAAATTAACTGGAAATAAATTAGCTTGTTTCATTTTATATGCCAAGTCTCATTTTACTGCAACAAAAACAAATACCAGACAAATAATATATAGTTTCAGACTACATGGAAGGCACATTGACAAAAGAACAGTCTCATGGTTGCAAATGCACTTCCATGTAATTTTGGAGAACAAGAACGGTTCTGAAGATATAAAATCAGTATATGTATTGCATCAACTGTTGCCTGCTCCGATCCGGTAAAAGGGATGATGACCTCATTCTCGATTCCATCTCTCAACAACTGGGTACCCGAGACATGGTAGAAGTATGACCTGACCTAAAATGGGAAACAGTTACATTTTTATCAGAGCATGCCAATTTTGTTAGAGGATAAGCATCATAATTTTGAGTTTGTCTTTAAGTACCTCCAAAACAGATGTCTGCAGCAAGTAGAAAGTAATAATAACCTAAACAAAGCAAGAAATGATCAGCTTGGTCAACAGGAAGCATCTCTTGATAGTCATTCCAATGTGCACAACAAATATGTCAGTGAAAACTTTGAATCTTTTAGTATTTTGTAACTTATAAAGAAGTATGAAATACTCAAACTCTGCATCCCTGTTGATCCATGGAAACTAAGAAATTAATTGTTTCAAGGATCTCTGTGTCTGGATAGGTATATATCTGTGATATGGCGAGATGCGATACTGATGCCACGTCATCAATATATAAAAGCAACTTTGTTCCACAGGTAAGTTTGCTGTGATATGGCAAGCATTGCGCAGGAGCAAAGGAGCATTTGAGCAAGGGAGGTTGCTGTCATGGGCCCGACCCCTAAAACTATGAAAATACATTCAGTTTAGGAAAATAAACTGAAGTTTAGTTTGTTCAACCCAAAAGTTCAAAATAAAATGAACATAATGTATTAAAGTTGAGTTTGCATCTGGATGGAAAATACAACTGCATACTGAAGATTAAAAATAAATAAACACAGATTGATTTCATGATAAACATATATCTGAAACTAAAAATCTCTATCAACGGGTAACTCAGCAGCTGAGATATAGATCCTTCAGTTTAAAGCGGCTGAAGCAAGAAAATCAATTCCTGACTGTAAAGAAAGTGGATGAGAATTTATTTTCTCAAAAAATAACTAGCGCTCACCTAGAACTACTGGCATTTGTGATTTTTGTTTTGCACTATGTGCGCAGCACGCACGGTCTGTTTCACCAAGACATTAGGCTTAACAATTGAGCTTTACACAATACATAATCTAATCATAAATTTTATTTGCACAATTAAATAAAAATGATCCCACGGCAATGTTCCCACTATCGAAACATGTGAGAGTAGACAAATTCATAAAATAGAAAAAACATGGAACGATAGAAGCATTAAAATTAAACAATAAACAGCAGTTTAGGCAATAGTGCGATATCTAAATAAGCAAATATGCACCAAGCACATGAACTTCATGGTGATTTTATATTCTATTATTTCACAGGGTTGATGATTGTTATTGTAAATCATATAGGCTACCTACAATGTGAATCTTTTATTTAATTGTTTCACAAGGATTATGATTATATTGTTATTATAAAACATATTGGCTACCTACAATCAATCAGTTGTAGCCTACTCTGTGAATCTGTGATCATATGATGGTTTGATTGAACAGGGAAACCAACAAATGAAAGCAAGGAAGCTCACCATAGCAGCTCAGCCATCCCATCAAACGCCTTGGCTGAGAAATGGATCAGGCGCCCATGACATGAAGAAAGGGAACGTAGAACCCCAATATGGCTCCCTTGCATTGTTCCTAATCATCTCCAGCTTCATGGTCTTTAGGTTGAGCAACAGGAGATGATGCCGGGGCTTCCTGGCGTACCAACATTCCATGAAGACATAGTCACCCCTCACTGCAAGGGGACGCAACCCCTTCATATTGGTAAAACGTTCGAACTCCCTCGGCAATGACACCTGCTTCATCATCGTCCATCCGGCATCAACGCTGGCCCAGAGCTCCAAGTGTGGCCTTTTGCATCCAACAAGGCACAGGCCACCGTACTCGGCCATGTCCGCGGCACAGTAGGGCTCGCCAACGGGGAAAGGGACCTGGAGGAGCGACCATTCCATGGCGATGGTGTCGAGCACCAGGCACTACGGGAAACCCCCTATTTGCCGAGTGCCAGAGGCACTCGGCAAAGCCAGTATTACACTCGGCAAAAAGTTTGCCGAGTGTAACACTCGACAAACACCGGACGGCAAACAGCTCTCGGCAAAGCCGGGTTTGCCGAGTGCTTTTTGTCGGGCACTCGGCAAAGATTTTGCCGAGTGTCGAAAAGGCACTCGGCAAAATAAAGTAACGAGACGGAGGGAAACGGCCGTCAAGAGGGTTTGCCGAGTGCCCTGACGGCAGGCACTCGGCAAACAAAAAAAATTTGCCGAGTGCCTGGCCTCTGGCACTCGGCAAACAATGGTAAGTTTGCCGAGTGCCAGGCACATGCACTCGGCAAACAATGGTAAGATTGTGTATCCAGAGAACAACAGGGAGGCGCGGCCGAAACTCGGTCTCAAACCGGAATAGACAATGGAAACTAGCCCCATCTACGCATCCTCGGGCTGTCCAAGAAACGTGGACAATTCGAAACAGATACAATCATAGATATGCAACCCTCGGTCATATCTCCAACTGTATCTATTTCGAACGGGAGACGCCTAACTAGGTTACGCGTTACCTACAAACAGAAATGGAAAAGGTGGGTTTTTTTATGTCTCACATTGCTCTCCTGCAAAGTGACGAGTGGAAGACGGTGGAAAAGCCTCTCCTATCCTGCAAAGAATAAAACATAACACCGTCAATTCAAAATTTCGGCAGCACCTCCCCTATACGGTGAGGTTCCCAAAACCTGCAAGAAAACAGCGGCACGATGGCCGACACTCACATCCAACGAAAAAAACTTTTAGTTGGTTTATAAATAGTACGACTAGTCATCTTTCGCTGTCGCAATGATCAGGGAAATGCTCGATCACTCATTCAAACGTCGTTGATTTATGCCCTTCGCTGCTTAAAGGAAAAGACTCTGTCATCCTATTTCGCAGTCCGGTCGGCCGCGAACGAACACCAGAAAAACTAGAAAGAAATGCGAGTGCAACAGAACAGTGTGTTCTAGAAGCTAAGGTAATTCTCAGCACTCTTGGTATTTACATGATCGAAAATAAATATAAAATCACTTAACACAAAGCAAGACTCCATATTTCCTAACAGTTGCAGCCCTAAAAGAATCGAAGTTCTATACTACTACTGTACCTAATAACAACACCATAGTTAATTCCACGCGAAAGGGAGAGAAGGGAGAATGAGCGCCAGGAACTCGATGGCCTTGAAGCAAGAACATGAACATTTCAATCCATTTAACAAAAACAGAAAAAGAAAAAAAATGGAGAAGAAGCTCACCTTGATGCCGGTGTGGAGGTCGTCGGGGAAGGGGAGAGGGGGGGGGGGGGGGGGGGGCAGGGGCCGGTGGCCGGGGGAGCGGGTGGCGGCGTCGGGGCCGGGGAGCGGTGAGGTGGCGGCGTCGGGGAGGGCGTCGCGGCGGAGGAGGACGCGGTGCGGCGGCCGGGGACGAAGCCGCGGCGGGGGAGGATGCGGCGCGGCGGCGGGGGAGGATGCTGCTGCTGCGGCAAGGGAGGATGCGGCGCGGCGGGGGAGGATGCGGCGCCACGGCGGGGGAGGGCGCCGCGGCCCGGGAGGATGCGGCGCGGTCCGGCGCAGCGGCGAAGGTGGACGACGTGCGCGGGTGGTGGGCGAGGTGCGCGGGTGCCGAAAGGATAAGGAAGAGAGAGAGGGGCGCGCCCCGGGTGGGGAAATTAGAAAAGTTTGCCGAGTGCCGGATCTGGGGCACTCGGCAAACAGGTAGGCACACGGCAAACAATGTTTGCCGAGTGCTGCCAAAGGGGCACTCGGCAAACATTTTCAGTCGACCGATAAAAAAATATTAAAAAATACAAAACAAATTCAAAAAATTTCCAAATTTTGTGTACATACACTTCTTATGCTATATTAACTACAAAAAAATGTTTTGAAGTGAAACGATAATGTGACTTCCGTTTTGGTTCGAAATCTAAACGATCACTTTATAACTCTATGGATCTTCTTCGCGTAAGCTTTGGTTTCTAAACAACGTATGTGACAACTGTAGCGAAACTTTTTCTACGATTTATCATGGCCTCCACGTATGATTTCATGATACCTACGCGAGTCTCGTAATTTTTGGACTTTATTTGAATTTTATAAAATTAAAATACTATTGCACCCCATCTTTGCGCTTATATTTTATGTACAAGATGAACGAATTTTCAGTTCATTTCATGGTTAAAACCTTACATTGGACTCAAGAACATGAATATCAACTTTTGCGTGCATAAACTTTATTATTTGAATCACCTAAAGTTCAAATTTGAATTATCTTAAAAATATACTTTATAAGTCATAAACACCTTAAATATACCAAACGGATGGAAAAAATCACCAAACTTTCGCATGAGGCAACATTCATACATATATCCACCACATAAATAGAAATTGTGGGGAAAAATGAATTTTTTTTTTTTTGCCGAGGGCCAACGTTAGGCACTCAGCAAACAAATAGTTTGCCGAGTGCCACTAACGGAGGCACTCGGCAAACAATTTGAGCACCGTGTGTTACTTGTTTGCCGAGTGCCTCTGGAGTTGGCACTTGGCAAACTATTTGTTTGCCGAGTGCCGGTGGCGTGGCACTCGGTAAACAGTTAAAGTGCCGTGTGCTTGATGTTTGCCGAGCGCAGAGTCCTCGGCACTCGGCAAACACATTGTTTGCCGAGTGCCCGACAAAAGGTGCTTGGCAAACATCGAAACACTCGGCATATAGCCGGTTTCCCGTAGTGAGGACTCGCTCCTTGTGGTCGTTGTTGTACTTGAGGTTGTTGGACTGCCAGTACGCAAACCGGCCCGCACGCGCCCCATTGCGGGCATTCCAGGGGTGGGGCACGCTGAGGGACGGCAGCGGCGACCAATCCCGGGTGCGCGAGGAGAAGACAGTGGCCTCCACGCGGTCGTTGAAGAACTACGCGGCAACCACCCGGAAGGAGGCGTCGGCCTCGTCAACGAGCAAGGCGTAGTTGAGATCCCAACTGAAGCCGCCGGGCTTGCGGAAGAAGACGGCCGTCCGCGCGAAGGGGTCGTAGACGGCGAGGTCCTCCCACTTGAAGGGGCCGCGGGACAGGAGGAGGAGGCCGCCGTCGCAGCCGCGAAGCTTCCACGGCCACGGGCCGCGGCGGATTCCGTTGCCTTCCTCACCTGAATCGGAATGGTGCTCCGGGATGTTGTTGAAGAAGAAGTCCCCGGTGCTGGCGGCGGCGGCGAGGTGGGGGTTGCCGGAGCGCACCGGGAGGAACTGGAGTTTGGGGCAGCGGTAGGGCACCGGGCTGAGGCCGGGGTCCGAGAGGATGACGCCGAGGAGCGGGGGTTCATGGATGGAGAGGAAGCGACGGAGGAGGACGCGGTCGGAGGCCACGCGTCGCCACCGCTTGCAGGCCAGGGCGGCGCGCGCCAGGGACGCCGTGTCGGGGAGGCGGAGGAAGATGTCGCCCAGGACGTCGTCGCCCACGGCCGCCACGGCTGGGGCCGCCTCGCCCGTCGGCTTCTCCCCGCCGCCGCCCTCCTCTAGGGATTCCATATGCACCTCGCCGGCCGCCGCCGCTCGGGAGTGATTTTGCTAGGTTTAGGGCAACTGACACGATGCTTGATCTGCGGGGATCCTGACGACTCCTGAGAATGGTCTAGCTACATTCCCTCCGAATGGGCCACACCATCTACGCGGCCCAGTCTTTTTGGCTTTTCTATTTTCCCTCCGCGCGTCCGTCGTCCTTCTTCAGAAAACGGGAAACTGCCGGGCTTTGGCACCACATGGTTTTGTATGGTGCTAAATTTTGTCGTTTCGGGAGCAACTGCAATGCTTATTTTATTTCATTTCTTTTCGAAGATCTTTTCTTGGTTACAAAATAAGCCGCTTAATTATTTTTCCAGCTTATTAATATGCATGTAACTTTAGCAATGGTTTATCAAAAAATTATGCAGTTGAAGTTGAAACTATGAGAGCAATCATGCAGCACAATGTAGCACTGTTTCTCAATGTGAACAAACTTACCATTGGAAGATGCAGTGCACATAAATGATGGAATAAATCAGAGACGTATCAATTAATAAACAAACCTATGACATGAGACCCACAGCAGGGTGCGAAGCTCCATGTTTCCACCCATGTATCTCTGAAGCATTCTCGGGCTCTCGGCAACAGATCGCCACGAGTCCACTACCGAAGATGCAGTTAGGCCTACAAGCGCAGCAGTTCAACGAGGCATGCCAAAACGCATCATCCGGCGTAACCCTTCCTCTCGACATCCCAGCGGCAGGGCAGCCCGGTGATGAAGATCATCGATGTGGCTGGAGACCCAAACGCAGGTTGGCGAGGCAGAGCGAGGTCTGTGCGGCAAGACACGGGAGAAGGCCGCCTCGTACTGTTGATGGAGATGGCGGCACGGGCGTCCCGTTCCAAGCGGCAGGTCGGTGAAGCTCCGGCTGGCAGCTGGCTTATCCCATCCGTGACCGCGGCAACAAGCTGACCATGTCGATCCTAGCGGCAGCAACTCCCGATGGCTTCGCTTGGCTTGGCCCGACGGACCCTAGCGTCAGATGAAGGGGAATCGGCGGCGGCGACCCCAACTCTCGATCGATCCTATCGGCAGTCTCGGCGGAGAACGTCAAGGATTAGATCATCGATGCGAGATCTTCTTGTTGCAATGGACAGCAACGGCTACATACATACGCGACCACGTGCAGACTCCAACACGCATACAGATACAATACGATGTCCGGGAACGCGTACGTGGGGGTGGGCCTGTCGGCGCTGGTTCTTTCATGCGACGCACGTGGACTCAGAAGGAAAATAATAGAAGTAAAAAATATGAAGCCGCCTCGTCCTTCCTCTTCTTGCCACCGGCTTGCCTGCATGAAAGAGTCCAAAACAAATCTAAAAAGGTAAACTCAAAATATAGTACGTACAAATCGAATTCTACTTTTCCGAAGATTCATCATGGTGATTTTTTATAAAATAAAAGGTCGCCACAAAAGTCATTTTTGCAGTTAACAGATGCATCTTAAGTGTTAAAAGCCAAGTCACCTTAGTATCGGTGAAAGCAGATTCTGCATTACCCAGGAATAGCAAATAATAGATGGATATCTCAAGCACAAAATCATTTTTTACAAGATGCTGAACGGTACTATGTTTAGCCTCAGTGCATGTGGCAGTGTACCATGCGTGCAGGATTTCTATTTTCATATGGTTCCTTGAGACACGATATCATTTATGCAGGGTGACTGAAAGGTGAATGAAGCTACATTGTATTGCTAGTCCTTGGAACTAAAATATTATTAAAATTGTATATGTCAGTCCATTTAATTTGTCACACAGTATATTCAAACTATCACGCCTGGTAACAGTTCTATATAATATGCCAAGAGTCGAAGGTGTTATTGATATCCTCAAAGGTACGGAACGGACTGCCTTGAAAATTGCACTAGGGGCATATTGAAACTGTAAAAGGCAGAGCAACATCGACATAAACATAGCAAAACAAAATCTAACAAAAGCATTGGATCAAGCTCTGACGCCATTACCAACCAACGAAGGTGGCCATGCCATGACGTAGGGATACATATAATCACGAAATGTCTTTCTCAAACTTCCTTATTTTCAAGCAAAAGGACAGGAACCAAAAAATGTCCATCTCGAAATGTCATCTCAGCTTCTGCTTGTCCAACCAGCTGAAAAAGCTAGAAGCTCCGCCCCCAAACGGCCCAGCTTTTCCTAGAATCTGCACTGTTGAAAAGCCAACAAATGAACTAGAAGCTAAACACAGCCCAATCGTCGCTTGTTGTGGTTTTGCGGGAGAGAGTTATGTACCTTCTCTGATAGTTGAGTATTATTTACTCGCAACTACCACTGATATAAATTCCAATCCCCAACTCCTTCACCTCTCCTAGTTGGAGTAGAAGGAGATGGGGTGGGGCACGAATTATTTTGCATATGGTGATATGTATTATATCAATGGCTGTATAAAGTAATTGCAATATATGTGGCATTGTAATATACAGTTTATGCTCAATCAGCTGTTCATAATCCTTAGAGGTATTTCAGACATTTAACCTATACAGGCCACTACATGGGCATCCAAAAGCAGGATTGCCAAACAGGCCAGACCATCAGCTTTTCGGGCCAGCTAGAAAGCTTCTTGAGAAAAGCAGCTTTTCAAAAAGCGGCAGGTACCCCAAAACAGGGCCTAACACAGAAATGCAGTATTCCTACTAACTCTGTTACCTTTTGTTAGCTTTGTCCATTTATGCACATCACAGTTTTGAAAAAAAAAATTAACCAGTTTGAAGAATATATTAACAGATGTGTCTTAAGTAATTCATTCTTAAAAAATAAAATTAAAGTTCATTAATTGTTGGCAAAGTTATCCAAGAAATGGTCAGAATGATGTCTTAAGAGCATATGCTCTCAACGAGGATAATGTGATTGATTAAACACATCTAAAATATGCACGATGATGACCATGTTTGGCATCTAATAGCGGGTATTTGTTAGTGTGATGAATCTAAATCAATAAATAACCAGTTGGGTGGAAAATAATTTTACCCTGCAACATGTTGATCTACCATTGATCTTAGTCCCTCCCCTTCCATCCCACGGTGGGGCCAACTAAAAACATAACGCACGGTGATCCAACATTTCTCGCCGCTCCAGGATAAGGATTTAACATGGTGATGCTTGCATAAACTTGAATGCAATGTGCATATGGTGGATGATACTGCAATCAGAAAAAAGGATGATCGAAACACTTCGTGTGGAAGTTGCAGGTATGGTATAGCTCAAGTGCCCAAAAAAGTGGGTCCAGGTGTTGCTAACTTTATGCCTTACCTAGATATATTTGTTACTAAAACATAGCTGATTTTTTCCAGGCGTGCTCTACAACGTATGCCATGTTGTGAATGTGATAATTTTCTTTTAGGATATCAAACAGCATTTACTTGATAGTCTGTATTTTGCATGGCTTTATTCCACGGGTATGTGTTGAATGCATCCTTTAAGAGCGTCTTTAGTTCCTTTTTCGGAAGCAACTGAACTATTATTTTTTTGATGAAATAGATAGAAACCACCATAAAATGTTTCAACTTTTATTGACAGAATTTATGTTGTAAAGGTCTTGCTAAGTGATGTATCTTCTTAATCAGGTGCGTGACGCACCTGCATTGGTACTAATTAAGATAGGAGTAGAATAAATTTATAAATGGAAGGTGTTCTCCCGTCTCACTTTAGACTGACTCCAACAGATGTCCTATATACTCAAAATGGGTTGGTAAATGAAAAAATGGGTTCAGAAACGCTCTCCAACAGATCACCCAGACGTCTGGCCCATTTTCGGAGCTGCGGCAGCGGCGACCTACCGATAGGGTGTCGTTGCTCCGCGACCTACCGCGCGCGGCTCGTCTTCTTCCTCCCTCCGTGCGACGAATCTCATGGTCTTCGTTTCCATTCATCCGAACCCGGCCGCGCGACGAAGCGATGCCTGGCCGCGCTGTCCACGCGCCGCGCTAGGGCTCAGCCTACGCGCCGTCGCCGTGCGCGTGCGGCCGTGGCTGCTGTGGCGGCGGCGCGGGTCCAAGCGGTTCCGCGTGGGAGACCGCCGGGAGGACCTCGCGTGGGACCTCTCCCGCGCGCGGTTCCCGCCGTCGGGGTCCCCCGAGCCGTCGTCGTTGACGACGAGATGGCAGTCCTGGCGGGGGACATGGCGGAGGAGCCCTACAGGAAGACCAAGGCGCGGCGGCCCCCGGGTCCGGGCCCGGTCCTCATCTCGCGGCGGGTGGGCCCGAGGCGGCGCAGCGGGGCGGCGTCGGTGCGGGGCGGCGTCGGCGCGCGGTGCGGTGGGGCGACGAGGCAGCGGTCATCGCGGGGCGCGGCGGGGCGGGAGGGCGACGAGGCTGCGGTCGTCGCGAGGCGCGGCGGCGGCGTCGTCGTCGTCGGGGATCGATCTGGCGTCGTCGCAAGGAGGAAGATGAAGTTTTTTCTTTTCTTTTTTAACTAAAAGAAGAAGGTGTTGGGTCTGCTGTTGGAGATTGCAATTTTCTGAGTCTTTTCTTTCCATCTCAAGCTGATCTATTTGGCCTTTAGGTCTTCAATTTTAGGCTCTATTGTTGGAGTCAGTCTTAAGCCATGAATATGGGTACATGCATGATGTAGGTCTTGAATAAGACTATAGAACTCGAGGATACCCGTCCTGCCTTCAGCGGCACTGGGCGGAGCGACAACGTACGTGTTGAAAGATCGAAGGTCTTGGTAGACTGGGCGAAGCCCTCCAACGGATTGGGTCATGGATGTTGATCCTCGCGAAGCCCTCCGGAAGTCTTGATGCCCGGAAGAGTGCCTCGCGAAGCCTTGAAGTTCTCTGGATTGTTCTCTATCTGCTTGGCGAAGCCCTCCTGAGGTGTTAGTGCAATCGATATGAACTTACGTTGTGCGTTACTCCGAAGCCCTCAGTCATCCGTGATGCTGGGCAAAGGGGTAAGAGCACGACAGAGAAATGTGGACAGAGTAAATGAGGTATCTTTGGCTCACGGCCCGAAAAACATATGCCATTACAGGAGCTCCTCCCTCCATATATATAGGGGGAGGAAAGACCAATATTACAGCCATGCCATTGGGCAATTCTGTTACGTCTCTAAGAACCAGGCTTCATACTAGCTCATGTTCCATGCCCTTCGCTACGTCTCGTGTTACCTTCGCAAGTGGACGAACACCTTTCGCTGGTAGCTACAGCCCTTTACTTGTCGAGTACTTGTTGCTGGATCCCCAACAGTACGCCCTCAACTGACGAAGCGTCTTTGTGCAACACGGGCCTGAGGCAGTTTCTTATAGTCCTGCAACAAGTTAAATCATTTCATATTTTATCCTTTGGTGTCCTTTTAATTTTTGTCGTTCGATCTACGCGGTGGCTCGCTCCCTGCGGTGTTTCACGCCTATAAAAGGAGTGTCGTCTTTGGCGTTTTACTGAAGTCATTTGAGTCCTCTCTTTTTACTGCCACATATCTCTTCCCCTTGGTACCTTTGCCTATTTTCTGCTTTCTTCGCTTAGATTCATTTGCTTTAGCAAAGATGCCTCCCAAGATTACTTTGATTGAGAGAGTGGAATGATTCTTTTGGTCACTCCGAGTGCACGGATGCTTATCTTGATGATCATTTCACCTCCGATTTTGGCCCTAGAGACTCTGCTCGTTCTCCTGGATCCAACCTTGTACCAAGACCGTTACCTGGCGAAGCCGTTGTCTTTCTTGAGTTCTTCAAGTATGGGCTTCGGGTGCCTGCGCATCCTTTTGTTGCTCAAGTTCTTAAGACTTTTCATTTGGAGATTCACCAGCTTACTCCAAATGCTATTGCAAGGCTTGCTATTTACGTCTGGGCATGCAAGTCCCAAGGCTTTGAACCCAGTGTGTCTGCCTTTGCTTTCACCCATCGGATTCACTTTCAACCCACGTCGAAGGCGAAGTTAGATAGTTTTGGAGTGGTCAACTTCATTCATACTGATTTGAAAAATGTCCCATCGTTTGGGCAACCTAACAAGGTGACCTATCACTGGAAGCGGAATTGGTTCTATGTCAAGTTTAGTGAAAACTCTGAGATTGTTAGTTCCATGGAACCACCTAAATGGTTGATTCAAGTTGAAGTTGATCGTGATGATGGTTTCGTGGGCTGCTCGGATTCCCTTCGCAACATCAGGCATTCTTTAAGCTGTCGTGACCTGGTGGAGGAATACATCTCTGCGGGAATTGGTCCCCTTCGACCTAACAGGAGCCTTCAGTTTGCAGAAGATTCATATGAAAATGGCCTTTGCAAATACGTATTGAGTGGTAAGGTCCCCTCTGTTCTTGAAGTTGAAGAGCGAAATGCTGATAAGGAAGAAGTTGGTCGTCGAAATGCTCGTATTCCTGCTCGCTTTAACCGATCATTCGCAGCTCAGAACCAGCCATATGAAGAATATGGTGTTCCTGTTTTGAAGCGGAAAAGGAGTTCGAAGGCTTTGGCCTCCGAAGAACCAGAGGCTTCGAGGAAGCACTACTGCAAGGACGCTTCAGCCTCTACTAGTAAGCACCTTCGCGGGACTGCTTTAAATGCTAGACCCATTAGTGTTGCCCCTCCGCAAAGTTTTGATGAGGGCAAAGGTTCTTCTAGTGATGAGTCAGACGAAGATTCCTCATCTGAGGAAGGCCCCTTCATCGGGCTTCCTCGGTTTCGTATCTCGGAGGATGATGCCCCCATTGAGTTTGAGCCTGACAAAAGCTACAAGGGCCCCGGATTTCCTTCGCTTACACCTTCAGAGATCTTCCCTAGTGCTGCAGTTTGGGAAGATGTTGGGCAGGTTCTGCCAAATATTTTATTTGCGAAGGAGAGAAATCATCTTTCTGGAGTTAAATCTGAACACCTGTTTCAGGCACTTTACGCTAATCAAGTCAAGGTTAACCCTTTACCATTCTCAGATTAATCGCTTCTTGATGAATTTGACTGATCACTATTTTTTCTTTTTCAGGTATTCCCTGTCATTGGTTCTATCAAAGACCAGTTTTTCTATTTTTGCAACCGCCTTTGCCATTTTAGGCAGAGGTCTCGCGATGCGAGGGCTGAGCTTTGAGGGAAGACCTCTGAGGAGAGGGAAGTTTCATCATCTCTTTTCAAAGCTTGCGAAGATTTGAGAGACTGCCTTTTATATCTTGGAGGCGAAGTGCAAGATTTTCCTCTATCGAATGCTTCGAATAGAGATCTTGCTAAATGGATTTCCGTAAATTCTTCTTTTGCGAACTCCACGGCAGAGAATTTTGGGGTCCTTGCTGGGGCTGCTGGTATCGAAGAGGCCTTCGCTCAGCTGAGTTTGTCTGGCGGGAGTGTTGCCCTGATTTTAAATGAAGGCTTTTCTCCTGTTAAGGAACTTCCGGATCCTATTCCAGATGAAGCGCGAAGGTCTTTTTTCAAAATGGCTTCGCACTGGCAAGATATTGGGTTCGGGCGTGTTTCTTCTTTTGTTGATAGGTTTAGAGAGAAACAAAACTCCGCGGCCTCGAACGGCTCCGCGAATGATGTTCCAGAAGAATAACTTTGCTCTTGGGAGCCTTTCTAATTATAGGTGTATTTGTAATTTAATCAAAGGTACTTCTTTAGATTATGCGAAGGTTCGTTCGATTAATATACCCTCTTGACCTTTCTGGTCTTAATGCGATGTCTGAAGTACCCTTTTCTTTTGGTACTTATTTTTCGCGTTCTTCTTTTGAGAGTTTGTTTGGTTGAAATCTTCGTCTTTCGAAGGTTTCTACCTGTGTGAGAGAATGTCTTTTGTTTAAGCGTCGCTCAGTTTCTGTCCTTTGTGGACAAATTTGAGGGTCATAAGTTTTTCTTATTGGACCTTCGCTTGATCTTTTAACTCCCGCTGTTTGGGAGTTTTTAGGTGTTTTCTTGTCCTTTCTGGACGATATTGAGGGCAATAAACTTTTTATTAACCCTTTGATTGATCCTTTTATTCCCATTCTTAGGGAATTTTTTGGACAATGTCGAAGGCCATAAGCTTCTTTTATGGAACCTTCGCTTTGATAATGTTACGAAATCTTGAATTTTAGGGAAAATATTTTATTCCTCGGTCCTGCCTCGTTAAAAACCTTGCTCCCCGCGAAGGGATTCCCTTTGCAAGGAAAAGAGTACAGGCCGGATATTTTTCCTTTTACACATAATACTTTTTCAGCTTTTCCACATTCCAAGTATGGCTTACATCTTCTCCTTCGGAAGACAATAGCTTAAAAGCTCTTTCATTGACAGTTGCCTTCGCTATGAAAGGTCCTTCCCACTTGATCTGTAGCTTTCCTACGGTTTCTTCATTATGCTTTCGTCGAAACACCAAATCGCCATCTTTTATATCCTTCGATCTTATGCCCTTGTTTTTCCACTTTTTCGTTTCTTCTTCGTATTTCTACAAATTAAGTACTACTTCATTGTGAATTTTCTCCAGGCTCTCTTTTGAAGTTAAAGATGCTTCGTCTGAGCTTTCTGCTAAGCTTCGCAGAGATTTGTTTTCTATCTCTTCTGGTGTCATCGCCTCTTCTTCGAAGAGTAACTTGAAAGGACTGAAACCAGTTGATTTTGATGGCGTGGTTCTTAGTGACCATATAACTGAATGTAGTTCTTCCGGTCATTTTCCTTTTTTGATGTTCAGGAGCCTTTTCTCGACTGCCAAAAATATTCTCTTGTTTGCATTTTCAACTGCTCCATTTGTTTGAGGGTGGTATAAGGATGCGACGCGAAGGTTGATGCCCAGTGATTCGCATAAATCAATGAATAGCTGACTATCGAATTGTTTTCCATTGTCTACCACCAACCTCCCCGGGACTCCGTATCTGCATATTATAGCCTGCCATATGAATTTCTTCATATTTTCTGAAGTGATCGAAGCCACCGCTCTGAATTCGATCCACTTTGAGAAATAATCCATTTCGACGAAGGTATATTGTAGGTTCCCTGGTGCCGCTGGTAGTTTTTCAACTATGTCTATGCCCCATTGATAGAAAGGCCATATTGGTTGCATTAGCTGCACCTCTGCTGAAAGGCTTCGCTGATGCCTAGCAAAGAATTGGCATTCTTTACACTTTTTTACTATTTCCTCAGCGTCTCTTGTTGCTGTTGGCCAGTAAAAACCCATTCTGTAAGCCTTCACTACTAGGGATCTTGATGCGATGTGAGATCCACACGTTCCTGAGTGGATGTCTTGGAGTATTCGTTTTCCATCTTCTGGTAATATACAACTAAGCCATGCCTGACATACTACCCCTTATAGAGTTGTCCTTCGATCAATTTGTAGTTTCTTGCTTTTTGCGCTATTCTCTTTGCTTCAACTTCGTCTTGAGCTTCGTACTGACTATGTCATCCACATAAGCTTCAGCGTTTCTTCCCAATTGATCTTCAAATATCTTTTTGACTAGCCTTGCAAATGTTGCTCCTGCATTGCGAAGGCCAAATGGCATCCTGATGAATGTTCCATCGTGTGTGATGAAAGCTGTTTTTCTTCGTCTCCTTTTGCCATATGTATCTGGTGGTATCCTGAGTAGGCGTCTAGGAAGCTTAGTAGCTGACATCCGGCTACTGAGTCTGTTATTGTGTCTATTCTGTCTAAAGGGAAGTTATCTTTTGGGCAAGCCTTGTTTAGCCTTGTAAACTCAATGCACATTCTCCAGTTTTCTTCTTTTTTGACCGAAGTCAGTAGGGGAAACCCCAACCTATTTTTTTTTTTACTTTTTCTTTTATTCCAGCCTGGTTATCTGCTCCCACGGGGAGTTGAACCCAGGTCTGCTAGATACTACTCAGGTGCTCTAACCACTAGGCTAGAGGCCCTTTCGCGTTTTCTTCTTTACTAGTACAACATTCGATAGCCAACTTGAGTGGATTGTTGGCCTTATTACCCCTGCTTTTAGCATCTTGGTTGCTTCCACCTTCGCGGCAGCCTTCTTTTCGTCGGATACTTTTCTGATTTTATCTACGAAGGGTCTTATCCTTGGGTTTACCTTCAGCTCGTGTTGTATTGTTTCTCTTTTGATTCATGTAATATCTTGTGGTGACCATGCGAAGATGTCGGCGTTTTCTTTCAGAAATCTGATCAACTGTTCCCTCTCGTTTGCCGAAAGGTTTTTCCCTATTTTAACAGTTCTCTCTGGCTTTTTTGGCCATAGGATAGCCTCCTCTATTTCGCTCGAAGGCTCCAGCTTGGCTTGTTCTCCCTTCGCTCGATTGCTTTCTTGTTCGTCCTTTTCACCCGTTCCTTTGTCAGTCTCAGCCTCTTGGTGCCTGATTGGGTTGCAATGTATATTTATTATGCCCCTTTCCGAAGGGATCTTCATTGTTAGGTAATTGTGGTGCACTACTGCCCTGAAGGATATCAGGGATTGTCTTCCGAGTATGGCATTGTACTGACTTTCGAAATCCATGATTACGAAGTCTGTTTCTTGAGTTGTTGATTTTTCTCCGTCCTCGAAGGTTATCTTCATTCTTATGTTTCCTATTGAGCATGCTTCCTCTTCGCCGAAGGCCTTGAGTACTGTTTTGTTGGTATTTGTGTAACCATTGATCTTCATGCGTTTTAGGGTGTCTTTGAAGATGATGTTCACCAGGCTTCCATTATCGATTAGGATTTTATGAACTAAGAACCCTTCGATGTCTGTCTTAATTACGAAGGCATCCGTGTGTGAGTAGTCGGTGACTTTGATGTCTTCTGAGGTGAAACAGATAGTTGGTTGTTTTTGTTCTGGGCTTCCTGTTCTTGCCCTCGCTGTTTTTACTGGGTGACATTCCTGTCTTCTCTTCATTGTGGGTTCGGCCCACGGCCGGCACCAAATGTTGGGGGATCGAAGGTCTTGGTAGACTCGATGAAGCCCTCCAACGGATTGTGTCGTGGATGTTGATCCTCGCGAAGCCCTCTAGAAGACTTGACGCCCGAAAGAGTGCCTCGCGAAGCCTTGAAGTTCTCCGGATTGTTCTCTATCTGCTTGGCGAAGCCCTCCTGAGGTGTTAGTGCAATCGATATGAACTTACGTTGTGCGTTACTCCGAAGCCTTCAGTCGTCCGCGATGCTGGGCAAAGGGGTAAGAGCACGACAGAGAAATGTGGACAGAGTAAATGAGGTATGTTTGGCTCACGGCCCGAGAAACAGATGTCATTACAGGAGCTCCTCCCTCCATATTGATAGGGGGAGGAAAGACCAATATTACAGCCATGCCATTGGGCAATTCCGTTACGTCTCTAAGAATTAGGCTTCATACTAGTTCATGTTCCATGCCCTTCGCTACGTCTCGTGTTACCTTTCGCAAGTGGACGAACACCCTTCCCTGGTAGCTACAGCCCTTCGCTTATCGAGTACTTGTTGCTGGATCCCCAACAGTACGCACGGCGGCTTATTCCGGCGATGACCAGATTGGGTGCTAGCTGCTAGTGGTGGTTCTAAGGGCGATGACCAGAGGAATGTCATACGGATACAAAATTTATCATTGTATAAAACACCAAATTTGTTGATCTAAGGGCCGAAACTCTATTTTTTTCTATTTCCTTTTTTTTGGATTCTCCAATTCTTGATTCTTGTATTGCAGGTCTGCGAATAAATATGATAAATCTAACAATACTACACAAAGGCAGTGGGTTCTTTTTTCTTTTCTTTTTTTTTTGCGAACTGTAAAGGCAGTGAGTTCTTGACATGGAGAAGGCTATTCTTGATAAGATGGAATGTAACCGCACTACGTGGCACATCTTATGTCTTCCTGGTGATGAAAAGGGCCGTGAAACACTTTCTGCAGTTTGTATTTTTAGATTGTAACCAGAAGAAATGTGTTACATAATTGCTTGCCATCTGGTAATAGACACTATCTCAGCCAGAAACAGTTTCTGCAGTTTGTATTTTAGGATAGAGTGCCGCTATACACATGACTCCCATGTGCGACTGCCGTTTACGACAAGCTCGATGCACGCGGCTTCACGGCGAGGAAATCTCGGTGTGAGCAGTTTAACTCAGCAGCATATATACATGCATGCAGGTGACCGATCGGGTCGTACACATGCATGCAGGTGACCAAACAAGGCGTTTATTATCTGGGGCGGAACAGTAATCAGCCTACCCCCATCTAGCTCAGGAATAGGCTTCTCCGTTGTTGGGTGGAGATAGCAGCCGTACTGCTAGGGATGCGACGACAAGTGTATTATATTAAACAATGAAAGCTGTCCATAGGTAGTGCATAGTAAAAGTCATGTTTGGTACTGCATAAAGTAGTCAACCATTGTGAAATAGTTAATAGATAGTGTACAAGTAAAAGATGTCCATAGATTTATAAACAAGCAACATGGAATAAAATATTATATTTTTACAAAGACACTATGCATAAACTATTAAAGAAACCAAATCAGTTGGAAATATGATTTTTTTCGTGTGAATAAGTAGTGCAAAAGGTTGGGATGGATTTTTTTTATACGGACCGGTCCCAACTTAATTTCTCTACCATTGTGACGTTGTGTACAACTATAAACAACTTACCATGGGACCCGCACTTATGCACTAATATATGCATAACCATTGTGGTTGCCTTAATAACTACACTTATGCAACCGTTTAGCAATTAGTTTCATACAACAGTATGGTTGTCTACAGTTGCATAGTAAAAAATTAAGGAAGCAAGTCATTTTATAAAAGTACGCATAATAAACAATGGGGAAGCAAGTCATCCACGGAGTACTATCAGCGTGTTCGGTGGTTTGCTGGCTGGCTGGCTGGTTTTCACTCACGAGTTACTGTAGTAACTCGTGAGTGAAAACCAGCCAGCCGAACAGGGCGTATATATTTATCGGAAACCATGTTCTGCAACTTTTCAACCCCCCCCCCCCCCTACGCACGAGACAGGCCTACGCCTAGCTAGGGAGCGCAACGGCAAGTGTAGCATATTAAACCCACTGTGAGAATCGAACCGAGTGATGTGAGAGAAAAATCTGACTCATGTTTAAGCGTCGAATGGTGAGGAAGAAAAAAAATCAATTTGTACCCGTGAGCTAGCGCTGCATGCAGGTGCATGTGCTCTTCAAACCGCATGGAAAGAAAGCTTATTTTATTTGCTTGGTCTGACACACGGTGCAGCTCCGTTCGACGCAACGCTGTGAGAGCCGAACCTCCAATCTGACACATAGTGCAGCTCCGTTTGACACCACACTATTTATTGGAAACTATGTTCTGCAGCTTTTCATCTCCCTACGCACGAGACAACTAGGCTAGGCCTAGCCAGGTTTATCATCAACAATTGTCTAATTTGCTTCCCTGTCAGATTTGATTAATTTCGGTGGAATACACGCGTCGAGCAAATAAAAGGTGGGCACCTGGCCCTATGCCCTCAGGATAGATTCCGATATTTCAAATGGTCTGAGCTAATTTGATTTCTACTGCCATAGATGAACAGATGGGTTGTATAATTTGTTCTATCATAATTTTCAATGTTCTTGTATCCAACTGTTCTCGCCGCTCCAGGATAAGGATTTAACATGGTGATGCTTGCATAAACCTGAATGCAATGTGCATATGGTGGATGATACTGCAATCTTAAAAAAGGATGATCGAAACACTTCGTGTGGAAGTTGCAGTTATGGTATAGCTCAAGTGCCCAAAAAAGTGGATCCAGGTGTTGCTAACTTTATTCGTTACCTAAACATATTTGTTACTAAAACATAGGTGATGGTTTCTCAGGCGTGCTCTACAACATATGTCATGTTGTGAATGTGATAATTTTCTTTTAGGGTATCAAACAGCATTTACTTGATAGTCTGTATTTTGCATGGCTTTATTCCACGGGTATGTGTTGAATGCATCCTTTAAGAGCGTCTTTAGTTCCTTTTTCAGAAGCAACTGAACTATTAATTTTTTGATGAAATAGATAGAAACCACCATAAAATGTTTCAACCTTTATTGACAGAATTATGTTGTAAAGGTCTTGCTAAGTGATGTATCTTCTTAATTAGGTGCGTGACGCACCTGCATTGGTACTAATTAAGATAGGACTAGAACAAATTTATAAATGGAAGGTGTTCTCCCGTCTCACTTTAAGCCACGAATATGGATACATGCCTGATGCAGGTCTCGAATAAGACTATAGAACTTGATGATACCCGTCCTGCCTTCAGCAGCGCTGGGCAGAGCGACAACGATACGGACAGCGGTTTACTCCGGCGATGACCAGATTGGGTGCTAGCTGCTAGTGGTGGCTCTCATATCTGTTTTCCGTTTAGGACTAAATGATTTTGAGGCTTTGACGACCAGGGATACGGACGTGGGCATTGGGGAGGAACGTGGGCGTTTCTTCACAGAGGTACCTAGTTCTTTTTAAAATTTTGAATAAACTATCAGCAACGGCAGGCCTTGCTGACATTGTTGACCTGTATTCGCCGCTGGGATGGTTAACCAATGATGGGTCCCCTACCCATCACAGGCCGGGCTCGGCCACTTTCAGCGACCTGAACTCAGTATCGGGTAACTATAGGCCTGTATGGCCCGCCACTAAAAGGAGTTTTTGTAGTAGTGTTGATCAAGCTATTGATCGTACATGTGTTGGTGTAATCACTCTCAAGATGAGAAGGGGAAGTTGATATTGTCGGCATGGGAAGGGATCCTCAATGCTCGCATTTACTTGATACTCTGTATTTTGCATGGCTTTATTCCACGGGTATGTGTTGAATGCATCCTTTGAGAGCGTCTTTAGTTCCTTTTTCGGAAGCAACTGAACTATTAATTTTTTTATGAAATAGCTAGAAACCACTATAAAATGTTTCAACTTTGATTGACAGAATTTATGTTGGTGGTCGAAGTTTATCATTGAGTCTGATTGCTTGGTGGTTATGTTTACGTTGGTGGGATGTTGGTGGTCGAAGTTGTATTTTGTTACGCACGAAATTTGCCGGAAGTATCGTTCCAAGTTGAGAATGAAATGGTGTCGCATGACTGACAAGGCGGTGTGATGCGAGCAGGGTCCTAGATGTACAGCAATTGGTGGCTTGAGAACAATGAGAGTGACGGATAAAGTTCTCTTCTATTTGCAAAAAAAAAAAAGTATATAAAGAATATAAGTGAGCCGTCACAGCGGCCCGAGTGGGCATGCGGAGGATTTTCTGGTCCAAATGACTGCTTGTTCCTCGGGCCATATGTGTTCAGACAAAATGCGGAAAAAGGATATGTTGGATGATGAGCCAGCGTAAGCAACTGACGGCTGGGCCTGCACAGGGACATGGAGGATATCCAAGCAATCTCCTTCTCCACTGATCCCAGCTTCCCCAACTGCGTGGCTGCTGCTATCACAGGCACTGGCATTGCGTTGAGAGATGCGGGAGCAGCTGATTACAACTTGCGGCACTGCTGGATCAGACGCCCTACAGCTCATGTGATCATCCAAGACCTCCTCTTTTTTGACGGCCCCATGGGACGAAAGTGCTTCCACGCCATCACCGACCGGGAGGACCTCGTGGCAGCATCCATGGGGGGATTGGGGCCTGCAGTCCAGATCAACTTCTTCACGTACAACGTGCACAGAGAGGTGGACGATGTGCTGCGTGACATGCCCACATCAACTCGCGTCGTCAGATACCTGGTGGAGTCGCGAGGGAAGCTGCTCATGGTTCGCTGGTACTACCGCTGCTCCCCGTCAAATAATGGTCAGCGCAAAAGCTTGTTTTTCTGTGTCTTCCAATGGGAAACGACAGGAGGAGTAGAGCCCTCGTCGTGGTTGGAACTCCTGGGCCTAGACGGCCGAGTTCTCTTCCTCGCGCGAGGGTCTTCTAGGTCTTTTGATCACCCGCCGCACAACAGCGACATTCCAGCTGGGAGCATATACTATTTGGATGACACTACTAGGCTTTCTGATGGATCAAAGAGTGGCAGGCAGCAGAACAACACCGACATGGGTGTTTACTACATGGGTGTACAAGGCCAGAATATCTCCATGACCCCTACTCTATGCTCCCGGATTTACGGCCCGTGAAATTATGTGGTCATGGTCATAACCAGTCAAGGGAACATAAGAATAAAGTTTTTTGAGCGCCTGGAGCAGTTGGAGACTTATGCTAGGAAGAAATCTGCTGCTGATCAGACGGGTATAAAATCCAAAGGTTCTGTGTGGCGCTTCATACAGGAACCACAGTCCAACTTCTACAGCCTTCCTCCGATATGGTTAATTAGCTGATTAAATCTCCAAAATGATGCAGCAGCCTCTCCAAGCAAAAGTCATGAGTTCTGTGGACAACTGATTAAGTCTCCATGTTAAGTAGAATCAAAATGTTTATTGTGATGACATCTTGTATTTCAGCTGTCATACTTGTTGCCTAGAGGTTTCATCTTAATTGAACTATGTTCCCTTTATCAGATTTTTTGTTCAGGAATTTATTTGTGCATGGGAACTTGATATGTACTCTGAAACAATGTATATTTCCCAATAAATTATCATCAAATGTACTAAGCCAGTTTCTATTAGCATAAAAGTATTTATCTCATTTCTACTAGATACTGTTGCATTGTGTCGACCATATTAAATTTTTTCTTATCTCTGCAGTATAATTATTGGGTGGTGTCAAATGCCCATGGACTCTTATATGTCTCACAGAAGTATGTTACTTTGTTCTGTCAAATATGAGCAGGTTCATCTAAGATCTTAGTTTTTTCTGGCAGGTCAAATATGATTCCATTTTTATCATCAAATTTGCTGAACCAGTTTCTATTGGAATAATATAGTATTTATCTGTTTTTTACTAGATACTGTTGCATTGTGTCGACCATATTCTATTTTGTTTCTTATCTTCTGCAGTATAATTATTGGATGGTGTCAAATGCACAAGGACTCTTATATTTTCTATCATAGAAGTATGTTATGTTTTTCTGTCAAATACAAGCAGGTATCATCATAATAAGATCTTAGTTTTTCCTGGCGGGCCTCCCTACTCTACTGTTACACATTCACTGACGCTTCCTGCCACGAACACACACGCGGTTATCGGCGTCTCCGGCCCGATCGCTGCCTCGGCGGCCACGTTGAAGCCTCGAGCTGCGTCCTCATCCGCTCACCTCCCACTCTTGATCCATCAGCAATGCACAAGCAGCCCCTCCGCCTTCTCCTTTTGCAGATAAGTGAGAAGATCTGAGGGCAATGATGGGCGCAAAGTCATTGATTCCTCCGTCCATGGGACCTTCTCGATCCATCCCCAGTTCCCCATAGATGTCTTCGTCGCCACCTCCCTCTGTTCCACTGCATGTGACTTTGGCATCAACATAAGATGTGAGTTCTGTTCTTTTGTCATTCTTAGAAAAGTTAGGATCTTACGTTTTTTTTTCTTGATTACGCAGGAGAGCTGCTATCATTGCATTTTAGAGAGAAAAAGATCAGCCCCTCACAAACACCACCAGCTCACTCCAGACCAAGCTGTGAGGGGATGTTTGCATCACAAATGAGAGCTAACCTATAAAACAGAACTGAGGTGAGGCATGACCAAGCATCACAGTTAGGATCCTAAGACACAATGATTCTTTTTCAACAGAGTTATGGTTTGGGTTCAATTAAAGAAAATCTCTGCTATGTTAGCCTTGATCTTACAGTTTTTCATTTGGAAACATGATTCCGTTTTTATGTCATTTCATCAAGAATTTAGGAGCAGTTCTTAAGTCTGAACTCTGGGTTCTAAACTCAACTCCCTTTTTTTCTGTTGAATTTTGACTGAGCAGAAGATACATATGAGGACAGGGACTGTGCAGAGAACACTGAGGCCAACAAGGTTTCCGTAGACCTCTTCCCTCAAAGTGCTAGGCAGGCTCTGATTTTAAGTGTACGATGCAACGGATACCTTTAGTTAACATTAGTTTCTGTGCCCCATTGTTATGGTTAATTACTTGAGTATAAAAATATTTTTTTTTCAACACAGGGTCCTGTGCCTTGGGTCATGGACATTGGAGCTGTAGGGTCAAGAATGAATATGTATGAAACCATTCACAGGCTCTGGCTTTTGGAGGATCAGCAATATTCCATGCTTTGGTGATATTTCATAGAATTATAATGTGATCCTTCTTTCCAACTGAATGTGTATGGTTTGATGATCCCATGATTTGATGCTGTTAACTAAGAACAATAGTTATTGTTTGGTAACAAATTGAGATAAGGAATGGCATACTTAGATGGACCCTTTGTGCTTCTCTACTGTCATGGCATGTATTTCTTTCTAACTTTTTCCGCACTTCCTAAATATTCAACGCGTACTTAATTGATCATCCTCAAAGCTCAGTTAAGATATTAATGCAACCAATGCAAATTGCAATTTATGATTGGAACGGGTGATTCATTTTCCTTATGTAGTTTGAGGAACGTTTATTTTTGTCATAAGTGGGCAATTCATTAGCCTAGCAACTGAAAATAACTTATTTCGCTAATGAACTTTGACTGCCTTTTTGGTTCTTCCATTTTAACGATCTGTAACGTGATAGTAAACATTGCATATAGACGCTATGTCAAGTGATGTTTTGTTTCGATATCATCTATGACTTCAGAAATTCTGTAAATTACCTTGATTCTTAATTTTTGATAGAATGGTTGGCTTCCTAATGGTTAACGTGACTGACAGTTCTATTTTTCTGATACCACCTTTCAAGGAGCCAATGATTGTTGACTTCTTTTCCTTTTTTTTTTTTTTTTTTTGCTGCTTGAAAGGAGCAAACTACTAAATGCTACATCAATAATTAAGATGGTTAATTATATATTGAGGTACTTATGATTAATTAGTAGAATAAAAAATTATACTAAATGTGATTCTTAATGTTACAGTAACAGATTATTATATTTTCATTTGATGGAATTTCTTTTGGGTATTCTGTTTACGTTTATGTGTTTTTTTTTTTTAAAGTCGTAGTATTGAGTAGTAACAGAAGATACAATAATGACCAAGAGGCTAAGTTGAACCAAACTGTAAACCAACCAACAGATGACAGGATTTGATAAAATCTGACATGCTTTCAGCAGTGCTTTAAAGAAATAATTAACCATGACGTAGTTTTTTTAATTTGGAAAAAAGAAAAAACTTATATAATGACAACTGAAGGTATGTTGCTTTACCAGTGTGGTGGCCCGAATGTCGCGGTAAGGGTCACATGCGCACCAACTCCTACATCTCTCTAAGCATCCAGGGCCTAGGTAACATCCTCTCTAAACTTTGAAGGATTCTGAACTACAGGAGTTTATTCAATTTTGTTTCTTGTCTTCTGCAGTATAATTATTGGATGACGTCAAATGCACATGGACTCTTATAGTTTGTCATAGAAGTATGTTATATTGTTCTGTCAAATACGAGCAGACTATTATATGTTTCATATTTATAGTAAGTTGTAAGAGGAATAATATGGAGGAACAAAGATCATGAACATTAAGAAAGGTCTGCAAGAGATTCTGAGATTGAAAATAGCTGTATTTGACTTTGCGGTTGGTCAATACCCACCATGCCTGAACTTTTATGAGCATGCTTGAGTACATCATAACTATGATTTTCTTGAAGCTAGGGACAGGTGGTAATGTGACATGGAAGCCTTTTCTAGCGCATCAAATATGGCTGTACGTAGCTGGTCTGGTACTTGAAGTATAATTAACAATATTGTTAATTGTAGCTATTAATAGCTATTGCATCAAAGGATAAGATGATGTTCTAAAGTTTCCTCCTTGTTAAGGCTACATAAAAAATACCGATCAGATGATTGTATATGTTTCCTTTTTCTTCACCTTTGAAGGTTTCTTAAGGTGATCCAATGCATTATTTCTAGTGAATGTTGACATGTTGGTTTTATTTACTTTAGGTTAAAGATTAGGTATGAAGCGTCTCCGCTTTTCACAGGGTCGAGTCGGTAAAGCGCTGATGAACATACGCAACAGTACGGCATATAAAAAGCACAAATTTGCATATTTGAGTTATTACATGTCTTAAATGAGTTAAAACACGAGAGTAGCACAGCGGAAGTCTCAAACTATACCAAATCTACAATACTCGACGATAAGTGGCCGCACATCGAAGCCCTGCGATGTGGACCCGCTGAGAAACTCCACCAAGCAACAGCAGAAGCAAAATCTATACCTGCAGAAAAACATAAAGAGCCAAACCCTGAGTACTAGTTACTCAGCAAGACTTACCCGTCAACGTGGCTAACTACAGCCGACTCCTAGAATGCAAAGGCTACAAGGGGTTAGGCTGACTCACTTGTATAAAAGCGCACTAATTATTTGGTCCTTACTTTCAAGTTTTAATTCCAATTAAGTACTTAACCAATAAAGTAGTGTTCATATATCTAGGACAGGTATAAGTAACAATACATCAACGGTGACAGTACAATAGCAAAATATGTAAATAACAGTAATGTAATAAACTAGCATCATCATCTCATCAATCATATCACACTACGAGGTGACTCAGTGAGCAAGGTTGCTCATAACCGAGAGCGGCGGCATCGATGTACATCCTGCAGGAGAAAACCTGACCACACGCCACACACAACAAAGGCCGTATGCAGCAACTATTCGCGAAGATCCCCCTAGAACTGGCTGAGTCTCACACCTCCCGAGAAAGGCCCTCCCGCACAGTCCCCATCCCAGACGTACGCCCTGATTAGGAGGCATCCTTTCTCTCCCAAGTACCATGATAGAAAGTGCAAGTATCCGCAAGACACTAGGGCAACCTAAGCTACTAAGTTTACTAGGCCCATAAAAATACTAGCATGTGATCAGTACGTTCGAACTTGCTCAACAGGGCCAACAACAAATGGTCCTTAATCGACACAGACGGGGCTACACCACCGTGAAGGCCCAGCCTTCTCCAACCATCCTATACAAGCAATTCCCCGTCCGGTCTCAACAAATCCTAAATCCAGCTAGTACAATCCAGGGTGATTCCTATCATGCGAGTGGGACCTACCACTCGACTTCTACTGTCCGCTATCCACTAAGCCTAGCAAGTTCTAACGTAACCTAGACCACATCTACAAAAATAGGACACAAGGTAGGATATGGAAGGGTAATCCTAATGCAGTTCTAAGGTTTCACATCAACTCCTAATAAACCTAATGCACAAACAATGACTAGCCCCAATCAAGTGCGAAAATAAAAATCCTAAATAGGAAGGCATGCACCGGGGCTTGCCTGGCTCAGGAGTACACTAGCTGGTCAGCTACGGGGTCAGTATCCTGCTGCTGCTCCTCCTCCTGCACCTCCTCTGGCAGCTGGAAGCCCAGAGGCTCCGGGGTCTTCTCGGTCACTATATGAAATGACAAGGAAAATAATGCAGTTAGATGCAAAGAATATGATGCAATTAAAGATTTAAGTTACTTGATAGGACAGTCATTTACACTGTAAGTGCAAATGATTTAACTTGGTTAATTATTTTCGTCTGAAGTATTTCCTTCATTGACTTCTATTTAAGTTATTTATTAATTTAACTCGAGTTGATTAAATAGATAAATCAATTTAGAAATTTAATTTATGTCCAGTGACATTTTTCTGGGAAAAGTCACCACTGGAAGTAATTTACTGTGAAGTTTGATGATTTGTTGCAATACAAATTATTTATAATAATTTATACAATGCAAAGCACAATTTAATTCATAAGAAAATAATTAAACATTATATTACAGTGGAAAAATATGCTGTTGGTGTGTTAAAAGTAGATTAACAAGCATGCAAGATTTCAGGATTTATGGAGCAACAGAAAATTAATTATAAATTAAACAATATCTTCACGAAAGCATTTTTACAGAAAACAGAGGACAAGATTTGTGTGATTTGGAGTTTTTGCCGGGTAGATCTGAGTATATGGAATCCAAAACAATTGGTTTCGCATTTTTCTGAGGTGTATTCGATTTATTACGAATTTTACAAGCTCCTGTGAATTTCTGAGGAATTACAGATATTCGAAAGAGATCGAAAATCGGCCGGGCCAATCAGATTCGTGCAACACACAGACCACAAGGTTTGGGCCGCAGCAGATCTGGGCCAACCGCAACAGATCCAGCCGCTAAGATTTAAGGACACATAGAAGGCTACACGAGGCGAGCACCAGATCCCGCATAGTCACACTAGATCTGAACTATGCAGCCGAGTGTGTGTTGGCCGGAGGTTCACTGGAGGTGGGCGGCGCGCTCGCCGGAGTTGAGTTCCCGGCGGCCAACTGGCCAAGGATTAACGTGAGAAGGGACAGCGTGAGACGTAGAGCTCACCTAGGGGACGTGGAGCTCGCGGGGATGGCTGGAGTAGCGTCGGCGACGAGAGGTGGGGAGGGAAGATGACCGGCGACGTTGAGGGGCCAGAGCGTAGCTCGGTGGCGGACGGGATCTGTACGGAAGCCTTCACAGCGACTCGAGGAAGCTTGGCGCGGGCACCGTTGACTTCGAGGATACCAGAGGGGCTCGGTGTCGAGGTACGGCGGGTGGCGGAGGTCCGGCGAGGCGGCGAGCTCACGGGGTTCGACGGGGCAATCCACACGCTGGTGCTCCGGCTTCCTGGGGCTGCAGGAGACGTTGGCGTGGAGCGCGTCGACGGGAAGGCGTCTCGGAGGGCGAGGCTTGACGGAGAGGCGTCCACGGCAGCTCGATGAGTGGCGGGGAAAAAGTGGTGTCCCGGCGAACATGCTGCACGGAGACAGGCATCGAGAGGTCAGTAGAGTTCGCGACTCCGCGGAGAGGCTCCCAGAGCGAGGAATTGGCCGGGAACTCACCGGACACGACGAATCGATGACGAGGAGGTGACAGCGTGGTTGACTGGGCGTGAGGAAGACGACGTCGATTCCCGGCTCACAGTGGAGAGGAAGGGTCCGGGGCCATGGGGACGTCGGAGGAGGCACTGGTGTGGCTCGCAGCGGTGCTGGCTGTTCCGGGACTCGCCCAAAGGAGGCTGGCTCGAGCTCGGCTCGCTGCGGCAATGGCGGGCGGGTGGCTCGGTCACTGGAGGGGGGGGCGAGCTGGGGCGTTTTGACCAGGGGAGAAAGCAACGCGGAGGGAGGGGCGCCTTATCCTCTTGTCCGAGCGGGGGCGGTCGTGGGCGGTGCGGCGGAGCCGTACGCCGACTGCCACGCGGCGAGCGAGTTCGGCGTGGTCAGAGAGAGGAGGGTGGCTGACATGCGGGCCCCACGCGGCATCTTCTTTTTCCCAAACTGTGATTTTCCCCCAGCTTTTGGCACACTATTTAAAATAGTAAACCATCTCCAAAAATCACGAAACTGATCTCTTTTGAAAGAGCTTGTTCTGGAGTTCACACTGGCCAACAAACGAATTTCTAAAATCACCAGAAATTCTCCAAAATTCTTGTTGCAGGAAGGCTACCCACTGGTATTTTTGGTTGCTCAACTTGTTATTGAAAAGTTTGAGTTCTTTTTGGAGCTTGGATTTTATAATAGTTTGAATTTTGATTTCGAATTTTGAAATGATTTAAATTTGAGTTCAGTTTGCTTTCGGGGCTGTTTGCACCATTGGCAATTTAGTGACACGGGGTGTCACAAGGTACTAATTAATTGTGCAGTATATTTGTTTTCCGGAGTTCACTCATTGTCATACACGTTCTGTTAATTCATCTGACCTTCTTTGCCTATATAAATTTTTGCCTGAAATGTATCTCTCTATCTGAATTCTTTTTCACTAATTACTTATGACATTGTAGTACCCTGTGCTATAGTACGATACTATATGTATGTGCTCTCTAAACATTATCCCCTGAATTTAACTAAGTATCAAAAATATAATATTTCCAAGATAATATCATCAAATGTACTTAACCAGTTAATATCAGTATAAATAGTAATATCTCTTACTGGAATTATTGTATGTTGACCATACTCTGCTTTTTTTTTCATATCTTCCATATTGGAATGAACTTGTGGTCTTATGCTTTTGTTGATATGTTTCTTTCCCGGACCAGCTACCGGAATTGTAAATTTGTTTCTGGCTCATCCATATTTACTAAAAGTATTTTGCTTTTTCCAGTATCGTGTTCGTCCAATCATTTATTAAAAGCTAACGAAAATAAAAACTTATTTTATGCTGCTATTAACATGTTGATTGTCAAGGCCAACTACCTGACTTTGTGAATTTGTCTGTGGCCCATCATATAGTTCTATGTAACTAGCTTGTTGAACTATATGTTCTTTCGCAAAAAAAAAAATTAAAATAAAAAACTATATGCTTTGAGACTCTTGCAATGTAGCTAGTATCTATACTAGATAACATATGAATAAGCTGTATAAAGTTGTCTACCAGCAAACAAGTTTAAAAGTCTCAGTGTTATTTGCACATATCCTTTGCAAGGACCTGACTGAATGAAAATCTATAACAACTGTTGCTCTGGATCTTAGAACTGACTATGTGTCTGCACTGTAAGTGGTAGCTAATACGTGAAACAGATTACAGAGATTTTCCTATCCTTTTTCAGATATATAGATATATATAATGCTTTTTTTTTGCAGAAGAATGTATCTCTGGGTTTGGTTTTCTTCATTGCATAGATGATAGGATTGGCCTGTGGCAGAATTCCATGTCTCATATTTTGCTAAAACATTAATTACAGTCCTTCGATCCATTATGACAAATTGGCTATACAATTATAGAGAAGGAGTTCTGTCAAGTATGTTAGCACTACACACATATAGTAAAGTTCTTTTTTCCAGTTAAAAATTAAATTTTGGATAAAATTCAAGTTTTGTGTTCTGTACTGTGCTCCAGATTAACTATATTTTGGAACTCTTGAACTGTAACAAGTATCCATAGTATATGAGATATGGATTTGCAGTGTAAAATTGTCTATCGGCCTAGAATTTTTAAGTCTTAGTTTTTACATTAAAGTCTCGGTATATTTACAGTGTAAGGAACCATTTAGTTTTTACTTCAAGAGATGGTTCTGTTATTCAATATATTTTTTAGTACCTAAAGGAACCATTTACTATACTAGCAAATGATTCTACATAGATGATTATTCTCTATTTTAGTACATACGTGATTGAGGCAAATGACTAGGAGGCACCCTCGAATACACCGGCATTTCTGTGCTTCCAAACTGTCCAGGTTCAGTTTAATGTTTTTATGTTTTTCTACGTAGGTCAGTATACCTACTCCTAGGTCTGGTTCTCTTTTTGTTTTTGTAAGACAATCTTAGTACTCCATCTAATGAGGGCCTTGGTTGCACAAGTCGTAGCTTTTTGGTGTACTGTATACCTGGGTGAATATGATTATGCTAATTAATTTAGCTACAGCATTACATGTCCAGTTCTTGAAAATAAACACTTCATTTGCATTGATATCTCCCTCATTACCTCTTGGCACTTGACAGATATGGTATAAACAATTTTCACATACCAGTGTGCTGCAATGGACAAAGCAATTCTGGATTGTGTTTCCAAACTCAAGCCATCGTCTTTGCCTGTGGCGCATATACCAAAATGCTGGAAAACATCTGAGTCATGTCATTGCAAATAATCATGACTTTTGCAAAAAATTAAGAGTTGCCTATATGAATAAAGATCAGTAGCACATTTTTATAAGAAGTGGCAAGATTTACTGAGAACTTACAAACTTGAAAATAATTCATGGATGTAATATTTAAATGCACTATGTGAGAAATGGGCCGCTGTCCACCGTCACGATACATTTTGTGCAGACATGACATCCACTCAATGATGTGAGAGTATGAATAACGTGTTCAAGAAATGTTTTTGTAGAAAGCTTTCAGTTTCAGAATTCTTGGTAGAGTATGACAAGCGTGCTACATGATTAGCTTCAGAATTCTTGGTAGAATACGATTAGCTGAAGATTTCAGATCATGGATCTCAGAACCCGTTCTTTGTGTTAAAATTTTGCCTTTGTTGAAGACAGCAGCTGAATCGTATACAAGAAATTTGTATGCTATTTTTGAGGAGGAATTCAAAAGTCAATTTGTTCTGTCATGAACATTGCTAAGTCATGAAGGGACATCGAGCACATACATAGTTATGTCTATGGATCGAAGCAAGGATGAAGCTATAGTTGCCTTTTATTCAGATGAAATGCAGGCGTCTTGTTCTTGCAAGAAGTATATGTTTCTTTAGGTATGTGCACATGCCATATTAGTTTCTCAATCTGATGTAAGTAACTTTTCCTTTCTAAGAGTTTTCTATCTATGCAGGGATGTTATGCAAGCATGCACTACGCGTCTTCAACTACAATGATATTATCACTTTGCCTCCAAGATACATATCAAGTAGATGGACAAAGTATGCAAAAAGAGGGACATTTTCTTCTAACAAAAAAAACCAAGACAAATTTAAAAAACTTGTCATCTCCGCTACAAGAAAAATGTCTTCTAAGCACCCTTTTCTAGATGTGCTTTTATAAACGTCACTACATCAGCACCTAAAGACTTTTTTGCCATGATATTGAGATCGTGTCAATTTGACACGTTATTAGATACGCTTTAACGTGGGTAAGCAAATAGACATGTTTTTTGACATGCTTTTTATAACATCTTAACGTGATACAATATTAGACACGCTTGAACTGTTAGTATGCATCATAAGAACTCTTCGTGACATGTTTTTGACATCATCTCACAATGATACGATATTAGATATGCTTTCAACCATCATTAGACCCTCAAAGACGATTCTTGACATGCTATTAAGAATGTCTCAAAGTGATATGATATTTTGACACGTTTTGACCATATCTAGCCCGTGCGAAGACGCTTCTTGATACGTTATAAAGAACGTATAAAATAATACGATATTAGACACGCTTCTCATTGTATGTAGCCTCATCTAGAGACAGTTTTGACATGCTATTAATGATTCTAGAGACGTTGAAACACTTGGAACATAAGAGTAGAAAAGAATATATGTCCAGATCTGTTCAGAATTGTTTGCGAGATGAGATGGTTAGAGGTGCTTGCATGAAACAAACAGGTCTCAGGTTCAATTCCTACTAATTGCGTGAATAAACCACTCATTTAGGAGAGGTGTTAAAAATAATATTTTTAGTATATTAATAGATACATGATATAAACGAATCAATGAGATCGTGTCTAACTTAATTTGACACGTCACAAAACATGTCTAAAATGGTAGACATGTAACATAAATGTAGCTATGGAAATGTATGAAGACGTGTAAACGCGTTTATGTCGTTTCTACAAAACGTTTTATCTGTTTTCCAGACACGCTTTTAAAATACATTTCTACAAGCACATGACAGAAACTAATCATGTAGCAGATGACCTATTCCAGAAGACCAAGACCTCAACCTGATCCCTCTCCAACTGCTATTTCGTTGTCTGAAGCTCCAACTGCTATTTCGTTGTCTGATGCAGCAGATGACTTTATTGCTCAGGTAGCCAAAGCTTTGCCAGAGGTGCTACCCACACCTGCGAGGCCGGCTCGAATTCCCCGAAGATTGGTTGTATCCACTCAAGCCCCAAGACGGAGTCGCCGAGTTGCAAAGCTGCCGCCGGAAACACCGCGCGGCCTCGACAGTGTGCCGTCAGCTTGGCTTCTCTAACAATGTGCATCAGGAACCTGCCGAGAAGGATAAATATGTGGAGTTCTTTAACAAGCCATTGTGCAAGCAACATGTTGTTGCCCTCGCAGCTCTAATTGGCAAGGAGCTGCCGCCGGGATCGCCGAACCAACCTTCAGCGATCTTGGTGTCTTCTTAGGATTTCGTGTTCCCGGTCTTGTTTTTCTTTCTGAATCAATGGATAATTCAAACTTTCTTATTTGGAATGTGAGGGGACAGAACGATAGGGCGCGGCGCGATAATGTTCGCAAAGTGGTTGATATTACTAGGCCGGCGGTGGTTTGCCTTCAAGAAACCAAGTTGGCTCTTATCTCAGATTGGGATGTCATGTCTTTTCTTGGTCGGATTTATCTTAACTTTGTCTATCTCCCCGCTCAGGGCACTCAAGGTGGAATTCTAGTTGCTTGGCGGGATGGGTCGTTTAATGGTGTGCAGTGGAGAGTTGACCGCCATTCTGTTTCGGTTAAATTCCAAGAGAATGATTGCCCAGCGTAGTGGTTTACTGGGGTTTATGGGCCTCATCAGGACGCGGACAAGCCAGCTTTTCTTGAAGAACTCAGAGAAGTCAGAACACATTGTGAGGGACCTTGGATGCTTGCGGGGGATTTTAACATGATATACTCAGCGGAAGACAAGAATAATGATAATTTGAACAGGGCTTTGATGGGTCGCTTCCGCCGGTTTGTTAATGATCTGGACATTAAGGAAGTTCCCATGCTCGGAAGACGCTACACTTGGTCTAATGAGCGGGACTCGCCAACGCTGGTAAAGTTGGATAGAGTCCTTTGTACAACAGATTGGGAGGCGTTGTATCCAGATTGTATCTTGCAAAGTCAAGCAACAGAACTATCAGACCATTGTCCTTCACTTCTTGGGCTAAAAGATGGCATTGGTGGCAAGAAGCGCTCCCACTTTGAAAGTTATTGGCCCAAGCTTCCTGGTTTCTTGGATGTGGTTATGGAATCATGTCACAAGCCTGTTACTGCAAGCTGCCCGATTGAACGGATTTCGGTCAAACTAAAATGACTAAACCGGGCTCTACAGTCCTGGAGTCAGAAAGAAATTGGCCATGTCAAGACGCAACATGGGTTAGCTAGGGAAATTCTCCATCGTTTGGAAATTGCCCAAGACTCCCGTGTCTTGACACCTGATAAGAACTGGCTTCGCAGTACTGCAAAAAAGCATTGCTTGGTCATGTCTTCTCTGGAACGCACGATCGCCCGGTTGCGCTCTCGTATCCGACACTTGAAGCACGGTGACGCCAACACTTCATTATTCCACAGAGAAGCTGGATTTTGCAAACAAAAAAAATTTATTTCCAGGGTCATGGTTGACGATCACTTGGTCACTTCTCAGGAAGAGAAAGAAGAAGCTTTCTTTACATATTTCAGTGAGGTGCTTGGGTCTGCCTTGCCTCGGTCGTCGTTGTTGGCTCTTGATTTCTTCCACTGCGAAGGCATAGATCTCTCGGCCCTTGAAGCACCGATCACTGAAGAAGAAACAATCAAATCTATGCCACCTGATCGTGCTCCCGGACCGGATGGATATACTGGGCGATTTTTCAAGTCTTGTTGGCAAATTATTAAATTAGACTTCATGGCAGCGATTATTACTTTTCAACAAGGGGATGCACGTAAATTGTGGATGTTGAATTCTGCATTTCTCACGCTGATTCCGAAGAAGGCTGAAGCCTTGTTTGCTAAGGACTATAGGCCAATCAGCCTAATTCACAGTTTCGCTAAACTTATTGCCAAGATCTTAGCAAGAAGACTCGCCCCCCATTTGGATTCCTTGGTCGTGACCAACCAAAGTGCTTTTATTCGTGGCAGGTGCATACATGATAATTATATGCTGGTACAACAAACGATCAAACTGTTGCATAGAGAAAGTGCCAAGTATCTTTTTGAAGCTCAACATTTCAAAGGCGTTTGACTCAGTCTCTTGGTCGTTCTTCTTGGAAACGCTCTCTCACTTGGGTTTCGGACCTCTTGGTGCAATATGATTTCCAATTTGCTCCGCTTGGCATCTACTCGGGTTCTTGTTAATGGACAGCCCAGGGAAGAGATTCGACATCAGCGAGGACTTAGAAAAGGGGACCCATTGTCCCCGATGCTTTTTATTTTGGTCATGGATGTCTTGAATAGCATGTTCACAAAGGCAAGCTCACTCGGTTTGCTACAGCCCCTAGCACACAGGAATGCAGAGCAGCGCATTTCTCTTTATGCCGACGATGTTGCGCTCTTCATTCGACCGGTCGAGGAGGAAATGAGTCTTACCATGAGGATTCTTCAAAAGTTTGGAGAAGCTACTGGGCTATTCACTAATATGCAAAAGAGTTGTGCCATCCCCCTCAGTTGTGCACAGGAGGAAATTGCAAGAATATAGCACACTCTTCACTGTACGCCGGCTGAATTTCCTTGCACATATTTGGGCCTACCGATTTCCAATAAGAAACTTCGCAAATCTGACCTGGTACCTTGGATAGAGAAATTGGGGGATAAATTGCCAGGGTGGAAAGCTTCGTTGATGAATATGGCAGGAAGGGTAACTTGGGTCCGCTTTGTGCTAACAGCAATTCCAATATATGTGATGATTGCTGTTAACATACCAAAATGGTTCATCAAAGCGGTCGATAAACTCCGTCGCGCTTTCACTTGGAAAGGTCATGAACAGGTCAATGGAGGCTCTTGTTTGGTTGCTTGGGAAAAGGTGCAACGGCCCCTAGATCTTGGAGGTTTAGGCATCCTTAACCTTGAATACATGGGCTGGTCACTACAACTGAGGTGGCTCTGGCTTATGAAGATGGACGCTGCTAATAGGCCATGGAAGGGCCTAGAGATTAAAGTGCACCCAAATGCAGTGGCTCTGTTCAATATTGCTCTGAATTCACATGTTGGTAAGCGCACTAATACACTCTTCTGGCTTGATAGATGGTTCATGGGCTGTTGTTTGAGTGATCTTGCACCAGAGGTAGTTGCTGCTGTCCCGGCTAAGGTCAAGGAAAGTCGTACAGTGCCAGAAGCATTACTCAACTGAACTTGGCCTCAAGATATCCAGGGAGGACTCTCAATGATTGGGTTATATGACTATTTTCATCTTTGGGATGCACTTTATGAGGCCCTGTTGACGGAGGAGGATGATCAACATTTTTGGAGGCTCGATGGCTCGGGACAGTTCACTTCTAAGTCAGCATATCATGCTTTCTATACTGGGGCAACTATCTTTGAGCCATGGAAGCTGATCTGGAAATCATGGGCACCTGGGAAATGCAAAATCTTTTTATGGCTCGCCATCCGCAATAGATGTTGGACAGCAGATCGGTCGCAAAAAAGGGGACTCCCTCATCCTGAGAAGTGCCTCCTCTGCGATCAAGAAGAGGAATCAGTTCAGCATATCCTCACTTCGTGTGTTTTTGCCCGTGACTTTTGGTTCTGGATCCTCTCGTCGATGGGTTTCTCCGCGAGATCATCGGGTCGTCATAATCATGTCTTCGCTTCATGGTGGATCAAGGCCAGCTCAAAAGTCAGCAAGGAGAGGAGGAAAGGATTCAATTCAGTCATCATCTTGGGTGCATGGCTCCTGTGGAAACAACGCAATGCCTGCGTGTTCGACGAAGCCCGTCCAAGTGTGGATGCGCTTGTTAGACAATTTGATGATGAGATGCATCTTTGGTGTATGGCTGGTGCGCGGGGGCTTAATGCCCTTGGCCAAGGTGCCACTTAGTTCCTAGGCGTGCTTAGGTCAGGTCTCATCTCTTTTTTTGTTTTTTTAGAAGTAAAACTTCTATGTTTTTCAGCCCCTCACAACTCGGTTCGGAGTGAGGTGGTGCAGCTTGTAAGGGACCAATTCTTCTCTCTTTAATACAATGATATGCAGCTCTCCTGCGTATTCGAGAAAAAAAAAACAAGCACATGACACGGCCCGTGCGGATACGCCCCCAACACACTTTATGAAAGCGTCTCTATAATCTAATATATATGAAATAAACGTACCTAACACACAAATAAAGCGTATCTATAGGGGTGTTTTTCTTGTAGTGCTCAGAGTGCACTTTTCTCCCAAAGAATGATGTCAGTTGCACTGAAATGTGCAGTTTCAAAAGAGGCCCTTTAGCACTCTAGAATTCGAAAATATATTGAGTCAGGTAAACTTGAATGAAAATGAAGGCCCACAATGTTTATGCAATGTACAAAAGAGGATACAGAACAGCACATATCATTTAGAGTACCTCCACATAAAGGAGGTTGGACGCAGAAAAGAAAGAAAAATGCACTTGAAGGAGGAGGAAACAAAAATGGTAATAAAAACACAAGAAAGAGAGGTATGTATACTACTCCATTCGAGCTTTTATATTTGATTGTCCAACTCTTTTTCTTCTCATGTAAACATCAGAGGATCCAAGGCCATCGTCAAATAAAATTTTTGTTGGACCTTCACAGCAAAGTGTAAGACTATCAAAACTTGTTGTCCCTTTTATTTACCTGAGTATTTCAGAACTTAGCGCCATTTATTTCTTGGAATATGAATTGTTGCTGGTACAATTCACATTGGAAACGTGAATATTCCTGTGTGCCAAAAACCAACAGGAAAATAGCAAAAACCAACAGGAATAATTTTCCTGACGGTGAACCCTCAGGAAATAACTGCCAGGAATATGACGACAGGGAAATGTTTTATCCCTGTAGGTTGGCCGTCAAGAAAACTTTTCCATAGGGAAGTTGTTACTTCAAGCTGAACATGGAGTGCCTTCTTCTAGATGTTTAGATTTTGATGAGTGAACTGGTCGATGTGAGATTTATCATTTATGCAAAGAGTTGTGTGTAGGCTGGTTCATTAGTATTGTTATATATATGACCAGATATTTGACCATAAGACATTTCTTTATATTATTTGCTGAATATTGAACGTTATCTTACATCAAGTTATATACGATTGGAGAGAGCACCAGAAGTTTCTGAAAACTATGTTGCGATCAGCTGATTCTTGCTTCTATAGGGACGCACAAATGCTCCACGTTACTATGGATCCTTAAAGAAGTAAATAAAACCTCCTTATTCGTTCGGTAAAATTCATAACCACGACTTGGCAGAACGATCTGTCTTACATATACAGAAAAATGAAGAGCAAATAGTTTGAATAGGTAAAAAAAACAATATGTATATCCATGTGTCATGTGTGCATAGCCTGGAAGCACTTCAATCTGCAGCTCGAACCTCTCAGCTGTGGTTTGTTGACGAGCCGGGGCAACATGAAACTCGGCAAAGTTGCCATGCGCGGGGTGCTGAAACTCTTCTGCACTGCTGCAATCAATGGTAACTAAGGCAACCAGGGTGACATCAATGGACGAAGTTGTCCAATGCTGTGGAACTCGAGTTACTCGATGCAGCTCGTGCGTAGGCATTGATGCGCCGCCGCCGGGCTTCAAGAGTGGTCAATGGAATCGAAACCTTGAAGCTTTTGTGTGGGCTTTGATGGTCTACCTCCTGCAGCCGCCGCCCGTGATCAATTGGAGACGAAACAACTCCCGCGCCGGATAGAACGCCGTGCAACCTAATGGAGGAAGGAGCCGCATCGTTAATGCTTTGAGATTAGTACAGGACACGTGGCGGGTGCAGAATGGAGGTCTCACAGATTTGATAACATTGAGTGACCAATAAAGTTCTCTTCTATTTCATTATAAAAAAGTTCTCTTCTATTAGCAAAAAAAAGTATCAAAAAATATAAGTGAGCCATCACAGCGGCGTGAGTGGGCATGCGGAGGATTTTCTGGTCCATACGACCCATTTGTTCCTCAGGCACCTTTATTCCTGACATTGGGCCATGTTCAGACAAGGTGCGAAAAAAGGATACGTTGCGGATGAGCCAGCCGAGACCAATGACGACTGGGCCTGCGGACCGTATGGCCCATTCAAAATAATAAAAATGTCGACCACTCTCTGTCTCTCTGACATCCCAACCGCAGATCAGCAGAGTGTTACTAAGTAACCCTAATCCCCTCGAAATCACTCCACTAGCCTGCCGTTTCTCCCTCCCAAAATTCCCGATGGTGCTGACACGAGCGGCGGCGGCGAGGTCGGCGGCGGCGAGGTTCGCCCGGCGGTCCTGGAACGAGATGCTGCTGGACATCCTCGTCCTCGTGCTGAAGCTCCTCCCCTGCGTCGCCGACCGTCAGAGCTTCGCCGCGACCTGCGTCCAGTGGAACAAGGCCGCGAGTGAGGCGGGAGAGCTGCCGGCCCAGCTCCCGATGGCCGTGCTTCCTCCGTCGACCCCCGGCGCTGCGGCCGCCGTCTACAGCGTCCTCTCCGGCAGCATGCGCCGGATCCTTGTGCCTGCAGCAAGGGGCCTCGCCATGGCGGGGGCGCGCCTCTGCGGATCTCACCCCGGCCTCTGGGTGGCTTTCGCTGGGGAGAAAGGGATCGCCGTCGTCAAGCACCTGACTGAAACGGTAATCCCTCTTCCGGTGAAGATGCTGGTGACAGGAAATCCTCCGTTTCAGCAGGGCTATTACAGGAACATGGAGCAGATCCAAGCCATTTCGTTCTCCACCGATCCCAGCTCCCCCAACTGCGTGGCTGCTGCTATCACAGGAGCTGGTGGCATTGCCTTGAGAGAAGCGGGAGCAGCAGATTACAACATGCGTCACTGCTGGATTGGTTCCACGGCGCCGGTGATCGTCCAAGACCTTCTGTTTTTTGAAGGCCCCATGGGACGAAGAAGCTTCCACGCCATCACAGACCGTGAAGACCTCGTGGCAGCATCCATCGGCGGATTGGGGCCTGCTGCCCAGATCGACTTCTTCACGTACAACGTACACAGAGAGGTAGACCATGTGCTGCTTGCTATGCCCACATCAACCCGCGTCGTCAGATACCTTGTGGAGTCGCGAGGGAAACTGCTCATGGTTCGAAGGTACTATTGGTGCTCCCCAAAAAATAATGGCCTGCGCAGAACCTTGCTTTTCCGTGTGTTCCAATGGGAAACGGCAGGAGGAGTAGAACCCTCGTCGTGGTTGGAACTCCGAGGCCTAGACGGCCGAGTTATCTTCCTCGCGCGAGGGTGTTCTAGGTCTTTTGATGACCTGCCGCACAACAGCGACATTCCAGCTGGGAGCATATGCTTTTTAGATGACACTACTAGGCTTTATGGATCGGAGAGGGGCAACCAGCAGAGCAACACCGACATGGGTGTTTACTACATGGGTAAACCAGGCCAGAATATCTCCATGACCCCTAGTCTATGCTCCCCAATTTACGGCGCACGACATTATGTGGTCATGGTAAGAACCAGTCAAGATAATATAATTATAAAGTTATTTGAGCGCCTGCAGCAGTTGGAGGCCTATGCTAGGAAGAAATCCGCTGCTGATCGGAGTGGTATAATACCCAAAGGTAGTCTGTGGCGCTTCGTACATGAATCAGAGTCACCCTGCAGCCTTCCTCCGATATGGTTAATTAGCTGATTAAGTCTCCCCAATGATGCCGCCTCCAAGTTTGTGATGACCAGCATTGTGGGGATATACTATCTCAGTAAGCATTGTGGGAAACTCCTCATAGTTCTTTATTTGGCTTTTGATCAGCGCCATGATATGTAAGATTTTCTATGAGGATCCAGTTACTTGTGCAATATATTCATTTTCTGGATTTCAGTCGTTATGTGTCATAACTGTTTCCATCTATTCATGTGTTCTACTTGCTGTCTATAAGTTTTATCCTTAACGAGGTTCATTCTACAGATTTTTTGTTCAGGAATTTACTTGTGCATGGACACTTGATTATACTCTGAAACTATGTATATGCCTGGTAAATTCAACTATATATATATATATATTAAAAAGAAAATAAATATTTCCTTGCCATTATCATCAAATGTACTTAGCCAGTTTCTATTAGCTTAAAAGTATTTATCTCATTTTTACTATATACGGATGCATTGAATCGACCATATTCAATTTTTTTCTTATCTTCTGTGGTATAATTATTGGATGGTGTCAAAGTACTTGGACTCTTATGTTTTCTATCATAGAAGTATGTTACTTTGTTCTGTCAAATACGAGCAGGTTCGTCATAGTAAGATCTTAGTTTTTCCTGGCAGACACCACTATTCCAAATTCACTGTTACCACGTAGCAGTCCCTAAATACCGTCAGATCAATGCATTGGCCTCGATCCGGCCGTCTGTTCCCACTCCGTTGGCTCTGAAGTTCCCACTCCGCACAGAGGAGGGCTAGACCATAAAAAAGAACTGAGGTGAGGCCTGACCAAGTATCACAGTTAGGATCCTAAGTTACCACAATTTTGTATAAACAAAGTTGTGGTTTGGGTTCAATTAAAGAAAAGCTCTGCTATATTAGCCTTGATCTTACAGTTTGTCAATTTGGAAACATGGTTCCATTTTTATGTCATTTCATGAAGAATTTGGGAGCAATATTCTTATATGTCTCAAACCTGGGTGCTAAACTGAACTCCCTTTTTTTCTGTTGCATTTGGACTAAGCGGCAACTACATCTGAGAGCTGGGACTGTGCAGAGAACACTGAGGCCAACAAGGTTTCTATAGACCTCTTTGAAGTGCCAGGTAGGTCTGATTTTAAGTGTATGATGCAACAAATACCTTTAGTTGACATTAGTTTTTTGCCAAAAAATACCTTTAGCACCATTGTTATGGTTAATTACTTGACTAAAAAATAACATTCTCTTGCCAATACAGGGTGCTGTGCATTGGCTCATGGACATTGGAGCTGTAGGGTTCAAGAATGAAGATGTATGAAGCCATTCACAGGTTCTGGTTTTTGAAGGATCAGCAATATTCCATGCTTTGGTGAGATCCAGTTTGACTCAAATCCTTTTTTCTCTCCTTTCATTTGAGAGCCCGTGTCAAAGAGCAAATAATAATGCGATCTTTCTTGCCAGTTGAATGTGTAGGGTTTGATGATCCCTTGTTTTGATGCTGTTGACTAAGAACTAGGTCCATCTATAGACTTTTTGTTCAGGAATATATTTGTACATGGACACTTGATATATACTCTGAACGGATGTATATGCCCAATAAATTCAACTATATACTAAAAAAGAAAATGTTTCCAAGCTATTATATATCATCAAATGTACTTACCAGTTTCTATTAGCATAAAAGTATTTATCTGTTTTTACTAGATAATGTTGCATTGTGTCAACCATATTCAAATTTGTTTCTTATCTCCTGCAGTATAATTACTGGATGATGTCAAATGCAAATGGACTCTATATTTTGTAACATAGAAGCATGTTTTGTTGTTCTGTGAAATACGATCAGGTATTTATTATATGTTTCATATTTATAGTAAATTGTAAGAGGAATAATATAAAGGAACAAAGAGAAAACATTAAGAAACATCTGCTAGAGATTCTGAGATTGCACGGATGTATTTGACTTTGCGTCTGGTCAATACCCACTTTGCCTGATCTTTTATGAGCATGCTTGAGTCCATCATAACTATGAATTTCTTGAACAAGCTAGGGATAGGTGGTAATGTATCATGAAAGCCTTTTCCAGGGTATCAAATATGGCTTAGCTGGTCTGGTACTCGAAGTTCAATTAACATAATTAGCTATTGGATCCAAGGATAAGATGTTCTAAAATTTCCTCCATGTTGAGGCTACACACAAAAACAAGATTGTATGAATGAAAATGTTTCCTTTTATCTTCGTCTTTGTAGGCTCTTCCCGTGATCCGGGGGGGGGGGGGGGGGGTGCGGGGGTATGCTCCTCCTGTTGACATGATTGTTTCATTTACTTTAGGTTAAAGATTTGGTACAGATTAATTGTGCAGTACATTTGTTTTCTGGAGTGTCATACCCGTTCCGTTAATTCATCTGACCTGTTTATACCCGTTCTCTTCATCTGAATTTTTGTTCATAAATTACTTATGACATTGTAGTACCCGGCCTGTGCTATACTCCGATACTATATGTATGCCTTCCCTAAGCATTATCCCCAGAATTTAACTAAATATCAAAAAATAAAGTGTTTCCAAGCTACTGTCATCAAACGTACTTAACCAGTTCCTATAGTATAAAAAATAGTATTTTCTTACAGGAATGATTGTGCGTTGACCAAACTCTGATTTTTTTTTTTTTTTTTGCATATCTTCCACGGAATGAACATGTAGTGCTTCTGTTGATATGTTCCTTTCCAGGACCAGCTATCTGATTGGTGAATTTCTTGTGGCTCAACCTTATTTACTAAAAATATTTTGCTTTTCCAGTATCGTGTTCATTCAATTATTTAGTAATAGCTAATGAAAATAAAAATTTATGTGATGCTGCTATTGACATGCTGATTATCAGGGTCCGCTATCTGATTTGGTAAATTTGTCTGTAGCCCATCATGCTTCTATGTGACTTGTTGAACTGATGAGAAACAGGATACCCAGCCCCAAAATATGTATTGAACCCAGCTGTCCTATTTCTCATGAGTGTAAATCTGTATAACTAATGTTGGACCAGATCTTGGAACTATGTTCCTGGACTGTGAGTGGTAGCTAGTAGGAGAAATAGATTATGCAGAGATTTTGTTTTCAGATATTTATAGCTATAATGCTTGGTTTGCGGAAGAATATAACTCTGGTGCTGGTGATAAGGCTACAAGATTAGTAGGGACATTGAGCTGTCAACTAGGGACTTTTCCCTTCACTTATCATGGAAGTCCCTTGGGAATAACAAAACCACTGGTCAGACATTATGCACCCATCATGGGAAGATTAGATAGGAGCTTGACTGCCAGCTTAAGATTTCTGAAATACTCAGGTCGACTGCAATGGAAGAATAAGTAATAAAAGATATTGATCAGACAAGGAAGAAGGCCTTATGGAGAGCCAAGGGCATTGATAGAAAAAGGGAAAACTTGGCTGCTTGGGATCATGTTAAACGACAAAAGGACAAGGATGGCCTTGGGGTCATCGATATAATAATCCAGAATAAGGGCCTGTTGCTAAAACTACTTGACAAATTTTATGACAAACTTATTTGGTATACATATTATACAGATGAGGTGCCACATATGTCAAGGTAATTAAAAGGGGTCCTTTTGGTGGAAAGACATACTCAGATTATCAACAAAATACAAGGGAGTGGCCATGTGTATGGTTGCAAGAGGTGATTTAGTTTCTTGTTGGATGATTTATTGCATGATGATCTGTTATCAAATAAATACTCACTGATGTTCTCCTTTTGCAAAAAAAAAAAAAAAAAAAAAAAAAAAAAAAAAAAAAAAAAGAGATCCTTCAGAGCAAGTGGTATTGAATGCAGAATGGATTGTATAATTATTTCATTTACCCCTGTCCCAAGAAGCTTTTTATAAGCTGCTACTATTACAAATTGATCTATAACAGCTAGAAGAAAGTCTGGGACAGCCAGACAAGCACTACAAGATATTTCTTTTTTCCCAACAGTTTTGTGTCAGTGGCCGACAGTTTATCTTCTCCTAGCTCTTTTTTTTTTCAAGTGGCTGACAGTGTCTTAGTGCAAATTCGCATCTTTCCCTACAGTCTTAGCAAATTACCTACAATGTTATTACCTACAAACTCATCTCTCACAGTTATGCTAAATAGTTTGCTAAATGAACTAAGTATTGTCGGCCACTAACACTTGAACTGTCGGGAAATACTTCTTCTCTTGTAGTGAAGTGGAGATATATAGGGCTCTAACATGTACAAGTCCTGCAGATATTGCAAGCACAATTTTATTGGTGTGACATGCCCACAACCTTTCAAGTGGATCTGGAAAAGTAAATGCATGCCAAAAATAAAGTTTTTTTATCTGGCTTCTGCTTATGGGCAGAATTATGTTGAGAAGAAGGAATCACCGTCTTGAATCTAGGTAGAACTGTGAGCTCTGCCACCACGATGCAGAAGAGACACTCTCTCATCTCTTCTTTGACTGCCCTTTTAGTACAGCCTGCTGTTTCAGTATTGGTATCAACTGGAATGGAGAACTGGACATGCATGAGTCATGGCTTCAAGACGACAGTTCCATTATCAGTTCTTCATGGAAGTCTTCTCTACTGCTGCATGGGGCATATGGAAAGAACTGCAAAAAAAAAAAAAAAAAAAAAAAAAAAAAAAAAAAAAAAAAAAAAAAAAAACATCACAAGCACCCCCACTGTAGCAGGCTAGCAGCATGGAAAGCGACCCTTTGGGGATGAGGTTAATTTTGCACCTTTATAGAATACCTGAGAGGCGTCACTCTGCTATTCGACACTGGCTAGAAACTCTGCAAATAGCCCTGCTGTATCCTTTTTTATTTCCCAGTTTCATACATGTTAGTGGTTCTCTTGTACAGACTGTTTTTTTTTATTTTTAGATATAAAAGGCTTGCACTGTGGGGAACTCCGCCCCCCACAGTCTTTTAGTCAAAAATAAATATATCTCTGTGTAACACAGACTTTGCCAAAACATTACAGTCCTTCCATCCATTATGACAACATGGTTATACCATTATAGAGATCAAGTAGTTCTTTCATGTGTTATAGCACTATATATGGTAACATTATGATTTCTTAAATGTTATAACTCTATTGCACAAAAAATGTCTCTGCCACGTAACACTGAATCAGATTAAACTCCCTAGTGTAGTTTTGTGTTCTATACTTTTCCTGCATATTAACTATATGTTCCTGCACAAAAAAAAAATTAACTATATGTTTTGGGACTCTTGGAATGTAGCTAGTATCCATACTTGATAAGATCTGAATAGGCAGTTTACAGTTGTCTAGCAACAAAGAAGTTTAAAAGTCTTTGTTTTATTTGCACATTTCCGTTGCAAGGACCTGTGATTGAATAAAAACTATAAAAACTGTTGCTCTAGATCTTGGAACTGACGATGTGCCCTGCACTGTAAGTGATAGCTAATAGGTAAAACAGATTACACAGAGATTTTCCAATCCGATTTCAGATATATAGATATATATATATATATATATATATATATATATATATATATATATATATATATATATATATATATATATATATATATATATATATATATATATAATGATTCTTTTGCAGAGGAATATATCTCTGGATATGTTTCTTTTCATTGCATGTAGGATAGGATTGGCCATGGCAGAATCCAATGTCGCATATTGTGTTAAAACATTTCAGTCCTTCGATCCATTATGACAACATGGCTACACAGTTATAGAGATGGAGGAGTTCTGTCATAACTACATGCATATAGTGAAGTTATTATTTCCTTCTGAATTTCAAATTTTGGATATAATTCCATTGCACTAAAAAAATGCTTCTGTAATGTAAAACTGAATCAGATGGAACTGCAAATACTATAGTTTTGTGTTATTTACTGTGCTTCAGATTAACTATGTTTTAACTCTTGAAATGTAACTAGTATCCATAGTACATAAGATTTGGATAAGTAGTGTAAAATTGTCTATCAGCATAGAATTTAATGTCTTAGCTTTTACATTAAAGTCCCGGTATATTTCCAGTGTAAGGAACCATTTATTATAGTAATCAAGAGATGGTTCTGTTATTCAATAGATTTTTGAGTACCTAAAGGAACCATTTACTTTACTAGCAAATGATTCTACATAGATGATTATTCTCTATTTTAGTACATGAGTGTGGATTTGCTGCATAGGGTGATAGCTACGCCGCGCGCTCGAACCGCTGGATCGCTGTGAGATTCGTGAGCTGTCAGGGCCGGGCATGGGCAGTTTGCAGGCTGCTTAGGCAGCACCTCAGCGACTTAGGCATTGCCTTGCATGTGCTCTGCTACGCGGCCTGACAAGTGAGCGTACTGTTGGACAAATGTGAGCAAGAAGTTGAATCGATTACAACAAATGATGCAGTGTTCATTTTTCTTCTCACACAGGACAACTGCTGCAACGGATGTAAACTCCTGTAAGATGGAAAATTGGAAAGTTTGATGGCTGACCACTGCGATGTAGCCAGTTGTTTTGTGACCTAACGGATCGTTTTAGGCGCCAGCAGACGAAATTGCGCGGGGAAATTGCCGCCAATTCGGTGCTTCCGCGCCATAGTGGTACCCCTACTAGGGTTCATGGGCAGGCTATATATACCAAACCGCGGCAACTAGAAATGTCCGTGCTGCGTTTCATAAAGCAAGAGGACCATGGATGCCAGGTAATCTACTACTGCTGCTATTTTTTTTTCGCCAGTTCGCTTGATCTATAATAACCGATTACCATCTACGTTGATGTAGGGGTCCTGTTGTGCCTGCTGCGTGGAATTACGGAGCAGTCGAGAGGGCCTTGCGTGATGCAGCCGGACGAGGGGCCAGTTGCATATTCGAGCCTCGGCTAGGCAAGGTGTTCGACTCGACAGAAGAAGCTTTCGAGTTCATAAACATGTACTCTTGGGAGACTGGATTCGGCATAAGGTTTGGAAGGAGCAGGACAAACAAATCCGGGAGGCGCACAATGCAAGATATTGTATGTGCATGTGAGGTAATTTGTTTCCCCCAGAAAACTATCGGATCAGTTAGTTGTGGCCACGAAATCTTGATTCGCTTTGTTTGTCCAACGCAGGGCCGCGTCGCAGGCAATGACACTAAATCTGTCCGGTGCGGTTGCTCGGCAATGGTGCGGCTGCTAAGGCAGGAAGATTGACACTTGGTTCATCAGCAGGTTTGTGCTTGAACACACCCACCCAATGTCTGCTGGTTGTGGAGAGCGCAGGCAATGGAAGTCTCATAGTAGAATCGACCAGATGACTAGAGATTTGGTTAGACACTTGAGGGACAACAACGTCCAGATTTCTAGGGTGTGCAACATCGTAGGGTCGATGCACGGGACGGGGGCTTACGTCCCTTTTAGTAGGCAATCAATCCGATCTCTATGCGGACGGCTTGCACAGGAGTCAATAGAAGGAGATATGGTTAAAACACTAGAGGTGTTCGATAAAATGAAACTTGCTGACCCTTCTATGAAATTGAAGCTTGATCTGGACGCGACCAGCAGGGTGCGATCTCTCTTTTGGTGCCACGGTGCCGCTATTGAAAACTATGCATGTTTCGGCGACGCCATTACTTTTGACACAACTTATAGGACCAACCTGTACAATCTTCCGTTTGGATTGTTTGTTGGTGTGAACCATCATTTCCAGAGTGTTTTGTTTGGAGCCGTGCTCTTGACTGAAGAAACAATAGAAGCTTTTCAGTGGGCTTTCAGAACTTTTGTCGATGCAATGGGCAAGGAGCCAGGGACAATCTTGACAGGTGTGTGCTGTTTTAAGCAAAACAATTAATGTTGTCATGGGATTGCCTTCTAACACGATTCTTCCTTGCAGATCAATGCCAGGCAATGAGGTCGGCAATTGCAACCGAACTCCCCCGCACTAGACACAGGTGGTGCAAATGGCATGTTTTGCGGAAGGCAAAAGAATCTCTTGGGCCTGTGTACTCTAAGAACTCGAGGTTCAAGTTTGATCTGCATGAGCTGCTGGATGATGTTGTCTCCATCAGCGAGTTTGAGTCCAGATGGCAGACACTAGTTGCAACCTACAAGCTGCAAGGCAACCAATTTCTTTGCAGGGCCTATGAGAACAGGAAGATGTGGGCACGACCGTATTTCACCGAGACGTTCTGTGCTGGCATGACAAGCACGCAGAGGAGCGAGAGTGCTAACCACATGCTGAAGACCTACGTCCCTAGGGCAGCTCCAATGCACTTGTTCGTGGCGCAGTACAACAGGCTCATATCGGACAGGCTTGCAGATGAGGGCAAGGAAGAGCATGCCACTAAGCAGGTATTTGAGTGTCTTACGATGAACAATAAGCTTAGCCGTCGGATATGCCCTTATTTTAACGGTTTTTTTCTTACAGGTGTGCCGGCTTATGAGGATAGGCGTGCCGGTTGAGCATCATGCGGCGCAAACTTATACTAGGAGGATGTTTGAAAGGTTTGGTAAGGAGCTGTTTCGCAGTGGATCGTTCCGGTGTTCCAAGCTTAACGACTGCGGGGACTACAACATCTCGCTAATTGACAAGAGTGGTGCCGGCACCAAAACTATGACGGACTTCATCGTCCACGAAGAGGAAGGGTGCCAGATGTATTTCTGCGAGTGCAAGTTGTTTGAGCACGTCGGCATGCCTTGCAGGCACATACTAAATGTATGATGTAACCGTTTGTAACCAATCGATGCTTTTTCACTTCAACTTCTAACAGTAGTGTCATTTTATTCGACAGGTGCTCGTGGGCAACGGCACAACGAAACTACCCTCTGGCCTTGTGCTTAAGCGGTGGACTAGGGATGCAAAGATTTCAACTACAGGTAGATCGCTTGGTGAGGACAAACAAGTCACCGCTGATGCCTCTTCCCTGCACCATGTTATGTATGCGGCGGCCATGGAGCTGGTAGGCATGTCCGGGACTTCTAGACAGGCATTTGATGTCGGTTTGAGTTTTGTGTCTAGAGCGAAAGAAGCAATCTCCTCGATGACTGTGTTGAAGGAAGTGTCGGCGGCAGAGGATGCTGCTGGATCAATTGACGCAGTACCTGGCACGACATCGGCGGATGGGTCTTTGGTGACTACTGTTGCAGCACCGCCTAGGGTTCGCTCGCGTGGGCGGCCAAAAGAGAAGCGTTTCAAGTCGCCTATAGAGAGCCCCGGGGCCAGGAAGAAGAAAAGAGCACAGGTGTTGGACAGCTCTGGTGCCTGCAACAAGAAGAGCAATGGAGGGGGCGATGTGGGAGAAGTTTCTATAGAGCATCGTGTCAGGGTGGCGAAACGAGCTCGGTGCCGGACGTGTGGTAGTGCTGACCATCAGACCTGGAACTGTTTGGGCGATGAACATGCTAATGTTGAGACAACAAGGGAGAGGAAATGCAAGCTTTGCGGTGCAACTGGGCACTATAGAAGCACATGTGGGAGGAAGTCGTCGTACAAGAGCTCGTGCGTCTGAGTGTTTTGATATTGTAGTGTTCGTAGTAAGTTGCTACGGCTTTTATTATCTAAACTGGATGACATTTGTTGTGTTTGTGTCAAATGTTTGTAACCTTGCTCATTTCCTCGCTATGATTCATGAGTCTTTGATGTAGCCGTTGCCATCCACAACGGTCAGGAACCATCTAACCTCGTTCGCTTGTTCCCACAAAACCGTTGCTGCGGCCTGCCTATAAAACGGGGCATACTTTGATTGCAGTCTCGTTGCAACCAGATCCACTCTTTTGAGCAACGAAATGGCGTCCTCCTCTACGACGTCTAGCAGGCGTGGGTACCGTGGGATCTGTAGCCAGGCTTGCGACTGTGGTTACCCAACTTTGGCTTTCAAGTCCGGTACGATCCGTAATCCGGATCGCATCTTCATCCGTTGCGCGCGGCGTCATGTGAGTATGCTTCATTTAACGTGTTAGAATTGTTTGCTTACCCGCGACATGCTGATTTCGGTTATTGACATTCCTCTTAACTTTGTGTTTGGCCGTTGAAGTGTGTGTTCTGGTGTTGGGTGGACACACTGTCGCCGCAACCAACTGTTGCGCAGGTCTGCCAGGCCGGAGATGACGAGGCCAGCAGCTCAAGGGCAGCAGCTCAAGATGGGAAGGAGTGGGTGCACAAGATTTATGAGATCGATAGCGTCGTGTTGTTTTTGCGTAGAATGTCAGTGTGTATCATTGTTGCCTTGATCTGGATAGTGTTTAGGGTTTAGCCAAAGCCAAAGTGCTAAACGGGAATTGTAATCCAATGCATCATTAAGAACAGGTTTTCCCGGACATAAACTAGTACAATCAGTAGAAATGTTCGACTGAATTGAAAAGCAGAAGATACATCGACTTGATAGAGTTCCGTGGCCCAGCTTTGCTTGTTTGTTGCTCAGTTCGCATCTTGGGCAACCTCTGCAGATGTGTGCGCGCAATCTTGATTGTCCGCGCAAGAAGAACCTGCCTGGCTCCCCTCGGGTTCTTGTTTCTTCCTCTGTTTTGCTGAGGCCCGGCAAGCACGATCAACCAACTCTGATATTGCAGGCTTCGCCTTGTTTGTGCGCATGGTGAGGAGCTGGAAGGTTAGGTCCTTCCTTGTGTTGGGTAGTTTGGCCCTACATGCAAATCAATTCAGTTACAACAAAAAGGGTAGTTGTATGGCAAGAAACTACTAAAATAGTTTTGTGTTGGGTGGTGTTCCTCTTACATCGCGTGGAGGGTCGCAGACTGAATTCTTATTGTACCACCTCATGCAGTTTAATGCTATGATTCCTGAATGGACCCTGTATTTCGTAGAAAATAGGTTGATGGTATAAAAATATGGTCGAAGCTGAACGTAGAAATAATTGAAGCAACATAGCTGGTTCTTACCCTGCTGGTTTCCGGCCTCCAGCCATCATCATCTTCGGTGTCCACTTGCCATGACCCATGTACATGTTCCCTGTTGCCCTTCGCATGCAGTGTATCACTTCTGCAAGCAGCTTCTTGCAAATAGCTGTTTGCTCAATGACCTTTGATTCTTCCACCGGGTGCCTAACCATTGGGTCCATGATAGATATAACATTTGATGTGAAATCAAATGCGTAACAGGACCAGTTCGAGCTAACACACACCAAGGTTAGCACCTGCAATGTTGTAAGTTGCATCAAATTGTTGCAGCATGATCTACGAATTCTGAATGCTTTGAAGTTCATAATGCAATCAGTAATGGACTCACTATGGAGCAAGCTTTGATGTCGTACGGTGGTGCTGGGTACATGAAGTGTTCGAACGAAGCCTCTGGACATATGGTGCCATTGGCCACCATGACCTGCAATGCAACCAAATAAAAGTGATGAGAGGGATCCCAATTTTTCATTCAATTTGAATTTAATCGTAGTGTACTGTTAGCCACTAACCCCCCATGCCGGGTCGACGTAGGGCCTGCCCTGGCAGTTCGGGCGCCTGAATATAGTCTCTTCTTCTAACTCTCTCAGAAGCCGGATTACAACAGACGCCATTTCTAAGTCGAGTGGTGTCTGCCACAACAGCCTTTGACGTATCTCCGTGCCAGTCATCTTGATCTCCGGGGTGCCGTCCAAGAATAGCCAGAGCCTAGATTTTAAAGAAGAAGATCGTCAACGCATATTAGCACGGTAATTGATGTGTAAGTATTATATGATCGTTGAATCCTTACTGAGATAGCATGTCGTCCGTTGCCTTGTTCTCGATCCAATCACACACCTTCAGCGCGTCGGTGCGTACTGGAATCCTGTGTCGGTGTGTCGCGCAATTTGGATTGCCACATAGCTTTCTTCTTTTGCCTGACAGGTGATCTGCACCATGCTCCTCTATGGTAGCGATTGGTCGCTTGTATGCCGTGCAACGACGCCCAATGCTTCCTGGCATGAATTCCATGTCTGATGTCTTTGCCTCAGCTTCATGGTCCAATATTTCACCTTCCCAATCTATTGGGACCACCGGCGAGCTGCTCGCCTTTCCAGTCCTGAAAATCAGATGGCC